>CM043323.1:42604635-43204635 GCA_023736055.1 Quercus glauca | reverse complement strand
AACCTGTATTTCTGAAACACTTTAAACAAAACTCATCAAGACATCTTAATGTGAAACAAAAATAAAAGATTACATACAATTAATAAGAAGCATGTGTATAAAGAAAGAAAAGAAACAACACATGCAAAGATAGGTGAAAGAACATACATCAATATATAAAGCAAGTATAAATACAATATATGTCAAAAATGGTCACAAGACCAATATACGAGATATAATGTATCTGAAATAGAAAGAAAAGAAAAAGATACATAAAATCCTCACTACATCCCTCAATATACACACTCCCCCTAACAAAAATCTCCTATGCTAACCCTCCCCCTATGAGAATGACTACTCTCATATCCAAAATTACTTCCCCTTTTTGTCATGAGTGACAAAGGGTAAGAGTATCAAGTAGACATCTCGTCATCGCTAGGTGAACTATCATCCTCATCCTCATCATCATCATTATCGGAGTTGTCATCATCGAATGTCTCAGGAAAATGAGAGGGAGACTCTACAAAGCCACCAAGGCGAGCCTGCCGTTTGGCAATACGGCCAACACGGGTGTTCACCTGACACAACTCATCAGTGAGAGTGTCAAGGCAAGCATCCATGCACTGAAGCTGTGCCATGATCACATCCAGAGTCACACCACCTACAGAAGAAAAGGGATCGGAGGTGGATGGAGCAGAAGGAATGGGAGGAGCTGCTGTACCGGACCACCTCGAACGTAGCTATGCCTCACTTAGTTTAACAGTAGCGGCAATGGCACACATAACAAAGAAGTGGTTGGAAACGGGAAAGGGAACAAAAAAATGGCATAAAATCCTCGTGATATCTGAAGGGAAGATGAGCTTATCACAGGTCGCCATATCCCTATATACATCTATGATAGAAAGAATAAAATGAAAGGGAAAATCTATAGTGAGATGCTCTAAAAGAGAAAGCAAAAATCAAGCACGGGCCTTAGTAATAGAGTTATAGTGAGAAAGAGGGTGCAAAACAAAAGTCATAACCATGTTCATGAACCTAGGACCTTTAGCAAAGGCCGAACATGGAGTAAACTGAAGCTCACCCCAATTAGAGGGACGCTTACAAAAAGCGGACATAAGCTCGTCTTTGGACACAATCCTCCACTCACAACCAGGGTACTTAGGATGCTCTACCCTCGGGACACGGAGCACATCGGATACAATATCCAGTGTGACCACAATACGCGTACCTCGAATGTGAGTAACAAAAAGAAGTACTAAATAATCAAATCCATGCATGTTGGAGTAAAACTCCTAGATCAGCACGGATGGACAAGTGACCGGGATGTTACATAGTGACTCCCAACCCTTACTGTGAATGACAGTGGGTAGGTCAGTGTTGGAGAAGTTCGACAAAATGACTTGTTGTTCCGAATGAACATCTCGTCGAGAAAAGTTCTCTAAGAAGTCTTTTCAGGCTTGCTCATCACAGAACCGAACAGAAGAAGAAGTAGGATCAGACGAAGTGGATGCCTTGGAACAAAGAGGGTTCCGGGATGGAGTAGATTTTTGTTTAGGTGTCATGACGCAACTAACCGAAAGAATGAGAGAGAGTGGGAGAAAGTGACAATCAGAAAAGTCCCAATATAGTTCAATATATAAGAATATAGAGAATGTAACATATGTATGCATGAAAATGCATGAGCATGTGATATGCAATAGTAAAAATATCATGGCTTAGCCTAATCCAATCCTACCAGCACACATGTTTACAACAAAGTAAGCACACATCTAAGAATGCATGAAACATTATTATAATGTAAATGAGATGCAATGCATGATGTTTTAAGATCAAAAATACAAAACCCAGCCCAAAAATTTCACAATAACTTAATCAATTTTGAAAAACCCCAAAATTTTTAAAAAATCCCAAAAAGTTAGGTCAAATACATGAAAAAGAAGGATTAGGACCCTTACTAAGTGAAGAAAAACTTGATCTAGGTAGAAAAATCCTTAAGGATGAAGTTTGGAGCCAAAGAGAGAGGTTTTGGGAGGTGAAGAGGCAATAGGAATCGAGAGAGATTGAGAGAAGTAAGATCCGAATCACGCTGACCCTATATATAAAGGCTCAATAATTCTCGACAAATTGAGAAGTGTTGAGCTTTAAAGGGCTGACAGATGCAGCTATCGAGCAAGTGTCCAGAGGTGTCCACAGCAAAAAGAAGCTCGATGGATCGAGCAGCTATCGAGGAGACAGAAACTTTCTCGATAGAACGAGAAGCTATCGAGAAGCTATTGAGATTGCGATAAAAAGAAGCTGAAGAGCTCGATAGATAAGCCAGGTGTTGAAGAGCTGTCGAGATTGCTTAAAAATAGTTTTTCAAAAAGAGAAAAACACAGACATAAATGCAATCAAATATGCAACTTAACCAAGGATCCAATCAACATTTTAAACTCTCAAAAACATCTTTTAACAAAAAATGTTAAGCACATAGATCCCAAAACACACACACACACACACACTAAACAAGTCTAACCAATTTTATATTTCAAAAACAAGTTAAGACAATTTAGTGAGCATACATAGACACAAGTATTCCTTGTGTTGGCCAAATCACATTATACTGCACATGTATCAAAAGTAGCAAAGAATATTGCGTGTTGTGTGTGAAAACATTGCAAAATTGCATAAGTGTCTACATGTTATGACGATTTGAGATATAAGAAAATCACTTTAACTCACACACAATCATAACTGTTTGATGGAGACTATCACCTTCGAGGTACATCCTATAACTCCCACATCTCATAGAATACACGCTTGCAATTATATATAAAGCATTTTGTTCTTTTTGCCTTTTATTTTCTTTGCATATATTTTTCTTTTGAGCAAACCATGCATGGGCATATAAGAGAAAGAAAAGAAATACCCAATGATGTTAAGCATTTGAAATTGCACTTTTGCTATGTCGAAGCATACAGATGTCATTTCATGATTGGCAGGCAACAGTGGTAAGATGGTTATTTATGCCTTTCTCTTAGGATTTTCTAGTCCTTCCCATCAAAAAGAGATACAAGTGTTAAGTACAAGAGATTACTTAATCTTAATCATCACAAACACAAGCCACAAATCTCACTTGCTTAGTTGTGCATAGTGATGCTCATCTAAGCTATAACAGATACAAAGTTTAGAAACTTTGTTTCAATGGTCATCTAAGGTACACAAGTACCAATGTACACAAACACACACTAATTTTGTATTTTTCAATTTTTTTTTTTATTTTTATATGAAAAACAAAATAAAACAAAACTGAAAACTAACAAACAAAAACATATTAAACAAAACAAAGCAATATATAAAACTAGATGCAAATGCATGAGGAAGGAGGAAGAGAAGAGGAGATCAATCCATGGAGATGACACCAATGTTTTGGCGAAGGAATTCAAACCATTTGTTGTCAAGAGGTTTGGTAAACAAATCAGCCTTCTGATCATCAATGTGAATAAACTTAGGAGTAAGAGTACCATCTTCGACAAGCTCCCTAATGAAGTGATGTCAAATCTCTATATGTTTAGTTTGAGAATGTTGAACCAGATTCTTAGAGATCTTGATGGCACTGGTATTGTCACAGTAGATGGTAAGATGCTCTTGACAAATACTATAATCATGGAGGAGTTTTTGCATCCATATAAGTTAGGTGCAACAGCTACTGACAGCGATATACTCAACTTCTGCAGTGGATAATGAGATGTAATTCTGTTTTTTGCTCATCCAGGAAACAAGATTATTTCCCACGTAGAAACAACCCCCCGATGTACTCTTTCTATCATCAGCATTCCCAGCCCAATTAGCGTCAAAATACCCAGTTAAGACATCATTTGTGTCCTTGCTGTACCACACACCAAAGTCGGCAGTGGTTTTGACATACTTTATGATTCTTTTCAAAGCAACCATATGTGACTCTTTGGGATTAGCCTGATATCTAGCACACACTCCCACACTGTAAGTAATGTCAGGTCTACTAGCAATAAGGTAAAGAAGACTACCTCTCATGCTTCTATAGAGAGATGAATCTACATTTTTACCTAACAAGTCAATAGTGAGTTTAACATTTGGGCTCATAGGGGTTCTAACAGAACTAGCAAATTCCAAACCAAACTTCTTCACAAGATTTTTAGCATATTTAGATTGAGATAAGAATATACCTAAATCTTGCTGACGAATCTGCAATCCAAAGAAGTGAGTTAGCTCTCCAATCATGCTCATCTCGAACTCGGCCTACATGAGTTTTAAGAAGTTATGAGCAAGTTCATTCTTAGTTGACCCAAAGATGATATCATCAACATAGACTTGAGTAACTATCAACTCGCCGTTTTCCCTCTTTATGATGAGAGTTTGATCTACTTTTCCTTTGGTAAACCCATGTGACACCAAGTATTGTGTGAGCCAATCATACCAAGCTTTAGGGGATTGCTTTAACCCATAAAATGCCTTCTTGAGGTACAGCACATGATCCAGAAAGTGTGGATCAATGAATCCTTTTGGTTGAGCCACATAGACATCTTCTTTAAGCAGCCCATTCAAGAATGCAGTCTTCACGTTCATTTGATAGAGCTTGAACCTCAAGTGACATGCTAAGGCCAGAAGAATTCTGATGGACTCCACACAGGCTACCAGAGCAAATGTCTCATTATAGTCTACTCCTTCCATTTGTGAGTATCCTTGAGTTACAAGACGAGTTTTATTGCAGATCACATTACCCTCCTCATCAGTTTTATTGCGGAATATCCACTTTGTGCCAATGATGTGCTCACCCTCCGGTCTAGGTACCAAATTCCAGACATCATTCCTCTGAAACTGAAGCAGTTCATCATGCATAGCTTCAACCCAGCTTTCAACCTGAAGGGCTTCCTCAATTTTAGTGGGTTCAACCTGTGACAAGTAACACGAATAAGACACAAAGTTAGCAACACATTTATATATTGTATGCTTCTTTAGTGTAAGTTCATTCATGTTTCCCACAATAACTTCAGGAGGATGATTCAATTTGATCTTGGAAGAAGGTCCTTTCTCTTCATGGGTTTCAGAATCAAGTGAAGTAGATAAGTCTACTGAATCTTCTACAACACTTGGAGTATCTGGAGTACTAGGAGATGCAGGCTCTTGTTCAACAATTTCTTGAACTTCCTTGGGCTCGGCAGGAAGAATCTCTTTGGGGATTTCCTCACCAAATTTCTTAGAACTAGAATCTGAAGACTCATCAATAACAACATTTATTGTTTCCATTACCTTCATGGTTCTTTTGTTGTATACCTGATAAGTCTTGCTTGTAGAGGAGTATCCTAGAAATATTCCTTCATTACTTCGGGAGTCAAATTTTTCCACATTCTCTTTATCCTTGAGAATGAAACAAGTACTTCCAAAGATTCTGAAATATTTAACACTTGACTTCCTTCCCTTCCATAACTCATATGGAGTCTTCTTAGTACCGCGTCTAAAGTACATCCTATTAATTGTATGACAAGCAGTGTTAACGGCTTCTCCCCACAAGTTTCTAGCCACATCCTTGTTGTGCAACTTGGCTCTAGCCATCTCTTGAATAACCCTGTTCTTCCTTTCTACTACACCATTTTGCTGAGGAGTAATAGAAGCAGAGAATTCTTAAGATATACCTGATCTTGTACAAAAGGACTTCATATATGAGTTCTCAAATTCTTTACCATGATCGCTTCAAATTTGATCAATCTTCAGGCCCTTTTCATTCTGCAGTCTTGTACACAAAGGTTCAATGTGCTCAGCAGCATCAGACTTGGATTGTAAGAGAATGACCCAAGTATACCTAGTGAAGTCGTCTACCACAACCATGATGTATCTCTTTCTACCAAAAGACTCGGCTCTAGTTGGACCCATAAGATCCAGATGTAGTAGCTCCAATGGTCTGGATGTAGCAGATGTCTGAGTGTCCGGATGTTTAGCTTTTGTCTGTTTCCCAAGCTAACATGGTCCACACACCACATTGCTCACTCTACTGAGAGTATTCTCAAAACTGATTCATGTTTAGATATAATCGAAAGATTTTTGTTACCAGCATGTCCCATCCTTTGGTGCCATAGATCTTCATTTGGTAAACGAATGCTATTGCACACAATATCAGCATCAGGAACCAAGCCATAACAATTGTCTAGAGTACGAACACCACTTATGAACTTCATTCCAAACTTATCCATGACAAGGCATTTTCCCTTAGAGAATAGTACCATGAAGTCTTGATCACATATCTGACTTATGCTCAATAAGTTCACTCTCAAACCTTCTACATATAGAATATTAGCAATGTCTGGCAATCCAAGTAGAGATATGATTCCCTTTCCTTTAATCTGTGACTTGCTCCCATCACCAAAAGAGACATTACCACATTTCTTAGACTCGAAAACCTTGAAGAGAGATCAGTCTCTAGTCATGTGTCTTGAGCAATTGCTGTCAAGGTACCACAAACACGTGTCCATAACCTTAAATGCGGACTTCATCATGAAGCACACTTCGTGCTTAGATGATAGATCAATGGGAATGGTATTTTCTCTCATCTACCTTTTATGAGCTTAACCTCTAACTTTCACTCTTCTTAGACGAACTCCTTTGCACATTTTCATTCTGAGACAATCTAGTTTCTTCTTTGTCAAACTGAGATCTTTTCCAATAGTCATCATAATAGAATTCAAATAACTTTTAGACTTGCATTTTCTGATACACTCAAACAAGTAGAGATTAGAAAAACAAGATGTATTTGAAAACAAAAATCTCTTCAAGCCAGTTGTAGCCATGACAACAGGGGTCAATGGATCACACAACAAAGATTAATCCTAATCAGAGTGTGCATGCTCTGATACCACTTGATAGGCCAAGAATGTATTGACCCCTTGTGATGAATTTATTGATTAATTAGCCAAGTTTATTAATTAATCAAATTAACATGCAAAGCGCGTAGTAGCACAAACAAATCACTAATTAAACTAAGTATGTAGCAGAAAATAAATTGACATGGTGATTTGTTTACGAATGGGAAAAACCTACTCGGCAAAAATCCCATCGAGTGATTTTAAGGTCACCACTCCCGAGAATCCACTATTATCAAAACAAGTGGTTACAAGTAAATGAATCCCAGTACCTTATACCAACCTATAGTTGAACCCTTACCCCAATACCCAATTGGACTTGTTCTGTAGTGATAATCTCTCATTTTCAATGCACGACTCCCAGTACGGGACTAACCAATTACGCGGATCCCAGTACACGACTTGATCACCAACTTAAGAAGAATGTTGGCTGCAAAGTTTTTCAGTTCATCCAGATGATGAAGATCATGAAGTTGCTTGGTCACAAAACCCTACGGTATACAAACACAGCAACTTCTTCAAGAGAAAAAAGAACTAAGGCAAACTAGGTTTCCGGTCACAATTTGCATGAACAAAACTTTGTTTCACACTTGCACAACTTGTGCAACTGTGCGTGTAACATTTTACGGCCCGTAAAATAATCCTTATATATGTTTAAGGTTGTGAGAAAAGAAAGCCTAAACACACATTCACAGATTGGATGAAAAACAGTCCTGAAAAACTGAACTTCATAAACCTCAACAGATACCCTATCTATCAAGCTCGCTGTCGAGTCACGGGCTTTAGCAGCTTTTAAACCTCGATAGATGCTAGCTGTCAAGCTTTAAAATCCTGCATTTCATTCCTTGAGTCTTGGACAGACTTGCATAGCTTTAACTCTTGAACCTGAAACAAGGTTTCTTGAAGCATTAAACACATCCTAGATCTACCCAATTACAAGTGAAGTGCGTTTTGTCAAAGGATTAGCCAACTACATAAAATAGCGACATATGTTCCTAACATTGAATCGCATATGTCCTAACATTAACCTTGCTTGAATGAAAAATAATACACATAGACTGATATTTAAACATAATTACCTAACAGATTAGGCCTAAGAGACCAATAACAAATCCCTGAAAACTCGGGAATGCTTAACAAACATCTCACAGTAATTCCCACTCTTTGTAACAAAATAAACTAACAATTGGTACGACACCATTTCCTCTTTATAATTCATCAAGTGAAACAGTGTCGTGTGATTGTTTTACATCTTTGGCTTTGGTTTTGAGAGAAGTGGAGAAAAGACTTAAAGGTTGTAAAGTATTCATCCCCTCCATCAGACCTCAATGTTTTTATTTTAACAGAGAACTAAGTTTCAACCATGGCCTTAAATTGCAAAAATTTATCAAACACTACGGGTTTGTTAATAAGAAGATAAAGCCAAGTAAAATGGGTAAAATGATCAATGAAAAGAACATAATATCTGAATCCACTGATAAAATTTATAGGTGTAGGACCCTGAAGGTTAGTGTGAATAAGTTCAAATGGTGATTTAGCAGAAAATTGAGACTTAGGAAATGGTAACTTATGCATTTTACCATGCAGGCAATGTGTACAAGAATTAACAAAAGTTCACTTATTTGAAGTAGAAAAATGAAACTTAGGAAACAAAGTATGGAGTACTTGATCATGAGGATGACCAAGTCTTTTATGCCAAAGACCAACTAGCTAGACTTAGGTGTAGTAGCAACATTGTTGAAGACCTTAGAAGGAAGGGAAAGTCTAGAAACTTTGTGAGGATAGATAGGGTATACAGCCCCTTCACTCTTGCCCCAGGAGAGAACATTCCTTGTGGCCGGGATAAAGAGTATATTTTCATTAAAATAACACCAACAGTGATTATCATGACAAATCTTGTGAAAAGAAGCAAGATTGGAGGCTACTGAGGGAACTCTTAAGACTTTTTTAAGATGAAGGTCAGAGTTGGAAGAAGAGATTAGAGATTTACCTATGTGAGTGATGGGAAGGTTATAACCATTACCTACAGTAAGGTGATCTTGGCCATTTTAAGGCTATGGAAAGCTGAGGTGATCGAGACTAGCAGTCACATGGTCTGTAGCAGCACTGTCAGTAAACCAATGTTGGTCTTGTGTGATACAAGCATTAAAAGTTGTGACCATTGCTGCAAGTTTGGTAGGAGGGTGTTTTCCTTGATATGCATAATCCATGCGATGATAGCAATCAATGGCTAGGTGACCAAGTTTTCCACGGATTTGACATGTAGGCCTCTTAGATCTTGAACTAGAAGATTGATTTCGAGAAAACTGATTGCATTGATTGGAAAACTGGTTTAGGTGTGAAGGTGATCCTCTTCTTCGACCCCCTCTATTGCTATTGTTGTTATTCCTTCCTTTGCCTTTATTGTAAGGTTGATTGTAGCTGTTATTGCTATTTGGCCTTTGATTAGAGCTCACAACCGTAGCAAATGTAAGATCTTTGATCTATAACCCTTCATTCATTGATTCTTCCTCAGCATTAAGCATTGTAGCAAGTTCATCAAAGCTTAATTGTGTGCTCCTAGTACAAATTGCAAAGCTAAAAGCATTATACTCCTTAGGTAGACCTTTAATTGCAATGTGAAGAAGTTCCTCATCATCCAAGATCACACTAACAACTAGCAAGTTCCTCATCATCCAAGATCACACTAACAACTAGCAATTTGTCTCTCACAACTTTGATCTTCTGCAGATAAACATCTACAGAATCAGAACCTTCATGTTGTGTGATTTTCCCTTGAGATTCATCACATGAGACCTAGAAATGGATGAGAACCTATTTTCCAAGACCTTCCACACATCGATTGTAGAAGTACAACTAATTGTTAAAGCAAGAATTGAAGGAGAAAGCGTGGAACTCATGAAAATAAGTAAAACTTTCTCTTTTGATCTCCAAACCAAACAATCTGGACTCACTATAGCAGTGATATTTCCTAAAATATCCTTAAGAAACTTATCAGGAATTAATTAGGGCTCATCCAAAAACTCAAACATAGAATAGGTCTCTAACACCATTGTAATCTGGTGTTTCCAAACTGTATAGTTTGTGATGTCAAGGTTGACTATTATCATGTTAGCCATGTTTGACAAGAGCAAAAGAGATTGATTCATCAAGTTAACTGATGAAGTTACTGAAGCCATTGTAGAGAATGAAGTTGCGGCACTTGAAGCCACCAATGACGAACTATTGTTAGCATAGATTATAGGTTTTGATTTCATGATGAAAAGCAAGGTTTGTAAATAACAGAGAGAGAGAGAGAGATTTGAATGAGGAAAAATATTATTAACCGTGCTTGAATGAAAAATAATACACATAGACTGATTTTTATACATAATTAACTAACAAATTAGGCCTAAGAGACTAGTAACAAATCCCTAAAAACTCGGGATGCTTAACAAACTTCTAACAGCAATTCCCGCTCTTTATAACAGACTCAACTAACAAAATTAACTAACAACTAGAATGACACTGTTTGGATAAGTGGCTAAAGCAAGCTTCTTGAAATAAAACAACACCATTTCATGTGATTGTTTTACATCTTTGGCTTTGGTTCTAAGAGAAACGACATCATTTGCATCATCTTGATTAACACCATTTATGTAGTAATCATTCTGATGATGCCGAAAAATTACTAGTGAGCCACACAGTTTTCACACGCTCGAAACTACACCTGCATAACGAAAAGAGAAGACCTAACAAAGGGCACCGGTGTGGTGTCGACCGAATACCCTCTGAAGGTCAACTTAGAATTCTTCTTACAAATCTTGAGTGCAAGAGCTAGGGTAAATCATGTGTACCTTGGTTTGTGAGGGTCTTGGGGCTTTTATAGTAGTGTAGGGCTGATATCCATGCCTTAGTAAAGAAGATGTTTCCTTGTGGGAGATCCACCTTACGTGGCATATTTTGTGGAGTTCTTTTCTTATAGGACTCTCTTGATTAGGGTAGAACGTGGTGCACAAGGCGTTTCCTTATATACATACGTAGGGATCAAGGCAGGCCACGTTAGACCCATCAGAGGTGTACCCTCTTCAGCTTCTTCCCGTCGGCTTCCTACTTCGTTGCTAAAGGTGCCGTCTACAGCTTAGAGGTGAAGTTGTAGACTTTATGCTGTCGTGCTCTTTCATGGGTAAAGCTAACAGGCTTGTTAACATTGCTGCCTCATTGCGCTCAAGTATCAATACTGTAAAATTAACCTTATCAACTGCCCCCTACTCCATGACCTCATCAGCTTCGGCTGACGGGTTATGGAGTTCAAATTGCAACTTTTGCCTTTAGTTATTATTTTTATTGGAAAAGGGAGAGCATTTATGGGTGAATCCTCAAGCAGCCCTTATTAACTTCCTAGACACGCGTTATAAGCGAATTGGGTCCGGTTCTGGACGAGGGTGTCGCTTCATCTTTCGTGAAATTTTCATTCTATATATACCTCGGTTCCTCCCTTATTTTCTCCCATCTCATCGTTGATTCCTCATAGAGAGAACTTGTCACTTCAAGAACTATACTCCCTTCGCTTTATTGCCTCGTCAACATCCCCTTGTTAAGATCGTCATCTTTCTAGAAGCCGTCTATCAAGTGAGTCGTCTTCTCCTTTCTTCCATCTTTTATTTTGTTTGTTTTAATTGTTTGTGCATTTTCTAGAGAGGTCGTCAACTTAGGTACTTAGAATGCCTCCGTTGCTTGTAGGTAAAAATGTCTAGAGAAGCGATTAGTGAGCAGTCGTCAGTCCGTGAAGGAGCGGGCTATAACAAGGTCTTTCAAACAGGCTAGGAGCTCAAGGAGGGCCATTCCTGGTCATCGGAGAGGGAAACGTCAACCCGTTCTCCTGACGAGGACGTGGAAAGTTATGTAGGAGAGGGAGAAGAGAATGAGGAGATAAATGAGGGAGAAGTTGAAGGCAATGAGGAAGAGGAGAATGACAGAGAGGAGAATGACAGGGGTGAAGATTATGCCATCGAGGGAACTCCTGACGTTGGAAGTTCAAGAAGTCCCGGAGATGGTTTTACTCATCCATTCATTCTCCCTAGAATGTGGACCATCAATGATTTTCTACCAAAGATGACAAAAAATATCTTTAAGAATCTGAGGGATCGCTACCAGATCCCCGACCACATCCCAATCTGTCTCCCTGGGAAATGCAAGAAGTGCTACTCAGGGAAGACTACGGATTGAGGCTGCCATTAACGTCTTTACATCTTCAGTTGGTTAATTTTCTTGGTTTATACGTTAGCCAGATCGCTCCGAATGCCTGGAGGATTTTCATAGGAGCCAAGATTTTGTGGGGCCGTCTAAGTGGTGGGAACTGTCAACTTACGCTGGACGAGTTCTTTTGGTGCTACAGACCTTAACACATAGTCTCGTCCCACGGTATATATCATTTTGCTGCACAGAAAAAAGCGTTAAAGCTGGTGTTAGATATGCCCGATTCCAATAGGAATTGGAAGGGCAGATACTTTTTTGTCAAAGAGACAGATTGGGTGTGACATCTTGACAAGTGGGAGACAATGCCCCATGATTTTGACAATACTTGGGGTATTGTCAAGGATTCAGGTTAATTCTGTCTGTCACTATTTCATATTTATCTATTTCATTTTTTTTTTTCAAGCATCTAACGTCGCCTGTTTTTCTTGTCTTCAGCTAGTGTTCGTCCTTATATTTCAAATGAGCAAGAAGCCTTCATCCATCCAGTAACAGAGATCCCGTTGGCAAAGCGAAAGTGTCGGGACCTTATTACACTTGACACTTTACACCTTTACTGCAGTGGTCTTGAACCGACGCCGATAGGCCGTAAGCTAAACGCCTATTCTCGTCGACATAAGTATCCCTAACTTCTCCCGTCATTTTTATCCCAGTATACTTGTTAATACTTCATTTTTGTCTTTACAAATATGGAAGCAGCTAGGCAAAAGGTGAGGGAAGTCACCGCTCGTTAAAAAGATGAAGAGAAGAAGGCTAATCTGAAAGAGGGGGCCTCATCGTCAGTCCCTAAGGCCGTCGTGAAGGGGGCTGCCAAAAGAAAAAATGATGGGAAGGATGATCGTCCTCCTAAGAAACCCGCCGTCACCCCTGGGGATATGCATCCCAAGAAGAAGTCTCCTCCTAAGCCTAGCCATGGAGCAGGCAAAGGACTGATGACGTTGATTGGTCTCGTTGCTGAAGGATCTCGTCGCCTTCTCATGCACAAGGAATATGCTGTGGAAATAGTGGGATCAATCATAAGGCCAACGGATATTGATCCTTGCGCTGAGTAAGGGACGGATGAGCTGGGGGCGTCAGCTCTCTTCAACCTTTCCCGGGTTAGCTTAGTTTCTTGGTTAATTTCATCTCGTCACCTTTTACTTATTGACTGACAGTTGTGTTTCTTTCAGGCCTTGGTGTGTGTAAAAGCTCTTCAGGATCGATGCGCTGCCAAGGAAGGGGTTGTTGACCATTTAAGAAAGCATAATACAAATTTGAAAGATAAGCAGGAGCAATATAAAGGTGCCCTTCGCGAACTGAATAAGGAGGTGAAGGATCTACGGGAGAAGCTAGAAGAAGAGAGCCGTCAAAAGGTGAAGGTGCGGGAGGCCAAGGCGTCAGTTAAAAAGGAGTTGTTGGCTCTTTTAGTGCAGGTGGAGACGATTAGAGCTGACGCCGTGGAGGAATTCAAGGCATCACAATCATTTATTGATTCTGGCGCTGATTATTACGGTATTGGGTTTGAGGACTGCCTTAAATAGGTCAAGTCCGCTTACCCATCCTTGGATTTCTCCAAGATTACCATGGATGAGCCTGTGCCGTCGACACCTGCTAGTGACAATGCCCTTAGAGAGAGCAACGAATTTTCTGAGCCAGATCCTGGACCTAAGGATGGCGTCGTCCTTGCACAACCTGCTGCTGATGCTCCCGTCACTCCCCTGGTCCCGTCCTCAGAGCCTGTGAACGTTGAAAACCCAGTTGCCCAAGATACTCAAGAGAAGAATGACGGGAACCCTCCGAGCCCTTCAACCCAGTAGAATTTTGTTGAAAAATCTGGTTTTGTATCTCATACAAAACGCATAGCGGAAGCAACAAACACGGATCTACTTCAATCATGAATGATAAACATGTAACCATGAATTCTAGAATAAAGAAAAAGATGTGTACCTTGATGCAGTGAATTTCAAAACAAAGATCAAACGTTCTTAGGAAGACTTTTAATCTTCACTCCAATTCCACTTGATGCCCAAGATGTGTGGTCTCTCAATTGGCAACTAAGGGATGATTAGAGAGTGACAAAAACTCACATATACACCATTTCACAATGATGTTACCCTCATCAAATATTCTGAACGTTTTTCCCTTTTGTATCTAACCAATTATCTAATTGGGCTGGCCTTTTGGGCCTTTCCAATTGGGCTTAAGTGTGTGGCTTGGAGTGGGATCAAAAGGGACCAACAAGTCACTAGCTCCAATGGGCCTTAGGCTTTTCTGTTAACTCTTGACAAGTCCAAAGTTACTATTAACTATATTTAATACCACTATATAAATATAGTTGCACTCTAGGCCTTATCAATAAATTATTTCCCAAGACTTTATTATACATTCAACCCCTTCATTAAAATATTCGTAGTAATACAAAGTCATAAATATAGACTGTCACTTTGAAGATTACTACATCTTAATCCTTGAGTACCCGGTTTAATCCTTTATGTTATTCATCATATATTTATGAAATCCAATTTCATAAATATATACTTTAGTAACTCCTTACTAAAGTGGTTGGGCCCAACAATCTGAATAACTAAACTCATTAAACTTATCTCAAGGGAATATTTTATATCTCCGTGAAAAGATTATGAATTCCATCTTGAGAATATATGTTCCATTAACACTAAATGTGGTTGCCCAACATACTGAGGTTTTGACCATAACTTATAGATCTCACTCCTGATATATCAAAGCAACCTACATCTTATGATCAGGTCCATTATCCTCTCAGGATTTAGAGTTGATGTAAATAGAAGTCGTGAGATTTATTATTCATTTGACAGTCATTAGAATAATAATAAATCTCACAGCGGTCCAGTTCAATATATCTTAACTCTTAAAACATATCAACATACCAACTAGAAGTCACCACTTCCATGATCAAGACAAATCATCTTAGTTGATATGTTATAGTCTTCGCAAATGAAATGCCCAATTTCATCACCGACTACGAACTAAAATTCTGAGTTTACAAAGAACTTGTGATTTATATCTTCTGTGACTTTTCACATAAATCACATACTATGCATCTCATGGACTAAGATAATGTCTCACTAGTTCATAAATAGTATCATATAATTAAACAGCTTAATTATTCAAGACATGCCTATAAATTGGATTTTAGGACACAAACCTTAACAAATTTTGCATTCCTCTTTTTGATTAATTTTATCTTTAAGACTTTGTAAAAATACCCTACTGCTTTTTGGGCTTTGTTTGTAAACACTTTATTTTATTTATGATATTTCATATCCGTCATTTTTAGTATATGTATTGCTTTTTGATCTATATGCTCGTGATATATTTTCATAAGTTTAGAGACGCACCCGTCTACTTAGTCATAAGTCTGTCCATTTGTTGTGGTCTATAACCTTATCCTGACGGGATGAACCTGCTTGCGGACTTAATCATGGTCTCGTCTGCATAGTTGGGTCCGTCCACTTGTTATGGATTCGTCCATTGTCTTGTGGACTTTATTTTATTAACCCATCCTCATAGGATTAACCTACTTAAGGAATTAATCATGGGCCTGTCAGTATTTAGGTCTGTCCACCTGTAGTGGATCTGTCCACTATCTTGTGGACTTTACAATGGACTTATCCACTTTGTAGATTTTCTATTAAATTTGTCCCTTTTATGGACAAATTACTGAACTCGTCCACTTTATGGATCTCACAGTGAACTCATCCATCTTATGGATTTATTATAAAACTCGTCCACCTTATGAGCAAACTAATAAACTCATCCGTTTTACAGACTTAATAATGATTCATCTTTCTGGGATGAGGTCGTCTGCTTTACAGACGTTAATAAACTCGTCCACTTTATGGAAAATAATAATAAGCTCATCCACTTTGTGGACTTGATAATATTTCATCCTTCTGGGATGAAGTAGTCCACCTTGTGAACTTTAATAAACTCGTCCACTTTATGGACGATAATAAGTTCGTCCACTTTATGGACTTGATAATATTTCATGAAGTCGTCAATTTTATGGACTTTAACAAACTTGTCCACTTTATGGACAATAATAATAAGTTCGTCCACTTTGTGGACTTGATTTTCATCATTCTGGGATGAAGTTGTCCACTTTATGGACTGTAACAAACTCGTCCACTTTATGGACAATTATAATAAGCTTGTCCACTTTGTGGACTTGATTTTCATCCTTCTGGGATGAAATCGTCCACTTTATGGACTTTAACAAACTCGTCCACTTTATGGACAATTTCTTGTAGATGAACACCTTAGCCATATCTGAATGAACTCCTCTTATTATTATAAACCATGCATTTGTAGAAAAAGTAATTCTTTAAAAGAAGGAGACCTGCCCTTTGGGCTTTAAAAGAGTTATTGTAGCAAAACTAAAGTAAATATAAAAACTGAGGAGTATAACTAAAATTAACTAAGGTAAAACTAGAAATAAAGGGGTGCTGCTCTTCATGGCATCCTCTCTATTAGTAGTACTTCTGTAGGTGCTTGGCGTTCTATGGATGGTGTAGCTTCTGTCCATCCAGCATCTCCAAGTGGTAGGTGCCTTTCCTTTACCATGATGTGATCCGATAGGGTCCTTCCCAGTTAGGGTCGAGCTTCCCCAGAGGGTCTCTAGCAGCGCCCATGACCTTCCTTAGAACAAGATCTCTAATCTGAAAATCTCTGCGTCGGACTCGGGAGTTGTATTGCTTGGCCATGCAGTCCTAGTACTGTGCGAGTCTTTGTTTGGCAGTTGCCCTAACTTCGTCAACTAAATTGAGGTGTTAACGCATAGCCTCGTCATTCTTGTGTTCGTCATGATTGTCCACCCTGTAGCTTGTGAGTCTGACCTCGGCTGGAATGACTGCTTCGCTCCCGTATGTTAGCCGAAATGATGTCTCTCCAATAGGAGTTCTTACTGTTGTCCTGTACGCCTATAGTATGCTTGGCAGCTCTTCAGGCCATATACCTTTTGCCCCCTTGAGCCGAGTCTTGATAATTTTGAGCAATGATCGGTTCGTGACTTCAACCTGTCCATTAGCTTAAGGGTGGGCTGGGGAGGAGTAGTGATTTCTGATCCCTAACTGCAAGCAAAAGTCCCGGAAGGAGTCGTTGTCAAATTGTTTCCCATTATTTGAGACTAAGACTCTAGGGATCCCAAACCTACATACGATGAACCTCTAGACGAAGTTTCGCACATTCTTCTCCGTAATGGTGGCTAAGGCTTCAGCTTCCACCCATTTTGTGAAGTATTCTATGCCCACTATCAGGAACTTTAGCTGTCGCGCCGCTATTAGAAACGGTCCCATGGTGTCTAATCTCCACTAAGCGAACGGCCATGGGGCTGTCATTGGGGTCAATTATTCAGATGGCTGTATGATGACATTGCTAAACCTTTGACATTTGTCGTAGGCTTTAACATAAGTCTGAGCATCCTTCTGCATGGTGGGCCAGTAGTACCCCGCTCGGACAAGTTTGTGTACCAATGACCGCGACCCTGAATGGTTTCCGTAGATCCCTTTGTGTACTTCTCTCATGACGTAGTCTGCTTCTTCAAGACCTAAACAACTTAGGCATGGGCGGGAGAAGCCTCTTTTGTACAAGATGCCCTTCATCAAGACGAATCGCGCTGCTTGGACCTTCAATTTTCTTGCGGCCTCCCTCCTGTATGGTAAGACGCCGTTTTTTAAGTAAGAGACTATTGGTGTGGTCCAGTCGCTTTTAGAGCCTATCACCTACACATTGACAGAATCTATTAATGGAGAAAGCTGAACAAAAGATAGTACATTATCAAAGGCGGTTATATGTTCTGCGAAAGCAGATTTGGCAAGGCAGTCGGCTTACTCGTTCTCTCCTCTGGGGATTTGGATGATTTTATCCTTCAACTCATCTACTCTCCTTCTTACTTGCTCCAGGTATCTCTTCATTCTTTCGCCTTTGCACTCATAATCCCTATTCACCTAATTGGTGACGACCTGAGAGTCACAGTAAAGAACCACGGTAGGGCAGTCGAGGCGGACCATACATTCAATCTTGTCTCCTTCAGGACAGGAGAAAGGAGCATGACACCTACTCTGCCGACCTACTTGTTGGATGACCCATTTGTATATATACTCCATTGAAGGCATTCATCTGCCCCCTTGTACTCTCATTGGTGAATTCTACTATGAAGTCAGCGATGACATGTCCCTTGATGGCGGTATGCGAGCGATACTGAATGTCAAACTCACTCAACTCTATTGCCCATAGTGCCAATTGACCAACAGTTTTGGGGTTGCTCATTGCCCATCGTAAGGGTTTGTTGGTTAGGACGATCACCGTATGGACTTGAAAGTACATTTTGAGTTTGCGAGCTGCCGTAACTAAAGCAAAGGCAAGTTTTTCCATGGGTATACCTTTCTTCTACACCACGAAACTCCCGGCTGGCATAGTATACGGGCTTTTGAACATTGTCTTCTTCTCTGACCAAGGCCGTGCTGACAGCTGCCGGGGAGACGGCCAAATAGAGGAAAAGCTCTTCCCTTGGTTACGAAGGACTTAGTAGTGGCGAGAAAGAGAGGTAAGCCTTCAGATCCTCGAATACTTGCTAACACTCGGCAGTTCACTTGAAAGACTTCTTCAGCATGCGAAAGAAGGGTAAACACTTATTTGTTGCCCTGGATACAAACCTATTCAGGCTGGCTACTTTTTCGTTTAAACTCTGCGCTTCTTTCACGTTCTTTAGGGGGGGGCATCTCTACTATGGCTCTGATTTTGTCCGGGTTGGCCTCGATACCTCTTTAAGACACCATAAAACCAAGGAATTTTCCCGCTGTCACTCCAAATGCACACTTACTTGGATTGAACTTCATGTTGTAGGAATGAAGGGTGTTGAAAGTTTCCTCGAGATCCTTCAAATGGTCCTCCTCTCTTCGGCTTTTCACCAACATGTCGTCGACGTAGACCTGAACATTCCTTCCAATTTAGTCCGCAAACATCTTGTTCATGAGCCTTTGGTACGCCACGCCCGCTTTCTTAAGGCCAAACGGCATCACTTTGTAACAAAAAAGACCTTGGTTGGTAACAAATGAAGTCTTTTCCTGGTCCGCTTCAACTATCCAGATTTGATTATAACCTGAAAAGGCGTCCATGAAGCTCAATAGTTGGTGTTGAACTGTAGAGTCCACCAATACATCGACTCGAAGGAGAGCATAACTATCCTTGGGACATGCATTGTTCAGGTCTGTAAAGTTTACGCACATCCTCCATTTCCTGTTGGCTTTCTTAACCATTACCACATTTGCTAGCCAATCGGGGTAGTATACTTCCCTGATGAAGCCTGCTTCCTGTAACTTACCGACTTCTTCTGCTATTGCCTGGTCTCATTCTTGGGCAAACACCCGCTTCTTCTGGCGGACAAGTGAAAAAGAGGGCGACACATTTAGCTTGTGTACCATGACTGAAGGGTCGATTCCTGGCATGTCTTCATGACTTTAGGCAAACACCTCCTGATTTTCCTTGAGGAAAGCTATTAGTGCTATGCAAATTGTTGGGTTGGCAAGAGTGCCGATCCTTATAGTTTTGTCTAATCTAGAGCTATCAAGGGGTATCTCCTTAAGCCTCTCTACAGGTTCTGCCCCCGTTCGATGTTCGTCTATGCTCATGGTCTGTAGATGGTCATCCATCTCCAGTATCGCAATATAACATTCGCGCGCGGCTATTTAATCCCCTCGTGATTCCCCTACTCCGTACTCAGTGGGGAATTTAATCCTCAGGTGGTAGGTTGAAGTTACGGCCTTCCATGAGTTAAGGGTAGGTCGTCTTATGATGGCGTTATAGGCGGAGGAGTAATCGACAACAAGGAATGTAACATACCTAGTAACTTACTGAGGATAATCTCCAATTGTGACAGGCAATGTGACCGCACCTAGGGGGTATACTTTTGTTCCTCCAAACCCAACAAGTGGAGCATTGGTTGGAACTAGACGTTTTCTGTTGATCCGCATCTGTTGGAACGCTGGGTAGTAGAAAATGTCTACGGAGCTTCTGTTGTCAACCAAGACCTGTTATGTGTTATAGCATCCTGCCTGGATGCTAATGACGAGCACATTATCATGCGGGTGGTGAAGATGCCGGGCATCTTCTTCCAAGAAACCAATAATGGGGTTGTCGTCCCGCGGCATCTTTGGGACGGTGCCTGTTAGCTGAATATTCTGAACCATTCTGAGTAAGTCTTTCGAGCCTTTTTGGACAAGCCTGTGGTCACCGTGCCTCCCACAATTATCTTTATGTCTCCTAAGGGTGGTCTGGGACGCTCATTGTCCCGTCGGGGAGCCTACTCTTGAGAAGGCGGATCTGCTCTCTCCTTGCTGACGAACTTCTATAACTTCCCTTACCTTATGAGGGCTTCAATTTGCTGTTTCAAGTCGTAGCAGTCGATTGTGCCATGACCGTGATCACAGTAGAAACGACAGTATTTGTCTCGTTTGTTGGGATCTCCCTTCAACTTTCCAGGGAAGGTTAAGGCTCCCGCGTCCTTGATTTGCATTAGGATTTGGTCGATTGGGTCAGTCAGTGGAGTAAAGCTCGTGAATCTCCCCGCAGAGGGCTTAGAGCGCTTGTCATCCCTTCGTTCTCTAGTTCTTGCCATCTTCTACCTTCTGTCTTGTCGTGTATCTTCCTGCCTTTCTCTCTTCTTGGATTTCTCCTCTTGGGCCAGAAGTGCATCTTTGGCATTCATGTATTTGGTTTCCCTGTAAAGCATACCCAACATTGTCTTTAGGTCGTTCTTATACAGTGAAAATAGGAACTTACCCTTCTGCAGCCCATTTGTGAAAGCAGCTACGAGTATCTTGTCGTCAGCTTCATCGATGGAAAGCGCCTCTTTGTTAAAGCGTGCTATGTAAAAAATCAGCGTCTCATTTTCTCGTTGCCTGATGCTCATCAAGTATGCAGTAGACTTTTTATACCTGTGTCCCCCGATGAAGTGTGAAGCAAACTGGGCGCTCAACTCCTTGAAAGTACTGATGGAGTTAGGCGTCAACCTGCTAAACCAAATTCTTGCAGGATCCTTCAGCGTGGTAGGAAAGGCCTTACACAGGATCTCGTCTGCCACTCCTTGAAGATGCATCAGGGTCATGAAGGACTCCAAGTGATCTAAGGGGTCTTTGGCTCCGTCATAACTTTCTATCTGCGGCATGCGAAACTTCGATGGAAGGGGGAAAGAATTAACGGAGGCGGTGAACGGCGAATCAGTTCGATGGACCAAGTCGTCGAGGTCGCTCGACACTCCTCCTCTGAGGGCATTCATCATAAAGTCCATCTGTTCCTTCATCATCTACATCTCTACGACAATGTGAGGGGGAGCCGTGTCTGTGATGGAAGGGTGGCTCATATCCTGCCGTTTTGGTCTGCTTGGGGCGTTGCTACCCTCCGGCCCCTCTTGGTCCCTTTTCTCGGCGTTGGTGCCTTCTTGGTCCTCCTTTTGAGTGTTATGCCCTACGTTCTTTTGACGCAACTGCTCTTCCAAGTCATGATCTTACTTCGTGAGGCGCTCCACAGCAGCGGCGAGAGTCTAAACTTGTCTCTCGAGGGCAGTTGTATGGGGTTCGTCTCCTGGTCGCCATTGAGCGAGTAAGTGCCATGCAACTCTTGGCCCGGGGAGCACTCGTATGGCTTACAGGTTGCTAAGAATAGCGCAAAGTTTCCCACAGACGGCGCCAACTGATGATGCCAAAAAATCACCAGTGAGCCACACAATTTTCACACGCTTGAAACTACACCTGCACAACGAAAAAAGAAGACCTAACAAAGGGCACCGGTGTGGTGCCGGCCAAATACCCTCCGAAGGACAAGTTAGAATTCTTCTCACAACTCTTAAGTGCAAGAGCTAGGGTAAATTATGTGTACCTTGGTTTGTGAGGGTCTTGGGGCTTTTATAGTAGTGTAGGGCTGATATCCGTGCCTTGGTGAAGAAGATGTTTCCTTGTGGGAGATCCTCCTTACGTGGCGTATTTTGCGGAGTTCTTTCCTTATAGGACTTTCTTGATTAGGGTAGAACGTGGCGCACAAGGCATTTCCTTATATACATACGTGGGGATCAAGGCAGGCCACGTTAGACCCGTCAAAGGTGTACCCTCTTTAGCTTTTTCCTATCGGCTTCCTACTTTGTTGCTAAAGATGCCGTCTACAGCTTAGAGGTGAAGCTGTAGACTTTATGTTGTCATGCTCTTTCATGGGTAAAGTTAGCGGGCTTGTTAACATTGCTGCCTCATTGCACTCAAGTATCAATACTGCAAAATTACCCTTATCACATTCCAACCACTTTTGACTACTACAACTTTTCATATGTTAGGATATTTGTAAAGTTGGCAAAATTATGTTAACATTTTCATTTGTAATTGCATATTTTCATGTATTTAATTTCATTTTAGTTGTAATTGCATCAAGTCATTGAAGTTCAAGACCAAAAGAAAAGGTTCAAGTGCTACAACAAGAATCTTGGTCAAGTGGGATTCAATGTATCAAGTGAAATCTATGCTTGAATGCCAAGATTTGAATTTTAGTTACGCAAAATAGCTTGCCTGAAATTTGTTTAAAACTTGGTCAAGTGAGTTTGCCTAGGAATTTATGTTTTAGATTTTCCCCATTACTCTTGTATCCAACCAACCCTCAATTTCGACTTTTATAAGAACAAAAATAAACCCTAATCTCAATAGATTGAAGGAGAGACTACCTACTACATACCCTTGAGATAAATCTTTGTAGCCTTCATACCTTTACTATCTCCAAATTGACTTAGCTTTGAGAGAAGATTCCATCCGTCACTTTGAATTATACCTTGAGTGCATTGGATTGGTGCTGAAAACCACAAAGACAATCATCAAATATTCTAGTGGCCTTGGAGTATCCGAGAAATCAGATGTGTTAGACAATTGGCTTGCATAACCATAAAGTTGTTGAAGAGAAGCAACTATTACAACTTATTGTAGCAGGAGTGTGGAGGTTGGATACAAGTACCTCGCTCATACTGCAGATTTTGTAAGTAGTATTAATTGTATCACAATTATCTTCATAGTGAATTCAGTTTTTTTGGGCATGGCCTTGGAGAGGTTTTCTTGATGTGGATTTTCTCTTTGTCAAAACATTGCTTGTTAGCATGCGTGTGAGTGTTGTGAATGATTGTTGGTTTATTGCTTTATTCATCTTATTCGTAATGGATAACTAATCAATTGAAATGGGCAACTAATCAATTGAACTACAGTTGACAAATTTCTAAAACTAGTACATTACCCGTGCATTGCACAGATTATATTATAATGTTTTATGTAAGATAGTTTCAGAGAAAGCTGTATATGTATTATAACATAATTGTTATAGAACTTTATTAGTAATGAGTTTATCATAAAAAGTAACAACTATAAATTGTGCACACATATCTATTATAATTATTCAATTGAACTAATGAGGAAAAAAAAAAAAAAAAAAAAAAACTTTGGAGGAATACCAAAGTTCTAAAAACTTTCTCTTTCTCCTTAATTTTAAAACAAAATACGCATTCCAAACACCCACAGTTAACCACATTATTTACAAAACCCACAAATCCACAACGTCTATCCTTAACATCAAAATCGTAATTGCCGTTATCACTCAATATTAAATGCAAGCTCCCTTAGTTGTAGCCGACTTATACGTAGCCAACTTATACGAGTTAGGATTAGATGAAACAATAATGTTAGAGTTAGGTAGGTGTTGTCAAAATATTGAAGGTAAATGACATCGTTTTTGGTCTGTGTATATTTGACATGAGATGACATGAAGAGTAATGAATATGTATATATAAAGGAGTAGAAATGCAAGAGGTGAAAATGGTGAATTAAAATGCAAAAAGTTTTTTGTGTATATGTGGGGGATGCAAAATCTAGCTAGAAACATTCAACCAAATGATACAAAGAATATTTATTTTTTAATTAGAAAAGTCTTGAAACATTGAACCAAATGAAACAAAAGTCAATATTTAATTTGTTCTTATCTCTGATATGGCATTTGAGAATATTTCAATTCTCTTTGCATAGAATGTGTCACTTCAGAACCTCATGCTTTTCCACATGAGGGATATAAATGAAATGTGTAAGGGATGATAAGTCTAGAAACATTGAATCAAATGATACAAAGAATATTTATTTTTTAATTAGAAAAGTCTTGAAACATTGAACCAAAGGAAATAAAGAGTCTCTATTTTTTAAATTTGTTCTGATCTCTAATGTGACTTAAAAAAGTATTTCAACTCTCTTCTTAGAGTATGCCATATGGTAGAACCTCATGCTCTCCTGCGTGAGATCTCTACTTATATATATATATATATATATATATATATATTGATTGATTGGTGATTGGTGGTTAGCCTTGCATAGGGGTTTAAAAAAAAATTCAGCATAATTAAACTCCGTGAACTCAACTCTCAACTGCATGCCATACTACTAAAATTGTTTCATCTTGTAACAAAGATAGCACTCCATATCATTAATATCCTTCCTTTTCCTTGATCTAGACTTTGGCCTTAATTTCTCCCTATCATAATTCTTCTCATGCATATGATATATTTCTACCACAATTTGATTTGGACTTCACCCCAGATGCTCTAAAATTCCAAATTATACGTTAGTTTCTTAAATTTCTTTGTTTCTAAAAGAATTGCTCTGTTTACTTATCAACCGGCGGTATACGCAATAGGGTGTTATGTGATTGGGAGCAAGATTAGCAATAATAGAACTTGATAGTCCTCTCAATAGTTTGCTACCATTCTTGTGAAACAAGGGGAAACAAAATGCGAGCACTATAGACAAGTTTCAGTGAACCCAGAAATTAGGTGATAAACGCTTAACAAGTATAAAGTTAAACATATTCAGCAGGGAAAAAAGAAAAAAGTACAACGAGATATATTGAAAGAACTGCCCCTAAAGACATTGATTACTTCTTCGATAAAAGTACAGATTCTTTTATTCCCTTCATGATAAAACAACAGTTACAGTTATAAAATAAACCTTCCAATTAAGAGAGAAAACTACGGTCAGATACTTTAAACAATGCCAACTTGGGCTACAAAATAGCTTTGGAGCCTTTATTTTAAAGGAAAATTATTATTATTATTATTTTTCCAATTCAAAATGAAATTATTATTGCAAGATTAATATCCGCTAAAAGGCTTGTAACTTAATTAATATCTCTTCATAAAAACACATTACACACATTTATATATACACACACATTCATATTTTACGCATGCTTGTAAAAAATGTGGACGCTACAGTAATCATGGTCCTCTTATTCACAATAAGGGTCTATTTAGGAACAATTTATATAGTTAAAACTGAAATTTTTGTATTGAAAGTACTGTAAATAAAACTAAAAAGTAACTGAAATAGTATAGAACCCATAAATAATACTAAAAAGTGCAATAAAATTTATAAATAATAATAAAAATAAATTAAATAATAAAAAAATAGACCTTTTAAGCCAATGACAAGCGCATTAACTCAAAACCCCCGGTCAAAGGAATTAATAAATGAATCATGAAAACTGGTCCGTACTTCTGATTGGGCACAGGTTACCAACCCACAAGATTTATAGAATGACTTGGCTTGAAGCTTTCAAACGCAAGGGTGAACTTTGAAAAGTTTAAACCAAGTTTCGATAAATGCATTACCTTTAAGTACCAAAATCAAAGTAGAATTATTTACTATCAAAGAAAATTACTATCAATTAGTAATAAGAGTCACGGCTACCATATGAGTTCAAATCTTCTGTCTCACTTTTCTTGCTTCACTCTATGTTTCACCAATAAAAATTTGTCACATGTTCACCTAATTAATTAATTACTATCATTATTGACTTATTAATACTACAATTATTAATTAATGGTAGTAATTAATTAATTAGGTGAACATGTGACAAATTTTTATTGGTGGAGTATAGAGTGGAGTAAGAAAAATGGGACAGAAGATTTGGACTCCTAACATATAGCTAGTGGACCATGTAAATTCAAATCTAAAGAAAAAGAAGTCCAGATTATTAATTCAGACAGAGGAGGAGGGGCAATACCATCTAACAGAACCTGGCCTTGTCCAGAGGTGAGTGAATAAAGGCTGTTGGCAAAAGCAGTGGAAATGCACATCAGCATGCTGGGACAACCTTATTGGTTGTGATACCTAAATTTGATTGGATATTGTTTGAACGTGGTTGTGTGGGTATGTAATGAGTTCTACATCAAGCATATACTGGGCTGATTTGAGTTTTGCTAACAACAAGAAGTAGGGTTAATTGTGACTAGATGAATCTCTTTGAGTATAACACAAATGTGATTTCTTTGGATCTTTACATTGGTAAAGAGACAAATTTGGATTTTGAAGTAGAGCTTGAACCAAGCAGTAAGACTCAACCTAGTGGTACCAAAATAGAGTGCATGCTATACAGTTATAGCAGGGAGCTAGAATAGTCACAAAAAGGGATTGTCATATAAAACTAGGACACAAAGAGAGTTTATATACAACTAGGATTTAAAATAAATGAACTTCACACTAGTTTTAAATAAAATGAGGCTCGCTCGCACGGTTTCTCGAGAAAAGGAACTCTATTTTTTATACTACTGAACTCTGCAGATGTTGGAAAAGCTCTCTTTCCACCCGAAAAATATCCAAATGGAGTACTAAACTTGATTAGCTTAACTGTACGAGGTACATTATTTTATTTTTTGCTTTTGTATTCTTAAATCCAACGCTTCCTAAAGCAGACAGTTCCAAACTCAATAAAATTCCTATAATTAGCTAGGAATCACCTTCATTACTGTATTGGTCACCGCCCTTGTCCCCTTGCTTGAATTTTTGTTCCCACCAATAGGATTAGAAACCACAAACACAAACATTGAGAAAGGCGCAAAATATTAACATTGAGCCTTCAAGCTCCAATTAAATTCTCTGCCTGTTTCACAAAAGCAGGTACTATATTGTCTCCTTAGAGCATTGCTCATGAATAAATTCTTGTCTATTTTTCGCATCGACTTTTTAAAACACTACACATTAAATTATTTATTATACACTACATTTCATATATATAAATATTGATTTTTTTTTATCAATTTTTTATTATTCTCTGGCCAAATCATGTCTCTCTCTTTTCTTTCTTTTTTCTTTTTTTCTTTTTATCAATTTACACAACAAAAATAACAATGTATATTTAAAAATTACTGTAGCTCTGATGTTATTTTACACAAATTTAACTAAAATAATATGAATGATTTTTTGGGTTAAATCTGCAAAAATGACTTCTTATGTTATTTTGTATTCACTTATGTCAGTGAGGGCTCTTAGGATTAGGTAAAGAGTATGGCGTTATAAAATTATTATTATTATTATTTAAATGAAAGGTCTATTATCTTTTGTGGGTGCATGACTAACTATTGTACGGAGCATTGTATCAAATGCAATAATAAAAATTGTACTCCGATAACACATTTTGTAAAGCAACACCAAGTTCCAACCAAAGGGGCTTCCCTGTACCCTGATGTCTTTTATTGACTAACTACTGTACGGAGCATTGTATCAAATGGTATAATAAGTAATAACCATCAAAAGGTGATGATCAAAAATAAAAGATCAACACCAAAATAAACGGAGATTGAACATAACACTTTCATCAATTACATCAGACATGGTACATATAGTTGAAGTTTTTTGTTCATAAAAAAAATATATAGTTGAAGTTCTTTCGATCTAAAGTAAATCAAAATTACGCTTCTTTTGCAAAAATTCACGTTTAGACCTGTATATGTACTTTGTACCAGTTTTAACAATTTATTAATATCAAGTCCAAGTAATTACTTAGACAAGTTCAATTGCAACAGGAATAAAACAGTAAAACTAATCACAATAAGAACAATCACACACAGAAGATGAGAAATTGTTTACAAAGTGAAAATCCAATAGGAAAAAACATTGTATGGCCTAGCCCAGCTTGTCAAATCCACTATAAAGAAGTTGTGTTACAACCGAACTAATTTGTGTCACCATAGGCCATGTTTAATTTGTTATAGTGTAATAAGTCCTCCAAGCCATGTAATTTTCCTTGCATCTAAGCTCCAAGCTATTGATACAATTGCTCGTCCAACCTCCAGCTTCACAATGGTTCAACGCTACAAATTGAGACACCCACTGCCAAACCGATCTCTCGATTATTTCAAGACCACTTGAAGATTTGTTGTCTCTGTAGTTTCAAAACAGCAGAACTCTGATAACACATTTTGTAATCATACCAAAAATTGAATTTGTTGTGCTTTTTGGGCTTTCACAATAAGGGGAAAAAAGTTCCAGGATTTGGCCCCGTCAACAATGTTGTGGACTAAGTTTGTGTGTTGAAAAGATAAATATTATTCCAAATTATTCTGATAATCCCACCCAATTTGCGTCTTAAAAAAATAGATATACTGCTCCAAATTATTCCAATGACCCACCCCAAAAAGAGAAGGGGAAAAAAAGAAGGTTTCCAAATTCCAACTATTTCCTAACCAAAAGGAAATCTCAGTCTTCTTATGATCACAATTTGAAAGAAATAAATAATAGATACTCTTCCTATGGAAATAATTTCAAATGGTTTTTTTTTTTTTTTTTTTGGTTACGATGTAAATATGAGAATGTACTACAATTCTATATGCATCCATAGTTTGAGATATTGTCAAAACATCATAAAATATAAGGGTTATAGAGGGGTTTATTTTGCAGGAATTTCTAAAGCCGCTTCTATAGGTCATCTATTATGGCGCTTTTAAAAACTACCACTATACACCCAGGCCGGCGCTTTTGTAAATGCCACAACAAGAATGGTTAATCTCCGCGGTTTAGAGGTCTATAGTGGCAGTTTTTCAATATAAGTATCACAAATTCTATCCTATTGCAGTGGTTTAGAACTGCCGCAATAGGTCCACCAAATACTAGACTTGCTATAAAAAATTAAAAAATAAACAATTTCAGGACCTGTGGTTATAAACCCCCATAATAGGTTTTAAAATCGTTAAAGCCTTATTATGGAGGGTATAAATTTGTGATATATCAATGCTAAGAAATGATAGTGATATAAGTTAAGGTAACATTTAGAAATATATTAGCCAATAAATCATTTATATAGACAAAATTTTAATAAAATAATTGAAAAAAATATGACAAAATATAACAAAACCAAAAACAAAAAAGAAATTGAAATATATTAGGTATTTTTTTAGTAATTATGAAAGAGAGGATTAGATGAAAAATTTATAGGTGAAAGTCCAAGTCCACTCCAATACTTCCAAGGTAGCTTAAATACTCATAAAATCAGAAATACAGTAACGAATATATCGGATTTATACTGCAAAAATTATTGCCTTGACTTAATTCTAGGCCCCCACTTCAAATCTACATTAAATGCTGAAAAATATCATCCACATCTTCGAGTGATACAAGCTCGTATATATTTTCCCTATTTCTCCAATAGGAGTTCATACTGAATTCAGATTTATTATTTATACCTACTAAAGTCTAGTAGATCATAGAAGAAACCAAGTTATTGACAATAAAACCAATCATTTTAGCCCTCTTATTTAGCAAAGGAAATTTTCTATACGAAAAAAATGATCAAAACTCTTTTTTTTTTTTCTTGGTAATTAAGGAACTTCATAGGTATTAAATAGTTAGCAGTATCAAGATAAAGCAATCTTTTTTTTTTTTTTTATGAACAAGACAAAGCCTGTTAATACTTAATATGCAACCTAGCATGATCCGAATTACAACGGATATTTATCTCTGTAGGAGGATTTAAGAACAACTCTAAATCCTACGCTTGATTTGAGCCACTTCTTGCTAACACATCTCCACAACTATTCACTTCTCTGTAGTAGTGTTCAACCATACTTGCCAATTTTGATTTATCAACTGCCTGCACTCATCAACAAGAGAGGCACAAATTAATTTCATCAGATAACGAAAGCACATCTACTACAACTTTGGCTTCAATTTCAATGTTCACTGTTTCTAAGTTTAGGCTTTTGTGGATTAATAGTTCATACCTCAAATGCAAAGCTTTGCTGCTACACTAGTTGCAACACCAATTTTCCTCTAATAGCCTCAAACCCAAGCCGCCACTACTTACTAATCTAAGGTTGCCCTACAATGAGCCATATTCCACGTTAGCAGCGGAGCAAGGAGGAAGTATTTGCTATCCGCTCACTCCCTTGTGAGAGAGATTTGATATATCACCATGACATAAAATAAAAACCAAGAAAGGAGCTACACTGCACACAGAGTCCTAATCTTCCCTAGCAATTCTTTCACCAATATGTTTTCTTGATAGCATATCCAGAAGGAGGATTTAAATCTTGTCGACATTCTGACATTTAGCAAGCTTATAGGTCCTCTTGAGAACAAAATTTCCACTACTAGATAACGCCCATGACAGTCTATGTTCAACATGTGAAAAGGGTTTGCTTAATTTCCAGTAGCAAGCTATGGGGGAATGTCAAAAGAAATCTATCTCCAAATCCACTTCAATGGATATCACTTTGCTTCACCAGCAAACCTCATCCTCTCTACTCAAGGGCCCCTGAGAATTGGGTCCCTTGAGGAACCTCAGAGTGAGCCATTTATCATACCAAAACTTGAGATTACTTTGGCTTCCAATAAGCCATTGGATTCCTTTGAGAAAATGTCAATACCTTTCTTCATTGCACTCCCAGGTTTGGGAGCAAGGCAACCTACTGCCCTGTGCAGAAGCTAATCTATTAGCAATCAAGTATATACTAGTCAGCTCTTGAACCCACATAACCGAGTGTAAGCCAAGACCATCCTCCTAACCCCATAAGAAGTTCCTACTGACTGTGTCCAGATTGTCGAAGAGCCTGGTTTTCAAAGCAACCCACTACATCACATAAGTTGGAATAGCTGTTGCGGTAGCATTAATGAGTAGTTGAGTACCATCCCACCAGCAAAGGAAAGTAGATGGGCTTTCCACCATGCAAATCTACCCTATACTGGATCCATAATGAAGATCAGATCTTGGATTGAGGATCTTACAAATTTGCTAGGGAACCAAGTACTTTCCCAGATTTGGAGTTGAATAAAACCTAAAAATATTACACAGGCGCTCTCTAAGGGATTGATTCACATTTGGCAAGAAGAACACTCCACATTTTCCTTGGTTAACCTTTTGGCCAAAAAACTTACAAAATTAATCAACTTCCTTCACATAATGGCAATTCTTCTTATCTGCCTTAGGAAATATCACTAAATTATCAACAAAGAAAAGGTGTGAGATAAAAGCCACTTCTGGAAGCCTTAACAGCATCATGACTCCACTAGAGCCTAGAGCATCACAAACATTTACTAAACCAAAATCACATTCTACAACCGTGTACTAGTTTATCACAAAATTTTGTAAGTTCTCCTACTTATTCAGGATAAACAACATACAATGAAGCACGACATTGATGTACACTACCACAACAAATGAAGTAATAATTTTCCGAGCTACACTACCCAATATTGATCTCATGCTCATAAATGCCTGCCCTTATGTTGGGAGTATTGTCTTCCGGCCAAGTGCTTGCTTGAGTAAAAGAGGAGAAAAGATACATTATTACTAGAACTTTGGTGCAACAAATAGCAAAAATCAATACTATGATTCTACAGCAGATTACAAGGACCTACATAGAGCATAAATACTGTAGGATATATACAATTTATGTACAAAACACTAATGAGGACCAAAAAACAGGATAAAAACTGTAGTGACTAGATTTTATACTTGGCCAATCTATGTTCTCAGGGAAACTACAGTCCTAAGTTTACAATCCAATCCCATTTTGCACTTAATAAGAAATCCATCACTACCCACCATAATGGAGGAAAAGAAAATTTCAAGACTATGCTGCAAATGGATATAATTGAGAGCTAAAGAATGTATGAAGAAAGAGCCGTAAAGGAATATGTCGAAGAAGAGCAATTGATAAGGAGGAGATAAGAGCCAAAAGTAAAAAGCAGCAAGAAACCAAGAAAATTTCTCTTCATGATTTTCCCTTGCCTGTGGCCCCTTCTCGCTGATTCCGGAAGTGACTAAGAAGCTGTTGTGCCTGCATAATAGAAAACAAAATATATTATTATCTTTTTTCCACACATTTAGGTCAATCTCACACACTCATGAAGCTTGGGCACACATCTTGTATCAAAGACATAGTCACTAGGAGGACAGGAACTGAAAATATTTGGGTGGGGATGGGAAGGCTTTTCACTCAAACAAAAATGAACCTTCTCATAATTAACTTGTAATGCTTTTTATTTCCTTTTACTGGTTGAAGGACACCAACTGCATGGTATTATGGCACACTGACTGGAAAGCAGCTGACCAGACCAAAAAGAAAAAGATAGGCAGCCAGTGTTAGAATAAGCTGTTTACCTTTTCCTTTGCCCTTGGTGTGCCAGACTGTGATAAGGCAACCAAGGGAGGGACAGCTCCTTCTTGCAGAACCATGGTACAATACTTGGAACTGTGGAGACACAGTTGCAACAGTACAGAAGCAGCATTTTCCTTTCCTCTCTGAGATCCCGATTCAACAATCTCTACTAGTAAAGGAATACCCTCTTCCCGCGCAATTGCCAAACGTCCCTCCCCAATTGTCGACAGGTTTGCTAGAAGAGCAACAGCTTTGTCAACCATCCCTGTAGCAGGGTCCATCAACTCAACAAGATACTTTACAGCGCCTGCTTGAACTATACGAGCCTTATTTTCATGAAAAATTGATAGGTTAAACAAAGCCGTAGCAGCATCTTTCTTCCCTCGAAGAGTTCCCGAGTGTAGAAGATCCACCAATGCTTTAACTGCACCAGAACGACCTATTTTCACCTTGTATTCTTCTAGTACAGAGAGACTGAATAGAGTTGCTGCAGAATTCTCTTTGGCTCCATCATTTCCTGTTTTCAGAACATGGATAAGTGGTTCTATAGCACCCGCTTCTGCAATCATGGCCTTATTGTTTTCATTAAGTGATAAATTTAAAAGGGCTGTCACAGCATGCTCTTGTGTTTGCTTCATTTCCGAATAAAGAAGTGAGACCAAAGGTGCAATAACCCCACACTGGCCTATAATGACACGATTCTCCATGTTGTGTTTTGCAAGAAGCCGCAATTCTTCTGCAGCTGTAGTTTGCACTTCATTGGACTGACTCTTAAGGTCTTCAATCAATTTCTTGACATGGGAAGCTGAGGTCACCTCATCAGATCCTGAGTCTGAAAATGGGAGTGAGTTTGCTCTTAAGTAATTACGGTTTACGTTACCTGCTACTTCAACTTCTATTTTCAAGTTGTCAAATTTCTTTCCAGGTAACCAAGAGGGAAATCCTGGTTCTTTACATTGAGGAGAAGTATCAAGACATTCAGTTGTGATTTCACCAGACAGCTCATTCACGTTTTCACGCTTGCTCGATATTCTTGGCACCTCATTAAACACTGGTGGCATATAATCAACACTGGAAATGGCACTTGATGCTGATTCACTCCTGCTATGGATGTATGATTGTTCAGGGGATGGATGGTAAAACTTTTCTGTCTCCCGGCTTTGGAATCCATTGGAATTTTTCCCATTTAATCTGGAAGAGGCATCATTCTTTTGCTTTTCAAATCCATTTCCAACTTCATGACATGATCTTGACATTGAATTGCTATTGTGTAAAGAAAAAGGGGAACTATCTGTGCGGATTAAATCTTGAGGAGATACATGATCTGATAGGGATGGCACTGAAACAAACTCAGTGCGCTCAGAGTTGTTGTAAGGTTTTATATTGTTTTCTTCACACCAATTTGATATCATGGCTTTTACAGTATAATTGGGAATGAGATTTGTGTGTGTGAGTGTTTGACGAGTCTTTGGGCAAATAGTCAGTCCATGATCAAGCCACTTTTGGATGGAAGACCTCTCATAGGTTTGACCAGAAGCCACGATCACAGGATCCAACATAAGTTCTGACGATAGAGGGCAGCGGAAGTATGAAGGGATTGGGACACCACTTCTTGCTTCAAGGCGCTGAATTTTCACCATGCAATTACGAATGTGGGAGACAAGATTCACAATTTGGTAGATTTGATCTAGTTCCCCTTTCGCTTTATTGACTTGGGCATATATTCTTTCTTTTTCCACCGAAATACTTTCTTTCAGTAGTTCCTGGTTTGGTGTCAAATTAAGAAATTCAATAATCTTCAGTAGATGTTTGGTGCAGGGAACAATATTATCTCTTTGACTTATAATAGCCTCTTCTATATATTCCGTTACTCTTTCCTGCTTCATACATTGAAGCTCCTGCATACAATCCTGAAAGAGTACCAGGAATCAGTCTGACAATTGCCTTAAATGACCAGACAACTAGTAGAGTGATAGCTATCTAAAGCCAGTAAAACTGAATACGGAAGAGAAAGTTTGTCACCAGTAAAACTGAATTCATAGAAAACAATATATGCAGCGGACATTATACCTGCACATTACTTAAACTTATAGTAGATGAAGATGACTGTAATAATCTACACAATATGTGACAAATCTTGATTGATGAACTCCGAATTTTCATCAGCAATGGCTCACTCCACAGAACCTGGAGATATAACACAACAAATAATAATTAAAACAAGTACATATAGAAAGTTGCCACACCCCCCCCCCCCCCCAACCCTTTTTTTTCCCTCCCAAAAGACAAAATACTTTATGTTCTCCACTTGATTTCCAGAAGCAAAAGGAAAGAAATAAGTTTGCACTTTGCAGTCTAATGCAACTGCCGTTGTAAGATTCAAGTTTTCTTCTGTTCCCTGTGATTTCTCCTAATTCAAAGAAATGATCATGTAATTGCAGGAAATTACTAGATGACATTCATTAAACATGTGCCAGAAATAAAGTTTCACAAATAAGAACTAGATATATTAATAATACTATTGCTGTTGAATAACACCAAATGAACCTCACCAAAAAAAATAAAAATAATAAATAAGGTGCACAAAAGTAATTCCGTTCACAGAATTTGTTTTTAGGGAGGGAGGGGATGATAAAAATTGATCCACTGGGAAAATAAGTTAATAAGATGTTACTTACACTGCATAGTTTGCTCATTTTTGGAGACCAATTTTCCATGAACTCCCTAGTCTCATTGATAGCCGTATCCAATTCTTCACACTCTTTACAGAGAATTTCATCTGAAGGAATTTTGTAATCAACAACTTCATCAAGCACTGCTTTCAAAAGCTTTAATGCACCAACTAGATCTCTGTAATCCTTCTGAATAGGCATTGCTTTCATTGTCTGGCATGATATTAGAAGAATGAATCGAGAAATGCTGTTGATAAGACATTTTACAGATGATGTGTCCATCTGACCTGTTCTGATAAAACATATAACAAAATTAAAAAGTGAAAACAGAAAAGTTTATGAAGATAAATTATTGTTAGAATATCTTGATGAAAGTAGTTTACAATTATAAGAGTTCCCTTCAACAATATTCTTTTTGATAAGAAAGAGTTCCCTTTAACAATAACTAGGTTTTCATTGTTATAACTTATAACAAGAGGTTTGCTGATTCTTTAGGATAAATATCCACTTGTTACCTATTCTAGACTCTAGAGCTTGAAGAATTTCTTAGACTAGTAACCAACATGTCATGCTATATCATTCTCCCTTCGAAAAGATAAAAATGAAACCCTAATCAACAAGTAATTACCCTTATACATGGAACACAGGCTAAAGAATATTTTATAGAGGTGCAGAACCATTAAGGATAAAGAAAAACAGAACTTGAAGCAGCTAATTTCCTGGCAGCTCAAGTAACTGTAATGTGAAATAAGAAAAAGTAATCAAAGAATCACTATCTATTTTCACTATGTAAGTATTTCTAAACGTAAGATTTGGTGCAATAGTTGACAGAAGCCTACCATACACAACGGGAAATGGGATAAAGAATCTCTCTAACAAAGGCAGCCTGAAGGGGAACTGAAAGTAATAGGAGATTCCTATCTTGGTGGAATAGCCAGTATATAGTCCCCACAAGGATCTCGAGAATGATGAAGAAAAGCTGGTCCCCAAGGACAATAACCCTGTAGCCAATTGGGGACATAGGGGAGCCTACAAAACTGGGCAATGTAGTAAACAGCCTGCAGGCACAGAGTCAAAAAAGCCGGTAAGCCACGCATCTAACACAACACCTCAAGTGGAACTTGCATCTAAAAGCCTAAAACAAATCAAAACTCTTTCCTTTTAAAGAGGCTACAATAACATGTGCAACTCTTATATGTTCATGTGGCAATTGTCTCTGCAATGGGCTCCTAATCCAGCTACCATGTCCAGACATTAAAGCCATCACACGAGCTGAAGTTGTACAATTATTTACTTAAGAAAGCTTTTCCAGAGCTCCCTCAACCCTGATGCCAACTAAGGCAATATCTAGTGCTAGGCATTTGGAGGCATCCTGACCAGTAACCACATGCTATTGATCATTATAGGCTGCTTTTGAACTGATTACCGATATTCAAGAAAAGACACCACAAACTTGTACGAAACTAGATGTAACTGCCAAATCACATGTCCCCCTTTTTTACAGTAGAACCATGGAAGCAAGCATGTAGCATTATAATCAATACCCATCTTGCCGGAATACACTCAGAAAGATATGCAGGAACAGAAAATTCCTAGAAGCTCAGCTTCTTGACTTGTGAGCATGACAGAATGCCTTTTAACCAACAGGGCTTAAGTACAGCACCCCAGGGACATGAGACTAAGAACATCTTACATGAAAATTTTCCATCTCTAATTAGAAGAACAAACTTATTGGGTCATTTTCTGCTATTTTCCACGTTGATCTTTTTGTGCACAAAATGAGGAAACTCAAAATGACCATTACTATCTTTATAGTTTATTCTTGTTTGCAAAAAAAGTCTCCCACTGTTTTTACAAATTCAGAAAATAAGAAAAGAACCATTTCCTGAGGATTACAAATTCCACACCGCTTACTCCCTCAAGAAAAGCCCTTTAAAGCTTTTACTGAAATCTTTTTTTCACACTCTCTTTAGTAGGTGAGAAAAGCTTCGGTGGGGAAGAGAATTCTACAAATCTTGAGACTATTCATGTTACATGTGAACACAAGAACCACAACTCAACTAAGCCTAATACATCTATTTAGATAGGTTGAACAGAATCCACCATTCATATGTATAATAGATTCCAAATATTAAAAATATTCTACTTCCTAGTTCTTTCAGAAACAAACCAAAGGATATGCAAATTTGCTAAACCAAAACAATTATTGCTCCAAACAGTTAAACAACATTGTAAATAAAAACCAACCTCAAAAAAACAAACATTTCTCCGAGTGTCAATATTATCAGACCCACTTTCTCTAATCACACCCCCCAAAATTTCAGTATTTCACACAAAGACCAAGAAGAACTCCAAAGCTTAAACCCAATATAAAAATGGAAACCCCAGCTCATTTTATCTCCAACCCATTAAAATATTTCACAAACCATGCACAAATTTATGACAAAAAAATAAAAATAAAACCCAACATTTTATAAACAAAAACCAGGAAGGTTTGAATTGAAGCATACCTTGGTGCATGTGGGTTAAGCTTGCAGGTTCAAGCAAAAACAGATCTTGATGAACCCCAGAGCTTGAAACTTGAACATAGAAACCTTTATTTTTTTTGTGACTGATAAAAGATGAATCTTTGATAATAAGTACAAGCCCTCATGCCCTGCTTTCTTTACAAAGCTGCATGAGAGAGAGAGCAGGGAACAGAAATTAAAAAATTAGGGGAAAATTAAAAAAAAGGGTATTTGGTGGGGCCAATGTAGTTACAGATTTATTGGGTTTTGTGGGAGAAGATTTATTTAAGAACATTATACATTAATCATGAATAGTGGGAATTGTCATAAGAGAAAGGGGAGACCATAAAATGGGATTTGGTATTTAGGGATCCTATGATTACATTTGAGAAAAATGTGTAATAAGTAGTCCATTTGTTTTTTTTTTTTATGGGTCATGTTAACGGAGTGTTTTTAGAGCAATTATTAATAAATTATATTAGGAAAGTTTAACATCACTTTTATGGGAAGTAATTATTAATAAATTATATTAGGAAAGTTTTAACATCACTTTTATGAGAAATATAAAAAATTGTCAACAAAATTAATTATTTTATTATTTTCTCATAAAATATTTCTAAAAATAACTCCTAAACCAATGTACTTGGAACATTCTTTAACATTTCTTTATATATATATATATATATATGTATGTATATAATTGTTAAGAATGATCTTCAACAAAATATTATAGGGAAATACCATTTGTTACTCTCTAACTAAAATACCCTTTCACTTTTTCCCTAAATTAGCATTTCATGCTTCTTCTTCTTCTTTTTTAAGAAATTTCTCTTTTCTCATAAAAAAAAAAAAAAAAAAAGAGAGAGAGAGAGATTTTTCTTTTATTATTACTTTTCTTTTTCTTTTTTCCTTTTTGAGGGATGTCTCTCTTCTGGTCCTTGTTACAGGGATGGTAAAAAGTCTTCGCCCTATTTGATCCATTCTTTCAATTTGGTTTTCTTTACCCAAAAAAGATGATAAGACGTGGACAAGTTTACCTAGCTCGATCCAACCCATCTCATCTCACCCCGAATGTGTATGTATAGGGGTGTAGGCGGTGCGGTGCAGGGGATTTTTGGCCATTTTTAGCACCGCACTTTGCGATGCGGTTTACCTAAAATCATAACTGCACTGTACCTTGTTTTTACTGTCACATGTGTTGTGCGGTGCGGTGTGGTGCGGTTTAGAGTTTAGCCAAAATCAAAACTGCACTGCACCGCACCTCATTTTTGCGGTCACATGTGCGATACTATGTATAAGATGCAGTTTGAAGTCGGTATATTTTTCAAATTTTGGGTTTTTCCTACTCAACCCAAAACTAATTTTTCCATTTTTTTGGGCCAAGTTTTAAATTATTGAGCTAGTTTTTCTTTATTTTGGGTTGGCTTTTCTAGTCAACACTTACTAGGGTTATTAAACTTTTTTTCTTTTTTTTGAAAACTAGGATTATTAAACTATTAATAATATATTTAATATTAAAAATAAATAAATATATTAATATATAGAGAGGGTGCGGTGCGGTGCAGTTTATGCAATTTTCTTATTATAAAACCACAAACCGCATTGCACCATGCGGTGTGGTGTAGTGCGGTGCGGTGCACTATTACTTGCGGTGCGGTGTAATTATACTATTTTGCGGTTGGTTTTGGTGCGGTTTTTGCGGTTTGTGCGGTTTGATGAACACCCCTAAGTATATATATATCTTTTCCATACATATCCAATTTATAATTTATATTATTCTACATGCCCTCTTGCCATCCATCCTTCCTAGGATTTGAATAAATGGTCTATTTCTTTATCTTTAAAAAAAAAAGTTTTTATTTTTCCTTACCATGAAAAGATACATATGATATATTGATATATAACACGCAACAATCTCTTTCACCTTGTTGGGGTCTAGTCTAGAATCTCTAGAGAGTTGGCAATGTGTCACTTAGTCTTCAGATAATATGAAAGGATATAGTACCTAACCCATGTACTGGACCAATTGAGTCATTAACATAAGCAAAGATGGATTGAATTATATATATATATATAACCTTTTATTTTTTTAGATTCAATTTTATTGGAGACTAACCTGACATATCTGAATTCCATCTCACATTTACTTCATATGCAAAATTTTGCAACCTACATTCAGGTCCATATATGATATAACCCCATCACTCTTTTAATAATCCATTAAGTTCTGCCAAAGATTCCAATTCATGTTGCATAATGATTGTTAGATATTAGCTAAACCCAATAGTAATCAAATGATTAACTAACAATTGTATATAAACAGGTCATTCTCTAAAATTTCATCTTCTACAAATTGCTTTGCCACACTTTCCGGGCCCCCCCCCCCCCCCCCCCTAAATAAAAAAATAAAAAAGAAAGGTATACACTTCCATAAGTTTTCGGGTTTAACTATGAGTTAATTATCCTCAAAAACAAAAAACTATGAGTTAATTAATTAAAGCAACTGCAATTCATGCGTTATTTTAAGAAGATATGATGATAGTGTTTAAAGAATAGCAAAACAAACAAGAAAATGATCCAACTTTAAAAAGTCAGCTGACCCCTCCTAAACAATGTTAAAGCAAAGAAGGAAAAATTATCAGTCAAAAGATAATAGGATATACTCTAATCACAGAAATAAATTTAATTTCGACCACAAGTTAGTCACCCTAAGTCAAGAACTAACCACTTTTTGGACACTTATGATTACAAAAACATTAACTCTCAACAAATTCAGAAGAAAAAGACAAACACCCCAACATCATTTTTAACAATGTTCGAAAAAAGATAAGGCAAACAAGCCAACAATAGTGTTTTCTTTGGGGGTATATTCTAAGTTTCCAAAGCCATCCTGGAAGGAAAATCACTTGCATTTCAGCCTTTTCAGGGCAAGTTGCAACTAAAGTCTTAGTCTTTACCAAGGACTGTTGGTTTACTAGTCAAGTGAAAAATATTGCACCACATGATGATTTGGTCAATTCAGTGCATAGGGTCAATTACCAATGGTCATAATAATATGATAATATTTGTCACTCTTCTACTTAACTTTCACTCAATGACCTCTAATTAACCGCATGTATTGGTTGGGTGCCACCTTGATACTACAATAATCAAGAGAGGTCAAACAAGATTTATCCAACAACTCTCAATTCCTACTCGTGCATATATAGCATCTTCTTCATTTCAAATGGATCCATATTGTCATGCTATTATTTCAATTACTTGAAAAGCAATGAGTTATCAACTTACCATTACTCGGCCCAACAAACAGATAGGTTCATCTTAAGAAATTGATTAACTAGTGCAATTGTTGAGGAAATACAAGAATTAGCTTGGAAGGTGCTATATAATTCTTTTCCTTTTTTTTCTTTTTCTTTTTTCTTTTTTCTTTTTATGGAGAGAGAAACATATGGTTCAAATTATTTCTTTTGACCAAAAAAGAAAAAATAAATGTGTTAAAATTTTAGTGTTGCATTCCATGATATTGAGCGTAATTAAATACCATGATTTGATTTTTTTTTATCATAAAATTTTGTTTTAGAGCTGCCTTGAAGACCGTCAACGAATAATTGATTTATGAAGAATTTCGCTAAGGTGAATTGGAGTCTCGCTCAAATGAAAGTGAGTTTTGCTTAAGCGGAACAATAAAAGAACTCAAGACTTTGCTTGTCCCTTGCTCGAGCGATAATAACAAAGTTTGTTTCCTTTTTTTTTTTTTTTTTTTTTTTTTTTTTTTACAAGATAGAAATTCTACTCTAGCCTAATCTAAGTGTATATGTGTGTGAAACTCCCTCCTAGAGACTTGAACTCCGGCCCTTGCCCTCCACACCCCACAAGCACTTATACTTATGGAATGATCAACGCACCAAGGGTGTGCGGTGGTTATTTCCTGCTTTTTGTTATGACCTAATTTGTGTTATTTCTTTGAAACCTAATTGTGCACTTATAAACACTCATTTTTAAATTATGTTAACGATGAGAATAAATTGCCATACACTATGCTATTCAAAGAGAAAAATCCTGTACTTTTTCTCCTTCTGCTTCATAGATAAACTCTAGTTTTTTACCTACTAATCTTGTGATCCCAAAGAGAGTGTTTGAGAGTTTGAAACCACAATTTTTCTCCAATAAAGTTCTCTATTTGTCAATTTTCAAGGAGATTCCTTACACTAACACCCTCAAGGTTCCTTTGACGAGGTGTAGTGCAATTTTGGAAAATTGGTTATTGCAAGTCTAGTTTTGCTATACCTAGGGGTGTCAGTGTAATTTCAAGCTTTTCCATTTACAGTATCTTTCGACCAAGACCATTGAAATTTGAATTGCACCCTTGGTTTATCAATATAAGAACAAAAACACTTAATTATTATTAATTAATACAAAAGATTTTTAATTTGTCATGACAGTAAATGTGGTTGGTGGAATCTAAATTCTAATAGTACAATAAATAAATGTTAAATACTTTTTTAATGATTGGACATACATTAGTTTGTAAGATTTATAAGATTTATACATGAAATGTACTATGGTTACTCATATAAGAATACCAAACCATATATGTTTGCATTAGAGCCTGGACTATCACATTATGACCCTTGATTTTCAAAATTACAGACCATCCTAATTCTTACAGTTTTCACCACTTGATCAGTAGTAATGTTCCTCAATGAAATACTATGGCATGGGTAACCCTTCCCACATCTCTTCGAATATCTTTAACTAGTTGACTTATATGAGTCCAGCTTCCAAACCACGCTTTATTGGTGGACCTAATTATTATGGATTCTGAAAAATTGCAAGCTGCAAGGATAACAACGAGTATTCACTACACAAGTAACCATTTTCGAAACATGACATAATCAAGATTCTCAGGCCCTACTTAACAACTTTGAAACATTTATCATCGAAATAAACAGATAATAAATGCTTCTGAAAACAATTTCAGCCAAGGTGGAGAAACCAGACCTTGCTGAGTCTTTCAGTTCAGTTAAACAGCTTTGACAAAAATCTAGACAATTTGTGTTTGCTGGTAGGGAGAAACTGAAAATGTTATGTCAACTCCATAATTTAGCTGAGGTGGCAAACTGGGATCCCAATCATACAGCTCAAATGTCCAAATCATTTTTGATAATTTGGATAGTCTTCTCCATAATGACATAATTGATCCAACTTAAAGGCATAGTACTTGGTCCAATATTCGCTCTAATATAACCAGTGAAACACCCAAAACTTTACACCTTTTATAGAGCTTATGTTTCATATTGGATAGCTACACTTGAGAGGGTATTAAGAATTGGCAAAAATGAAGTCACAAAAGTTTTATTTATGACAATCTCTATACAATATATGAGTACAAAATTATTTCCTTATCTTCCCTCAACTTAATTACCACCAACTCTTTCTACTAATTTTAGTAATGCTGATCCATTGCCAGCTCAAATCTTGCTAGTCCCCACTGGCCAGTTGCATCATGACACCCATATCACACTATGTAGGCACATCTTCAATTTTCATTGATGTAAAGCAGCTGAATCATTAAAGTGCTGTACTTTTTTGGGAGGGGAGGGAGGAGAGGGGCTTTCTTTTCTGGGGTATGAGGCTCCAAACTTTTTCAGCAAAATAAAGCAAAGGATAAGATTGAGCAGTAGATCTAGACGTAAGTTTTCTTTTCTTTCTTTTTTTTTTCTCTTTTTTTTTTTTTTTTTTGGCCGAGTAATAGACACAGTTGTGTTGGTCAGTAATATTGAGCAGTGGATCTAGACACAATTGACCTAGCAATCGAAATATCAGTGAAAAAAATAAAAAATAAAAACACTGACCCTTTAACTAGTTTGCTTCTCATTGCATTTCCCGTCACAATAAATACAGTGACACAACTTTTTTCATAACTGTTAAGATGGCGTGTTATGATTGATATATAATAATTGTGATGTCAATAGTAGATCTTAATGAAAGTAATATTATCCCAAATCACAAAAAAATAAAATGTCAAATATTTAGTGAAAAAAAAAATACTCTCATAAACACATGCTTGCAACTCCAACCTTAAACAGCTCAAATCTTTTATGACCTGGGTCAACAAGTAATACCCTATCCTACAACGTAAACAATACCCTTTTCTTCTTGATCTTATAAATTTTATATTTCACAACAAAATTTGCCTTGTACGCCATGTTGCTCATTCAAAGGACAGATTCATTTAGGATTTGTTCCCCACATGGGGATGAAACTTTGGAGACAAGGTTAAGGCTAAAAAAGTATTGGAAGTCTAATCAGGAACCCACTCTCCAAGCTCAGTTAGACTTTTTAGGCTGAGAAAAGTCACGAACAGCAGTAAAATACTGTATATGACATGTATACAGAAACTATGCTCATGCAAAGTATTGTAGCAAGGTTAAGACAACTTGAAGATTATAGTGAGATTCTCTGAAGCAAGCCATGTGGTGGTTTCACCCTCTGGTTTCCTGCAAATGGAACGTAGGGTCATTGATGTTAAATTTGTGGGCTCTTTTGCTATGATCACACTCACACATCATCAAAAATCCAGTACACATTTGGCCTTTAGGATGGTCCCTTACCTCATTTTGAAGTAAAAAATTAGACACCGTATGAAAATGTCTAATTGCTTCGTCTGTCTTGTGTTAAACACGCTTTCTCTTGAGTCTTTGAGGAATGGGATTCTATATCTTCAACCAACGTTCAAGTTTCAAATAATCATTTGCAAGGACATTGAAACACTCATTTCCTATGTTATAGCCAAAGAATGACCCTAACATTGGATAGCTGCATACCATTTCTCGCAATTTGTAGCACAGTAATATTTCCAAGGTTGGAAAACAAGACAGATACAGTTTTTTGAAGTTTTTATAAACAGCTTCGTGCGTGTGCGTAAAGAGAGAGACTTGTCTCATGCCTGATATAGGGGTGAACTTCCCTTGATTCTAGAGGTCCAAAGTGAGAGATTACATTGCCACCGACACCACTTATGCCAGTTCAGAAAGGTAACACATTTTACTGTCACATGGTTCCTACGGACTCTGTAATTGCAGTAACCCCTATCAAACAAAGAAAAAAACAAAAAGAAGGGATGGTTTTCAGTTCTCACTTTTCACCACTTTTTTTTTTTGCTGGGACAGTTTTCACCACTAATACTCCTCCCATGCACAAATTGCTTGGGGACACAGGAGGGAGGAGGTTCGAGCTACATATCAACAATATGTTAATTTATATATTCTAACTATCTTTAAAATAAATTTTAATTAATTAATAAAAATAAAAAATAAAAATAAAAAACTATGCCATCAATGGCCTTGTTGCCCTGTACAATTATATCCATAGTCTGGTTAAATTTATGTTACAAGCTCATAAATCAAAAATAAATTTATGTTACAAGCTCATAAATCAAAAACATATTATGATAAATAAGTGAAAATTGCAGCTAGCCAGCTCCATCATGATCCATTCACTTATTATCATACGGCATAAAGCCTAACGACCTGATTTATCTTGGCTCGGCATACAGGGCAAACCCCTTTCTTGGCTTTGATCTCATTCAAACAAGACATGCAACCAGCCATATGGCCACAGGGAATGCAGGCTCCCTCTATTGGAGCTTCAAAACATATCACGCATAAGGAAGAAGTGTCCTCATCTTTCACATCATTTGTTACAGAAGTTCCATCCTCTCTGGCTGGAACAGACCAGTCCACTGGACTGAAATCAATGGATGGATAATGGATTGGCCCTTCATCCAAAACCTCAGGAATAGGTGGAGCAGATGGAACTGATGCAGCAATTCCATTGTTACTGGAAACAATGGGGGAAGTGTTACCACTGGCTTGAGCATGCTGGGTTGGATTGCTAACTGGCCTAGAATCAGGTACACCCCAGCCATTGTAGCCTTCTTTTGGATTTGTGTCCATCCCTTGACTGCTGCTTGCACCTGAATTTGTGGTTCCTACAGCTGGGCCCCACCCATTATAACTGCCACTCTCAGCAGAATTTCCCCAACCATTTGTGTTTATAGATTCAGAGCTCTGGTGAGTATTTGGAGGAAGTGAGGGTCTATCCAATGAAGCAGACAGAATGGAGGCGTTTATCGCCATAGCCAATTCAACAGCTTCTGCAGCAGTTTGAGGGGCAGCTTCTGGAGTTGAGTTTAGGGTATTAACCGGGGGAGGAATAACCTGAAAATTGAAGAGCTTAATAATAAGACACAAGTGGTAATCTCATGAAATGTTTGGCCTTCAATTGGATCTTGGAAAGGATGAAGAAAAAGAAAATGAAATCATTGAACAGCTTAGGTTTCTTTCCCAAATATCTTTATGCTTCCATTTACATTCCTACATTCCTTTGATATCAATGACAACTCTTTTTGAAATATACATTAAGAAAGCACAAGATACAAGATAAATTTTCAAATTTAATAAATTATTTGACGCATTTGCAAGGGTGACTAGCTTTTCAGGCTCTTCCAAAACAAGAATCTCTTCCACAGTTCTAAATCAAGAAAATCCTGAAGTTTTAGAACCCCTAAACCAAAAGTGAATTTGATAAACGAAAGTAAAACAATGCGTTTGAGATTTCTATTTAGTATTTACAGGAAGATGATTGAGAATCTGAGATGCAAACTTCAATATAATCCTAGCTGTGCATAATAGCTTTGATAGATACAAACAAAAGGACTCAAATGCCACACTATGGTAACTGCTATGTTCTTTAAAGAATAATCTTCAATACGTTGTGCTACTTCAATAAGTATTCAAAACTTAAATTTAATAAATAAAATAAAATAAAATTTTAAAAAGGGTTGTTCAGCAACTTGAAGTAGTGCCACTTCTTTACTGTAGCCTTCTAATTTTGGACTATTTTCCAACAAGGGGTCAAAAATGGATCCAAGCAATCATAAGCTGGCCTACACCAAAGTCATTTCATGACATTCAAAGTTCTCATGGTGACCATTACAAGAACTTGTACTTGTAGAGTGACCATTACACCAAAGGTGCATGGTGGTGTCTTGCATTGTCCTATCAATGATTCATCAGATGATTCAGCACTATTATTACTTCTATCACCAAGTACTTGAAGGGAGGAATTTTCATGTGAACAAATGAAGTTGAAGACAGCTTTGAAATCATTATGAAAAAGGTGATTAAAGCTCCTATGTTCCCTTTGCCAAATTTTGACAAGGTGTTCGAGATAGATTGTGAAGCTTTAAGCCAACAGCATTCTTTGCTTTCTACTATACAAGTGAAGGTTTTAGGCTTCAAAATTTTGTAGAAGTTGTACCAAGAAGGTCCTTTGCCAAGGTATGGAAAGAGTGCTCAAAGGACCTCATTTTTTTTTCAATATTGCAAGATAGTATCTTTTCAAAGGCAACCATTTATGTGCTCCACAATGCCCGTTGAGACCACCAATATTATTGAAACTTGGCTCCCCATCAATGGGTCCTTTCAAATTGGACATGTTGAACAATGTGATCAATACAAGGCTGAAAGTTTGATGGAACTATAGTTTTTTTCGAATAAAAAGATGTAGGACTTGAGGACAAGTCTTTTTTCAACCAACGGAGTTTTTTTTTTTTTTTTTTTTTTTATTTTTATGAGACAACCAACGGAGTTTGACACATGCAATAAATTGGCCCTTAAATGAGGAAAGCACAAAAAGGACTCTTTCTTGTGAAGACACATAATACAAACCCACATGGCTTGCAAAAGACTGCACTTAAATTACTTTATGAATTAAATCTATCTTAAATTTTAGTGGTATTAATTACTGGCCAGCCCAAACTCAGCCTGAAGCTTGCCCAAACAAAATGGAGCTCAGGCTGTACACTATAGAATTTAATTTGGGCAGGGATAAGCCTGATGAGCAGACATTTATTTAGGAAGAGCTTAGAAAGCCTCCATACCACCAAATTCACTGATCTATAATCAATTCAACATCCTTACCTAAAACTAGCTACTGTTGATGTGCAAGCAGATTGCCTCATAATTAAAACTGGTAGCAATTTCCAGCATTCAAATTAATGTCACTAATATGTTGTAGAAGAGGATGTTAAAACTATTCCATTACATATTCCTATTTTGTTAATTAAAAATCCACATGATCATGCAATATATGCTTGTCTTGGTTTAAAGAAAATGTCCCAAGAGAATTAACCATATTTCTTGTAGTATAAAGGACAAATTATACTTCACAAGTCACCATGTTGCTGATGAACAAAAGCATACATTATATCAAGTGATGAGTCACATGGTTTCAATTTCTGTAAGCAGTACCCATACCGACAGAGTTCAAAAACTTATTTACCTATCACGCTCAACGCGTGAATAAAGGTAATGTTCATGTACCAGAGAGTGGAACTAAAATCTGTGAACAGTTTATGATAATTTACCGGAGGAATTCCTATGCATGCACCATAAAGCCGTTGAAGTTGCTGTTTATCACCCTCAAGGGCAGATGCAAGCTTATATCGAGTTCCTGATAAGAAAGATATGAACAATAGACAAGAAAATCTCAAAAAGAAGAACAGACATTAAGTATATGCAATTACAAAACAAGAGTAGTAAACAGTGTTCAGAAGAACATGTTCTTTGACTAATCATATTTTAGTTGTTGCAGTCTCAACTAATGATCATTTAGGGAAAAATTCAAACAAGTAAAAATTCAACTGGAGCTATTCTATAGATTTAGAGTTGCTAAATGGTCCCCTTGTGATATCCCTTTCTCATTAGATTAAACCAATGACAAAAGGAGGCCATAAAATCAAGAGTCAAAGAGAACATTAAAACATTTGTGTAAGCATAGTATGAAATTGTTTATTAAAACTTTGGATCCTAATCGCTTCTCACTTTTTGAGGAGCACAAATGTGTCTATGTACCAATACCAAGTAGAGCTTATTTATTTATAATGATATTAATTGAAAATAAAAAATCAAAAGAGAGAGTGAGACCATCAGAATGCCAAAATCAGCGGTTAGATACATTCACCTAGAAAGGTAAGCCAGGTTTAAGATACTGATAACTGCACTAGAGAGGTGACATGCTACATGCATGATTATTATCGCTTTAAGGAAAAAACAGCCAATTCAATATTTAAAAGTTCCATTTCTTGGTGCAGGTAGGCTTGCTAAGAGCAAACCAGGTCACAAGGCTAAAACACTAATTTGCTTCAGTTCTAAATGTTAAGCTATCCTCAAATATACTGGCAGTTGTGCATAATTCATATATGTAATAAAGTAATAGGAATGGCTTAAAAAACACACAAGGAGTATGTTTGAGGATTTGGAAAGCACAAGGGAACACCTTTTAGCTCATTTTGTTGGTACCTTGTTTAAAAAATAAATGCCAAAACAATAAATTATCCTTATAAAATCAATACAAAATATCTACCAAAAAGAAACAGGGATTTTAGGTATCATGTAAGTCATAACCTCCCTTCCCCCTCCCCCCCCCCCCCCCCCCCTTCTCTCTCCCACCACCAAAGTTTCAGACTAAGACATCATGACAATGGTCTTGACACCCGAAAAAACTCATGACAAATAGAGATTCTTTGGGGTCCACATAAATTTAATTATTTATTTGACACATATTGCCATTAAAAATAATCTGTAGATAATAGTTTCATTGGCAAGAAATTACTAGTAGGCTCGTCAAATATAGTGAGTGCTGGATCCATTTGCTGAAATTTGGGTTCCTCAATTTTGGCCTTCCAAAGAGCAATAACTGTACGAGGCTGTGCATCCTGTTCGGTGATCAAAATTACAGTTTGAAACAAATAAATGGGAGTAGCATATGAAAGTGAAAGACAGTTTCTATATACATACAAACTATGAGTCATACTACACAACTCTTAGAAGGAAATACTCTACAAGTTCAGCATCTAGGCAACCTGTATTTGAGGTTGCTATACTGGTGGCTCAACAAATTTTGGCAGATTTTACACTAGAAAGGGGGTTTGCTAACATATAGCAGAGAAGAATGAAGCACAGTGATAAGTACCCAATCCTACTTCTCATGCCATGTGGTCAACGCAGAGGTGCCAAAGAACCACATGAATAACTGAGAAAGTTATTGCTGCAGCAACGATAATCAATCAGCCACCAGCCAACAGGACCACTGTGTGTAGCAGTAGCAACTCAAACACTACAATTTGGATCCAACTAAAACTTGTAGAAACCAAATGGTACATTTAAGAAGTGGTTTAAAATTCTTACAGAGGATATCCTCACTGGGAATAATCAGTTACAAAAATTGCATAAATCTAACAAGTCAATAATAGAAAATAAAGAGAGGTTCCTCATGCCTGACAACCAATCTAATAAAGTTCTAAAAAAGAACTTAAAATCAGGCATAGAACTTTCGGTTTCTTCAAAACTCCTACTATTAGTATCCATCCTAAGGAGGAGGAGAGGGGTACCAGGCAGGAGGCAGCTGAACAAAGACTTAATTGTGTAAACCATCCCTCAAAGCCCCGCCATTCCTTTACCCAAAAAGTTTTTTTTTTTTAATAAGTAAGAAAGATGTCTTTAATTTAAAGAAAATTAAGAAGTGTTAAATATTGAAAAAAATAAAGAAAACTAGAGGATGAGGGAGATGTGTATGGTAGACAAGATTTACCATCAAAACTTGCCAATGAGCTCTAACTCAAATGACACTTCCTCCTCTTTTAATAATGGGATGGAGGGTAAACTAGTAAAGTTGTACATTCAAGACCCACGGGATGTGTGTGTACCGATAAAAAAATTATTTTCCATCAAAACTCTTTCTAAATGACACAAAAACAGAGCCTGCCTTATGTGATTAATTTGGTGGGAATGCTACACCCGTATTTTTGAAGATATTGAGAGACCTGTTGATCTCTTGAGGTCTTAGCTAGTTGGGACTTTGTTTAAATGGTCTCGTATTTGGGGGTTCACACAATGTATTTCCATTTCTGATTTCCTTATGTCTGTTGGTTTTTCTCTTTGTATTTGTTACAAGTGCAGTGGGTTCACCATTGTGAACACAACCCATCGTGAACACATTGCCTCTTTTCTCTTCATTAATAAACTTTGATTATCTATAAATAAATAAATAAAAGGGACTAAAAAGGCAAAACGATAAGAAGCCTTCTTAGATTCTTCTATCATAGAACATTTTCTATTTATTTCATGCATTTTAAGTACAAACACAACTTAAGTGACCATGTGAATGCCAAGAAGGAAAGGCTAAGACACATGCACACAACGTGTATGAGTATGCACACTCTCACACACTCTTTGAACCAAGGTTATATTTGCATGCTAAGGTGATAATCAAGAATTAGTTTTCAAAATTTAAAACAAGCAAGGCAAAAGAACATCTATGCTTCAGTGTGAATGGGAATGTCAACAGAATCATCAATTACTCAAAGTCACACTGCACTTCTACTTTTTAAGTTGTAACGTATATAGAGGTGCCAGCCACACTGTGTAAGTATCTCATTCCATCTTTCTCATCATACAATGTCATAACAGGTTATGGCAACCAAAAAGACAAATATATTTCAACAACCAAAGAAATTCAGGTCATAATTAATTCTACCAAAAGCTCAACAATTATGTATCGTTGTACCTGCAAAGTAGGATAAATGACAAGCTCCATTTTGCGAGGCATTGTAGAATTACTGGAACCACAAGGTATAACGACAACCCAACTGTAAGTAATGAACTCAAATCAGCACATTTGTATGTCATTGTTTCTGATAATAGAACACTTTAAATTTCCCTTGAACAGTAATAGTAGAGTTTGGATCTATATCTTGCATTAGCATTGTCCCAATAGTGCAGAAATATTAATGACAGAACATTCTTTTTACGAGAAAAATGATTCTATCCAAAGAGCATAACATGAAATTAATTAACAAATAAAGAAATTGAACGTTATACGAACATTTTTCTTGTCAGAGGTACTAATGCTTCAAGAATGCCTGGACCATAAAATTCCCGCAGCCAGCCAGAGAAATAGCAAATATGATTCTAAAATGAAAAAAATAAAGTAAAAATTTAACCATATTAAACAAGACAGATACAGATAGAAACTTTTTGAGTAATTTTTGACTTCTACATTTGTCAAGCATACCTCAATTGCACGAACAACATTAGTATGCCCCTTTACTCTAGCTACATCAAGTGGAGTTTGACAATCATCATTCCTCACCAGAGCATTTGCTGAAACATAAATCAATAGACTAGGTCTTTCAACTTGTGACAAAATAATTCTTATTACAGCAACAAAGACATAACCCAAATTAATAGTTTATGACAAACCTCCATGGGAAAGAAGCAACTTAACAGACTGTTCCAAGCCTCTTTTCACTGCATGATGTAAAGGAGTACCCGCATGACGCCCTATTACAAAAATAATGAAGAAAATTGAATTCAACTTGCATGTTCATAGTAGTATTACCGGTTAAACTGCAATACAAGCTTAACTTATTACCTTTTACAGTTATTAGTAGTATTATTATAAATAAATCATTACTGATTTATGTATCAAAGTTTAATAAAATTAAACACCTTGTAAGTGTTATGCAATAAGATAACTGAATTACAAAATATGACCCATAGCCAAATAGCAACTATCATTTGTAACATAATAACCAATAACCCATTGGACAATGTAAGTACTTTCACAAGCATACCGGGACGATAAGCATTGACGTTGGCACCCAATTCAATTAGAGTTTTGGCAATATCAAACAATTCATGATTCATGCACGCCACAATGAGGGGGGTCTTTCCTTCTCTGTCAATCCACTGTAACAAAAAAGAACTCAGTCTCAATGAAAACACACAGGAAAGCAATTATATACAGCCTTGCACCAAATTATCAAGCATTAGATTTGACATAAGAAGTATTCAGTTTGAGAAGACAAAATTAAGACATCACTTCTTCGTGATTGACATAGAGGAAATGCACTTGATATCGTCTCAACTTATGTTCTTAAGAATGGAGGAAGAGGTCTAAATAATGGGAAGCTGAAAGCAAAGTAGCCTATCAATTTATTTTTGATAGGTCTTTTAATTTTTGATAGGTGAGTAGCCTATCAATTTATCCAAAAAATAAAATATAGTCTATCAAATCAACAGGAGTGGCCTTTTCATTGAGCACCTTTTTCAATCTCTCAAACTATCTCAACAAAGAGATCCCAAGATCCAGAATGGTCATGCAGTGCTATCATTGCTTCAGTCATGGAATGTGACAACAGTAGTCAAGGCATGACAGTCATGAAGTGGACCATTGGAATCATATTTTGATCGATATGTGAGAGGATGAAAATAGTTATCCCCAAGTACATATTTCATTCTCTCATCACATTTCTTATTTTATTACGGGTAGATGACGCACTCCCTACGAAATACGTGTTGGACGCGGGTGAATATGAGTCTTTAAAAGACCATATTCTCAATAGAAGAAGTTTACTACAAATTATAGTGCAACTTGGTATCAAGGTTATGTGATTGATATTCATCATATTCCAGTCCATTTCCAATAACTAGGCTTAAGCTTTTCTTTATCTATTTATTTTATAATTTAATTGTCATGAAAGGAGACCATGCAATGCCACTAAGCTACAGGGCTCTTGACAATAACTAGGCTTAAGCTTTTACTGTATCAATATTGATTGAGAAGTGCTATGTAAACAACATTTTCATAACACTTTCACAACAAATCCTAAGTAATAAGTAGTTATTGGTTCTAATTTGAACCAACCACTCAAAGGACTTTTTTAGCCATCAATATCAGCAAATAACAACCCGCCACTTAGAATTTGTTATAAAAGTGCTGTGAAAATATTGTTTACATAGCATTTCTAATGTTAATAACTACACAAAATAGACCCAATATCAATATGAAAGCTTGTCCTGAGTTGATAATTTTTATGATAACCGATTTATTCTTGCACAGAAATGGTTGGTTACAAACCTTTTTTATACACATAAATCCCAGTAAGCAATAAACAACGAAAACCCATTACGCTAGGATGTCCCAAAAATATCAAAAATCAAGAATAAGATGTAAAGTTGATGTTTTTGGAAACATAAACAATTAAACCAAAAAAAAAAAAGGGTCGAGGAGCATTGTGAGGTTTACCTCAAGGCTAGCACCTTCTCTGCTAAGAGCTTTAATGGCTTCCACATTTCCAGTTCTGACCAGTTCATGGAGCAACTCGGCTCGGGGTCGTTGTTGGCTCATGGTTTCAAGATTTTGGCCCATAATAACAAGAAATGATAAGAGATATTCTGAAGCCAAAAAAAGGAAATACAGTGCAAAATTTTAATTCTCTGAATTCAAATAAAAGGGTTTTGGCTTGTGTCTCGGAAACTTAGCAGAGAAGGAATGTTCTGTCTGACTCTCTGTTTCGGATGTTTTTGACAGGAAACTTCCAACATTCATCAGACTCCTTCCTTTTTATTCACAATTTTACAACAGATGGCAACGGGGCGGATCATGTCATAAGTACTCGCCCCATCTCATTTTCGGGTTAGAAAAACCCTGTGGAGTGAGAGTGAGATTAGTCAGGTCCCAAATAAGTCCAAAATGTTTTATTAATTTTTTTTTTTTTAAGAAAGAGTTTTAATTTATGGCATTTGCTCATGATGATTCAGGCCAAGACACCAATCAGTTTTTTGTGTAGGCGGAGATTGAACCTCAGATCTCTTATACAACTATCAGAGATTTTACCAGTTGAGTTATCTAGAACGTACAAATGTTTTATTAAATTAAATGAGAACTTCAATATTAAAGAGATAAATTATTTGAAATATAAATGAAAATAACGACAATGAAAGCACTAAATATTTTTAATATGATAATAAAAAATTTACATCTATCTATATATATATATATATATATAAAATATAAATATAGAAAATATAAAATTGAAACATTTGATGATTGCTCCTTATTGTGGTTACATATATATTTTAAAATATTGAACATTTGTAACTTTTCATTTTTTAATAGGCACCTTTTTTAGTCAATAGGCACATATTTATTCAATAGACGCATTTTCATTCAATAGGCATATTTTCAGTCAATAGACTCATTTTGGTATATCCAATATAAATGGTGTGGGGGTAAAAGTCTAGCGTCATATATTGGGCTTATTATGGGGATAAAAGCCTAGCGTCGTATATTGAGCCTTGGGCTTTATCTGGGGGTATGGTGTGTCCGAGGAGGGGTAAGTAACTAAGAGAAACCCCAAGTTCAGAATTATAAAAAGATAGAGTGGAAGAAGATGGTCCAAGGAGAAGCCCTTTCTCGGATATGATTAAATACTGATCAGCTCTGTATTTCAGCAATTTAGGTAACCTTCCAAGAGATTTCCACAATAAGGATGATCCTTATGTACGTACAGAAGAGATAAGAACTCAGAAATATCTAAGGGAAAAACTGCTGCCACCACATTAAATGCACAACAACTACTTTCCTGACCGCATTTATGTGGAGAAGACCCCTAAACAGTGTTACATTGGCAATTACAACTCACAGAAGGCCAAAAGAGGTGGCTGATGGGACAGGTACTCAAGTAGCAACCCAAATGGTTGACAAGTGTAAGGTGAAGATGATCCAAGGGAACTATATAATGTGAAAACCCCTCCACAAAAAAGGGGGTGAGAAAAAAAAAATATAAAAGAATCACTGTAGCATTGAAAACTGTATTAATCTTCAACTCTTTTGAGTTATATTAGAATCCACCTCTTCGGACAACAAGTTCATTCAACTTTGCCTAGTTTACTCGTTTATTTATTTCCTGTATCCATACTAGCCGTTGTCAAATTCATAAAAGGCCTAATTCTTTCACCCACTCTCTACAAATTTATTGTTCTTAGCTCATTAGGCCTATACCCCATACCTTTTGGGCTTAGGCTACAAATCTTGACCCTATAATTGGCACCGTCTGTGGGGAGATCTTGTGCAAGGGTGAAGATAACGATCAGTTATAGCGGGACCAGGTCCACAACCAGCTGAATCGAAAGGCTTCCAGCATGTTGACCCCTTTGTTAATCTCGAGCAGCGAGGAGACCGTAAAGAGAGTGTACACACCACCCATATGGATAGGAGTCAACCTCAAGGTGGAAGCCATATTTCCCATGCGAAAAACAATAGGGGCATGCAACTAGAGATTGACCAACTGAAAAGGGGCTTGCGCCATGCACGGAGGAAGAGAGCATCACCAAACCATGATGCTTCCTCTGATGATGAAAGGGACGTTAATTATAGGCGGAGGTACCGAACCCTGCCCAGAGAGTCTTTCTCCTACGAAGAGGAGCAACATCGTAAAAGCCCACCACCAAGAGGTATGGGAAATGATGCTATGAACAGGGCCTTAAACCAAATTTCCATGTCACCCTTCACATGTAAAATTGAAAATGCAAGGCTCCCTCGGCATTTTCATCAACCGACGTTCACCATTTATAACGGTCGAACAGATCTTGTAGAGCACGTGAGCCAATACAACCAGAGAATGGATGTATATGCCAAGGACGAGACCTTGATATGCAAAGTTTTCCCATCTAGTTTAGGTCCCATCGCGATGAGATGGTTCGACGGTTTGAAGGCAGAATCCATAGGCTCTTTTAGAGAACTCACCCAGGCATTCGGTTCCCGGTTTGTTACTTGCAGGAGAGTCCCTCGGCCTTTGGCTTCCTTACTATCTTTGAGCATGTGAGAAGGAGAGAATCTGAAAACATACTCGGATATGTATTGGGAGATGTTCAATGAGATTGAAGGTGATTTTGACGACGTGGCCATCAGTGCTTTTAAGCTCAGCCTCCCAGCCAAGTATGATCTAAGAAATCTTTGACTGGTAAGCCCGTTACTAACGTGCATCAGCTCATAGATCGGTTTGATAAATACAAAAGGGTAGAGAAAGACAAACAGTAGGGAAAAGGAAAAGAGAAGGTTATCCCTCAGGAGATGAGAGATTTCAGGTCGGACAGATATAACAACCGGCCACGGAGAGATTTTTCAGGAAAGTCAGGCTCTACCAATATTTAGGTGGTCAATACGGTATTTTGAGAATTGGTGCAGCAGGTCCTGGAGAAGATTAAACACGAGCCATACTTGAAATGGCCGAACAAAATGGCGAGAAACCCTGAAAGGTGCAATCAGAACCTTCACTGTCAGTAACACTAGGAACAAGGACATACCATAGAAAATTGCGGAAATCTGTGGGACCATTTGGACCAACTCGTCCGAGAGGGAAAGTTGAAGCATCTCTTGCATCACTCTAATGGCCAAGGTAGTCAAATTAACTCAGAACCCAGGAGAGACAATTCCACAAGGCCTCTATTGGGGACAATTAATGTCATCTTTGTTGCTCCGGAAAGAACTGGCTCCTCTCCTTCCAGAGTCATGTCAGTGGCTTGGCTATAGGCTGAAGGCTCCAATTTAGAACCCAAAAGGGCTAGAACAGAATTTCAGCCAATCTTGGGTTTCTCTAATTAGGACAAGGTTAAAACCATGCAACCCCACGATGATGCTTTAGTGGTCACACTGAGGATTGGAGGCTATGACGTGAAGAGGGCAATGGTGGATCAAGGCAATGGCGTCGAGATCATGTGCCTTGACTTGTACAAGGGAATGAGTTTAAGATCCGAGGATTTAACAGCCTACACTTCCCCGTTGGTAAGTTTCGATGAGAAAGTTGTCATTCCGGGGGGGCAAATCAGATTACCCATACAAACTAGCTCAGAAATAGTGGAGGTGGACTTTATAGTGGTAGATGCGTATTCCCCATATACAACTATAATGGGCAGACCTTGGCTCCATGCCCTAGGGGCTATCTCTTCTACTCTGCACCAAAAGGTGAAATTCCCATCTAAGGACTGGATTGAAGAAATTGTTGGAAGTCAGTCTACGGCTAGGTAATGCCTAGTGGCTGCCATCCGACATCAACCCGAGGATGAATCTTCGACCCATGCTGAAGGGAGCTCGTAGCAATTAAGAAGTCGAACGTCACATGTTGATAGGTTAGCCGAGGAAGCAAAATGTGAGGATTTAATAAAGGTGGTCATTGACGATGACTCTGAGAAATTCTTTCAAATTGGGTCTCAATTGCCCTTTGAAGAGAAGGAAGAGCTGTTAGAGTTTCTAAAAAGGAACGTGGATGTATTCGCCTGGGATGCTTATGAGGCTCCAATGGTGGATCTTAACTTCACCTGTCACCATCTGAATGTCAACCCATCTGTTACTCCTAAGAAGCAATCACCTTGACGTCCTTCCAAGGAACACGTAGATACAATATGAGATGAAGTAACGAAGCTCAAGCGTGGAGGGGCTATCAAAGAGATTTTTTATCCTGAATGGTTGGCCAATACTGTGGTAGTAAAAAAGAAAAATGGTAAGTGGCGAGTGTGTGTGGACTTTACTGATTTGAATAAAGCGTGTCCAAAAGATCCTTTCCCCATGCCTCGGATAGATCAGCTGGTAGATGCTACTGTAAGCCACCCTCGGATGAGCTTCTTAGATGCCTTCCAAGGCTATCATCAAATACCGTTAGCTTTGGATGATCAAGAAAAGACAGCTTTCGTTACCCCTACTTGGAATTACTATTACAAAGTAATGCATTTTGGTCTAAAAAATGCAGGCTCTACGTACCAAAGGATGATGACCAGAATGTTTGAACCACAGTTGGAAAAAAATATGGAAGTCTATATAGATGACATGGTGGTGAAGAGCAAGATGGAGTCCGAGCACATACGCAATCTCGGAAACATTTTGAAATCCTGAGAAAACACAAATTACGCCTTAATGCTTCCAAATGTTCATTTGGTGTTGGATCGGGCAAGTTTCTGGGTTACATGGTGACTCACCGTAGAATTGAAGTTAACCCTGATCAAATCAAGGCAATTAATAGCTTGCAACCACCTTGAAATACCAAGGAGGTCCAGAAGCTTACAGGAATGACTACTACTTTAAATCGGTTTATTTCCCGATCAATTGATAGATGTCGTCATTTTTTCCTCCTGATGAATAAATGGAAATGATTCGAATGGACCGATGAATGTGCTTCAGCTTTTCAGCAACTTAAGGAATATTTATCTCAGCCGCCTATTATGTCCAGCCCAGAGGTAGATGAAGTCCTGCTCGCTTATATTGCTGTGGCCCCTCATGCAGTAAGTCTTGTACTAATCAGAGTTGACAATGGCATACAACGGCCAGTTTATTATGTAAGTAAGTCCTTACAAGAAGTAGAGGTTTGTTATCTACCACTGGAAAATGCCATCTTAGCAGTGGTGCATGCCACACGAAAGCTCTCCCATTATTTCCAGGCACACATGGTTATCGTCTTTACCCAACTTCCGCTTAGGTCCATACTATGAAGCGCTGATTATACAAGAAGAATTGCTAAATGAGGCACTATCATAGGGGCTTTTGACGTCAAATACATGCCTCGCACTTCTATCAAATGCCAGGTCCTTGCGGATCTGGTGGCTGAATTTGTTGAACCTTCATTAGAAATGGCATACAACGGCCAGTTTATTATGTAAGTAAGTCCTTACAAGAAGTAGAGGTTTGTTATCTACCACTGGAAAATGTCATCTTAGCAATGGTGCATGCCACACGAAAGCTCTCCCATTATTTCCAAGCACACACGGTTATCGTCCTTACCGAACTTCCGATTAAGTCCATACTATGAAGCGCTGATTATACAGGAAGAATTGCTAAATGAGGCACTATCCTAGGGGCTTTTGACGTCAAATACATGCCTCGCACTTCTATCAAATGCCAGGTCCTTGCGGATCTGGTGGCTGAATTTGCTGAACCTTCATTAGAAGAAATAGCAGAAACACAGCACATGGATGAAAAATCAATTGGCATCATCTCTTTACAAACGCTTTTGTGTTGGAAGGTATATGTTGATGGGGTAGCTAACCAAAGGGGATCCAGAGTGAGGCTTGTCTAAATCTCACCCGAGAATCTCACCATTGAAAAATCATTAAGATTGGGCTTCTCGGCCACTAATAATGAGGCCGAGTACGAAACTTTGTTGAAAGGGATGTCCATGGTGCAGAGAATGGGAGGGAAGGCGGTAACGATGTTCTCCGACTTAAGGTTGGTCGTCGGCCAGATGAATGGAAAACTAGAGGCAAGAGATGAGAGAATGCAAGGGTACCTGAGTCAAGCTAGGCATCTACAGTCAAGATTCGAATCATTCAGCTTATTGTACATCTCCAGGAATGGAAACACTCATGCTGATTCTTTGGCCACTCTCGCAACCTCCTCAGACCAAAACTTACCTTAGATTATCCTTATAGAAGACTTGTGCCGACCCAGAAGAGAAAATTAGGAGGTGGTCCAAGTTCATCAAGTTAGAGTAGGTCTTAGCTGGATGGATCCCATAGTATTATTCTTGAAGGAAGATATCCTACTAGAGGATAAGTCTGAAGCTGATAAGATACGGAGAAAGGCGCCTCGTTTCTAGCTATCCGAGGATCAAAAGTTGTACAAGCATTCTTTCTCAGGGCCTTATCTACTTTGCATCTATCTTGAGGCATCAGAGCTGCTTCTTGAGGAATTACATAAAGGGATTTGTGGAAGCCATACAGGTGGTAGATCTTTATCCCATAGAGCCATCACTTAAGGCTATGGTGGCCGAATATGCAAAGAGAAGCCCAGGAATATGTGAAGAAGTGCGACCAATGCCAAAGATTCGCACCAAACATACACCAACCAGGAGGCACGCTTAATCCCCTATCCAGCCCTTGGCCCTTTACTCAATAGGGCTTAGACATTGTTGATCCTTTCCCTAAAGTAGTAGGGAACAAAAGATATTTGTTGGTCAGCACAGATTATTTCACCAAATGGATTGAAGCCAAGCCTTTGGCAAATATCAGAGATGTAGATGCCAAGAAGTTTGTATGGAAAAACATTGTCACGCGGTTTAGGGTCCCTCGAACTCTCATCTCAGACAACGGTCTTCAATTTGATAGCCAATCTTTTAAAAGATATTGTTGCGGTCTAGGAATTACAGACCGATATTCCACCCTAGCTTATCCTTAGGGAAACAGACTAGCCAAGGCAGTAAACAAAACCATAATGAACGGACTCAAGAAAAGACTAGACAATGTAAAAGGACAATGGGTAGAAGAGCTGTCACATGTCCTCTGGACATACAGAATCACGCCTCGGAGATCTATAGGAGAAACTCCTTTTTCAATGACATATGGAACTGAGGCTATCATTCCTTTAGAAACTGGTTTCCCAACGCTAAGAACAAGCTCATTCAATCCAAGTAATAATAACAAGTTACTAGAAAAAAGCCTTGACTTGATCGAGGAAAGAAGAGAAAGTGCAATGGTGCATTTGGCCTACTACCAACACAAACTCAAGCAGGGTTACAACGCTAACGTGAAGATGAGACCACTAGCACTTGGTGACCTGGTATTGAGGAGGGTTCTAGGTACTGCAAAAAACCCAGCATGGGGAAAGTTAGGACCCAATTGAGAAGGACCATACCGCATCACCTCGGTGGCTGGTATAGGAGCATACTTTCTAGAAGATTTAGATGAACATGTAATACCGCACCCTTGGAATGTAAATAACCTGAAAATGTATTATTACTAATGAAAACTTCCTTTTACCAATATGTTCTTTATTTACTCAAAGGCATTACATTTATCAATTTTTAGTTTTTTTTTAAGTGTTAAACAGAACCTTAGTCATGCCTGTAGTCCTTGGACCAGATGCTTTGGGGAAATTAACATTCATTATCATTTTTTATAAGTGTTAAACAGAACTTTAGTCATGTCTGTAGTCCTCGGACCAGATGCTTTGGAAAAATTAACATTTATTGTCATTTCTTATAATTGTTAAACAGAACCTTAGTCATGCCTATAGTCCTCGAACCAGATGTTTTGAGGAAATTAACATTCATTGTCATTTTTTATAAGTGTTAAACAGAACCTTGGTCATGCCTATAGTCCTCAGACCAGATGTTTTGGGGAAATTAACATTCATTGTCATTTTTATAAGTGTTCAACAAAACCTTATTCATGCCTGTAGTCCTCGAACCAGATACTTTGGGGAAATTAACATTCATTGTCATTTTTTATAAGTGTTAAATAGAACCTTAGTCATGCCTGTAGTCCTCGGACCAGATGCTTTGGGGAAATTAACATTCATTGTCATTTTTTATAAGTATTTAAATTGAACCTTAAACCTGCCTGAAGTCCTCGGACCAGATATTAAGCCGAAGTTAACATATCGTGATATCTCTTGTATTTGTTTAAGTCAAACCTCAATTGTATATTCCTCTACAACACTCATTCGTCAGCCCTTCATGGTATTCATTTGTTTTTCATTAAGTATCCAGACAGATCTATAATGGTTGCTGGTTCCTCAGGTTAATGGTTAGGAGTAAGTAAGATGTCTTGATTACCTAGCCAAGTGTAACTTGGTTATTAAGTAATTGTTGGAGTCAGCTATCATGGCATAAGGATTAATTTACAATATCAATGTAGAGTAAAAAAAAAAAAAACTTTCATCATTGACACTTAGTCAAACTATTTGCGTTTGCAAAATGTTTCCGTTAGTTTTTATAAGAACTAGATTAGTAGCAAAGCAAATTCAAGTGTAACAACAATGAGATTAAAGACATATGGAGCAAGAACAAAAGAAACAAAGAGAAAGATCCATTCATTCATTAAAAAAGTATAATACACCATGTTATGTGGCATAACGCCAATACAAAAAATGATGGTAGAAAAAAATCCTAGGGATTTAGTCTTTGGCTTAGGAGCAGGAGGGTCTGCACTTTGGCCTGGCTGGGAAGTGGCACTCTCCTTAGCCTTGGGATCAACTTCTTTGTCTTTTGGCTCTGCATCTTTGGTTCCAGCTTCACCTTCCTTGGCTTTGGCAGGGTCCTCAGCTATTGTTAAGAGCTTTTTCTCCTTGCCTCTGCTCTTTTCATTGATCCTCTCGACCCCTGGCCTTGGTCAGTAGCTTGGATAGCCAAGGGTTGCTCCGAGGTCTCTTGAGCAGGATTAGCAGGAGAAGTGGTAACATCTTGGGCAGCGCGGATTTCTGGATGATAATAAACGCTCCCAGGCTGTCTCCACACTGAGTGTGCAGGGACGCCTGCAATATCAAGGGCTTTACCCCATGATATGGCGTAGTAGTCCCTGCAAACCTCAGAAAGCTTCTCGGCAAGCCTCACTTGAGTTTCTTCCACACCGAGCAGGTAGGAGGCTTGCTTTTCAGCCTCCAAGGCTTCCTTGGCCAGCTGGGCTGCCTCCCTAGCCTTCCTAAGCTCAACCTTCAATCTAGAACATGCTGTTTCTCTGTGGCCAAGTCAATTTATGTCAGGTGGAGTTTCTTGTGTTGATCCTCTGCCTGAGTCTTAGTATTCTTTAGACCGGCCACAGCACTATTGTGCTCCCTCTCTCAGACGGTAAACTTATTGATTAGCTCAGCATGTTCCTCCCTGAACGTCCCCAAGACTTTCTCGGTCTCGGCACGGGAGTGGGCCTCTTCTCGGGCTTGTTTACTCTTACTGTTAACCCACTCCTCGGCCACATAGACCTGTTGGGTAATCTATGCAAAGACAACCAAAAGAGTCCGCATAAAAAAATTAAAAAAAAAAAGGAGAAAGAATGAACGAAAGTTGATAGTGAATAAAGCAACTAAGAATAGAATGTGAAAATACTTAAGCACTTACCATAGCCAAGACCCTCTTTAGGGACAGGAAGAGCTCAGGTTGCTTGAAGCGCTTGTAAGCCTCCATATCTCTCGGTAAGAGAAGTGGTTGCTCAAGGGCTTCAGTAATGTAGCTCGCATGCCCCCTTTGAAAATTACGAATTGAGGCATCCAAGGAGATAGGGGCGTCGTCTACATCCAGTCGAGGGGACCATGTGTGAGGAGGTCGACGCACATCAGTGTTTTGAGAATCCTTCCTACTTTCCACAGAGGAAGCCTGTTTGTCTTTTGCACGTTTGGGCTGTTTTGCCCCCTTCTGGGAGATCATTTCACCCTCTTCTATCTCCTGTACCTCTGGATCCTTCCTTTTCCTCTTCATATCAGGGTTAGGGAGTAATACAGTTAAAGTCACTAGGAGAGGAGGGGGAAGTGGGAGATTAGCTGGGACTTGGGGCTTGCCAGTTTCTTTGGAGGTAGAACCTTTACCCCTCGCGGCCATAAGTTCTTTCAGGCTCTTGCCTCCTTTGTTCAAAGTCATTTCCTCTTCTTCCTCGGCAGAACTATCTGGACAAGCTATCACCAAAGTAGGAGCGTGAATGCTGGAATATCTGTCTGACTCGTCCTCGGCATATAAGATTGGGATTACTTGTACACACTGGGTTTCCTCTTCTTCAAATCGAAATTTATCAATTTCTTCATCAAGTGAGGGGTTTGAGGATGCAATTCCTTCTCCGGCTATTTCTACTTCTGCTCGGACTTAATGAACTGGTTGTACAATCGGAGGAATGTTCTGTTGATATGGATGTGCTACGGGGGGAAGATCGTATGGGGCTAAGAAATCGGGCCGAGATACGTCAATCCGAGCTATCCTTTGGTCATCTGCTCTTATAGCGTGGCCGATCTCTTGAAATGTCTCCGAGATTGGTTTAAAGTCTAAAATCAGGTGGATGGCCCGCAGCCGTCTGTCTGCACTTATGAAGATCTCGGATCTAAGCAGGTAATTAAGGGCTTGGACGTTAGTCAGACTAATTTTTGGGGATATATGCCTCTTATCTGTGAGCACAAACAAAAAACAAAATGTAATTAAAAAAAAAATCGAAATCCATTAGTAAGAAAGAGCAAGGCAAAAAGAAGCAGAGCAATGTCAGGATTAAAGATATCTAAATCTATTGTTAGAAAACCTAAGTCTAAGGCATCTCACCTAGCTCACCCTCTTGGACTAGGCAATGAAGTCCATCATGCCACGCCCCTAAAGCAATCAGGTAGTCGTCTTTCATCACCTTGTTAGATTTGGGGAGACATGATATGAGCCTGACAATATCCAATCGGGATTTAAGGTAAAATCCCGCCCCCTTTTGTTTGTGGAACTCATACATGTGAACCGCGTCGTGTCAGGTGAATTTTAAGTCCAGATACTTATTTAGAGCATCAACACTTCCTAAGACCCTAAAAAGGTTGGGTGCACATTGGTGAGAGCATATCCTATAGTTAAGGAGGTAGTCCCTCATTATCCTACCCATAGGAAGGGTCATTCCCCCCTCTATGAAAGCTATCATGGGGATTATGACCTCTCCCTCTTCTCGGTCTGTTACTATATTCTCTAGGGGACAGTATCTCAATGCGACCTCTTGTGGTATATGGTATTGCTTCTTAAAGGCCTCTATTTTGGCAGGTGAGTCAAATAAATGCTTAAATCTACCAATTTCAAACAAATTATAAGAGAAAATATCGACAATGACAATTGGGAAATAAGAATTTGGGGGCCAAGGAGATTGGCCGAGGAGAAAAAGAAAGGTTTGAAAAAATTAAAACTTACACGAACTAAGGTGTGTTATGACCTTTAAATTTTTTAGAAAGAACTCGCAAAGATTTCTGGAAAAACAACTATGGAAAGCTTAGTAACTTAGCAGGCTTTGTGTGTTAGAATGCTGGAGATCGCTAGAAAGCTTGAGAGTTCATAAAGTAAATGAGAAGTGATTCCCCTCGAAGCTTTATATAGAGGGCAGAAAATGAGTGGAGGTTATCCCACCCAAATCCTGAGGAAACCATCAACCGTAAGATTAAAGCTTCACCGTCAGACGCAAAGGTCATAACCCCGCCCGGAGCAATTAATAAAGCCTCACGAACTCCGAAATGTCAATAGCAATTATGAAGCGCATTAAACCACACTCCCACACATGTAAATTCAGGGGTTTTAATTTTCTTGCTCCTTGAATTTGAAATAAATCAAAATCCCATCTTTTCTCCTCGGATGCAAGAGAAAAACCGAAATTTTGAGGAGCTATTGTAGGGGTAAAAGCCTAGCGTCATATATTAGGCTTATTATGGGGATAAAAGCCTAGCGACATATATTGGGCCTTGGGCTTTATCTGGGGGTATGGTGTGTCTGAGGAGGGGTAAGTAACTAAGAGAAGCCCCAAGTTCAGAATTATAAAAAGATGGAGTGGAGGAAGATGGTTCGAGGAGAAGCCCTTTTTCGAATATGATTAAATACTGATCAGCTCTGTATTTCAGCAATTTAGGTGACCTTCCAGGAGATTTCCACGATAAGGATGATCCTTATGCATGTACAGAAGAGATAAGAACCCAGAAATATCTAAGGGAAAATCTGCTGCCACCACATTAAATGCACAGCAACTACTTTCATGTCCTCATTTATGTGGAGAAGACCCCTAAACAGTATTACATTGGCAACTAAAACTCACAGAAGGCCAAAAGAGGTGGCTGATGAGACAGGTACTCATGTAGCAATCAAAATGGTTGACAAGTATAAGGTGAAGATGATCCAGGTGATTTATATAATGTGAGAACCCCTCTACAAAGAAGGGGGCGAGAAAAACAAATAGGAAAGAATCACTGTAGCATTGAAAACTGTATTAACCTTCAGCTCTTTTGAGTTATATTAGAATCCACCTCCTCGGACAACAAGTTCATTTAACTTTGCCTAGTTTACTCATTTATTTATTTCCTCTATCCATACTAGCCGTTGTCAAATTCATAAAAGGCCTAGTTCTTTCACCCACTCTCTACAAATTTATTGTACTGGGCTCATTAGGCCTATACCCCATACCTTTTGGGCTTGGGCTACAAATCTTGACCCTACAAATGGTTATGACCATTCAATAGACACCTTTTGGTGGACACATTTTCAACCAATAGGCATCTTTTCGATCAATAGACACCTTTTTGTATATCTAATATGAAGAGTTATGACCTTTCAATAGATGCCTTTTGGTAGACACATTTTCGGCTAATAGGCATTTTTTCAATCAATAGACATCTTTTTGTATATCCAATATGAAAGGTTATGACCTTTCAATAGACACCTTTTGGTAGATACATTTTAGCCAATAAGCATCTTTTCGATCAATAAACACCTTTTTGTATATCCAATATGAAGGGTTATGACCTTTCAATAGACACTTTTTGGTAAGCATAGTTTTGGCCAATAGGCATCTTTTCTATCAATAGATACATTTTTGTATATCCGATATGAAGGGTTATGACCTTTCAATAGACACCTTTTGGTAGGCACTTTTCTGCCCAATAGACACATTTCCAATCAATAGACACATTTTTCATTCAATAGACACATTCTCGCCCAATAGGCACTTTTTGGCATATATATTACAACTTATCTTATATATACCTATACATACAACACAAACTAATAAATAAAACAATGTTACTTTTTCATAAAAACAAATAAATAAAAACATTACTTTCTTCTGCTTAACTAATAAAATTTTGGGATTCAAGAAAAAAAATTTTGTGCTATTTCTTTCAATATCATTTTTTTTTTTAATTTCATACATTTTTGCTTACTGCTCCAACTCAAAAATAATGGTTTTTTTTTTTTTCTTGAAACTCATTCAGTAACTATTCTCGTGCATCGCACAGGTTAATGACTTGTATATCTAAAAATTGAAGTATAACATTTATTGTTTCTACACTCCTATTAAGTCACATCAGCGTCCATATCATCCACTTATTTTCTACCTTATTTTCTCTTTCTAAACTTTTATTCTCTCTATTCTTAAAAAAAAAAAAAAAAAAAAACTATTTTTCTCCCTATTAGTCTATATTTACTATTACACTTCCTTCAACATTTCCCCTCCTTCCTTACCTTTTTGTTTCCCCACTACCTTCTATTTTACCTCTTTATCTTCCCACTACTTTCGCTTTATTGTTACACTTTCTTCATCATTTTCTCTTTCTTATATTTTGACTATTCTTCTTCCTATTTTATTTTGTATAAATTCAATATCATTTCCATTCAATTCATATTTTCCCCACAAAAAATCTTAAGTTCTCTCTCTCTCTCCTTTCTTGTAGATTTTTTCTTTCTTTCTTATAATTCTATTTAAGGTTGATGGTTTTTTTTTTAAATATGTGTTTTGGTATTGTGTTTTTTTAATTTCCCAATACAAAGTCTTCACTCTCCCTTTTTATATAGCTTTGCTTGAATTTTGATTTGGGTTAATACTTAGTTTTTTTTTTTCTTTTTTATAGGTAATAAGAGTAACGTTAATCGTGATAAAAAAAAAAAAAAAAAAAAAAAAAAAAAAAAAAAAAAAAACAAACAAACAAACAAAGAAAATACAATGTGTTCATGATGGTGAACATAAGAAGAAACAACAAACAACATCAAAGAAAAAATAACTCAAGGGACAATTTAAAGAGTAGAAAAAAAAAAAAAACTCAATGATAGAAGAACAATTTGAAAAACCTTAGCACCTAAACTAATTGAAAAGAGTTCGCTGGCATAAAGCTTATACTTAGTTTTTAGGAAAATAGGAAGTTGAGTTTATATCAAAACATAATTTACATGACTGTGAATTTGAAAATGTCTACCAATTTTTTTAGTGATAAATTATTATAAAGTCTATCTTTTATTCCTTTTATTTCATCTTAATTTTGGTTAAGATAACATTGTAATTTTGTAATGAATTTATATTATTATTATAATCTCATTATTCCTTAACAGATGAGAAATTCGAATAATAAATTTAAAATTTATAAAATTTAGTTGTATATCAAATATAACACACTACAACAGAAGTTAGAAAAATATAGTTCTCCTCAAAAAAATATTAATCAAACATACAAAAAATAATAGTATGGTATATTTATAATTTGTAGAGATAAAAGAATAAAAAATAATTGTAGAAATATTTAAAAAAATAATAATAATACTTGTAGCAATTGTTACTTTTTATATATTACACCCCATTACATAATAGTTATATATTTCCACGCATCGCGACTAGTCTATATATATATATATATATATAAAACCGAAATCTCTGAAACTCTCACAATTTTCCACGTCAGCACAATATTTAAATAAATTTATCTTTTTATTTAAATAAAATTATTTTTGTTTAGTTCAAATTTAACAAAGAGTGAAACTCTATCTCTTTAATAAGTCCAACTTAAACTCAAATTCATCATTATCATTTTTTTTAAACAAAATTATTTTTGTTTAATCCAAACTTAACAATGAATGAAACTCTATTTCTCTAATAAGTCCAACTTAAACTCTCTAATAAGTCCAACTTAAACTCAAACTCAAACTCAAACGTTGATAATATATATATATATATATATATATATATATATATATATATAACCAAAGCAAAAAATAAAGGCTAACGTATAAAAAAAATAAAAAAAAATAAAAAAACCGCAAGTAATCTAATTCAACTTTCTTCTTTAATTAATGAATTTTATGTCGAATTTTTTTATATTGTTATTATTAATAAAATTTCAATTCAACATATGTGGATATTTGTTTATATCTATGATTTTCTTTCTATTTTATTCTTTTGTTATGTTTAGAATTGATTTTCTTTTGAGTATTTGGGTTAATCTCCATATTTACATTGACATTGTTTTTGTGGGTTTGGTTTTTGAGTTGAAATTTCTACTAATTTTTTTTTTTATATTGTAAATGACAGATAAAATATCTCTATTTTTTGGAAAAAAAAAAAAATCAAAACTGCAACCTATGTCTTCTAGCCTAAGGAATGATAAATTTTTATTTGGTATTTTATATATAAATTTGTTGAATTTGGTTTGGTTTTGAAGTAGAATTTGGAGACTATAAATTTTGAAGTTTGATATTAATTCTTCACCTTAAATGTTTTTTATTTATGTTTATGTGATTTTTTGTTTTCCTATTAAAAGCTATGATTTTTGGTTGATTAATTATTTGTTTGGATTAATTTCAATTAATTAGTTTTTTGGATTCAACATAAAAGATAATGGAATTAGGTATTATAATTTTGATATCGTTTCATGTTTTGAATTGTCTATATTGTTATTACTATGATAAAGTCATATTGATACTCAAATTTGAAACTTGATGTGTCTTCCTTATATCATGGTCTTTGTTTGTATATTTGTAGTTTATATTAGTTTTGAGTGTGTGTATGTATATATAACTATTGGGAGTTTTACTTTATTAATTTAAGAATTGTAAATTACTTTGTAGGTTTCGGTAATTATGCATTTGCAACTCAATATCGTTCAATGTTAAACAACACTTCTAAACTATAGAAAAGTATAGAAGTTAAATATTTCTTCATTTAAAAAAAAAAAAAATACTATTTAGCAAAATGTCTATTTACTCATTGTTGAATTTTTTTTTTAAAGTTAATAGTTTTTCTGTGCATCGCACGAGTTAGTGACTATTTATAACTAAAATATTAATATAAAACACTAAATTATATATATTTTCAAGGCGAGGCAGGGCCGAGCAAGTAGAATCCGTTCCCACCCTGACCTCTTTAAGGTAGAAAAACTTTATTTAATAAATTAACTTTAGCGCAATAAAATTTCGGCCTACGTTCACTGCTTGTGGTATGGGAAGTTCCTCCCTAGCTATACAGTACATTCGCAGCATGGGTCTTGTGGCTTACACTTATATCCACAGTGCCCATTAAATGCATGTTACAAGCTCACCAAAAAAAAACTCTGCCTTGTTTTATAACCATGCAGACTGCCCAACAATGGCCCTGTTGCCCTGTACATATTTATATACATAGCCTCATTAAATTCATGCTACAAGCTCATGATAAATCCACATATATTAAGATGAATATGTGAAAACCTTGAATCAATCCCACCTGCAGGCCAGCTCCAATCATAATCTATTCACCTATCAGACGGCATAAAGCCTAACAACCCGGTTTATCTTGCTTCGGCATACCGGGCAAACCCCTTTCTTGGCTTTGATCTCATTCAAACAAGCCATGCAACCCGCCATGTGGCCACAGGGAATGCAAGCTCCCTCTATTGGAGCCTCAAAACATATCACACATGAGGAAGAACAGCCCTCATCTTTCATATCATTTGTTACAGAAGCTCCATCCAAATCCTCAGAAATAGGTGGAGCAGATGGGGAAATGTTATCACTGGTTTGGGCAAGTTGAGTTGGATTGCCAACTAGGCCAGAGTCAGGTACTCCCCGCCCATTATAAGTGCCACTCTCATCAGTTTGAGGTGCAGCTTCTGGAGTTGAGGTTTGGGTAGGCACTGGGGGAGGCGTAACCTGAAAAATGAAGAGTTTAGTAATAACACACAAGTGGTAATATCATGAAATGTTCAGCGAAACTCAACAATTCAATGATTTCCTTTTATTTTTCTTCATCCTTTCCAAGATCCAATTGAAGCCTGCTTTCCTTTAATATCACTTACAACTTTTGGAAATATACATTAAGAAAGCACAAGATACCAGATAACTTTTCAAATTTAATCCATTATTTGACGCATTTGCAAGGATGACTAGCTTTTCAGGCTCTTCCAAGCCTAATTTCCCCTCATGGAGAACCTCTTCCACAGTTCTAAATCAAGAAAATCCTGAAGTTTTTAGAACTTCTAAACCAATGGTGAATTTGATAATTGAAAGTAAAACAATGCATTCAAGATTCTACTTACAGGAAGATAATTGAGATGCAAACTTCAATATGATCCTAGCTGTGCATAATAGCTTCTACAGACACAAACAAAAGGACCAAATGCCACACTATGGTAACTGCTATGTTCTTTAAAGGAACATCTACAATTAGTGCCACTTCAATAAGTATTCAAACTTTTAATGGAACAAAAGTTGTTCAGCAACTTGAAGTAGTGCCACTTCTCTACCATGGCCTTGTATTTTTGGACTACTTCGTTTCTAACAAGGGGATAAAAATAGAACCAAGCAAAAACCGAATCAACCACAAGCTGGCCTACGCCAAAATCATTTTATGACATTCAAAGTTTTCATGGTCTTGTATCGTCCTATCAGTGGTTCATCAAAGGATTCAGCACCATCATTACCTCTATCACCAAATACATGAAAGGAGTTCAAGTAGGCAAATAAAGTTGACAAGAACTTTGAAATCATCAAGAAAAATGTGATTAAAGATCCCACTCTCTCTTTGCCAAATTTTGACAAGGTGCTTGATATTGATTGTAATGCTTTAAGCTAACAGCATTCCTTGATTTCTACTATGCAAGTGAAGGTCCTTACTTTGTCGAAGTATGGGAAGAGTGCTTAACCGTCTTTATCTTTTTTTTTCTTTTTTTATTTCATGATGGTGTCTATTCAAAGGAAACCATTTATGTGTTCCACAATGCTCGTTGAGGAGTGCCAGTATTACTGAAACGTGGTTCCCCATCACTGGGCCCTTTCAAATTGGACATGTTTACAACAATGTGATCAATAATACAAGGCTGAAAGTTAGATGGAACTATAGTTTTTTTCGGAAGTCTTTTTTCAACCAACGGAGTCTAACACTGGAGTCTATGGAAGACTTCTAGGACACATGCAATAAATGGTCCTTAAAATAAATTAATCACAAAAAAGATTTTTGCTTGTCAAGACACATGATACAATCCCATATGTCTTGGGGGTCAAAATACCTTGCTAAAATTACTTCATGAATTAAATCTATCTTAAGTTTTAGCGGATAAATCACAGGCCAGCCCAAACTCAGCCAGAAGCTTGCCCAAACAAAATGGGCTGAGCTCAGAAGCTGTAAACTTTAGAATTGAATTTGGGCTGGGATGAGCTTGATGAGCAGACACTTATTTGGGATGAGCTTAGGCAAGCCTCCATCCCACCCAATTGACTGATCTATGATCAATTCAACATCCTTACCTAAAACTAGCTACTGTTAATGTGCAAGTAGATTGTCTCATAAATAAAATTGAGAGCAATTTGCATTCAAATTAATCTGTCATTAATATGTTTTAGAAGAGGATGTTTAAACATACTCCATCATGCATTCCTATTTGTTAATTAAAAATCCACATGATCATGCAATAATTGCTTGTCTTGGTAAAAAAAATCCTTAAAAGAAATAACCATATTCCTTGTAGTATACAGGACAAATTATCCCTCATAAGGCACCATGTTGCTGATGAAAATATGAATGCATTTTATCGAGAGTGACGACTGAGGCACATGGTTTCAATTTCTGTAAGCAGTCACCCATACCAACAGAGTTCAAAAGCCTATGTAACTATCATGTGCGACATGTGAAAATACAGGCAACATGCATGTACTAGTGAGTGGAACTACAATCTGTGAACAGTTTATGATGATTTACCTGACGAATTCCTATGCATGCATTATAAAGTTGTTGAAGTTGCTGTTTATCACCCTCAAGGGGAGATGTAAGCGTATTCCGAGTTCCTGATAAAGAAAGTTATGATCAATAGACAAGAAAAGCTCAGAAAGGAGAACAAACATTAAGTATATGCTGTTTCAAAACGAGAAGCATAAACTGTGCTCAGTAGCACATGCCCTCTGACTGTTCATATTTTAGTTGTCACAGTCTCAACTATTTGATCATTTAGGGACAAACTCAAAAAAGTAAAAAACTGGAGCAGTTCTATCAATTTAGAGTTGCTAAATGAGCCCATCATGATATCCGTTTCTCATTAAATTAAATTAATGACAAAAGGAGGCTACAAAAGCAAGAGTCTAAAAGAACACTAAACATTTGTGTAAACATGTATGAAAATTATTTATTAAAACTTTGGAACCATATCGCTTCTCACTTTTCTGAGGCGCAAAAATGTGTCCATGTGCAGATACCAAGTACAACTTATTTATTTTTAATGATAATAATTTAAAGTAAAAAAATAAAAATGAAAGTGAGACCATCAGAATGCCAAAATAAATGGTTAGACACATTCACTTTTAAAGGCATGCCAGGTTTAAGATATTGCTACCTGCACTAGAGAGGTGACATGCTACTTACATGATTATTATTACTTCAAAGATAAAAATAGCCAATTCAGTATTCAAAGTTCCATTTCTCCGTGCAGGTAGGCATGCTAAGAGCAAACCAGGTCACGAGGCTACAACACCGTTTGCTTCAGTTCTATGTTTACAAAATATCTACTAAAAAGATAGGTATCCCCCACTCCATAAAAGAAAGCAAAAAAGTTTCAGACGAAGACATCATGATAATAGCATTTACATGACAAGAAAATCATGACAAATAGAGATTCTTCAGGGTCCACATAAATTAATTATTTATGTAAAAAATATTTCCATTATAAATGATCCAGAGATAATAGTTTCATTGGCAAGAAATTACTAGTAGGCTGGTCAAATATAATGAGTGCTGGATCCTTTTGCTGAAACTTGGGTTCCTCAATTTTGGCCTTCCAAAGAGCAATAACTGTACGAGGCTGTGCTTTCTGTTCATTGATCAAGATTACAGTTTGAAACAAATAAATGACAGTAGCATATGAAAGTGTAAGACAGTTCCTATAATTTGAAGAACAAACCATAAGACATATTACACAACTCTTAGAAGGAAATAATCTACAAGTTCAGCTTCTAGCCAACCAGTATTTGAGGTTGTTGTAATGATGGCTCAACAAATTTTCAAGATTTTCCACCAGAGAGGGGCTTTGCTAACTCATCATGGTTTTCCCAGTGAGGATTTTCCCCTCTATAAGGATCTTAAACTACTTCTTAAATGCATCATTTGGTTTCTAAAAATCTTACTTGGATCCAAATTGTAGTGTTTGAGTTGCTACAGCCACACTCAGCAGTCCTGTTGATGGCTGGTGGCTGAATGATTATTGTTGCTGCAGCAATAAATTTCTCACTTATTTATGTGGTTCTTTGGCACTGCCACATGGCATGAGAATGGGTATTTATCTTTGTGCTTAATCCTTCTCTGCTATAGGAATATTGATGGCATTTTCACTACGATGGTGGATAATGCTAGTTCAAATAACACCGACATTTTCTACTTAAAGGGAACTATTAAGAAGTGGAAAGGGACCATTTTGGGACATGAATTTTTACACATGAGATGAACCTATAAGCATGTTGTATTGGATCCTTAAATCAGGACTTTTCTCTCATAACTGATAGATAGCAACATTTTCAATGACTATAAGTATGAATACATGACGCCGTCATAGTTATTGGTATCTATCTTGAGGAGGAGGACTGGGCAACTGGACAAAGACTGAATTGAGTAAACCCTCCGTCGAAGCCCACCTTTCCTTTACCCAAAAAGTTAACTTAAATTTAAAGGAAATTAAGGAATATTGCTTATTTTAAATATAAATAAAAATAAAGGGATGAGGGAGATGTGTATGGCAGACAAGATTTTCCATCAAAACTTGCCAATGAGCTCTAGGTCAAATGACATTTCCTCCTCCCTTAATAATAAGGAGGGTAAAGTCATGCGTTCAAGACCAACAAAGTGTGTGTGTTACTTACCAATAAAAAAATATTTTCCTTTAAAAATCTCCCTAAATGACACAAAAATAGAATAAAGAGATTAAAAAAGAAAAGGGACTAATAAGGCAAAAAGATAAGAAGCCTTTCTTAGTTTCTTCTATCATAGAACATTTTCAATTTAATTCATGCCTTTTAAGTACAAACAAGTGAGCAACAAAGTGACCAAGTGAATACCTAGAAAGAAAGGCTAAGACACATGCTCACAGTTATCTTTGCATGCACGAAAGGCAAAAGGGACATCTATGCTCCAATTTGAGGAGGGAATGTCAACAGAATTATCAATACTTGGGATCATACTACACTTCTACTTTTTAAGCCATACTTGGGATCATGCTAGCCACCCTGTGGTAGTCTCTCTCATCATCATACAATTTCATAACAGGTTTTGGCAACAAAAAAGACAATATATTTCAACAAACAATGAAATTCAGGTCATAATACTACCAAAAAGCTCCCCAATTACGTTCTGCTGTACCTGCAAATCAGGATAAATGAAGAGCTCCATTTTGCGAGGCATTGTAGAATTACTGGAACCCCAAGGTATAACAACAACCCAACTGCAAGTAATTAACTCTAATCAGTGCATATGTATATGCATTGTTTATAATAACAAAACACTTCAAATTTCCCTTTGAAAGTAAGAATAGATTTTGAATCTATAATTTGCATTGGCAAAGTCCCAGTGGTGCTGGAATATTAATGACATAACATTGTTTTTACAAGAAAAATGATTCTATGCAAAGAGCATAACATGAAATGAATTAACAATAAATAAAGAATGAACACTATACAAACATTTTTCTTGATAACAGTTGAGGCGTTAATGCTTCAAGAAAGCCTGGACCATAAAATTCCCGCAGCCAGCCAGAGAAATAGCAAATACTTTTCTAAAATGCAACAAATAAAAAGTAAAACTTTAACCGTATGAAACCATACAGATACAGATAGAAAACTTTTGAGTAATTTTTTACTTCTACATCTGTCAAGCATACCTCAATCTCACGAACAACACTGGTATGCCCGTTTATTCTAGCAACATCAAGTGGAGTTTGAGAATCATCGTCCCTCACCAGAGCATTTGCTAAAACATGAATCAATAGACTAGGTCTTTCAATTTGCTACAAATAATTGTTACACTAGTAGATAATTTATAGGTTTATTATAGCAACAAAGACATAACCCACATTACTAGTTTATGACAAACCTCCATGGGAAAGAAGTAACTTAACAGACTGTGCCAAGCCCCTTTTTGCTGCATGATGTAAAGGAGTACCCGCATGACGCCCTATTACAAAAATAATGAAGAAGATTGAAATCAACTTACATGTTCCTAGTAGTATTATTGGCTAAACTTCCACACAAGCTTAACTTATTACCTTTCTCTGTTATTGGTAGCATTAATATAAATTAATCATTACTGGTTTATAATTCAAATATGAATCAAATTAAACATGAATAGCCTTGTATATGTTATGCAACGAGATAACTGACTTTTAAAAATGACATAGCCAAATAGCAACTACCATTTATAAAATAATAACCAATGACCCATTGGAAAATGTAATTACTTTCATAAGCATACCAGGACTGTAAGCATTGACATTGGCACCCAATTCAATCAGGGTTTTGGCAACATCAAACAATTCGCGATTCATGCACGCCACAATGAGGGGGGTCTTTCCTTCTCTATCAGCCCACTGTAACCAAAAAAAAAAAAAAAAACTCAAGTCTCCATGTAAACACACAAACATAGAGCAATCGTATACAGCTTCACACCAAATTATCAAGCATTATACTTGACACACGAAGTATTCGATTTGAGAAAAGATAAAATTAAGACATAACTTCCACCATTTCTTTCTTATCAATGTCAAAGCGAATGATGTCACTTCTTTGTAATTGACATAGAGGAAATACACTAGATACGGTCTCAACTTAGTTTCTTATGAATGGAGGAAGATAACTAAATAATGAAAAGGTCAAAGCAACGTTGCCTATCAAATCGAAATGAGTGACCTTTTCATTAAGCACCTTTTCAATCTCTCAGATTATCACAACACAGAAATCCCAAGTTCCAGATTTGTCATGCAGAGCTATCATTGCTTCAGTCATGAAGTGGACCATTTGGATCATAATTTGGTCTATAAGTGAAAGAAAAAAAATGGTAACCCCCAAGCTGATAAATAATTTCTTATTTCATTACGGGTAGATAATGCACTCCCTAAGAAATAAGTGCTGGACATGGGTGAATATGAGTCTTTGAAAGACCACATTTTCAATAGAAGAAGCTTCCTACAAAGTATAGCACAATTTGGTATCGAAGTTATGTGATGGATATTCATTATATTATATCCAGTCTATTTCTAATAACTAGGATTTAGCTACTTCTTCGTTTTATAATTCAATTGATATAATAATTGGGATAAATTTTTTTATTCTTGATTTATTGTTACAAAAAATGTTGGTTAATTATAATGACCTTTATTTTTGTACACTTAATTCCCAATTACAATGTGAAAACCCATTACTTTTGCTAGGATGTCCCAAACATATAAAATATCAAGAATAGTATGTAAATTTGAAGGTCTAAATAGTTTTTTTTTTTAAGTGGAGAGGATGAGGAGCATTATGAGGTTTACCTCAAGGCTAACACCTTCTTCGCAAAGAGCTTTAATGGCTACGATGTTTCCAGTGCTGACCAGTTCGTAGAGCAACTCTGCTCTGGGGCGTGGTTTGTTCATGGCTTCAAGATTTTGGCCCATAATTCAAGACTAAGAAAAACAGAAGGAAAATGAGAGAGACAACAAACCCACAAAGATTATCAAGACAGAAGAAAAAAAAAAACCAAAGACAGTCTATGGATTCTTTAATAAAAGGGTTTTGCTTTTGCATCACACACTCTCTCACTCAGTACTAAGCTGTGTCTCAGTTCTACATCAAAATAAATAAAAAGATTAAAAAAAAAAAGGCTGTGTTTCAGAAACTTCGTTTTTGATAAGTGTGTTTCAGTAACTTCGTATTGAAGGAATGTTCAGCGACTTTGCTTTTTGATCAATGATTTATGGTTCTTACCAATAACCACTCCGCACTCACCACATTGTAAAACAAATTGTAAAAAAGTTTATACTTTATACCTCCTCAACATATTCTTTTTTCAAAGGAAGTTTTCAAATGGAAAGTTGCGTAAATATTACACATTACACTTTTTAACTTTGCTTAAAATCCAATTAAGTTGTTTAATTTTCAATTTTGTTCAATTTAGCTACGCGGTTACTCTTTGTCAAAATTGCACCATTAACTCTCAAATTTGTTCAATACAAAACTATATCATTTTGAAACTTTTTAACTGTTCAAATTTGACGGAGACTAATGAGACAACTGAATTGAACAAAGTTGAAAGTTAAATAACTAAACTGCATGAATGTGAGTTAAATGACTAAATTTAATTTTAGGCAAAATTAGAATGTTCAATTTGTAATTTAGCCTCTTTTTATTTAACGAAGTGAATAATGTAGATTACAACTTATAACTAAGAAAGATATACTTATGTTAACATGTATAGTCCATTGGAGTCTAGGCCCACTTATTTTTTATATTGCATTACAGATATACTTGTACCCATATGCCTCTTATATAGAGATAAAAGAGGAAATTGAGCAATTGTATTATTCCAAAGCCTACTCACTATACAAGGAGAGAAGTTGGACATATGTACATTTATATATATTTGTTTAGTGTATGTATATAAGAGAATTTTCAAAATAATTCAAAATATGTAATTATGAACAAAGTGATTTTCTCTTGGAGCCAAATCAGTAGTTGATATTGGGTAACGGATAATTATTGGATAATCTCGGAATACCATAAATACATACTCCTCCCTTTCACATAATTATGGGTCCTACTAATTAAATTTATGGTGGGAACGCACAATTCATGTGAGAGATATGAGTACATAAATATTATACTCTTGGAGTATTCAATAATTTTCTAAGACTAACCGTAAAAGAGCCAAATTTGGTGCTAATTATGAGTAACGGTAGGAGGATTTTGTGCGATTTTCATATTTATTGCTCTGTTATCCTTTTCTTTTGTGCACTACTGACTTCTTAGGGAGACAATAGTCCCAACTTGGACAGAAGAGTTTGAAATCGATCACAAGGAAGTGGCTTAGTAAACATCATCAAGCTAATGAGAGGTACAAACAAACTTAGTGACAAGATCACCTTGAGCAAACTTAGTATGTGCATGAAAAACCAGGCTAACCGACTTGTATAAGGCACTGATGTTGTCACAAAAGAAAGTAGCCAGAGTACGTAAAGTGATACCAAGGTGTTATGTTCAACTTGGATTTCATGTCCTCTACCTCTTCCTCTCTTACCTATTTTGATGAAATAGATATTAGAAATTGGATGAGTGCGCTTTAAGTGGTTTTCTTCGAGGGAAACCGGGCCTCCGTTAGAATTTAATTGGAATAAACTGATCTGTCATTCCATTTCTGATAGGCCACAAATTGAATGACCCCTTGTGATTTAAACTAATTAATTAATTTAAGCCAAGTTATTAATTAATCAATTTATCATGCAAACGCGTGGCAGCACAAACAAATCACCAAAAACTAAATATGCAGCGGAAAAATAAATAACTCGGTGATTTGTTCACGAATGGGGAAAAACCCTAACGGCAAAAACCTCACCGGGTGATTTTCAGGTCACCACTCCCGAAACTCCACTATTATCAAATCAAGTGGTTACAAATAAGGAATCCCAAGTACCTTACCAACCTACAGTTGAACCCTTACCCCAATACCCAATTGGACTTGATCTGTAGCGACAGTTCCCACCTTTGATGCACGGCTCCCAAGTACGTGACTAACCAGATGCGCGGATCCCAGTACGCGACTTCAATCACCAACTTTAGAATGAGAGGTTGGCTGCAGAGTTCTTCAGATCATCCTATGCATGAAGATCAGGAAGATGCTTGGTCACAAAACCCTAAGGTGCACAATACACAGCAACTTCTTGAAGAAGATGATCTAGGTTAAGAACTTCGTCTTAGACCACAATTTGCTTGAACAAGGATTGCTCAATGCTTATGCAACTTGTGTCTATGTTGACGGCTCTTAAAACACTCCTTAAATATGTTTAGGGTTAGAAGAAAAGAAAGCCCAAAAACACATTCACGGATCCCAAGAAAATCAGATCAGAATTCTGACTTTTTAATTCTCGACAGATAGCAGGTGTCGAGGTAGGTGTCGAGAAGGTGTCGAGCTTTAAAAATTCTGCACTTCAACTTGCTTTTTCTTGGATAGACTTGATGACTTCAACACTTGATCTTGAAACATTGTTTCTTGAAGTATTAAAAACACCTAGAACTACCCAATTACAAGTAGAGTGCGTTTTGTCAAAGGATTAGCCAATTTACATAAAATATGACATATGTTCCTAACATGTAAACACATATGTCCTAACAATTTCATACTTCTGAATATAAATACACCTTACAAGATAATGATAAACTTACTACCAACCTATATCGGATAGCTATCATAGCTCATCCTTTATTGGAAACCCTTGCTAAGATAATGCTTAGCTTATTGGAACTTGAAATCAAACTAATCTAAACAACCCAATCTAATCAATACCAATCTAAACCACCGATCCTAAACAATTAAAACAATACCAATCTAAACGAAAAGTAATATCAGGAAACATCATCTATATCTCTTTAACAACGTGGCAGGCTACAGAAATCTTCTTGTCAACGTGGCCATGCAAGTCTTCATCCTTAGCAACGTGGCCATGCAATTCTTCATCCTTAGCAACGTGGTTATCTGAGGATGCTTGTAACAATTCCGCCCCCTTAAATTCACCCTTGTCCTCAAGGGTCAATGTAGGAAACTGCTGACACAAGTCTTCAAGATTTTCCCACGTGGCTTCACTTGGTACTAGCCCTTGCCAATGAATGAGAACTTCTGTGCTTCCTTTCTTCTTCCTTTTGTTCCAATACCGCTTGTGGCCTCGGAATGAGAGAACCATCTTCCTTTTGTGTTGATGGCAACTTAGTCTGCACTTCTACTCCCTATCCAAGTTTCTTCTTAAGGTATGATACGTGAAAAGTTGGATGGATGCGAGACTCTTAGGGTAGCTCGAGCTTGTAGGCAATGGGTCCAACCTTTTGTAACACCTTTTATGGGCCGTAGTATCTTGGTGATAATTTGAGATTTCTTCGCACAGATAGGGACATTTGCCGATACGGTTGAAGCCATAGGTATACCCAATCACCTTCCTCAAAAGATCTTTCAGTGTGGTGCTTATCATAAACCTTTTTCATACAGGCCTGGGACTCTTTCAGTTGGTCTCATAGTTCTTCGATGACTTGGTCTCTTGCTCTCAACTTCTGATCAACTGACTTTACTTTAGTGGTTCCTGGGACATAAGACAATAGTGTAGGGGGAGATCTACCGTACACAATCTCAAAAGGTGTTTTCTTTGTAGAAGAGTGGAGACTTGTGTTGTAACAAAATTCTGCCCTTGAAACCCAACGAACCCATTCACCTCAAGTACATTTCCACAATGCGGTTGACCACTTCAGTTTGGCCATCCGTTTGTGGGTGGTTTGATGAACTAAAGTTGAAGGCTGTGCCATTCAATCTAAACAACTCCTTCCAAAACAAACTGGTAAATGTAGGGTCCCTGTCACAAACCATGGATTGTGGCATTCCATGCAACCTAAACACATGATCAAAAAACACTTGGGCAACACTAGTAGCAGTGTACGGGTGAGAGATTGGAATAAAATGAGCATATTTAGATAGTCTATCAATAACTACTAAGATAGTGGACTTTCCTTTGATATTGGAAGACCTTCTACAAAGTCCATAGATATGTCAGACCAAACCTGAGTAGGAATTGGGAGAGGTTGGAGTAGACCGGTTGGAGCTAAGTTCTTTGTCTTGTGTCGTTGACAGAGGTCACATTGCTTGATGAACTCCTTAACTTATTGCCTCATGCCCTTCCAATAAAAAATGGAACGAACTCGATATAAAGTCTTGTGATACCCTTCATGAGTACTGGAATGAATTTCATTGATAATGGTTGCAATAAGCAGAGATTCTTCCCTTAGGAAAATTTTTTCCTTAAAGAAAAGTATTCCTTCACGAAATTGCCATGGGCCCACAGCTTCACCTTCTTAGCATAACTTGGTGAGCCTTTGAAGTTGTGGTTGAGTCTGGGCCTCCTCTCTTATTGGTTCTAGCCATTTTGGTACCGGCTGGGAGATAGCAACAAGTTCTCCTTTCTCTTCACGTCTTGACAACGCATCAGCTACCAAATTCTCACACCCTCGTTTATATTCAATGACAAAGTTGTACCCCATTAGTTTGGTTAGCCACTTTTATTGGGCCTCTGTAGTGATCTTTTGCTCCCAAAGATATTTTAAGCTTCTTTGATCTGTTCGAATAATGAACTTCCGTCCCATGAGGTATGGTCTCCATTTCCGCACCGCTAGCACCAAGGCGAGCATTTCTTTATCGTAAGCTAAGAGGGCCAACTTCCTTCCATTAAGGGCTTGACTAAAGAATGCAACCGGTCTTTGTTCTTGCATGAGAACTCCACCAATACCAGTGTTTGAGGCATCACACTCTACTACAAATGGTTTAGTGAAGTTTGGAAGTGTCAACACTGGAGATTGAGTCATTGCTACCTTTAATTCCTTAAACACCATTTCGGCTTCTGGATTCCAAAGGAATGAATCTTTCTTTAACATATTTGTGAGAGGCCGTGCTATCTTCCCATAATCTTGGACAAACTTACGATAGTTCCCGGTCAATCCCAAAAAACCTCAAAAAGCTTTAAGTGAAGTTGGTTTGGGCCAATCTACCATTGATGCTTCCTTGTCTGGGTCCACTGCTACTACCTCCTTGGAAATCACATGACCAAGGTATTTAACCTGTACTTGGCCGAATTGACACTTCTCCCATTTCACATATAGCCTGTGGTTTCTAAGAGTCAATTGCACCATCTTGACATGTCGCAAATGCTCTTCCCAACTTTTGCTGTAGATTAAGATGTCATCAAAGAATACCAAAACAAACTTGCACAAGTATTCTTTGAAAACTTCATTCATAAGGGATTGGAAGGTAGATGGGGCATTAGTAAGTCCAAAGGGCATTACCCGAAACTCATAGTGGCCTTGATGAGTTCTAAATGCCGTTTTTGAAATGTCACTTGGATGTATGCGTATTTCATGGTACCCTTATCGTAAGTCTAGCTTAGAAAAATAACATGCTCCATGTAATTTGTCCAACAATTCATCAATTACTGGAATTGGGAACTTGTCTTTCATAGTAATTTGATTCAAGGCCCAATAATTGACGCAAAATCTCCAGGAACCATCACTTTTCCTTACTAGTATAACCGGTGATGAGTAGGGACTATTACTTGGCTGTATCACCCTAGATGCTAGCATATCTAAAACCATATGTTCAATCTCTGTCTTCTGGATGTGTGGATAGCGATAAGGCCTCACACACACTGGTCCCTTACTAAGGATCAAGGGAATCTTGTGGTCATGTGACCTAGTTGGTGGCAATTGCTTGGGTTCTGCAAATAAGTTCTCGAATGAGGTCAAAATCTTTTGTAGCTGCTCATCCTCCTTCGTCCCATGTGTTAGATCTTAGGGCTGTTGATCCACAGGTGTAAAAGCATATAATTGCAATAAGAAACCTTGCTTCCTTTTGTTGAGCTCATGCCTCATGTCCTCTTCATCCACGAATTTGCTAGAAGGAGTGGACATCCCTTGTAGCATCACTTCCTTGCCCTCCAGGCTAAACTTCATTTGCATCTTCGAGAAATCCCATAAAATTGGGCCTAAAGTCATCAACCATTGTGCACCTAAGACCGCATCATAACCTTCTAGGGGTAAGATGTAGAAATCCACGATGATAGTGATCCCTTGAAGAACCACTCGTACCCCTAAGTATTTCCCCAAGCTAGTTAATCTCTCTCCACTAGCCACTGTGACTTGGAGTCGCCCATCATTCTTGGGTTGCAACCTCAACCTTCTTGCCACTCTTTCACTCAAGAAATTATGGGTACTGCATGAGTCCACCAGGATTGTTATCATCTTTTTACCCATATGACCTCGCACCCGCATAGTTTAAGGAGCTTGAGTCCCAGCAATGGCATGCAAGGAGATGTCGACGGTTTCATTTTCCTCCTCTCTTTTTTCTTCAATCTCTTCAACCCCCTTCCCATCATCCTCTTCATCATCAGACCAACTCCCTTCAATTAAAAAGAGCTTCTTGCAACGATGGCTAGGCCCAAACTTTTCATCACAGTTGTAACACAACCCTTTGTCCCTTCTATCTTTGAGTTCGGCTGGAGTGAGTCTTCTAATGGCAGGATTTATGGGACGTTGCACATTCAAGGATGATGACATAGGTATCTTCCTTACATCTGGTGTGAATGCTCGACGTTGAGACTGCAGTCAGGCTTCATAAAGACGTGCTAGGCCAATGGCTGCAGAGAGTGTTGTTGGGCGTGATGCTTGCACTTCGACTCGAATGCCTTCCTTGAGCCCACTCACAAAACAACTTACTTGTTGCAAGGGGGTCAATCTTCCTGTGCGGCTAAGTAACCTCTCAAATTGACCTTGGTACTCCCGAACTGAGTTAGTTTGCTTCAACTTTGTGAGATCGTTAAAGAAGTCTTCATATTGGGTGGGACCATACCTCGCATTTAAGCCTTTCTTAAGGCAATTCCACGTGATTACCTACTCTTCCTCCTTCAACAATTGATACCACAATTGGGCTTCACCCTTTAAGTGGTATACTGTGAATGGCACACGTTCTTCTTCCGGGGTTTGTTGAAACTCAAAGAACTGCTCAACTCGGCATATCCAGCTAATGGGATCTTCATTGCCGTTGAAGCGTGGGAAGTCCAACTTGGCAAGCTTGGTGACGGTTGATGAAGTTGTATGACTCATTCCTTCTCCAGTACTAAAATAGTTTCGCCTGAACCCACTTCGATTTGAGGAACCTTCACCATGGTCAGAATTCTAGCTCGGTACAAGCTGGTCCAATGGAGAGTTTAGAGCAGAAAACATTTCTTGCATTTGCTTCATCGCATTATCATGCTTAGAGTTTAATGCTCCAAGCTCGACTTCAATGTGGCTGATACGTTGCTCCTCCATCACTGGCTCTGATACCAAGTTGTTATGTTCAAGTTGGATTTCACGTCCTCTACCTCTTCCTCTCTTACCTATTTTGATGAAATAGATATTAGAAATTGGTTGAGTGCGCTTTAAGTGGTTTTCTTCGAAGGAAATCGGGCCTCCGTTAGAATTTAATTGGAATAAACTGATCTGTCCTTCCATTTCATACTTTTGAATATAAATAAACCTTACAAGATAATGATAAACTTACTACCAACCTATATCGTATAGCTATCATAGCTCATCCTTTATTGGAAACCCTTGCTAAGATAATGCTTAGCTTATTGGAACTTGAAATCAAACTAATCTAAACAACCCAATCTAATCAATACCAATCTAAACCACCGATCCTAAACAATTAAAACAATATCAATCTAAACAAGAAGTAATATCAGGAAAGGTCATCTATATCTCTTTAGCAACGTGGCTGGCTACGAAAATCTTCTTGTCAATGTAGCCATGCAAGTCTTCATCCTTAGCAACGTGGCCATGCAATTCTTCATCCTTAGCAACGTGGTTATCTAAGGATGCTTGTAACACAAGGTCACGTATTTTAAAGGAGATCCAAGTGACTTCAAGAGTAGCAGTAAGCATAGCTCGATACTGTGCCTCTATACTTGAGCGAGAAAGAAAACTCCATAACCGTCATGGAGCGACAAGTAAGAGGACAACAAGCCCAATCAGAATATTAAAATGTATAAAAATCAAAAGTGTGTTGTCACGTAGGAGATGAATACCAAATTTGAAGGCATGGATGGTAATTAATTTCTAGCCCCTAACTACCTCACAAAGCTAAGGAGCGGTGGGTTATTTCTAGCAATCCAATTGACTACCATACCTTCCATGTAATGCCAAGTGTCTTCTACTTTGTTATCTATACTATTATTTAAAAGGTTTCCTCTGTTTGGACTGGATTTTTTTTTTGGTTCTAAAATACCCCTATTTTCCTAGATTTAAGTAGAGACAAAACTAAAGGATAATTTGGTGAAACTTCTCCTTTTAACTCCCACTAAAACATTGCCAATAAAATAAAAGCACATTTTTTTGTGATAAATAGGACCACTCTCTTGGTTAAACGTTTTCAATTTTTTTTTTAATAGAATTTGCTTTCCTTGCTCCAAGATCTCAGGTAGGGGTGGCAAAATTGGATATGACCCGCAAACCCGACACGACACGACACGACACGAAATTAGCAAGTTATGGGTTGAGGCTTAATGGGTTCGTGTCATATTCAGGTTGATATGACTGACTCGTTTAATAAATGAGTTGGGTTAGTGTTCAACATATGGAACCCGTTTAACCTGTTTGACCCATTTCATTAAATGACATTTTACTAATATACTCATCAAAATCTAGGTACATAAACTTATTAGTTGTTGTGATTTATTTTTTTTTGACATATTGTGATTGATTATTTGTGATATTTAGATATGCTTTAGTTTTGAATGATTATTTATGATACAATTATTCGTTAGGTTTGAATTTTGTATTAAAAATATTTATTTATTTGTTTTTTCATAAATATTTTTTTTTATTTTGATAAATTTTGATAAACAGGTCGACACGACTGACCCGTTTAATAAATGGGTCGTGTTAGGGTTGATGAATCTTGACCCGTTTAATAAACATGTCGAGTTAGTGTTGACCTATATAGTTAGATATTCAAGAGTTGACACAACACGAACCCGATACGCGAACACGAATTGCCACCCCTAATCTCAGGTTTTTTTTTTTTTTTTTCCAAATATCTTCTTATTTATTTTGAATTTAAAGGGGGAAAAAAAAAACACTCTTATTAAAAAACTATTACTATAACTTCCCATCCATATCCTTAAATTTAGCAAATTATTAACACTAGCCTCTTAGCATGAGCGCGTGCTCAAAAGCTGCTTTTTTTTTTTTTTTTTTGGTAAAGGTTAATAATTTGCATCTATTATAATTGGGATTACTACATTTTTCAATCACAAAAAAACCTAGGGGTGTGATGAGTGTTACGCATTTGCAATTGAAATATTTTTTTCATCACACCCCTAGTTTTTTTTTTTTTTTTTTTTTTTTTTTTTTTTTTTTTTTGTGATTGAAAAATGTAGTAATCCCAAATTATAATTGATGCAAATTATTAACTTTTACCAAAAAAAAAAAAAAGCCTCTTAGCACACCGCAAGCGTGGGCTTAGAGGCTAGTATTAACAAGTTTCTTCCAATCCTCTCATATGTTGGACAAGTGTCTTACACATGACATATTTCGCCAAGGCACGTGGGATGGTTAGCAAATTTAGACATGTAATGTTTACCAAGTCACATGTGTCATTCTTTCTAGCCTTACATGTGACTCGCGCCAATAAATAACCATTCTTTCACCTTAACAATTAAAATTACTTGAAAAAAGTTAACAGATAAGAGCATTGATTTAGGAAATATTTTAAAAATTTTATAATGAGAAAAGAAAAAAGTAACTAACTTTTGATAGTGTTTTATATTTCCCATGAAAGTGGTATAAAATTTTTTCTAAAATGGTCAATTAACAAATACCCTAATAGTACTCATTAACCAAACATTAATTTTTTTTAAATTTTTTTTTTTTTATGGTACAAGCATATACTTCCTCTAAATAATTTAATTCTTATTTAAGACTAGGTTTTTTTCCATGGTACTGCCATCCAAAGGAAGCGAAAGGAATTTTATCAAGGGATTGAGGGACGAGAATGGGGTGTGGCAGGAGGATGAGACAGTGTTTTCAGGGATTTTGAATAGATTCTATGAGGAGCTTTTTACGTCCTCCAATCCACATGGCTTGGACCGAATTTTGGATGGGGTTCACGAGGATGTCACTGAGGAGATAAGGGTTGATTTGGCTAAACCATACATAGCTGAAGAAGTTGACTACGCTATAATGGAGATGGCTCCCCTAAAAGCACCTAGACCTGATGGTATGCCTCCTCTTTTCTATCAAACATATTGGACAGATGTAGTTATGGATGTCTCTCAAGCTGTTTTGTCCAGTTTAAATAATGGGTCACTTTTGAAATCTATTAATCATACTTTTATTACTCTAATTCCCAAAGTTAAAAATCCTGAAAGAGTAACTGAGTTTAGACCTATTAATCTTTGTAATGTGATTTATAAGATAGTTAGTAAAGTCATTGCTAACCGTCTTAAGCCTATACTAAATTCTATTATCTTAGAAACTCAGAGTGCTTTCGTTGCTAATAGATTGATTACAGATAATATTCTTATTGCTTTTGATACTTTGAACCACATGAAGAATAGTTGTACGGGGAAGAAAGACTTTATGGTACTAAAACTAGATATGAATAAAGCATATAACAGGGTGGAGTGGATTTTTCTTAAGAGTATTTTGTTGAAAATGGGTTTTCAAGAGTCTTGGGTGGCTATGATTATGGAATGTGTTAGTACAGTTTCGAATTCTATACTGGTTAATGGTGAGCCGAAAGATTTGATCCGGCCTACTAGGAGGTTGAGGCAAGGAGATCCTCCTTCGCCATATTTGTTTTTGTTTTGTGCAGAATGTCTTAATGCCATTCTGAGGAGTGCAGCCACGCATGGGGACATTCAGGGTTTTTCTATACGTAGGAATGGACCTAAACTCACTCATCTCTTTTTTGCAGATGATTGTTTGTTATTTTGTGGAGCCACCTTGGAGGAGTGTGAGAAAATCCAGGATATCTTAGCTTGTTATGAAGGAGCTTCAGGTCAAGCTATCAACAAGGATAAAACTACCCTGTTTTTTAGCAAGAATACTGATGCTCAGATGCAAAAGGCAATCAAATCTTTTCTAAATGTTCCTGCCATTTAACACTATGAGAAATATTTGGAGCTTCCTTCTTTTGTCGGTAGGGCAAAGAAAGCTTGTTTCAAACAAATTAAAGAAAGAATATGGGCGAAAATGCAAGGGTGGAAAGAGAAGCTTCTCTCACAAGCTGGCAAGGAGATCATGATCAAGGCAGTGGTTAAATCCATAACCACTTATTCCATGAGTGTTTTTAAATTGCTAGTAAGCCTGTGTAAAGATATAGAAGCCATGATTCGGAAGTTTTGGTGGGGGCAAAGGGACTCGAAGAAGATTCACTGGGTTAATTGGAGCTCCTTGTGTTCCTCTAAATCTGTTGGAGGTATGGGGTTTAGAGATATTCAGAAATTCAATAATGCTTTGTTGGCGAAACAGGTTTGGCAATTATTTCATAATAAGGATACTTTGCTATATCAAGTTTTTAGTGCTACATACTTCCCTCATGGTAATATTTTGGACGCTCTGGTCCACCCAAATTGCTCTTTTGCATGGCAAAGTATTTTGCAAGCCCGTGAGGTTATCAATAGAGGAGCTATATGGAGGGTGGGAAACGGATTATTTATTGATATATGGAACCATAGATGGTTGCCTAAACCGGGACAGTGCAAGATTGTTTCTCCACGGCAAGATGCAGAGATCAGTAGAGTGCATGAATTATTCTATACAGATACAAAAGTGTGGGATCCTGGTTTGTTGGAGAGATGTTTTCTACCATGGGAGACAGAGATGATCAAAGGGATTTATGTGCATGAAGGGGGTGGGGATGATGTTTTGGTGTGGCCACTTACCCCAAATGGTAACTATATTGTAACGAATGTGTATCGCATGTTGGCGGTTGAGGGGATCAACCAAAACCCATCTTCTCCATCAGAAGCTGAGAGAGTTTGGAAGGGTGTTTGGAAGATCAAGACCCCTAATAAAAAATCTTCAGTACTCTCTCTCTCTCTCTCTCCTTTCTTGTAGATTTTTTTTGTTTCTTTCTTATAATTTTATTTAAGGTTGATGGGTTTTTTTTTTATGGTTTTTTTTTTTAAATGTGTAATTTGGTATTGTGTTTTTTTAATTTCTCAATACAAAGTCTTCACTCTCCCTTTTTATATGGCTTTGCTTGAATTTTGATTTGGGTTTACTTAGTTTTTTTCTTTTAATAGGTAATAATAGTAACATTAATCATGATGAAAAAAAACAAAGAAAGAAAATACATTGTGTTCATGATGGTAAACGTAGAAAAAACAACAAACAACATCAAAGAAAAAATAACTCAAGGGACAATTTAAAGAGTAGAAAAAAAAAAGTCAATGATAGAAGAACAATTCGAAAACCCCCAGCACCTAGACTAAATGAAAAGAGTTCGCTAACATAAAGCATAGTTTTTAGGAAAATAGGAATTTGAGTTTGTACGGCACCCAACCCCATGCCTGCTTTTGGGGCCCATGTCTGTGAACAACATTTGGGCCCTGGCCCAATTAGGCCGAAAGGCCCGGCCTAGGGCCATACGTTCCGTTAGTCCAGGTATCCCAACGAGGGCCGTGCCGAGCTCTTGTCCCGTACATTATGAAACTTGGAATGAACGGAGGTTATGGATTTCACTTTCTCGGCAATTCCCCGAGGACCGAGGCTGCCGTGTCATTCATTCAGGGAAGAACCAAGTTCCAAGGCCACCACCACCAAATCACCCACTTACCTTTGATCACATTGGACCTCTCACCGCACTTACCATAACGTGATGATGACCACCCCACTATGGAGAAGCTATAAATACAAGAACAACAGAAGGAAAGGGGGTTGAAAGATTGGGAGAAAAACCAGAGTAAAGAGGGAAAGAGAGTGAAAGAGTGCACAAACAGCCTCAGGACTTTGAACTACCCATAGTAGGAGAACTTCAAACCCATAATAGAAATAGATTGTAAGCCCAAAGGAAGTCCGGCCCACTCGCCACTTCTTGGGTGCGTACAATTGGCGCCGTCTGTGGGAATTCCCTGCATAGCCGTAGTTCAACTGGGACTCACGTGCAGCGTTACGTCGAGGAGGGGTCACGAGAGTGAGGCCGAAAGCCGCTCGGCAGGGCAATCTCGGGGGTCATCCTGGAGAGAGAGGAGGCAGAAAAGGCATGAAGACAGGAACGACGAGCGGGACGAGAGATCAGGCCTCGGGGAGGGGTCATACCAGACGCAGCAACAAGTATCAAGTGAATCAGGGCGGAGACGGCGCGATGGCCGAGACGAGGAGTTGGAGCGGTTACGCAGGCAAGTAAGGGAATTGGAGTTAGAGGCGGAGGACAGGCGCCGAAACAGGAGGGCGGAATTGGGAGCCGATCGCAACGATACAGGGTCCAACCAACTCGGGCCCCGCCATCGCAGGGGGCGTTCCCATTCCCAGGAGCACCACGACAGCCGAGACCGTTCGCATTCGCGGGAAGCGTTTCATCGAAGAGACCGTTCGCGGTCAGGGGGATATGCGGACCGAGGATCTGATTCGCCTGACAGGCAGAAACCTTATAATGCTGCAATGGATGTGATGAGCCGCACATTGCGACGGGTAGCACGGTCACCGTTCTCGGATAACATTGAAAGAGCGGCGATGCCGAGCAGGTTCACCCGCCCGCCGTTTAATACCTATGATGGAAGATCGGATCCGGTAGAACACGTCAGTCATTACATCCACATGATGTCCCTTCATTCACACAACGACGCGCTCATGTGCAGGGTATTCCCCTCCAGCCTGGGGCCAACCGCTCTTCGGTGGTTTAACGGATTGCGGAAGGGATCCATTCACAGTTTCGCTGAGTTAATCCAAGAATTTGGTGTGCGGTTTGTGACGTGCAGCCGAGTACCACAACCCGTGGACGCCTTACTATCTATGAAGATGAGGGGGGGGGGGGGGGAAACCCTCCGTAACTATGCCAGCCGGTACTGGGAACTTTATAACGAAATAGGTGGGGGGAATGAGAAAATTGCGGCAAGCACCTTCAGAATGGGACTCCCCGAGGACTCCGAGCTGCGTGAGTCACTGACGAAGAAACCTCCCGAGGACATGAGACAGCTCATGAGACGCATTGAGGAGTATAAGCGCCTGGAGGATGATCGGTTGCAGAGCAAAGGAAAGGCCCCGGCAGTGAACCGTCCTCGGCAGGGCGGATTCCAACCGAGACCTCGGAAGGACTTCAAGATTCAGGAGCCGTTTTGGCAGACTGGGGAAGTTAGTTTGACATTCAAAGAGCCAATACATCGAATTTTGGAATGGATCAAGAATGAGCCCTACTTCAGATGGCCGAGCAAGATGGGGGGTGATCCCGCTCGGAGAAACCAGAGTCTGTACTGCACCTATCACAAAGACAAGGGCCACACAACCGAGCAGTGTCGGGTATTAAAGGACCATTTGGCACAATTAGCAAGGGCAGGGCATTTGAAGGAGTTTATGGTCGACGACGAAATCCGGGGAGCCAACGCGACCAATCAACAGAGAGGGAACCCCCTGCCGCCACCAATTGGAGTGATCGAGATGATCCTTGTCCCTACGCGGGGCCCCTTGGTGATAAAACCGGGGGTGTTGACCGTGGTGCCAATGCCGAGCCAACCGGAGACTAAGCCCCCGAGCAAGAAGGCCAAGCATGCCCGAGAAGTGCTTACCTTTGACGAGCAAGACTTAGATGGGACAATACAACCACACGATGATGCATTGGTGGTCGCGGCACGGATAGGCGGTTTTTTGGTTAAACGAGTTATGATAGATCAAGGTAGTGGGGCCGACGTAATGTATCCAGACTTGTTTAAGGGGCTCGGATTAAAAAGACAGGACTTAATGGAATATGCTACGCCGCTTGTATCGTTTGATGGAAGAATTGTGGTCCCCGAAGGGCAGATATCCCTACCTGTGTGTATGGAAGGTAAAGAGGTCCTGGTTTCGTTTATAGTAGTCAAGTCCTTCTCCCCGTACACGGCGATACTGGGAAGGCCATGGATTCATGCCATGGGCGCCGTCCCCTCCACTTTACACGTAAAGATCAAGTTCCACACGGAGCAGGGCGTCGCCGTGGTTCGGGGATGTCAGAGGACGGCAAGGCAAGGCCTTATCGCAGCAACGGATCTTCAGGCCCGGCGGGCCGAACACAAGGAAGCAGCCGAGGAACCCTTGTTATAGCAATTACAGAAGCCCCGAGAGGGAGTGGGGGCTGAAGGGGCCGAGGAATTGGTAACGGTCAAGATCTTGCCGGATGACGATAAACGTTTTCAAGTAGGGGCTAGTATGTCACTCAAAGAAAGGGTGGAAGTGCTGTTGTGTCTGATTCAAAACATGGATGTTTTTGCGTGGAGTCCATATGACGTGCCCGGGGTTGACCCCGAGTTCATTACCCACAAACTTAACGTGGACCCCTCGGTCACTCCTAAGAAACAAAGACCGAGAAGGATTGCCAAAGAGCATGCAGAAGCCGTAGAAGTAGAAGTCCAGAGGCTCAAGGAGGCGGGGGCGGTGAAAGAGATCTTTTTCCCGGAGTGGCTGGCGAATACGGTGGTGGTAAAGAAGAAGAATGGCAAGTGGAGAGTATGCGTGGATTTCACGGATTTAAACCGGGCATGTCCTAAAGACTCGTTCCCCATGCCGAAGATTGATCAACTAGTAGATGCCACTTGTGGGCACCCAAGGATGAGCTTTCTGGACGCTTTTCAAGGGTACCACCAGATAGCCCTGTCCGCTGAGGATCAAGAGAAGACAGCGTTTATAGCTCCCGACGCCAATTACCACTACACTGTGATGCCATTCGGGCTGAAAAACGCTGGAGCAACGTACCAGCGGATGATGATAAGAATGTTCCGAGACAAGATTGGCCGAACGGTTGAGGTCTATATCGACGACATGGTAGTTAAGAGCAAGGAGAAACTGCAACATGTTGAGGACCTCGGCGAAGTATTTGAGCGGCTACGGCAGTACAAGTTGCGCCTGAACGCAGAGAAGTGTGCTTTTGGTGTGGGGGCGGGGAAGTTTCTAGGGTATCTGATCTCCTGCCGAGGAATTGAGGTTAACCCGGACCAGATAGAGGCTGTAAAACGGCTCCAATCTCCGAGCAATCCAAAAGAGGTACAAGTCTTGACTGGAATGCTGGCCGCCCTCAATCGTTTCATCTCCAAGTTCTCGGACAGGTGCCGGCCATTTTACCAGCTTTTAAAGAAGTGGAAAGGGTTCCAATGGACAAGCGAGTGCGAGGAAGCTTTCCAGGGGCTGAAAGAGTATTTATCGCAGGCGCCGGGGTTGGCAGCACCAGAACCCGGGGAAGAGCTTTATATGTACCTCTCGGTTTCCGAGCATGCAGTAAGTGCCGTGTTACTAACCGACAGGGGTACGCAGAAGCCTGTGTATTACATCAGCAAAACTCTAGCAGAACCGGAGACCAGATACTTACCCTTGGAGAAATTGGTGTTGTCACTTGTGCATGCTACAAGGAAATTGCCCCAGTATTTCCAAGCACATACCATATATGTGCTAACACAATACCCACTGCAGTCATTACTGAAGAGATCCGACTTCACGGGACGCATATCTAAGTGGGGAACCCGGCTGGGGGCTTTCGACATACGGTACAGACCGAGGAAGGCGATCAAGGGCCAAGTCCTGGCCGACTTTGTAGCTGAGTTTTCACCCCGAGCCCCGCAAGAAATGATTTGCCAGCTGAATTGTTGTCCGTGGAAGGTATATGTGGACGGCGCATCCAATTCCTCGAGGTCAGGCGTAGGTGTGGTCATGATCAGCCCCGAGGGAATAAAATTGGAGCATTCATTCAGACTCGGATTTAGGGCCTCGAACAATGAAGCCGAATATGAGGCCCTATTAGCCGGGCTGAGGGTAGCCTCGGCGGTCGGTGCCCGGAATGTTGAAGTGTACACAGACTCACGACTGATAGTTAATCAGGTCCAAGGCAAGTTCGAGGCGCGTGATCCACATATGAAGGCATATTTGGAACGGGGAAAGCAGGCTATGTCAGAGATTGACACCGTAAAGTTAATACAGGTGGCTCGGTCCCAGAATAAGCATGCTGATTCCCTCGCCACCTTAGCTTCGTCCATAACGGAAGGTATACCTCGGCTTGTAAGAGTGGAATTGGTTCCAGAACCGAGCATCTCGGCCAACATAGACTCATGCAGCTCGGGGGCAGTAGTTGCATCGGTTACGACGCTCGGGCGAAGTTGGATGGACCCTATCGTAACATATCTAGCCGATGATAAGCTCCCGACCGACGAAAAAGAAGCGGCTAAGATTCGTAGAATGGCCTCGAGATACTGGCTGTCGCCAGAGAAAAAGCTGTACAGAAGATCATATGGGGGGCCGTATCTTTTATGTCTGCACCCGGCGAAGGTTGAGGAACTGTTAGAAGAACTTCACGATGGGGTGTGCGGCAGCCACGTCGGCGGGAGATCTTTAGCACACCGGGCAATGACTCAGGGGTTTTGGTGGCCCAAGATGCAGAGAGACGCTGCCGAATATGCCCGTAGATGCGAGCAATGTCAGAAGCATGCGCCCCTAATCCACCAACCAGCTGGCTACCTCAACCCGATTAGTAGCCCATGGCCGTTTGCACAATGGGGGCTAGACATACTCGGGCCTTTCCCTCGAGCAACCGGAAATCGGCGATTCGTCGTGGTAGCCGTGGACTACTTCACCAAATGGGCGGAGGCTGAACCTCTGGCTAATATCCGAGACGTGGACATAAAGAAGTTTGTGTGGAAGAATATAATTACAAGATTCGGTGTACCAAACACGCTCATTTCTGATAATGGCCTGCAGTTTTGCAGCAGGGTTTTCCAGGACTTCTGTAGAGACCTCGGCATCAGAAATCGGTACTCCACTCCTGCGTACCCGCAAAGCAATGGCCAGGCCGAAGCGGTGAATAAAGTAATCGTTAATGGTCTGAAGAAAAGATTAGAAGGCGCAAAGGGGAATTGGGCCGAGGAGTTGCCGAGCGTTCTATGGGCTTACCGAACGACACCCAGGAGGTCAACAGGGGAAACACCATTTTCCCTCACTTACGGAACCAAAGCAGTAATACCAACTGAGGTAAGTCTGTGCAGCGGACGAGTGCTCGGATTCGATCCTGACGTGAACAACGGCTTACTGATCGAGCATTTGGACAAGTTAGAAGAATACCGAGAAGCTTCGGCTATACGGCTCGCCGAATATCAGCAGAAACTTGCCCAAAGGTATAATTGCGGCGTAAGGGCAAGAGAATTTGATGCCGGGGATTTGGTATTAAGGAAGGCAGTGGGGAGCATGCGAGATACAAATTCCGGGAAGTTAGCTCAAAACTGGGAAGGACCGTACAGGGTAACCGCTGTCGCCGGCTCGGGAGCCTATTTCTTGGAAGAGCTGGACGAGAGGCCGCTGCCCCGACCATGGAATGCCAACAACTTGAAGAAATTTTACTACTAACTGATCGTCTTCAAGGCTTTGAAGTAATGCGAACTGTTGTAATTATTCGAATGTGGCAAATAACAGTACGTATATATAGATATGGTTGAATTCTCAGATTAGAATTATTCCTGTCAGCCGAGAAGCCTTTGCCGAGCAGGTGAAAACCTTAAAATTTTCCTAAGGACAGAAACCTGCTGCCAGGCTAACACGATATTGCCGAGCAGGTGAAAACCTTAAAGTTTTCCTAAGGACAGAAACCTGCTGCCAGGCTAACACGATATTGCCGAGCAGGTGAAAACCTTAAAATTTTCCTAAGGACAGAAACCTGCTGCCAGGCTAACACGATATTGCCGAGCAGGTGAAAACCTTAAAGTTTTCCTAAGGACAGAAACCTGCTGCCAGGCTAACACGATATTGCCGAGCAGGTGAAAACCTTAAAATTTTCCTAAGGACAGAAACCTGCTGCCAGGCTAATACGATATTGCCGAGCAGGTGAAAACCTTAAAATTTTTCTAAGGACAGAAACCTGCTGCCAGGCTAATACGATATTGCCGAGCAGGTGAAAACCTTAAATTTTTCCTAAGGACGGAAACCTGCTGCCAGGCTAACACGATATTGCCGAGCAGGTGAAAACCTTAAATTTTTTCCTAAGGCCAGAAGCCTGCTGCCGGGCTAAGACATTATTGCCGAGCATACAAAAAGATCAAATTCGTTCTAAGCGCAGAGGCCTGTCGCCGGGCAAAAATGTTTTTACCGAGCAAGTCGATGCCCAAAAATCTATCTACGGGCGGGCCCTTTTTGCCGAGCTCCATTTATATTGCTAATCTGTAGGAAACCTCAGAATTTTTCCTAAGTGAAAAAGTCTGCTCGGGCACGTGCAAATGGAAATACTAAAACTACCTAGGAAGGAAACCCAAGTTAAAATTCAACCGGCCAATGCGCTTTAGCCGTACAGCAGGCATTGTACATAAACAAAAATTCCTCATCTATAGAACGCTTTACCAATTCTTAACTTCAAGAGGATAATAACAAAATAAAGTAAACCGACGTAAAGCATTGTTCAATAATAGGTAAAATAAAACGAAGTTAAGGATTGTTCAGTCACCACAGCCCGGTGACATAGGCAAATCATTTGAATAACAGTAATAACAAGTGCTAAGATAACTAAGAAATAAACTAAGGAAACTTAAAGCTTCTTCTTAGGCGGATGAATCAGCAGGTTGAGCGGGGGCTTCGGTCTGCACGGGGTCCTGGTCGAGCTGATCACCAGTACGGAGTTGGCTGGCCACCTCGGTTTCTTCCAGCTCTGCGTGAGCATCAATCTGTTCCACTAGTTCCCTCAGACTAGTTGTCTCCTCCTCGTCAAGGGGCCCAAGGGTAGCTTCTCGTATTGGGGAAGAAACTGGGAACGGGATTTGCGCAACGTTCCTCAGGGGGGAGTCCTCGGGGACCCCCATGGCCTGTAAGGCAGCCATCCAACCCTCCTGGAAGCCGAGCTTCTGAGCCGCCCTTATAACCGGTTCCGCCGAGTTTTCAGCATCGGCAAAACCCTCGTTATACCATTTGCTCTCGCTCGCCTCAAGGGCCGCTCGGACTTCAGCCAGTTCTTTCTCGCGAGCAGTCCCTAGGCTCTCGGCTTCCGCTAGCCTCAGCTCTATGTCCCCCATGCTCCTGTGCAGCTCCGCATATTTATTCTCGGCCTCCGCCTTCGCCTTCTCGGCAGCTGCCGCCTTCTTCTCCGCCGCCGCAGCAGCAATGGCCTTCTCCTTGGCATTGACATCGGCCACATCCTTCAGGGCCCTTTCTCGGCCGGCATCCTCGGCAAGGTCACTGACGCGTCTGTCCAAAATACACGCCAGTTGCGCGGTCTGTAATGAAACATGAACGAGAAGCCCTATCCCAGTTAATTAAAAACGAATAATGTAAGGAAGAGAAAAACAAAGAGCAGTTTGAAGTTCACTAACCGCGATAGTATGCCACTGCAGTTTCCGAGCCATGGACTCGTCCGTGCCCTCCTCGAAAGCCCGCACATCCTCTGGAAGCAGCAAGCCCCGTGCCAAAGACTGGGCGACGTGACCGCCCGCCCCCTTGGCCCAAATATGAACGCTGGCGTCTGAAGGAAGGAGCTTGCCGTCCAGCATATACGAGGGCTGCCAGGCGGGTGCAGCACGGGAGGAGGATGCTACATTTGTCCCCGTCCGGGTTACGGGCTCTCGGATTACTATGCCACTGGAGGGCCGAGGTGGAGTCTTCGCTGTCGAGGTGGGAGGGGTGATTGCAGTTTGCTCGGTTGTCTTTTGTTTTTTTCTTTGCCGTGCTACCGGCGGTGGAGGAGGGGTCCGTCCGCCCCCTTGGGGCTGTTGCTGCTCGGTTGCTTGTCCGGCCCCGGGGATGAACCGGTTGATGGTCATTGTCCTTCTAGTCACCATCTCTTCAATGTTAACAAGCTCGGGCTCGGCAACTACTTCTTCTACTTCTTGTTGAGGAGCCTCTTGGTCAATTTGGCCTTCTGGTTGAGCGGCCGCCTCCTGTTCGATCTGCTCGTGTGCGCGTTCTCGACGTGCCCGGGACACACGCTCGGCAGACTCGTCACGTAGTGGTTGACGTTCGTCCGAGCAGATATAACGTGGTCCGAGCTCACGGGCTTCTCCTACTGAAAACTTTGCAGGAAGGAAGCTCGGATGCCGAACGCCGATATAGGACAAGAGAGGGCTATCTACCAATAAAGCCTGGCCGAAGGCTTGCCAGGTGGTATACACTGGTTGAACGCCGAGGATCAAATGTGACGCTCGGAGTTGCCCGTCGTTATGCACAAATATCTCGGACCGTAACACGAAGTTTAAGTCGCGCACGTGCACAACCCTGAGGTCCTGGACGAATACTCTGCCGTCTGTGCATATCAACACGGGTAATTGTTAGCATCAATAAGAAGGCTTCACAAACTAAAACAATTGTACGGGCAGCATAGTAAAAAGTATAATGAAAACAAGTCTAATGAGTGGAACGAACCAACTTCACGCCTGGTGAGGGGGCACGGGAAACCGCCGGCAAACCAGTTGCCGCGCACCCGGACAAATTCCCCGGCAGAATTTCTGTTCGAGTCAGGTAGGCAGGAGATTAGCCGTACCCTCATGTCTCTCACTCTTAAGTAATAGTTGGTTTTCTTGGCCCCACATAAATTATACATGTGGTTTATATCATGGTGATCTAACTGTAAGTCAAAAAGTTGGTTTAAACGCCTCACACAACTCACCACCCGAAAAAAGTTGGGAGGAAGCTGGTCGGGGCATAGGCCGTAGTACCTAAGGGTGTTGACTAAGAGAGGATCAATGGGAAACCTCACCCCACCCTCTAAAATGGACATCAAAGGGAAAAAGACGGTGTTTCCCCCTCTGTGGAGAGCCATTTCGCTCTCATGGCAATAGGCAATCTCCACATCATCAGGGATATTAAAAGCCTGCCTGAAAGTGGCCAGGGCCGCTCTAGTGTCTAGGAGATACGAGTACCCCATCCTAAGAACTCTATTGGATAATGAACAAAGACTGGAAGGGAAAAAGGGAGAGAGGTGCGAAGAACTTACTTGGGTTCTAAAGGTGAAAGAGGATTCTGGGCTGGAGTATGAATGCTCGGAAGAATGCTCGGCAGAGAAGGAATCACAAGAAAACAAGAGCAGAAAGTGGCAAAATGGTTCAGAACTAACCTTATATAGGCTATCACTGGGAAGAATGCAGCAATTAATTAGCCGTTGTGAGAATTAATTAGCAACCGTTCCGATTCCCGCGCCTCCTAAAGCCTGCGCAGCCTCAGTTCACGAAGCGTCAGGTAATGATGATGGTTTATCCAGACAGCCAGCGGTGACACACCTTTTTAGGCAGCAGAATTAATGACGCTCTGAGAGATCCCAGGCATCAAATCCCCGAACACCTACGGTCCACAACCTCGGTAAGTTCCTTGATTCACGCCGAGCGCCGAACATGAATCAAGGGGGGGCTATTGTACGGCACCCAACCCCATGCCTGCTTTTGGGGCCCATGTCTGTGAACAACATTTGGGCCCTGGCCCAATTAGGCCGAAAGGCCCGGCCCAGGGCCATACGTTCCGTTAGTCCAGGTATCCCAACGAGGGCCGTGCCGAGCTCTTGTCCCGTACATTATGAAACTTGGAATGAACGGAGGTTATGGATTTCACTTTCTCGGCAATTCCCCGAGGACCGAGGCTGCCGTGTCATTCATTCAGGGAAGAACCAAGTTCCAAGGCCACCACCACCAAATCACCCACTTACCTTTGATCACATTGGACCTCTCACCGCACTTACCATAACGTGATGATGACCACCCCACTATGGAGAAGCTATAAATACAAGAACAACAGAAGGAAAGGGGGTTGAAAGATTGGGAGAAAAACCAGAGTAAAGAGGGAAAGAGAGTGAAAGAGTGCACAAACAGCCTCAGGACTTTGAACTACCCATAGTAGGAGAACTTCAAACCCATAATAGAAATAGATTGTAAGCCCAAAGGAAGTCCGGCCCACTCGCCACTTCTTGGGTGCGTACAGAGTTTATATCAAAACATAATTTACATGACTATGAATTTGAAAATGTCTACCAATTTTTTGAGTGATAAACTATTATAAAGTCTATCTTTTATTCCTTTTATTTCATCTTAATTTTGGTTAAGATAACATTGTAATTTTGTGATGAATTTATATTATTATGATAATCTCATTATTCCTTAAGAGATGATAAATTTGAATAATAAATTTGAAATTTATAAAGTTAGTTGTATATCAAATATAACAGACTAAAACAGAAATTCACCTTAATGAGGCTATGTATATAAATATGTACGGGGCAACAAGGCCATTGTTGGGCAGTCTGCAAGGTTATAAAACAAGGCAGAGGTTTTTTTATTTTTTTTGGTGAGCTTGTAACATGCATTTAATGGGGCACTGTGGATATAAGCGTAAGCCACAAGACCCATGCTGCGCATGTACCGTATAGCTAGGGAGGAACTTCCCATACTACAAGCAGTGAACGTAGGCCGAACTTCCCATACTTCAAGAAGGTCCGAAAATTATATCTTGTACCCGGCATATATGCATATGCCGGGTACACCATATATTAGCTCCAAGAGGTCAGGGTGGGGATTGGGCCGTACACAATAAAATTTCGGCCTACGTTCACTGCTTGTAGTATGGGAAGTTCCTCCCTAGCTATACGGTACATGCGCAGCATGGGTCTTGTGGCTTACGCTTATATCCACAGTGCCCCATTAAATGCATGTTACAAGCTCACCAAAAAAAACAAAAAAACCTCTGCCTTGTTTTATAACCTTGCAGACTGCCCAACAATGGCCTTGTTGCCCCGTACATATTTATATACATAGCCTCATTAAGGTGAATTTCTGTTTTAGTCTGTTATATTTGATATACAACTAACTTTATAAATTTCAAATTTATTATTCAAATTTATCATCTCTTAAGGAATAATGAGATTATCATAATAATATAAATTCATCACAAAATTACAATGTTATCTTAACCAAAATTAAGATGAAATAAAAGGAATAAAAGATAGACTTTATAATAGTTTATCACTCAAAAAATTGGTAGACATTTTCAAATTCATAGTCATGTAAATTATGTTTTGATATAAACTCTGTACGCACCCAAGAAGTGGCGAGTGGGCCGGACTTCCTTTGGGCTTACAATCTATTTCTATTATGGGTTTGAAGTTCTCCTACTATGGGTAGTTCAAAGTCCTGAGGCTGTTTGTGCACTCTTTCACTCTCTTTCCCTCTTTACTCTGGTTTTTCTCCCAATCTTTCAACCCCCTTTCCTTCTGTTGTTCTTGTATTTATAGCTTCTCCATAGTGGGGTGGTCATCATCACGTTATGGTAAGTGCGGTGAGAGGTCCAATGTGATCAAAGGTAAGTGGGTGATTTGGTGGTGGTGGCCTTGGAACTTGGTTCTTCCCTGAATGAATGACACGGCAGCCTCGGTCCTCGGGGAATTGCCGAGAAAGTGAAATCCATAACCTCCGTTCATTCCAAGTTTCATAATGTACGGGACAAGAGCTCGGCACGGCCCTCGTTGGGATACCTGGACTAACGGAACGTATGGCCCTGGGCCGGGCCTTTCGGCCTAATTGGGCCAGGGCCCAAATGTTGTTCACAGACATGGGCCCCAAAAGCAGGCATGGGGTTGGGTGCCGTACAATAGCCCCCCCTTGATTCATGTTCGGCGCTCGGCGTGAATCAAGGAACTTACCGAGGTTGTGGACCGTAGGTGTTCGGGGATTTGATGCCTGGGATCTCTCAGAGCGTCATTAATTCTGCTGCCTAAAAAGGTGTGTCACCGCTGGCTGTCTGGATAAACCATCATCATTACCTGACGCTTCGTGAACTGAGGCTGCGCAGGCTTTAGGAGGCGCGGGAATCGGAACGGTTGCTAATTAATTCTCACAACGGCTAATTAATTGCTGCATTCTTCCCAGTGATAGCCTATATAAGGTTAGTTCTGAACCATTTTGCCACTTTCTGCTCTTGTTTTCTTGTGATTCCTTCTCTGCCGAGCATTCTTCCGAGCATTCATACTCCAGCCCAGAATCCTCTTTCACCTTTAGAACCCAAGTAAGTTCTTCGCACCTCTCTCCCTTTTTCCCTTCCAGTCTTTGTTCATTATCCAATAGAGTTCTTAGGATGGGGTACTCGTATCTCCTAGACACTAGAGCGGCCCTGGCCACTTTCAGGCAGGCTTTTAATATCCCTGATGATGTGGAGATTGCCTATTGCCATGAGAGCGAAATGGCTCTCCACAGAGGGGGAAACACCGTCTTTTTCCCTTTGATGTCCATTTTAGAGGGTGGGGTGAGGTTTCCCATTGATCCTCTCTTAGTCAACACCCTTAGGTACTACGGCCTATGCCCCGACCAGCTTCCTCCCAACTTTTTTCGGGTGGTGAGTTGTGTGAGGCGTTTAAACCAACTTTTTGACTTACAGTTAGATCACCATGATATAAACCACATGTATAATTTATGTGGGGCCAAGAAAACCAACTATTACTTAAGAGTGAGAGACATGAGGGTACGGCTAATCTCCTGCCTACCTGACTCGAACAGAAATTCTGCCGGGGAATTTGTCCGGGTGCGCGGCAACTGGTTTGCCGGCGGTTTCCCGTGCCCCCTCACCAGGCGTGAAGTTGGTTCGTTCCACTCATTAGACTTGTTTTCATTATACTTTTTACTATGCTGCCCGTACAATTGTTTTAGTTTGTGAAGCCTTCTTATTGATGCTAACAATTACCCGTGTTGATATGCACAGACGGCAGAGTATTCGTCCAGGACCTCAGGGTTGTGCACGTGCGCGACTTAAACTTCGTGTTACGGTCCGAGATATTTGTGCATAACGACGGGCAACTCCGAGCGTCACATTTGATCCTCGGCGTTCAACCAGTGTATACCACCTGGCAAGCCTTCGGCCAGGCTTTATTGGTAGATAGCCCTCTCTTGTCCTATATCGGCGTTCGGCATCCGAGCTTCCTTCCTGCAAAGTTTTCAGTAGGAGAAGCCCGTGAGCTCGGACCACGTTATATCTGCTCGGACGAACGTCAACCACTACGTGACGAGTCTGCCGAGCGTGTGTCCCGGGCACGTCGAGAACGCGCACACGAGCAGATCGAACAGGAGGCGGCCGCTCAACCAGAAGGCCAAATTGACCAAGAGGCTCCTCAACAAGAAGTAGAAGAAGTAGTTGCCGAGCCCGAGCTTGTTAACATTGAAGAGATGGTGACTAGAAGGACAATGACCATCAACCGGTTCATCCCCGGGGCCGGACAAGCAACCGAGCAGCAACAGCCCCAAGGGGGCGGACGGACCCCTCCTCCACCGCCGGTAGCACGGCAAAGAAAAAAACAAAAGACAACCGAGCAAACTGCAATCACCCCTCCCACCTCGACAGCGAAGACTCCACCTCGGCCCTCCAGTGGCATAGTAATCCGAGAGCCCGTAACCCGGACGGGGACAAATGTAGCATCCTCCTCCCGTGCTGCACCCGCCTGGCAGCCCTCGTATATGCTGGACGGCAAGCTCCTTCCTTCAGACGCCAGCGTTCATATTTGGGCCAAGGGGGCGGGCGGTCACGTCGCCCAGTCTTTGGCACGGGGCTTGCTGCTTCCAGAGGATGTGCGGGCTTTCGAGGAGGGCACGGACGAGTCCATGGCTCGGAAACTGCAGTGGCATACTATCGCGGTTAGTGAACTTCAAACTGCTCTTTGTTTTTCTCTTCCTTACATTATTCGTTTTTAATTAACTGGGATAGGGCTTCTCGTTCATGTTTCATTACAGACCGCGCAACTGGCGTGTATTTTGGACAGACGCGTCAGTGACCTTGCCGAGGATGCCGGCCGAGAAAGGGCCCTGAAGGATGTGGCCGATGTCAATGCCAAGGAGAAGGCCATTGCTGCTGCGGCGGCGGAGAAGAAGGCGGCAGCTGCCGAGAAGGCGAAGGCGGAGGCCGAGAATAAATATGCGGAGCTGCACAGGAGCATGGGGGACATAGAGCTGAGGCTAGCGGAAGCCGAGAGCCTAGGGACTGCTCGCGAGAAAGAACTGGCTGAAGTCCGAGCGGCCCTTGAGGCGAGCGAGAGCAAATGGTATAACGAGGGTTTTGCCGATGCTGAAAACTCGGCGGAACCGGTTATAAGGGCGGCTCAGAAGCTCGGCTTCCAGGAGGGTTGGATGGCTGCCTTACAGGCCATGGGGGTCCCCGAGGACTCCCCCCTGAGGAACGTTGCGCAAATCCCGTTCCCAGTTTCTTCCCCAATACGAGAAGCTACCCTTGGGCCCCTTGACGAGGAGGAGACAACTAGTCTGAGGGAACTAGTGGAACAGATTGATGCTCACGCAGAGCTGGAAGAAACCGAGGTGGCCAGCCAACTCCGTACTGGTGATCAGCTCGACCAGGACCCCGTGCAGACCGAAGCCCCCGCTCAACCTGCTGATTCATCCGCCTAAGAAGAAGCTTTAAGTTTCCTTAGTTTATTTCTTAGTTATCTTAGCACTTGTTATTACTGTTATTCAAATGATTTGCCTATGTCACCGGGCTGTGGTGACTGAACAATCCTTAACTTCGTTTTATTTTACCTATTATTGAACAATGCTTTACGTCGGTTTACTTTATTTTGTTATTATCCTCTTGAAGTTAAGAATTGGTAAAGCGTTCTATAGATGAGGAATTTTTGTTTATGTACAATGCCTGCTGTACGGCTAAAGCGCATTGGCCGGTTGAATTTTAACTTGGGTTTCCTTCCTAGGTAGTTTTAGTATTTCCATTTGCACGTGCCCGAGCAGACTTTTTCACTTAGGAAAAATTCTGAGGTTTCCTACAGATTAGCAATATAAATGGAGCTCGGCAAAAAGGGCCCGCCCGTAGATAGATTTTTGGGCATCGACTTGCTCGGTAAAAACATTTTTGCCCGGCGACAGGCCTCTGCGCTTAGAACGAATTTGATCTTTTTGTATGCTCGGCAATAATGTCTTAGCCCGGCAGCAGGCTTCTGGCCTTAGGAAAAAATTTAAGGTTTTCACCTGCTCGGCAATATCGTGTTAGCCTGGCAGCAGGTTTCCGTCCTTAGGAAAAATTTAAGGTTTTCACCTGCTCGGCAATATCGTATTAGCCTGGCAGCAGGTTTCTGTCCTTAGAAAAATTTTAAGGTTTTCACCTGCTCGGCAATATCGTATTAGCCTGGCAGCAGGTTTCTGTCCTTAGGAAAATTTTAAGGTTTTCACCTGCTCGGCAATATCGTGTTAGCCTGGCAGCAGGTTTCTGTCCTTAGGAAAACTTTAAGGTTTTCACCTGCTCGGCAATATCGTGTTAGCCTGGCAGCAGGTTTCTGTCCTTAGGAAAATTTTAAGGTTTTCACCTGCTCGGCAATATCGTGTTAGCCTGGCAGCAGGTTTCTGTCCTTAGGAAAACTTTAAGGTTTTCACCTGCTCGGCAATATCGTGTTAGCCTGGCAGCAGGTTTCTGTCCTTAGGAAAATTTTAAGGTTTTCACCTGCTCGGCAAAGGCTTCTCGGCTGACAGGAATAATTCTAATCTGAGAATTCAACCATATCTATATATACGTACTGTTATTTGCCACATTCGAATAATTACAACAGTTCGCATTACTTCAAAGCCTTGAAGACGATCAGTTAGTAGTAAAATTTCTTCAAGTTGTTGGCATTCCATGGTCGGGGCAGCGGCCTCTCGTCCAGCTCTTCCAAGAAATAGGCTCCCGAGCCGGCGACAGCGGTTACCCTGTACGGTCCTTCCCAGTTTTGAGCTAACTTCCCGGAATTTGTATCTCGCATGCTCCCCACTGCCTTCCTTAATACCAAATCCCCGGCATCAAATTCTCTTGCCCTTACGCCGCAATTATACCTTTGGGCAAGTTTCTGCTGATATTCGGCGAGCCGTATAGCCGAAGCTTCTCGGTATTCTTCTAACTTGTCCAAATGCTCGATCAGTAAGCCGTTGTTCACGTCAGGATCGAATCCGAGCACTCGTCCGCTGCACAGACTTACCTCAGTTGGTATTACTGCTTTGGTTCCGTAAGTGAGGGAAAATGGTGTTTCCCCTGTTGACCTCCTGGGTGTCGTTCGGTAAGCCCATAGAACGCTCGGCAACTCCTCGGCCCAATTCCCCTTTGCGCCTTCTAATCTTTTCTTCAGACCATTAACGATTACTTTATTCACCGCTTCGGCCTGGCCATTGCTTTGCGGGTACGCAGGAGTAGAGTACCGATTTCTGATGCCGAGGTCTCTACAGAAGTCCTGGAAAACCCTGCTGCAAAACTGCAGGCCATTATCAGAAATGAGCGTGTTTGGTACACCGAATCTTGTAATTATATTCTTCCACACAAACTTCTTTATGTCCACGTCTCGGATATTAGCCAGAGGTTCAGCCTCCGCCCATTTGGTGAAGTAGTCCACGGCTACCACGACGAATCGCCGATTTCCGGTTGCTCGGGGGAAAGGCCCGAGTATGTCTAGCCCCCATTGTGCAAACGGCCATGGGCTACTAACTGGGTTGAGGTAGCCAGCTGGTTGGTGGATTAGGGGCGCATGCTTCTGACATTGCTCGCATCTACGGGCATATTCGGCAGCGTCTCTCTGCATCTTGGGCCACCAAAACCCCTGAGTCATTGCCCGGTGTGCTAAAGATCTCCCGCCGACGTGGCTGCCGCACACCCCATCGTGAAGTTCTTCTAACAGTTCCTCAACCTTCGCCGGGTGCAGACATAAAAGATACGGCCCCCCATATGATCTTCTGTACAGCTTTTTCTCTGGCGACAGCCAGTATCTCAAGGCCATTCTACGAATCTTAGCCGCTTCTTTTTCGTCGGTCGGGAGCTTATCATCGGCTAGATATGTTACGATAGGGTCCATCCAACTTCGCCCGAGCATCGTAACCGATGCAACTACTGCCCCCGAGCTGCATGAGTCTATGTTGGCCGAGATGCTCGGTTCTGGAACCAATTCCACTCTTACAAGCCGAGGTATACCTTCCGTTATGGACGAAGCTAAGGTGGCGAGGGAATCAGCATGCTTATTCTGGGACCGAGCCACCTGTATTAACTTTACGGTGTCAATCTCTGACATAGCCTGCTTTCCCCGTTCCAAATATGCCTTCATACGTGGATCACGCGCCTCGAACTTGCCTTGGACCTGATTAACTATCAGTCGTGAGTCTGTGTACACTTCAACATTCCGGGCACCGACCGCCGAGGCTACCCTCAGCCCGGCTAATAGGGCCTCATATTCGGCTTCATTGTTCGAGGCCCTAAATCCGAGTCTGAATGAATGCTCCAATTTTATTCCCTCGGGGCTGATCATGACCACACCTACGCCTGACCCCGAGGAATTGGATGCGCCGTCCATATATACCTTCCACGGACAACAATTCAGCTGGCAAATCATTTCTTGCGGGGCTCGGGGTGAAAACTCAGCTACAAAGTCGGCCAGGACTTGGCCCTTGATCGCCTTCCTCGGTCTGTACCGTATGTCGAAAGCCCCCAGCCGGGTTCCCCACTTAGCTATGCGTCCCGTGAAGTCGGATCTCTTCAGTAATGACTGCAGTGGGTATTGTGTTAGCACATATATGGTATGTGCTTGGAAATACTGGGGCAATTTCCTTGTAGCATGCACAAGTGACAACACCAATTTCTCCAAGGGTAAGTATCTGGTCTCCGGTTCTGCTAGAGTTTTGCTGATGTAATACACAGGCTTCTGCGTACCCCTGTCGGTTAGTAACACGGCACTTACTGCATGCTCGGAAACCGAGAGGTACATATAAAGCTCTTCCCCGGGTTCTGGTGCTGCCAACCCCGGCGCCTGCGATAAATACTCTTTCAGCCCCTGGAAAGCTTCCTCGCACTCGCTTGTCCATTGGAACCCTTTCCACTTCTTTAAAAGCTGGTAAAATGGCCGGCACCTGTCCGAGAACTTGGAGATGAAACGATTGAGGGCGGCCAGCATTCCAGTCAAAACTTGTACCTCTTTTGGATTGCTCGGAGATTGGAGCCGTTTTACAGCCTCTATCTGGTCCGGGTTAACCTCAATTCCTCGGCAGGAGATCAGATACCCTAGAAACTTCCCCGCCCCCACACCAAAAGCACACTTCTCTGCGTTCAGGCGCAACTTGTACTGCCGTAGCCGCTCAAATACTTCGCCGAGGTCCTCAACATGTTGCAGTTTCTCCTTGCTCTTAACTACCATGTCGTCGATATAGACCTCAACCGTTCGGCCAATCTTGTCTCGGAACATTCTTATCATCATCCGCTGGTACGTTGCTCCAGCGTTTTTCAGCCCGAATGGCATCACAGTGTAGTGGTAATTGGCGTCGAGAGCTATAAACGCTGTCTTCTCTTGATCCTCAGCGGACAGGGCTATCTGGTGGTACCCTTGAAAAGCGTCCAGAAAGCTCATCCTTGGGTGCCCACAAGTGGCATCTACTAGTTGATCAATCTTCGGCATGGGGAACGAGTCTTTAGGACATGCCCGGTTTAAATCCGTGAAATCCACGCATACTCTCCACTTGCCATTCTTCTTCTTTACCACCACCGTATTCGCCAGCCACTCCGGGAAAAAGATCTCTTTCACCGCCCCCGCCTCCTTGAGCCTCTGGACTTCTACTTCTACGGCTTCTGCATGCTCTTTGGCAATCCTTCTCGGTCTTTGTTTCTTGGGAGTGACCGAGGGGTCCACGTTAAGTTTGTGGGTAATGAACTCGGGGTCAACCCCGGGCACGTCATATGGACTCCACGCAAAAACATCCATGTTTTGAATCAGACACAACAGCACTTCCACCCTTTCTTTGAGTGACATACTAGCCCCTACTTGAAAACGTTTATCGTCATCCGGCAAGATCTTGACCGTTATCAATTCCTCGGCCCCTTCAGCCCCCACTCCCTCTCGGGGCTTCTGTAATTGCTATAACAGGGGTTCCTCGGCTGCTTCCTTGTGTTCGGCCCGCCGGGCCTGAAGATCCGTTGCTGCGATAAGGCATTGCCTTGCCGTCCTCTGACATCCCCGAACCACGGCGACGCCCTGCTCCGTGTGGAACTTGATCTTTACGTGTAAAGTGGAGGGGACGGCGCCCATGGCATGAATCCATGGCCTTCCCAGTATCGCCGTGTACGGGGAGAAGGACTTGACTACTATAAACGAAACCAGGACCTCTTTACCTTCCATACACACAGGTAGGGATATCTGCCCTTCGGGGACCACAATTCTTCCATCAAACGATACAAGCGGCGTAGCATATTCCATTAAGTCCTGTCTTTTTAATCCGAGCCCCTTAAACAAGTCTGGATACATTACGTCGGCCCCACTACCTTGATCTATCATAACTCGTTTAACCAAAAAACCGCCTATCCGTGCCGCGACCACCAATGCATCATCGTGTGGTTGTATTGTCCCATCTAAGTCTTGCTCGTCAAAGGTAAGCACTTCTCGGGCATGCTTGGCCTTCTTGCTCGGGGGCTTAGTCTCCGGTTGGCTCGGCATTGGCACCACGGTCAACACCCCCGGTTTTATCACCAAGGGGCCCCGCGTAGGGACAAGGATCATCTCGATCACTCCAATTGGTGGCGGCAGGGGGTTCCCTCTCTGTTGATTGGTCGCGTTGGCTCCCCGGATTTCGTCGTCGACCATAAACTCCTTCAAATGCCCTGCCCTTGCTAATTGTGCCAAATGGTCCTTTAATACCCGACACTGCTCGGTTGTGTGGCCCTTGTCTTTGTGATAGGTGCAGTACAGACTCTGGTTTCTCCGAGCGGGATCACCCCCCATCTTGCTCGGCCATCTGAAGTAGGGCTCATTCTTGATCCGTTCCAAAATTCGATGTATTGGCTCTTTGAATGTCAAACTAACTTCCCCAGTCTGCCAAAACGGCTCCTGAATCTTGAAGTCCTTCCGAGGTCTCGGTTGGAATCCGCCCTGCCGAGGACGGTTCACTGCCGGGGCCTTTCCTTTGCTCTGCAACCGATCATCCTCCAGGCGCTTATACTCCTCAATGCGTCTCATGAGCTGTCTTATGTCCTCGGGAGGTTTCTTCGTCAGTGACTCACGCAGCTCGGAGTCCCATTCTGAAGGTGCTTGCCGCAATTTTCTCATTCCCCCCACCTATTTCGTTATAAAGTTCCCAGTACCGGCTGGCATAGTTACGGAGGGTTTCCCCCCCCCTCATCTTCATAGATAGTAAGGCGTCCACGGGTTGTGGTACTCGGCTGCACGTCACAAACCGCACACCAAATTCTTGGATTAACTCAGCGAAACTGTGAATGGATCCCTTCCGCAATCCGTTAAACCACCGAAGAGCGGTTGGCCCCAGGCTGGAGGGGAATACCCTGCACATGAGCGCGTCGTTGTGTGAATGAAGGGACATCATGTGGATGTAATGACTGACGTGTTCTACCGGATCCGATCTTCCATCATAGGTATTAAACGGCGGGCGGGTGAACCTGCTCGGCATCGCCGCTCTTTCAATGTTATCCGAGAACGGTGACCGTGCTACCCGTCGCAATGTGCGGCTCATCACATCCATTGCAGCATTATAAGGTTTCTGCCTGTCAGGCGAATCAGATCCTCGGTCCGCGTATCCCCCTGACCGCGAACGGTCTCTTCGATGAAACGCTTCCCGCGAATGCGAACGGTCTCGGCTGTCGTGGTGCTCCTGGGAATGGGAACGCCCCCTGCGATGGCGGGGCCCGAGTTGGTTGGACCCTGTATCGTTGCGATCGGCTCCCAATTCCGCCCTCCTGTTTCGGCGCCTGTCCTCCGCCTCTAACTCCAATTCCCTTACTTGCCTGCGTAACCGCTCCAACTCCTCGTCTCGGCCATCACGCCGTCTCCGCCCTGATTCACTTGATACTTGTTGCTGCGTCTGGTATGACCCCTCCCCGAGGCCTGATCTCTCGTCCCGCTCGTCGTTCCTGTCTTCATGCCTTTTCTGCCTCCTCTCTCTCCAGGATGACCCCCGAGATTGCCCTGCCGAGCGGCTTTCGGCCTCACTCTCGTGACCCCTCCTCGACATAACGCTGCACGTGAGTCCCAGTTGAACTACGGCTATGCAGGGAATTCCCACAGACGGCGCCAATTGTACGCACCCAAGAAGTGGCGAGTGGGCCGGACTTCCTTTGGGCTTACAATCTATTTCTATTATGGGTTTGAAGTTCTCCTACTATGGGTAGTTCAAAGTCCTGAGGCTGTTTGTGCACTCTTTCACTCTCTTTCCCTCTTTACTCTGGTTTTTCTCCCAATCTTTCAACCCCCTTTCCTTCTGTTGTTCTTGTATTTATAGCTTCTCCATAGTGGGGTGGTCATCATCACGTTATGGTAAGTGCGGTGAGAGGTCCAATGTGATCAAAGGTAAGTGGGTGATTTGGTGGTGGTGGCCTTGGAACTTGGTTCTTCCCTGAATGAATGACACGGCAGCCTCGGTCCTCGGGGAATTGCCGAGAAAGTGAAATCCATAACCTCCGTTCATTCCAAGTTTCATAATGTACGGGACAAGAGCTCGGCACGGCCCTCGTTGGGATACCTGGACTAACGGAACGTATGGCCCTGGGCCGGGCCTTTCGGCCTAATTGGGCCAGGGCCCAAATGTTGTTCACAGACATGGGCCCCAAAAGCAGGCATGGGGTTGGGTGCCGTACAAATGTCAAAGCGAATGATGTCACTTCTTTGTAATTGACAAAGAGGAAATACACTAGAAACGGTCTCAACTTAGTTTCTTATGAATGGAGGAAGATAACTAAATAATGAAAAGGTCAAAGCAACGTTGCCTATCAAATTGACAGGAGTGAACTTTTCATTTAGTACATTTTCAATCTCTCGGATTATCACAACACAGAAATCCCAAGTTTTAGATTTTTCATGCAGAGCTATCATTGCTTCAGTCATGAAGTGGACCATTTGGATCATAATTTGGTCTACAAGTGAAAGAAAAAAAATGGTAACCCCCAAGCTTATAAATAATTTCTTATTTCATTACGGGTAGATGATGCACTCCCTAAGAAATAAGTGCTGCACATGGGTGAATATGAGTCTTTGAAAGAGCATATTTTCAATAGAAGAAGCTTCCTACAAAGTATAGAACAATTTGGTATCGAAGTTATGTGATGGATATTCATTATATTATATCCAGTCCATTTCTAATAACTAGGATTTAGCTACTTCTTCGTTTTATAATTCAATTGATATAATAATTGGGATAGAGGAGGATTTGAACCATGGTTCACAACGTAAAGGAGACTAGACAATGCCACTGAGCTACAAGGCTCTTGACAATACCTATGCTTAAGCTTTTAGCGTAAAAATATTGATAACTACCACCAAAAAAAAAATAAAAGGACCCAGATGAAAGCTTGTCTTGAGTTGATAAATTTTTTTATTCTTGATTTATTGTTACAAAAAATGTTGGTTAATTATAATGACCTTTATTTTTGTGCACTTAATTCCCAATTACAATGTGAAAACCCATTACTTTTGCTAGGATGTCCCAAACATATAAAATATCAAGAATAGTATGTAAATTTGAAGGTCTAAATAGTTTTTTTTTTTTTTTTTTTTTTTAAGTGGAGACGATGAGGAGCATTGTGAGGTTTACCTCAAGACTAAGTTGGCTAACACCTTCTTCGCGAAGAGCTTTAATGGCTACGATGTTTCCAGTGCTGACCAGTTCATAGAGCAACTCTGCACTGGGGCGTGTTTTGTTCATGGCTTCAAGATTTTGGCCCATAATTCAAGACTAAGAAAAACAGAAGGAAAATGAGAGAGACAACAAACCCACAAAGATTCTCAAGACAGAAGAAAAAAAAAACCAAAGACAGAGTCTATGGATTCTTTAATAAAAGGGTTTTGCTTTTGAATCACACTCTCTCACTCAGCATTAAGCTGTGTTTCAGTAACTTCGTATTGAAGGAATGTTCAGTGACCTTGCTTTTTGATCAATGCTTTATGGTTCTTACGAATAACTACTCCGCACTCACCACATTGTAAAACAAATTGTAAAAAAGTTCATAACTCTTTAACTTATTCCTTTTTTAAAGGAAGTTCTCAATATTCTTAAAGTTCGTTTGAATATGGTTGGAAATTGAAAACTGAAAATACTGGAGTAAAATAATTTTTAAATTTATAAAGAGTACTGTAGAACTCATTTTTTTTTTTTTCTGAATAAAGTGGTTGTAGGTCCCGTGAACAGGACACAATGTCTCTTGCACAGTGTAATCTGCATGCATGAACAGTGCAAGTTACTATTTATAAGCCTAAATGCATTGTTCATGTCCCATGAACAGTACAAGAGGCGCTAAAAAAAAAAAAACACAAAATGCAAACACAGGGGGAGAAAACGCAAATCCAAACGCTCACTTAATATTATATTTTCTCAAATGGAAAATTGCATATATATTACAATTACCCTTTTTAACTTTGCTTAAAATCCAATTAAGTCATTTAATTTTCAATTTAGTTACCCGGTTACTCTTCATCGAAATTACACCATTAACTCTCAACTTTGTTCAATACAAAACTATATTGTTTTGAAGGTTCTTAACTGTTCAAATTTGACGAAGACTAATGGGACGATTGAATTGGACAAAGTTGAAAGTTAAATAACTAAATTGTATGAAAGTGAGTTAAATGACTGTTGAGATTCAAAATTGGTCACAGACTAAGGCCCAAAGAAATAAAGCATTGGGCTCATTTCACAAAAAAAAAAAATAATAAATAAATAAACTAAGAGAAATGAAGGAAGAAAAGGGCAAAGGATTGGGATCCAGAGACTCACGAAAGAACCAAAAAAGGCACAAACCAGGCAGAACCAGCAAACGAAAGAAAGCCCAGTAAAAAAAGGGGTGGGCCGAGATCCCTGGACACGCAAAGTAAGATTGAAGCAAATTCAAAGAGGGATAAAAGACAAAAAGCATGAGGGTCTCATGCTCCAGACATGTAGTGGAGCCAGGAGATACGAAGCAAAACACAGCAGCCATGATTCCGACCGTTTGGAGAAAGTGACAAGGAAAGGTACAACTGAAAAAAAGGCTAAAACGCTGAGAAGAAAAAGCCAAATAGCTGAAGACCAGCCAACGGAGAAGTCTGGAAATAGAAAACTAGCTAAGGGACTTTCGTTTGGTCGGACCAAAAGCAAGGAACTATGAGGGAAAAGGGAAACGACATAGCACTGAGCAAAACTGGCACGGCACAAACTCTAAAGGGCAAAAGGGGAAAATCACCAGTACCTCGGAGTCCGATCTGCGCTATAAAAGGAGGAGAGGGTCCATGCTGAAAGGGATGGGTATTCAGAGAGGGGTTCATTTTGGATTAGATCACTGAGACATTTTCCGAAGTCTCATAAAATTAGAGAAAGAGCTCTGTAAAATTAAGAGAAAATAGAGGAACCACTCCCGGTATCCCAGAGACAGCCACTATAGCACATGCTCGAATTCAACAAGTTCAAACTTTGCAAGTCTTTGAAGCTTAAATAGCTATCAAAAGTCTGTAATTTTTGAACTTAGTTGAATCTTGTATTACGTCTTAGTGAGCATTGTAATAATAACTAAAGAGACTTAATAAAATGCACGTCACTAATTCGAGGATCTCTAACTTTTTCTTGCATGGTATTTCACTTGTTGCGCATTCCTTTGCTGTTTAAATGTCATTCAATACAGATATTCTTTGTTTGTTAGTTATTTGTATTGTAAGAAGTTTGTTTTATGCACCACTCGGTTCTTAAACAGCCTTTTTAGCTGCGGTGAACCGAGCCCAGTCCACCAAGAATATTTATTTGGCCCGAGATCTTTAGGCCACTGTGCTGAAGAAAAAAGGCACTCTCACAATGACTAAATTAAATTTTAGGCAAAGTTATAATGTTCAATTTTTAATTTAGCCTCTCTTTTTTTTTGGGTAATTCTGCCGTACCCCTCCTTTTTTTAGGGGTACGGTACCCACTAGTAGGTAACCTGTTATACCAAGTTACCAAAGCCTTACATTTGGCGGTTTCATCCTCACATTGTGCAGTTCCAACATCACATGTGACAGTTCTTTTGTCACATTTGGTGGTTCCTTTATTTTTTTCTCATATTTGACGGTTTTATCCTCATATTGTGCAATTTCAATATCACATTTGACAGTACTTTTGTCACATTTGGTAGTCCCCTTATTTTTTTATCACATTTGACGGTTTCATCCTCACATTATGCAGTTCCAACATCACATATGATAGTTCTTTTGTCACATTTGGTGGTTCCTTTATTTTTTTTCTTACATATAACGGTTCCATCATCATATTGTGCAGTTCCAACATCACATTTGACAATACTTTTGTCAACTTTGGTGGTTCCCTTATTTTTTTCTCACATTTGACGGTTCCATGCTCACATTATGCAATTCCAACATCACATGTGACAGTTCTTTTGTCACATTTGGTGATTCTCTTTTTTTTTTCTCACATTTAACAGTTCCATCCTCATATTGTGCAGTTCCAACATCACATTTAACAGTACTTTTGTCACATTTTATGGTTCCCTTATTTTTTTTCTCACATTTAACGGTTTCATCCTCATATTGTGCAGTACCATCACATATAACTGTACTTTTGTCACATTTGGTTGTTCTTTTATTTTTTTTCACATTTGACGGTTTCATCCTCACATTGTATAGTTCCAACATTACATGTGATTGTTCTTTTGTCACATTTGGTGGTTCCCTTATTTTTTTTTTCTCACATTTGATGATTCCATTGTCACATTTGACAGATCTTTTGTCACATTTAGTGGTTCCCTTAATTTTTTTTCTCACATTTGACAGTTCTATTGTTACATTGGGTAGTACCAATATCACATCTAACAGTACTTTTACATTTGTGCCCACCTCTGAAGTCCCTTTTATACTTACTTATTTCTTCATATATATGCCTGTAGCAAAAATTGATTGATGAAGATGGCAATCCCACATTGGAATGGTTTAAAAATACATATAGGGACAATGACAAGTATATGTCATAATTGATGTTGTGTGAACATGTAATTTTACTAACACACTTTGTATTTTACATTAACACATACTAATACATTGTTTTTTTTGTACTTGTAGATTTACATCCCTATGAATGACAATAATAATCACTAGTACTTATGTGTCATTGACTTTAGTTCACAGAAAGATGTATACATATATTGGACTTTTTGCCAAGCACAACTAGCAAGACATGCGAACACAAAACGTGCAAACAGTAGTATTGTTTCTTTCTCTTTCTGCTTAATAATAATTTTGATATGTGATTTTGTTAAGTTTTGTACTTAATAATTACTTTTTGCCAAGCACAACTAGTCTAAACATTTGCGATATAAGTTGACATCAAATCTAGTGCTTTCAAAAGAAAATGAATGTTCCAAAATTATAGAAAATGCTAGAAAAATTCCACTACATGATTATTTTCGATTACTAAAATGATAGTGATTTGTATTAAATGATGACTGAGAGATTGTTTATGATTTAGTGAATTGTTTTTATATTTAATGAATGGTAGATTGAATGTTTATCTTTAGCAATTTAGTGAATTATCTTTTTCTTTTTCTTTTTCTTTTTTCTTTTGAAAGGGAGACTGATTTTTTTATCATTCAAAAAAAAATTATTATATGAGAAGCATTAAAAAAAATTTATATGTAAAGAAACAGTAAGGAATCCATGATTAAAATTTCTTTAATAATTAAGCACAAGTTACTTTCTCAAAGTTCATTGCCAAAACATAGATAAGTTGGTATTTTCTGGCATTCAACTTGAGCCTTAGTTTTAAATAAGCGAAGCTTGAGCTTTAGTTTTAGGCTCGTTTAATAAACAAATTGAGCCCAAGCAAAAAAAATTGACATGCATGAACATGCAAGGTTTCAGGGAAATATTTGTCAATGAGTGACAGTGAGAAGCTAGTAAGGGAAAACTTGCATCTGCATCAATGTGCCCAACTGTTTCTCTCTATTTGACATGCATAAACATGCAAGGTTTCAGGTAAATATCTGTCAGTGAGTGACAGTGAGAAGCTTGCATAGCCTGAACATTGATTAAATTCAATACTTGTAAAATTAGAACTCACATTTTTTTGGATTTAGAACTCTGCCTTTCTAATTTTTTAAAATATCATTTATTAGAATAAGTATCACAACCTGCATCCAAATTATTAGAAATGTAAATTGGAATTTTATAACTGGCATGGCGTAACTCAAGACAACATCTTAATGTACAATTTAGGAAGATGGATAAAACATGACGTGACAATGATGCATCAAGCAAATATCTGTGACTAGTGCCTCCAAGATGCCATTGATTCTGCAGAGAATAGGTACTTTACTCCTAAAAGAACAAAATCATGTGCAGGATCATAAGGATGGTCTTTGGAAGAAATCTCCATAATAACTAGAATTAGCTTGTTGTAACTATCTACCAAAAGCCTTATCATATTTGCATCCTAAAGATCAAAACATTCAAGGTCCACAAACAACACTTGCAGAAAGCGATCTGAAAGCTTTAGGCCTTTCTTCTCCTGATTAACCGAAAGGGTATCAATTCGAAACTTTACAAAGTCTAGGCCATCAGACCTCACACTTGAAACAGCCAAACCATCAAACCTCTAGATCACAAAGACCAACCTAAAGCAAAATAAAACCCTACTCAAAAACAGGAGAAATCCAGCACAAATTCAAAGAGTCTTACCTATCATTTTCTTTTAACAAACAGTCTTTAAGTCTAGGGGTTGAGATATACGGTTGTCAATGAGTTTGGATTGCCCTAGTTAACAATGAGTAGCATAGACCATTAGTGCAGTAATAGGAACATAAATCTAGAATATTACAAAAGAAAATTAGGTCTTATAGTTTTAATTGTAAAGAGAACATATAAATCCAAACATATGTAGGAAGGCGATTTCTCCCAACAAGCAATACGAATCATAAATTCATAATACTTTACTTAGATGTCCTAGTCAATATAATTCATGTACTTTAGAAAACTGAAGAAAATATAAATTCTTGGCATCTCTGCTACTGTCGAGATGATAATTTTAATTAACCAAATAAAGTAAAATGGAAAAAAAAAAGAGAGTAGAAGTTTATAGAGATAATTTAATTAACCAAATATAGCACCATCTTTTACTGCCAGAACCTGTAGCTCCAGTCCTCCTCCCTACCCACCCCGTACACAATTCTCAAAATACAAAATTAGACTCCGGCCATATCAAATAGAGAGAGGGATCAATGATTAGAGGTGCAATAAACTCTAATCAGTTGATCTAAAAAATACTTGAATCCAAAAAACTAACAAACAATTTGGGGAAAGAAAACAAACATGCTAATAATTAATTCAGAGATTTCACAACTTGCATGAAATTAGGGTTTTGTCATTTTCATCCTTAGCTTCAACAATAACAAACCGATTTCGATCAAACAAGTTCAAGAGAGAAGAATTTTGAGGGAGAGAATGGGGTAAGTCTATTTTTTCTGAGAATCTTTCACTGAATGCAAGAGAGGGACGCAATTTGAGAGAGAACGCAAGAGCAAAGATTTTTTTTTTTTCTCTGTGTTTTTTTTTTTCCTTTTATACATTACCTACTTGACCGGTGACAAGTATTCCATTAAAAATAAATAAATGGCCAAGATTAAAACAAGTAAGATGTACGGTCAAAATTTGCATGGGTACCGTACCCCCCTAAAAAAAGCACAGGTACCGTAGAATGACCCATTTTTTTAACGTAGTGAATAATGTAGATTACAACTTATAACTAAGAAAGATGTACTCTTTTTATTTTTTTGTTTTTTTTTTTGTTAAGAAAAATGGGGGTCTTTTAAGGTTATAATTATATTAACATGTATAGTCCATTGGAGTCTAGGCCCGCTTATTTCTTATATTGCATTACAGATATACTTGTACCCATATGCCTCTTATATAAAGATAAAAAGAGGAAATTGAGCAATTGTATTATTGCAAAGCCTACTCACTGTACAAGGAGAGTATATATATTTGTTTAGTGTATGTATATAAGAGAATTCTCAAAATAGTTTAGCAAAAAAAAGAGAATTCTCAAAATAATTCAAAATATATAATTATGAGCTGAGTGATTTTCTCTTGGAGCCAAATCAGTAGTTGATATTGAGTAATGGGTAATTATTGGATACTCTCGGAATACCATAAATGCATACTCCTCATTCTCACATAATTGTGGGTCCTACTAATTAAATTCATGATGGGACACACAATTCATGTGAGAGAGGGGAATACACATTGTTGGAAAAACTGGTTTTGCATATCATACAAAAACCATAGCGGAAGCAACAGAAAGATCTACTTCATTCATGATAGATAACATGTAACCTTGACTTCTAGAACAAAGAAGAAAAAGCGTACCTTGATGCAATAAAATTCAAAAACAAGACTTGAGAATACCTTTAATCTTCATCCCAATTCCACATGGTGCCCAAGATGAGTGGTCTCTCAATCAGTTCTTGTGTACGTTGATTTTCCTTTGGAAAAGTGTATTTCCAAGATTTTGTAGAGAAAAACTGTTTTTTCTTCCTTTTAATCATACGTACATTTTAACTACCTTGACAGTTACTTTATTTAATAATTCTTATTAAATAAATAACTGATTATCTAATTGTGTTGGCTTTTTGGGCCAACCCAATTGGGCTAAAGTGTGTGGCTTGGGATGGGACCAAAGGGACTAATAAAGCTCTAGCTCTAATGGGCTTCAGACTTATCTGTCAACTCTTGACAAGCCCAAAATTACCATTAATTATATAACAATTACCACTATGGAAATATAATTGCACTCTAGGCCTTATTAATAAAATTATTTCCCAAGACTCTAATATGATATCATTTGACCCCTCCATGAAATATCCATAGTGAAAGGATTTAGCACCATCTTTTTTTTTAAGGAAAATTTTAGGTGGATACATCTGGTATTTTGTAGAATCTTTTTGGAACTTGAATTTCACAGACTCGAGTTCTAACCTAAAATCGAGGTTAGCAAATTTGATTTTCAATTTGTCATACAACATCAAACTGATGCACAACTTAAAATAGTATTGTTCAATAAATTTTGCCAAGAGACATGAGTTCAATCCCACCTAAATCAAAAATTAATTTAGTGTCTTAGTTAATCTAATAATAAAAAACAATTATTAGGGTCGTATGTTATAAATTGAAATTATTTATAAAAATAACTCATTAACAAAAAATAAATTTTTTTGATAGCAAGTTAAAAATAATATCAACTAAATTGACTACTAATAAAATATAAAAACTAAAATTAAAGTGATCCCAAAATGTCCTCTTAAGTCATAACAATGGTATTTTAGCCGAGAAATTATTGTGTACTCCCGGAGTACCATAAATGCGTGCTCCCTCCTCTCACATGAATGGTGGGTCCCACTAATTAAATTCATGGTGGGACCCACCATTCATGTGAGAGGAGGGAGCATGCATTTATGGTACTCCGGGAGTACCTAATAATTTTCCATTTTAGCCTTTACCTAAAAAAAAAAAAAAAAAAACATCAATTTTGGATAAAACGAGGAATATTTAAGAGAGTTGATAATGTACCTTAGAGGAAGACATTAAAATAGGGTACGTGGCATGTAAAAAGATTGCCCTTTTCTTTTCTTTAAATCACCACCCGGGGATCTGCCGTTTATCCTCAAAAAAATATCACCACCCGGGGATATCCTGATTTGCTAGCTACCTAATTTCGTGTGCCTGATTTTGTAGTTGCAATGGCAGTTACCTCTATCATCAATGCATCGAGTACATATACTGTCAAGTCAGGTTACAAATTCTTAGCAAAGAAAGAGCTCCACAATCGGGTTCCTGGTCACTCAAATCGCAACAATGAGTTGTGGAAGCTGATTTGGGGGCTTGATGTCTCAAACAAAATCAAATATTTTTTATGGAGGTCAAGCAGGGATGCTATTCCAGTGAAAAAAAACCTGAAGATGAGAAAAATATTCAATGAAGACACATGTGATCACTGTGGGCAAGCTGAAGAATCAGTCTTACATGCAATTTGGGAGTGCTCCAAACTTTCTCCAATATAGGACGCCATACCAGAATTTTCATTCCGCCAAGCTCGCTCATTTGCAAATATAAAGGACTTGCTTCTCTATGTCTCAAATGCATGTAGCAAGGTGGAATTAATAATGGTCATCATGTGGAACGTTTGGTTTCATAGGAACCAATTAAGAGTGAGCAACAAAGATCACCCCATCTTGCAGGTACTTCCAACTTCCCAACAATCCTTAACCAACTACTAACAAGCAAGTAGCACTCAAAGAGCTCAGAGGTCACCCCACCACCAACCCGAGTTGCATGGCACCCACCACCTAATGGCTGCGTGAAAATTAACTTTAATGGGGCAACATTCAAGGACATAAATAAGGCAAGCCTGGGAGTAGTTATTCAGGATGGCTTTGGACAGGTGCTGGCCTCTCTATCAGAGCAGATTCAACTCCCTTTCTCTTCGGACCTGGTTGAAGCTATGGCAGCAGCAAGAGCTCTCTATTTTGCTGCAGAACTTGGCTTCTCAAGATTTATATTAGAAGGGGATTCAGAATTGATAATAAAAGCACTACAGAGCAAGGAAGATTCACTAGCTCCCTTTGGTCACATCCTAGCTACAGCTAAAACCACAATAGATGTCAATTGTATTTCATTTTCCTACATTCGTAGACTTGGCAATTTTGTCACTCATAACTTTGCAAAACATGCACGACATGTCGCAGGTTTAAAGGTGTGGATGGAGGATGTTCCTCCACACCTCTATTCTGTATTGTTAATCAACCATGGTTGATTTAGTTAAATGAAATTCAAGACTTGATTCTCAAAAAAAAAAAAAAAAAAAAAAAAACTCATCAATGTTAGCAATATAGGTTAATGCATTCATCCCTATTACAAAGACTAACAAAACACGACATATATTAAATATATCAAGCCAAGATATGCATTGACAGCATCAACTAATAGTTATTGAATGAAATTCAATAACTACTCCCAACTGCCAACGATATCCAAGCGATGCATAACAAAAGTTCACGCTTGACGTTTATTTCAGTTTTATTTTAAAAATTTAAGAACCAATGCCATGTATCTCTAGACGACATTATCATGAGCCACACTTTGATTAACAAGAACTAGTATATATCTCATATAATAAATGGCGTGTGGGTTCAAAATATCAAAACGTGAGTAAACATCAAGAAACCGTTTTTCTTTTATTCTAAGATCCAATCACATGCTATACAATCATGACATTGAAAACCTGGCTCCGATACCAATTGTTGGAAAAACTGGTTTTGCATCTCATACAAAAACCATAGCGAAAGCAACAAAATGATCTACTTCATTTATGATAGATAACATGTAACCTTAAATTCTAGTACAAAGAAGCGAAAGCGTACTTTGGTGCAGTAAAATTCAAAAACAAGACTTGAGAATACCTTAAATCTTCATCCCAATTCCACATGATGCCCAAGATGAGTGGTCTCTCAATCAGTTCTTGTGTACATTGATTTTCCTTTGGAAAAGTGTATTTCCAAGATTCTGTAGAGAAAAACTATTTTCTCTTCCTTTTAATCATATGTACATTTTAACTACCTTGGCAGTTACTTTTTTCAATAACTCTTATTAAATAAATAACTGATTATCTAATTGGGTTAGACTTTTGGGCTAGCCCAATTGGGCTAAAGTGTATGGCTTGGAATGGGACCTAAGGAACTAATAAGGCTCTAACTGTAATGGGTTTCAGACTTATCTATCAACTTCTAACAAGCCCAAAGTTACCATTAATTATGTAACAAGTACCACTATGGAAATATAATTGCACTCTAGGCTTTATTAATAAATTGTTTTCCAAGACTCTAATATAATATCATTCGACATCTCCATGAAATATCCATAGTGAACAAAATCATAATAAACTGTCACTTTGTAAACAACTATTTTATTCCTTGCGTTCCCAGTTTAATCTTTTAGTTATTCATATTTATGAAATCTAATTTCATAAAATATAAACTTTAGTAACTCTTATTAAAGTGGCCGGCCCTAAATAACCAGTTTCATTAAACTTATTTTAATAGGATATTTTGTGTTTCTATAGAAATAGATTATGGATTCCATCTTGAGAATGTGTTCCCTCAACACTACATGTGGTTACCCAACATACTTAGGTTTTGATCGTTAATCTAGATCTCACTCTTAATATATCAAAGTAACCTATATTTCATAATCGGGTTCACTATTCTCTCAGAATTAATAGTCTATGAAAATAGAAGTCGTGAGATTAATTATTCAAGTGATAGTTGTTAATTGAATAATTAATCTCACAACGGTTCAGTTCAATATGTCTTACACACTTAAGACATATCAACACATCAACTAGAAGTCTCCACTTCAATGATCAAGATAAACCATCTTAGTTAATGTGTTATAGTCTTCACAGATGAAACGCCCAATTTCATCACCGACTACGAACTATATTTTGAGTTTACAAGGAACTTGTGGTTTATATCTTTTGTAACTAAATCACATACAATGCATCTCAAGGGTTATGATAATGTCTCATTAGTTCATTTATAAATAGTCTCATATAATTAGATAATTTAATTATTTATAACATGCCAATAAATTGGATTTTAGGGCACAAACCCTAACACACATTTATTGTACTTATGGGGTATTCAATAATTTTCCATGAGTAACAGTAGAAGAGCCAAATTTGGTGCTAATTATGAGTAACAGTAGGAGGATTTTGTGTGATTTTCATATTTATTGCTCTGTTATCCTTCTCATTTGTGTATTACTAACTTGTTAGAGAGGCAAAAGTCCCAACTTGGACAGAAGAGTTTGAAATCGATCACAAGGAAGTGGGTTAGTAAACATCATCAAGCTGATGAGAGGTACAAACAAACTTAGTGAGAAGATCACCTTGAGCAAACTTAGTATGTGCATGAAAAACCAGGCTAACCGACTTGTATAAGGCACTAATGTTGTCACAAAAGAGAGTAGCCAGAGTACGTAAAGTGACACCAAGGTCACGTATTTTAAAGGAGATCCAAGTGACTTCAAGAGTGGCAGTAACCATAGCTCGATACTCTGCCTCTATACTTGAGCGAGAAAGAAAACTCCACAACCATAGTGGAGCGACAAGTAAGAGGACAAGCAACCCAATCAGAATATTAAAATGTATAACAATCAAGTGTGTTGTCACGTAGGAGATGCATACCAAATTTGAAGGAATGGATGGTAATTAATTTCTAGCCCATTACTACCTCACAAAGCTAAAGAGCGATGGGTTATTTCTAGCAATCCAATTGACTACCATACCTTCCATGTAATGCCAAGTGTCTTCTACTTTGTTATCTATACTACTATTTAAGAGATTTCCTCTATTTAGACTGGATTTTTTTTTTTTTTCAAAATACCCCTATTTTCCTAGATTTAAGTAGAGACAAAACTAAATAATAATTTGATAAAACTACTCCTTTTAACTCCCACTAAAACATTGCCAATAAAATAGGACCACATTTTTTTTGTGATAAATAGGACCACTCTTTTGGTTAAACGTTTTCAATTTTTTTTAATAGAATTTGCTTTCCTTGCTCCAAGATCTCACGTTTTTTTTTTTTTTTCAAATATCTTCTTATTTATTTTGAATTTAAAGGAAAAAAAAAAAAAACACTCTTATTAAAAAAACTACTACTATAACTTCCCATCCATACCCTTAAATTTAGCAAATTATTAACACTATCCTCTTAGCGTGAGCGCATGCTTAAAAACTCTTCTATTTTTTTTATTTGGTAAAGGTGAATAATTTGTATCTATTATAATTGTGATTACTACATTTTTCAATCACAAAAAATCCTAGAAGTGTGATGAGTATTATGCATTTGCGGGTGAAATATTTTTTTCATCACACCCCTAGGTTTTTTTGTGATTTAAAAATGTAGTAATCTCAAATTATTTATACTACTATTTAAGAATATTTTTTTCATCACACCCCTAGGTTTTTTTGTGATTTAAAAATGTAGTAATCTCAAATTATCTATACTACTATTTAAGAGGTTTTCTCTATTTGGACTAGATTTTTTTTTTTTTTTTTGGTTCCAAAATACCCATATTTTCCTAGATTTAAGTAGAAACAAAACTAAAGAATAATTTGGTAAAACTGCTCATTTTAACTCCCACTTAAACATTGCCAATAAAATGGGACCACATTTTTTTTTTTTTTTGTGATAAATAGGTTCACTCTTTTGGTTAAACGTTTTCAATTTTTTTTTAATAGAATTGCTTTCCTTGCTCCAAGATCTCACGTTTGTTTTTTGTTTTTGTTTTTGTTTTTTTGTTTTTTTTCAAATATTTTCTTATTTATTTTGAATTAAAAAAAAAAAACACTCTTATTAAAAAATGTAGGGACTCAATTTGTAACGGACCCTTAACAATAAAATTTGTAGAGAAGTGGGTTTAAGGATTTGGCATCACCGAAGTAAACAATGGCTGGTATAAAGTTTATAATAAATAATTGATGGCATGAGATCCATTGGATTCTAAATGTGAGAATTTGGCCAAGTGTTTGTGAAGCATATTTGTCCTCGGCCCAAGCCGAGGATCTATTATTCTTTCTTACTTCTCTTCGAATGATCCCCCTTTATGTTGGGCAATCTCTTGGTTATATAGCATTTTTACTTTTCTTAGTTTTCGCCGTCCACTTGTCAATTATCGAAGCCTCTATGTACAGGGGATTATCTCATCATCTGTATTTGCAGGTTTTATGTTATTTCCCAGCCGCCTTTGCAGGCTTTATGATAGTTGAAGTGACTGATGCTTTAGGGTTTTCAAGTCACCTCACCATTAAAGCGGTCAGAATGTTGGTGAGATATATTCAACGAATGAGGGATATTTTCCCTTTAGGGAAGTCGGTGTGCCGAGGACGTGTCATCCTCGGCGAGGCCTTTGAATGACCTGGGCTCTTTCCCATTGTCCTCGGCCTTTACATCATCCTCGGCGCGGGCCTTCGGCCGCATGTAGTGGGACAGCGTGGTTAATGCAATAGGGCCCCACAAAAAACTATTACTATAACTTCTCATCCATATCCTTAAATTTAGCAAATTATTAACACTAGCCTCTTAACGTGAGCGCGTGCTCAAAAACTCTTTTTTTTTTTTTTTGGTAAAGGTGAATAATTTGCATCTATTATAATTGTGATTACTACATTTTTCAATCACAAAAAAACCTAGGGGTGTGATGAGTGTCATGCATTTGCGGGTGAAATATTTTTTTCATCACACCCCTAGGTTTTTTTGTAATTGAAAAATATAGTAATCCCAAATTATAATAGATGCAAATTATTAACCTTTACCAAAAAAAAAAAAAAAAGCCTCTTAGTATGCGCGTAAGCATGTGCTCAGATGTTAGTATTATTAACAAGTTTCTTCCAATCCTCTCATATGTTGGACAAGTGACTTACACATGACATATTTCGTCAAGGCAAGTGGGAAGGTTAGCAAATTAACACATGTTATGTATACCAAGTCACATGTGTCTTTCTTTCTAGCTTTATATGTGACTGTACGCTAATAAATAACCATTCTTTCGCCTTAACAATTAAAATTACTTGAAAAAAGTTAACAGATAAGAGCATTAATTTAGGAAATATTTTTAAAAATTTATAATGAGAAAAGAGAAAAGTAACAAACTTTTGATAGTTTTTTATATTTCCCATAAAACTGGTATAAATTTTTTTCTAAAATGGTTAATTAGCAAATACCCTAATAATACTCATTAACCAAACCCAATTTTTTTTTTATGGTACAAACATATACTTCCTCTAAATAATTTAATTCTTATTTGAGACATGGTAGCTACGATTTTCTTTTTGGAAAGCTCAAAGTAATATATCTTTAACGTGCTAATTCTAATTTGATAAGACTTGATTTTTTTTTTTAAATGGTTAGAAATATTTACCTAATATATTTAAATTGTTAGAAATACTTACGTAAAACTATATCTTTACAGCTTAAACTCACACCCCTTGCTCTCCCAAGCACTTATGTGTAGAGAGGTACCAACCCAACCAACTAGGGTGTGGTTATAAGACCGATTTAGGTGATAGTATATTTAGTATCACGAATGAAACAGGCAATACATATTATCTTTGCCAGCAAATGTGTAAAAAAAATGAACTTGCAGATCAGAATCCAAAGAATTCCCAATACGAAAATGATCTTACCCGTAAAAGCAGAAACACAGGCTAATTGAATCTGACGCATTTTTCAACAAAAAACTAACCGATCAAAGAGACACAAGTCAACAACGATCTCATCATGGACACCAATGACCAATCAATAAAGAACCTAGGAAATGGAAGGGTAGCTTCACAGCTAATCAAAGTCCCCAGAATCCAAAGAAGGATTGAAAGGGAAGAAGTGCAAAACAAACTGATCAGAAATGTATAATAATATCAAAACAAAAAGAAGCACTTATAAAAAAAGGTTTCTTGTTTTTGCTTCTCTCGTGCATGATGGATCATACCAAACTCCCACTTAGTAACTCCACAAGCTCGCTCTTCTTCATCTTCGAATACCCTTTTATGCCACGAGTCTTTGCAAGTGCCCTCAATTCCGTTAGCTTCAATGCACTCAAATCCACATGTTCACTTATCAGCTGCTTATCTACATTCTCATTATTACAAGGTTCATCAGTATCTGAAGGCTCAGCCTCTGACAACTTTGCAAGCTGAACATCTGGAAAAGTGACAACGGCCTCGGGCTCAGACTCAGGCTCAGGCTCAGGTTCAAGCTCCAGCTCTGACTCTTGTTCAGTCTTTAGGTCACTCTCAACCTGATTCTCCTCACTCTTCTCACTCAAATTCACTTGGGGCATGGTATCGATAGTGTCCTCACCAGAATAAATGGGCTGGTATTTCACGCGAGGAACAGGAGACTTGCGTTGGAAATTTGATGGAGGCCTAGTGGAGGGAGAGGCATTACGTTCTTGTCCCTCATCCTTCAAACTGCTATTTGAATTATCGAAGCTTGAACTTTTTCCTTCATTGTATGGGTCATTCTGTGGCGGTTGGTCCAAAACAAAGTCTTTGTTGCTGTCATTGATCCCACTACTTCTCTTGCTTTGCTCGGCTGAGTGTTTCCTTAATAACTTCAGGAGCGAATCCACAGTCTCGCTCTCTTTGCCTTGACCTTGCAAGGCTTCAATCTTCTTTTCTTCTTTGGTTGCAGCTCTCTCTCGAAGTTGAGCCTGGACCTTTCTAAATAGCTCAACAATCTCCTTCTCCCTAGGTCCAGGTGTTGCAGTTGCATTAAATTTAGGAGTACTGGAGAGAGAGAGTAGTGGTCCATTCTTCGAAGATAACATATCAGATTCATCGAGGTTGACAAAGCTCTCTCTCTCTTCATTTTGCCTGTTCCTGTTTCTGGAGAAACTGCGCCTGTTTTGTCTTGAAAAGTCTGGGTTTCTCCTATGACCACCAGAATTTGCTTGGCAGACAAAAGCTACTCCCTTTGAAGCACATTTCAGTGATCCAATCTTGAACTGTGAATGGAACCTACAGTCAATGCGAGAAGAAGGAGATACAGTAGTTGCTCTTCCAGAAACTCCTGAACAAGGGAGACATCCACCTTCTACCACTCCACAACCTGCAAGAAAGCCAAGATCTATGTATATTTATTAAAAAATGTCAAAAATAACAGTTTGAGAAGCTTTCCTTGTTTTTAGCTCATCACACATGAATACAGCCTTTAGACATCTGATGTGAATCCCCACATGTAACAAAAACGTTCAAATTACAACTATTGAAACACTTTTCAATGGTTGATGCTGGTTTTCGCTCCTATACATTTCCTTATAAACATGGTAATTAAATAACATGTCTCACAGAGTTCAGAAGACAACTTAAATAAGCATGAACACACATATCAAAAGCACGAAAATCATATTTGCCTAACTAGCACATAAACACAAATAATGTTGTGAGAGGATCAAACTATTAAAAAATAAAATAATAAAAATAAATAAATAAATAAATAATTAAAAAAAAAACTAACACTATCTGAGGATATTGAGTGCTTAAAGCACCAACCAACCGCTTGTGCCACAATAAAAAAGCATGTGTGTCAAGTCTAACACTATCTGAGGATATTTAGTGCTTGAAGCACCAACCACCCGCTTGTGCCATGTACCATACAAAAGCATAAGCATCTAGTCCAGATAAACTTATTAAACCTGCAGAGATTCACTGCTCTCAAATCAATTTCTTACCCTCAGTCCACCACCCAAAAAATAATAACACTACTCAGGTCAATCTAGAGAGAAGGAGAAGAAGATGAAGAAGAGAAGTGTCAAGGCTGACTTCTTGTTAGAAAATCAAAACTCAAGCTCAACTAATCAGAAAAAGTACAGAAAAGTAACTTCAGAGACTAGTGTTCTGCTCAACAGACGAGACAAGTGGTATACATGTTTGAGAACTATGGTCATAAAGTTACAGAAGCTCCTGGCTCAACCAGAGTGAAATTCGAACTTAACTTCACCAACCATTAAATTCCAGTAGAAACTTATTGCTTAACCAACCAGCAAGAATAAAAATGCAAACTTAAACAATAAATCACCCACCATCACCGTGTGTGTGTGTGTATATATATATAACATTGTTACCTACATTCAAGACCCCCAAAAAGGCATTTCAACGAACAGATTGTGGGCAATACTAAAAAAATTCACAACAAACACAAAAACGTGAAATTTAATTTCCAATAAATTATCCAAACAATAACAATACCGTGAAATAAGTAGAATCAAGATCCATTTCAACGGAAATAACATAACATCCATATACATACACTGATACACAGACTACACACAAACAAAAGCAAGAGTAACACTCAAATAACCAGCCAAACTACGAATACCCATTTGAAAAAGGTTGATAAAAAAAAAGCAAATAAGGTTCAAAATCTCAAAAAGCAAAAGGGAAAAGTGAGAAACAGCAAGCAACATGAGCAACAAAATCTTCTTGACCAATGTGCACAAGCAGAACCATCAAAGGAAGCTAAGCTTTTTTAAAAAAAAAGTACAACTTTGCACATTTGGGCTCAACTATACTCGAAACCCTAAAGCTCTGTTTGGTTGCTGGGCAAACAGTTTCTACGAAAAAGAAGAAATGGGAAAAAGAGAAAAATGGATAACGGGGCACCACTGAGTTTCTGAGGAACCAAACAGAGCGTAAAGCGCAAAGAATAAGAGAGTACCTGGAACGTTCTTGGAGACAAGGTGGACTACTTGAGACATTGCATACAGAGCTTAAAGAGTGAGTGAGTGAGTGAGAGTTCAATGGCGGTTTTGCATTTTATGGTAGCGTATAAGAAAGTGTGTTTGGTTTTTCTCAGTTTATACAAAGGTTTTTGTTTGCAAATTTTATATAGCCATTGATAAGGGACTCGTTGGGTAATATGTAGTTTGGTCTTGGGCAAAAATTAGTGGGCTTGTTATTTTAACTTTTGAAGCGGCAATGTGTCGGGCAAGTTTCGGGTTCGGGTTGTGTGCTGGACTAGCAATATTTTCCTAGTAAAAAACCAAAGAAATAAACTTGAATGATGTTTATGAGAGCAATTAGATTTAGAGGCACAAAATTTTTTACCAATACCGAAGTCCGAACAAGAGTTAATAAAAAATTTGGTTGTAATCATTGTGTTTGTAACAATTTTTCTTTTTAAATCTTTCAATCTTTTGTTAATTATTAATCCAAAATATCAAAAACTTTTGTTTTTTGGTATGTCTTGACCATAATAAAGTCTTAAACCCCTTCATTTTTGTCTCCACTTTTATAAATTATTATAGACATACATTCCATGTATTCTATTTTAGTCCTACTTATTCAAAATCTTTTAAATTTTAAAGCATCTTACCAAATTTCTAATTTGACATTAACTCTACTTCTAGTTTCATTCACTAAAATTATATCACCTAATGTTTTAAATTTCATTCTACACCGGTTAGTATTTACCACATCTTGGTACACAAAATCTCTTGTTATGTATTGGCTCAAATACAAAGCCATACTTAGGTGTTTCGAGCATTTAAGGCAAAAACTTCATTTCAACTTAGAATAGAATTTGGACATTTTGTCATATCATTTACAAAAAGTATACACTAAGGGACTTATTACTCTTTAATTGATTTAGTGAGCTCATTTATGAAATGCAAAAAATGAATTTATTTATAATTAAAGTGACTAAATTTTATGTTAGCCGTCAACCTAACATAACTCTCTTCCTATATTCAAGCTTGATACTGACTAGGAACAGAATATATGACACTAAATATTGACACATACTTGGTACTGTTCAACCGAGTATGCTTCACTTTGATTCGGTTAATTGGGAGGAAGAGTGAGTAAAAGGTACGCTCATAATTTTGAGGCAGCAATGTGTTTGGTTTGTTTCAAGTTTGAGTTGAATGTCCTGGAGTTGTATTCTTCTCATCCTTTCTTCTTCTTATTTTTCCCTTTCTTTTGATCATATTTGAATAATTTGAATTTGAACTACTAGCAACATTTGCCTACAATTTTACTTTGACTGGTTGAACCCCAAAAAATATTTACTTTGAATAGTGTTTTGAGCTGTATATGAGAGCTTCTTACCACTAAACTACCTTTGCAGATAATAAATAACATTTGATTATGCGTACAAGAATACTATCAATATTGCACATAGATTGTCAGATAACTATGGCATGTAATACAACACATAAGTTCTAATAGACTTGGGAATTTTTTTTTTTTTTTTTTTTTGGGGACTTCACAATGTAAAATTCCTTTTAATGATTTTGGAAGAATATTTTCATGCCACGTAAAAATGTGCCAATAATTCAATTCACTTCCTCCATTGAGTTAAGATCCGGAGGTTGAATTCTCTCACTTACACTTGATAAAAAAATAATACTAATAATAAAGTAGAACAAAAACATACAGTTATGGCTATATAGTTAGGAATGAATTAGATTTGATGAATTTTATGATGAAATTTCCTTAACTCTAGAAAAGAAAACAAGAGTGATTGTCATAGCCTTTGTTTGGGAAGCGTGTTTTGCGCGTTTCTCAGTGAAAGCGTTTTTTCCTACCCACAAATACCATATTCAACAACTTTTTCTTTAAAACTAGGTCTCACGGTTCTATTCACACATTTAAAAATTATTTTGCTACAATGTTTCAGTAATAAGCGGTATCCGAACAGACTCATAGTAGCAGCAAACGAAATGAAATCATCCATCTCAAGACCAAATTATTCATTGGACAGTCAAAGGCATTCCAGAAAATCCTAATCCTGCTTTGGAAGTGGTGCTAACCACGACGAGGACCATGCCAAACACAAAATCTAACTTATTTTTTTTTATCAATGCAAGTGATATCACAATGCCCGAAGGCAAGTAGTACTTGTTTTTGTTGCTATGATTTTGCCTTCCTTTTTATTTGTTTGTTATTGGCCTTTCACCTTTTGCTTGTTTCGCTTGTACTATATATCCCACGGGAAGAAAAGAGAAGGAAAACAAAGAAGATGACCTTGAAATGGCTTAGGCAGCAAGCTTGAAGGGTTCACTTAATCAAGGCTCAATCGATGGTGTTTTTTTGTTGTGTGTCAAAAGTTTGTTCGGAAAAACATAGTAAAATAGGATTTGGTGAACATTTTAAAGCATGTTTTTGAAATAGATTGACCAACAGAGCCATTAGAGCAGTGATTAGGGTATTACATCTTATAGCAAAGCAATAACAGAAATGAAAAACTGAACCTCTCAAGAAGAGTATCACAGTAATTTTGGAGCATAAAAAGCGCATGTTAAAACAGGCCCAAGTATGGCCAGCAGGTGGGGTGAAAAATAGGAACAGTTTTTGGAATCAGATGTTATTCTTCCAACACTTGACAACAGCAAGCTCACAGGCAACTAAATGCAAGCGAAGAGTGTCCCAATATAAGCATCCAGAACAGCAACAAGATTGATTCCTTTTTGCCCTTTTGGCTAGATTTTAAGACTAGAATACTGTTCCAATGCAAAGTTAAATACAGCTGAAACTCAAAATTCGGTACAGGCCGCTTCATATGCTGAGTAGGGAAGAAAGACCAGATTACCCGATTAGCACACCTGGTCAAGGATAACCATAAATACACCACGATTCGATGAACGTTTAAAATCCCCTCTTTTATTTTTCCTTTGTAGTTCAAACAAAATGGATGAAAAGTAATCCAATAGGAAAATGGGGAGGAAAGAACAATACATACAAACCAAGTCAATGCTTTCTGTGGGCACATTTAGGCTTTGTGATTTTTTGCCATCTCATCAACATCAAGTTCGACTTCTAACACTGGTGAATCCTTTTTCATACTGAAATGACTGAGGAACACAAAAATTTCTCTGTCACCGGAACATTCTCTACCATAAGAAAAAAATGGGTAAAGTAAAATGAACTTGAGGAGCAGCTCACCTATTCTGCACAGGGCCATGATCCACAGCTGTTCGCAGGCAATATATTACTCTACCAACAATATCTGTCATGGGAACTGGACCAAACATTCGACTGTCCTTGGCTTCCTGCTATTAGAGGATAAAAGGGAAGACAAAAAGGAAAGAAAAAAATTATCCATTCATGCCAAGGCATTTCAAGAATCAATCATCAACATATGCTTTATATAATAATTTATCCTCACCACCCTATGGCACACAATTCTCACAGAGGAAAAGAATTAAAAAAAAATTAAGAAATTAATGAAAAAGGAATAACTGCATTTGTAAGTTTAGCATGATGCTAGATGGGTAACGCTGGACCGGATCCAGAAGTGGAAACTCCTAAAACTAGAGGGTGCTGTCATTTACAAAAAATCTTGTTGTATTGAGATGAGAAGAATACAACAAAGTAAATATACTATAATTTTTGTATTTTATTAAGTACAGGTCATAAACGTAACAGAATAGTCCTTGCCCTCTAACGTTCTTACGAACTCTAACAGAATAGAGCATATATTTAAAAGATTCCTACATTTTTTTTAATAAGTAAAAAGATTCCTACATTTATTAAAAATTTGGGGTAACTAAAATTTACTATCTTTTATTTATTATTATTTCTTTCTTTCATTTATTCCCTGTTTGCTAGCCAAGAAATTGAGCAACTGAATATAAATAAATTTGGGTCCATGTTCTCTTCTCTTATGTCGTTAACAAAAGAGATAGAAAGGGGATTTATTTTCTTCTCCGGCCAAATGAACCAGAATGAGGTGCGAGAGCAAAGACAACAAGAAGACAAAATCCATCCCAACATTCTTGATCATCAGCAAAGACAATGATCATAACCACAAATCTATTACTCAATTCAAAACATCTTTTACTTCTGTATTCATTATATGATATAACTTCTCTAATTAACACAGTAGTTGACTTGGAAATTGGTTATGGAAGACTTGTGAAAACAGGCTTCAATTAGAGAAAGGTAATGGATTATGCATTGGGAATCCCCTCATATCATGGCCAATGAGTCCTTGACTCTTCAAAACCTCCAACCACTCGAGATTTTTTATTTTTTATTTCCCTTTAAAAGAGATTTTTTCTCTGATTTCTCTCCCAACCAAAATTTCCCTCTACCTGTGCAGGCCTTACTTCAAATTTCAATCCCAAAACAAACCACCAACACAAACACCAAGTTCGTGGCCATTGCTCCCAAGAGGCAAATGCCAGAGGCAAATGCCAGAAGCAAGGACCACAATGGTCTTAGCCTCAGCCAGTGGCCCAAGAACTCCATGAAAACATGCTTGAGAAAGAGCCTTCTCGTAATTGGTCTTCATATTTGAATCAAACCTCTAAGCTGCAACATGTGGTCATTCTTCAATTGAAGGAAGGAAAAGATGGAAGTGGCATCTGGGAGGAGAGAGTGGATGAGGAAAAAGAAAATTCGAAAAGGACAATCTAGGGATTTTACTGATAACTCAAGGGAAATATAGGGATTTTGGTATCTTTTTAGGGGTAAAGTAGTGAATTCATTGTGGGATGCAACCAAATAAAAAAAAAAAACCAAGTGTCAAATAGTGATTTCATCAATAACTTAAGGGTAAAATAAGAATGTTATATCTTTGATAGGAAAAGTATATTTAAGTAAAAATGAAATGTTATATTTAACAAATGATAGGTTAATCCAAAAAGAAAAATGGAATGCCTAATTAACAGAGTTAGGTCAAATAATGGTTTTAGGGTTTGACAGTCATTTCCTCAATAGATAGGAGGGAGTGTCGTGTTGTGAAATCTCAAGGGAGAGATTGGTGTAATTTACTCAACTTATTTTTTATTGGTAAGTTATACACAAGTTCACCCTCCACAAGGGAGAAGGTGCAATTTTCTTTTTTATTTTGGAGATAGGTAGATAGTACGGAAAGGGTGCCATTACCATAGACATGGGGCACCACAAAGGATGCCATTACCATTGGGCTATCACTTGAACCCTTGAGGTGCTATTTGAGCAAGAGTTCATTGGCTAATTTGAAAGAAGAAACACTGAAATTGGATTTGTGGAAATATCTATTAATACTTTACTTGTTGCTTGGGAGCACAGTAATTTCTCTCAGCTGATTTGCTTTTCCAAAATGCATACTATGTAGAAAGAAGTGGGGTAATCTATTAGACAAACCAAACAATTTGGCTAAATGAATATTGGATAAGAAAGTTATATTACCTTGGGCTTTAAGTTCTCATTGTCAGCCAAGACCCAGCACTCATCCTTGTCAAGAATAAAAGGCTCATCTTTTTCATCCTTAGAGATCATTTCATACCCTTCAATAGCAGCCAATCTTCTGACTAGATAGTCATCTGATTTCTGGGGGTCCTTCACCACCACCACATCTCCAACAAAAACACGCCTGTCAAAGAAACACGCATGCTGTAAATCAAGTTGTGAGTCAAACAAGAGATATCAAGATACTACACAACAAATGTGATATCAAAACAATACTAAAGCATGTGAACAAAGGATGGCAGCATTATGGAACTGAAATGAAAGCTATTATTTCTTGGCTTCTGCGTTTTATTTTTTTCCTTGGCTTCTACATTTTATGTTTCCAAGGTCATGCTTACAAGCATATTTGTTAATAAAAATCATATCATGTACAACAAGGAAGATTCATCACGAAAACTATTGGATTCAACAACAAAAATCCAACTTTCTTACCAACATATGAAAAGTTACGAACTTAACCAAATCCACATTAATCTATAAAACACATAGCATTTGCTAAATAGAGTCGTTACAACATAATCATACTTTCTCAAGCAATCTGAAAAAAGAGCATCTGAACCTGGGGTAGATCTCTATTAGGAAAAAACTCTTCTCCATTTCAGATTGAGAAGCCAATCGACTTTCTGAAGTTAGTTATAAGTCTTACATGCTGGGGTTTCATCTACAAGCTAATTCAACAAACTAGTGAGTGTGCCAACTGTTTCTCAGTATGAATCTTCTGAGTGACAAACAAAGGTTCTCTTAACGAGATAAATCCAAATGTATCATCCTAAAAAAGGTAAGGTTTCACACACTTATTCAATTGATAATTCTCCCTATAACTATGATAAAATTTCTGTCTCTTTCCCCATATATTTTACTAAAACTTTTAAAAGAATTCCAGAATTGTATCTCTTGAATTTTCCAAAAAACTGCTTTCGAAAGAGAAGCAGGTCTCCTTTCACTCATATACTTACGGGCAACAGCTAACAAGTCCCCAGAAATATTTGATCTAGTTCAATGTGGTTTACAATTAGGAACACATATACCATCTCCACATTGACTATCCTCCCACAGAGGGAAGCACAAACAATGAACACCTCCATTGTCAACTTATCATTTGCAGGACACAAAACAAAATGAAAAAGCTAGAATCAAAAAACAACATACCTCAACCCAAATTGTGTGTCAAGTTTGGAAAGCAAAATATTTGAGGAGGCTCTAATAATGTTGACCACGCCATCTATGTAATAGTGTTTTACAATTAAAATTTTTTGATAACTACTCAATTGTACTGATATTAAAGATTACAAAAAAGAACAATAGGGATAAAATGGAATATACCAATCGTATACTCCTAAATATTCCAACAATTAAGGGTACAAAGAATCTAAAATCACACATATTCAATGGTCTACACCCATCCAAGGGTATCCAATAGAAAAGGGTCCCAATAAATTGAGATATCAACCTCTCAGTATTCAAATATAGCCTTTCAAATGTCTTTCTAATCCTCTTCTCCTTATCTACCACATCAAACACAATGGAGCTATATTCTAGACCCTAGTTCGGCACCAGCAACAAAGAACCCTTCTCACTGCTTTAGGCATCACCCACTTTACACCAAAAAAAACAAAAAATAAATTCCATAACTCCCTCACTATTGTACAATGTAAAAGCACAACATACTTCCCCATCATGTTTACACATCACACGTCGATTTACTATGAGCATACCACCTCTCACAAGGTTGTCTATTGTAAGAATCATTCCCAATGAAGCCATCTATATGAAGAAAGCCACCTTCAGGGGAGCCTTTGCCCTCCAAATTTCCTGGCAAGGGATATCTGAAACAACACTCCCTCTTAATGCTTCATAGTACAAACGAAAGCTAAAACACACGTCTTTATTTAATTTCCTAACCACCTGATGCTCTGAATTCACATTAATCCAAGTAGACTATAGCATCTCAAAAGAGTATAAAATGACACTAGTATCCAATCCTAAGCAGACCTGACAAGAGTTGCATTCCAATGCACTCTGCCATCTATCACCTCCACATACTCATTTACATTAGCATTTTCATGTGAAACAATCTGATTTAATTCCGGAAATAAAGATGCCAGGTTAGAGTCCGCATACCAAGTATCATGCCAAAATCTGATTTTTCTGCCATCTCCAACCCAAAACCCAATCAATCTGCACAAGAATTCCACTCACTCGAATGGCCTTCTAAACTCCTTTTCCAAGAATGTTCATTCTCCTTAGTGAACCTCCATTGCCACCTCCCCAATAGCACCTGATTAAATGCAGTTAACTTACAAATATCCAATCCTCTTTTACCAATCGACATGCATGCAGTTTGCCAATCCACCAACTGTACCTTTTCTTCCATCCTAATTCCACCCCAAACAAAATTCCACTACAATTGTTCCAATCAAAACTATTATATACAAGATAAATTTCTCTCATGAATTAGAGCCAACTAGATTTCAGTTGCTTTATTTTATGATTTTAAATTTATTTGAAGGGTAACTAGAGAAATTGGAAAATTTAATTGCTTTAAATTTATGAATTGACAATCAATATAGGACAAAGAAAAAAGAAACTTAATACTTGTCATTTAATAAGTTATGAACCATTTACATTCAGGCATTATGAAATCACATTCACAAATCCACATTTTAAACCCCCACAAATATGAAATGCCTACTATGAAGTTCATATATGGGATCCAAAACTTATTAAACTTAGGATAAGATTATAAGTCATGACACCGAATTTAAAGTTTGTAAAGTATATTCAGAAGAAAAATATATATACTTGATCACCAGAATGGTCCAAATATGTCAACGCCAGAACTAGGAAATTTAAGCTGCAAAAAGAACCGAAAGAGAGATCACTTCAGTAAAAGAAGAGTAAATTACGTGGGATCTGCAGCTGGTAATTTCCGGACCAGAAGAGTTCCCCCTTGTGGACCAATACTAGGGGCCATTTCCTCTCCCTTATTCCAGTGCAAGTATGTCAACTTTCCCTGAAATAGATTCTTCCAAACAGCGTCACCCATTTCTCTGTCGGTAATTTGACCTCTTTTATAGCTCTGTATCACATTGCAGATGTGATCATAATTTTGCAGTTGAAAAAAAAAAGGTAAAACAAGTGCAGTATATCCAACAAGAAAATTAAGCATTACTTAACCATGTATAACCTCTATTTAGTTGAAACAACTATTCCCCTACAATAATCCTAAAAAGCTTAAGCTTTTCAGGATTACACAATGAGGCAAGCCTCAAACAAAAAGAAGATGCCACACTTTCAGACTTGAGCCTTAGATCTCCTAAGAAGTACACCTCAAACACACAATTCATCTTTTTTGTGCATCCCCTAAATTCCTAAGGCAAATTTCATCTATAAGCTAAAAATCCTAAAAGCCATCCCCTTCTATTTTTCATCTTAGATTTATTAGACTAACACTTCTTTTATATAAACATTTTAACAACCTAAGAAAGCTGGCACATGAAAAAAAGCTTAAAAATTGATTATTTAAGCATATCCCAGAAAACCCATTTGCCATTTAGACCAAAACCCCATGACCAAAAAAACCCAAGATGCAAAATCAACGGGAAAAAATAAATGTCAATTACAAGGAGAAGACAACAATCTAGGATATGAAATACACAAAAATCAACAAAACCCATGAGTATTACAAAACATAAAAATGATAAATGGGCAGAGAGTGTGTGTGAGAAGTGAAGGACCTTCCAGCTAAGAGAGACGGAGTACTCAAGCTTGTGAGCTATGTATCGGAACCAAGTTGATAGGGAAACCATCGCAGAGAGACCTTTCAGTTGTGTTTAATGTTGTTGTGGTTAGTTTACAATACTACTTTTTCTTAAGTAGTTGTATCGGTACTGGTTTCAGCTTTGAGGGGATTTCTAAAACCCTTTAAATTTCTCGGATTTTTTTTTTCGATCTCACCCATTTCCACTATTTTTATAATTTCAGCATATATTTTACTCTTTCTTAATTTGGTCCTATTCTTATCCATAAGTTTTTTTAATTTTTTTTAAATTAATGATAAAATAGTCTCAAATTTGTTTGGCTTAAGAAGGTAAGAAAATGCCTTTCATCAATGATTTTTTTTTTTAACTCTCTCTTGCGTGACATTCAATTAGCTAAACAAAATTTAAGGTGAAATTGTAAGGGCAATTGGTTCTTTAAATTTAAAGTGATTTCTATTAGTTCCTCAAATTTAAACATGAGCGATATTAGTCATTTTGTTAACTATTGTTATTGCCTAACATTTGCATAAACTCATGCAAAATTTTCTATCTATTTTAGTATAAGAATCTACTCTTTTTATTTTACTTTCTTACTTTTTAAAACACCTCACATCAATTTATTTATTTTAAACTACATTTCATTAAATATTATTTTTTTTCTTTATTTATTTTTAATATTTCTCTTTCTTCACATGTAACAACCATCTTTTTTTTTCTTCATCTTTGGGATACAAAAAAAATTAAAAAATTAAAAAATTAACTTATTTGGAAATAGTGTAAATTACACGGTTATTATTTTATTTTTTAAAAAAAAATTGTTAGTATAAATTACTCGGTTATTATAACAAATTTGTAAATTTACACCTTTAAACATTAAGTTATATGGATCTTTAGATAAGACTGTAAATTTTACACCTTATATTATACACTCACTATGTGAGTGTTTTGTCTTCCGTTATATCTTACTAGCATGTAACTCCATGCAAACGAATGGATACACTTAAAATTAAACAAAATTTTTATTATAAAAATATAAATAATTAGTCAAATTAATTTTTTTTTAAAGCATGTAACACATGCATTCATGCATACATATAGATATATTTAAAATTAAACACAATTTTTATCATAAAATATAGATAATTAGTCAAATTATATTTTTAAAGTAAATGTGAATAGTCACATATTAAAATTCTTACCTAAATTTAGTACTACTTATGATCATTTTTTTTCTAATTTTTAATAAGATAGAATGTGTGGTGATTTTTTTATGTGATAAAGTTTATTTTATTTATTTTTCTGAGAAATACGTGGTAATTTTTATTGAGTATATGTGAGTTTTATTTATTTATTTTATAGTTCATTAATATTAGATTATTAGTATTTTGACTTATTAACTCACTTGACAAAAAGATTAAAAAACTTAAGTAGACACATATCACAAATTTAAGTGGATAATTATGGTGTAATTTCCACATAAATTTGGACACATGGCGTAAAATTGGATTACAATTTCAAATTTTAATTCAATTTTCTCTAAGATTTACCTATTAATATACACACACACACACACACACACACACACATATATATATATATAAATGACTTATAAATTTGAATTTTTTCTAGTTATATCATTTTGTTTTTTATGGTTTATTATATTGGACTCATCGTTTTCTACACTACATTAACTAATTTGGCACAAAAATTTAAAATTTTAGATTAGATGGGACATGTGATGCAAAATTAAAATCTAATTGAAATTCAATTTTTACACTAAATTAACTCACTTGGCACAAAATTTTAAAATTGAGATTAAGTGAGACACATGACGCATGTAGGGACTGGGTTTGAGCACTGCTTTTCCTTTGAATGAGTGGACTCAAGCCCAGCTAGCCCGATACAATGAATTTGTAGAGAGCGGGTTAAAGGGCCGGGTTTTAGCAAATGGACAGCGGTTAGTATGGCGTTTATGGCAACCAAGCTGAGATGGACGAAGTTTAATGAAGAAGGTTTATTCTTGGCTCAATTTGGTGAGCTCCCTTCCAGTGAGAACCAGTTAGCCTTCTTTTTCCCCCCTCTGGAAAGAGAGGGATCCCTTTTCAAAAGAGTTTCTTACATTATATATCTCTTTTCAGTTGATCTTAGCCCTACATTTGTCGACCAGGCAGGTCACTACTCGAGTGCTTGTCCCATCAACCGTTTTTTCATCCTTCTGTGATTTGCAGTTACCAAGGCTACAGTGTTCAGGGGTCATTTCCTCATTAATGCGGCCAGAACACCAGCGTTGGGCATTTAATGTGGAGGTGACAGTTTGTCTTAGTTTTGCTCCTCCACCGTCCTCTCATGATCGGTACATTATACTCGTTCTTTCTCTTGGGTTGCTCTGGGAGGCTGCCTTTGATGGGGTGTTGACTCTCCCTCCTCTGGTCAGGGTTAGCCGAGGACATAGTTGTCCTCGACTGTCCTCCTCGGTGATTCGGACTTTTTCACGTCATCTTCGGAAGTTTCTTCCTCCTTAGCATGGGCCTTGGGCTTGGTACGAAGTGGGCCGGGGTTGCCTAATTCCTTGGCCCCATAATAGCCCCTCAAAATCCTGCTGTCTGGCTCTTCGGACAGAAAGGGGGATTTTGATGTCCTCGGGCCTACGTCATGGCTTGCCTCTAGTCAGTGCCGGAGTCCCTTCACTTGCCCAAGGCACACTCTTGGCATTTCGGTGTACGAGGCGCGCCCTCATTAATATCCTCGTGAATTGGCGCAGATTCAACGGTTGGAAATTTCTTTGGAAATTGGGCGGGATTTGCTTCGCCGCATCTCTCTCCTCAAATTTCATGCGGATTAATTTTTACTAAATTTCGCCTTCTATATAAGGCCCTCTGGGGGGATTGTTATTTCTCATTTACAAATCCCCACATTCAGCCGAAACTTCAAGCTCTCAACACTTTAGGCATTTCCAAGAACTTTGCCAAGGTCATGATCAAAACTTAGGGAATGAGATGGCCCTAGATAAGGGCAAGGGCAAGGAAGCCAAGCCCCTTTCAGGAACCAAGGATGTTGCCCAGGCCCTGGACAAGGCAGTTGAGGCAAAGGAAGCAAAGGACAAAGATGTTCCTTCCCTTCAACCGAGCAAGAAAGAGGGCCTTCCACCTTTAGCCAAGAATCGAAGCAAGCGTAGGTCGCATCAGGCTTTCGGCGTGACAAAGTTTGGGTCTTGCGTTGATGGTGGGACCCCGATGGGGGTTTGCAAGGTTGCTGAACGGTTGACGCCCGAGTGTTGCCCTCTCCAATGCCTAATTATCATGAAACTGGGAAAGAATTAAGGGAACATCCTAGGATGGGGTCATCAAGCACTTCTGTCTCTTTTTCTTTCTCATCGTCGGTGCCATCCCCACAAGCTCGATTGTTGCTGGGACGAGACTGTGAATCTACCATTCCCATGGGCTTTCTCTTTTTAGAGTTAGCTTTAAAACAAGTCTGCCTCAGCCTCTCCCATTGTAGTTAACTTTAAAACAAATCTGTCATAGCCTCTCCTATTGTAGTTAGCTTTAAAACAAGTCTGCCTCAGCCATTTGATGTATGATGTATCTTTCTTTTATTTAATAAAAAAGGGTTATTCTTCTTACTTTACGAATCTTCTATTTTCTCTGCAATAATTTATTTAATGTGTGTGTTATTTTTTACCTCCAATGGGACTTAGAATTGATGCCATTAGTAGTAACGAAGAATTGTCACCCTAATTTTGACAAAGCCGACGATAGCCCTTAATCGCTATCTTTAACTAAGTTAACAATATAGGAATAACCAGGAAAATAATCAAGTGCTCTGCCCCGTGGATTGTGCGACTAGCCGAGTATGTTGGATTTAAACAAGCGATTCGGGGGGGGAGGGGGGGGGGGGACCACCATGTACCAAGGCTCCGTTCGGCGTTCATAGTGACGCCGCGGCGTCGTTTTCCCCCAAATGTCTAATCCGAGGATCGTTTTCCCATAGGTTTGAGTCTGAGTACTTAGTTTCCCCACAGGTTTGAGTCCGAGGACCATGCAATACCTTGGTTCTGTCCAGGACTTAGTTTTCTTCTGAAGTACCTAGTTTCCCCACAGGTTTGAGTCTGAGGACCATGCAATACCTTGGTTCTATCTAGGACTTAGTTTTTTTCTGAAGTACCTGGTTTCCCCACAGGTTTGAGTCCAAGGACCATGCAATACCTTGGTTCTGTCTAGGACTTAGTTTTTTTTTTTTTTCTGAAGTACCTAGTTTCCCTACAGGTTTGAGTCCGAGGACCATGCAATACCTTAGTTCTATCTAGGACTTAGTTTTTTTCTGAAATACCTAGTTTCCCCACAGGTTTGAGTCTGAGGATCATGCAATATCTTGGTTCTGCCTAGGACTTAGTTTTCTTCTGAAGTACCTAGTTTCCCCACAGGTTTGAGTCTGAGGACCATGCAATACATTGGTTCTGTCTAGGACTTAGTTTTCTTCTAAAGTACCTAGTTTCCCCACAGGTTTGAGTCCGAAAACTATGCAATACCTTGGTTTTGTCTAGAACTTAGTTTTTTTTTCTGAAGTACCTAGTTTCCCTACAGGTTTGAGTCTGAGGACCATGCAATACCTTGGTTCTGTCTAGGACTTAGTTTTCTTCTGAAGTACCTAGTTTCCCCACAGGTTTGAGTCCGAGGACCATGCAATACCTTAGTTTTGTCTAGGACTTAGTTTTCTTTTGAAGTACCTAGTTTCCCCACAAGTTTAAGTCCGAAGACCATGCAATACCTTGATTCTATCTAGGACTTAGGTTTTTTTTTTTTTTTTTTTTTTTTTTTTTTTTTTTTTCTGAAGTACCTAGTTTCCCCACAGGTTTGAGTCCGAGGACCATGCAATACCTTGGTTCTGTCTAGGACTTAGTTTTCTTCTGAAGTACCTAATTTCCCCACAGGTTTGACTCCGAGGACCATGCAATACCTTGGTTCTGTCTAGGACTTAGTTTTCTTCTGAAGTACCTAGTTTCCCCACAAGTTTGAGTCTGAAGACCATGCAATACCTTGGTTCTGTCTAGGACTTAGTTTTTTTTTTTCTAAAGTACCTAGTTTCCCCACAGGTTTGAGTCCGAGAATCATGCAATACCTAGGTTCTGTTTAGGACTTAGTTTTCTTCTGAAGTACCTAGTTTCCCCACAAGTTTGAGTCCGAGGACCATGCAATACCTTGGTTCTGTCTAGGACTTAGTTTTTTTTTCTGAAGTACCTAGTTTCCTCACAGGTTTGAGTCCGAGGACCATGCAATACCTTGGTTCTGTCTAGAACTTAGTTTTCTTCTGAAGTACCTAATTTCCCCACAGGTTTGAGTCCGAGAACCATGCAATACCTTGATTCTGTCTAGGACTTAATTTTCTTCTGAAGTACCTAATTTCCCTACAGGTTTGTGTTCGAGGATCATGCAATACCTTGGTTCTGTCTAGGACTTAGTTTTTTTTTTTTCTTGCGTGGACCAGCCCTTCAACGGAGGTACGGAGCATATGGTTGATGCCCGGATCCCCTGGAGCTGTGTTCCACGTAGCAATCCACCCCACATGATCAACGTTTCAACGTGTTGACTTGAGCGAGCACTAAGTTATGACAAAGACAATGCATGTTCTCAGAAACAACGGTGGCGCCTTCGTACAGCATGCACTACCGTCAAAGTGGCCCTCTCCAAGGACCCTTGTCGATGGGAGCTTAGGCCCACCTTAACTAATCGCTGCACTCGCTATCACACAGGCCATTTCCCATAGACGGCGCCAATTGTAGGGACCGGGTTTGAACACTGCTTTTCCTTTGGATGAGTGAACTCAAGTCCAGCTAGCCCGATACAATGAATTTGTAGAGAGCGGGTTAAAGGGTCGGGTTTTAGCGAATGGACAGCGGTTAGTATGGCATTAATGACAACCAAACTGAGATAGACGGAGTTTAATGAAGAAGGTTTATTCTTGGCTCAATTTGGTGAGCTCCCTTCCAGTAAGGACCAGTTAGCCTTCTTTTTCCCCCACCTCTGGAAAGAGAGGGATCCCTTTTCAGAAGAGTTTCTTACATTATATATCTCTTTTCAGTTGATTCTAACCCTACATGTGTCGACCAGGCAGGTCACTACTCGAGTGCTTGTCCCATCAGCCGTTTTTCCATCCTTTTGTGAGTTGCAGCTACCAAGGCTGCAGTGTTCAGGGGTCATTTCCTCATTAATGCAGCACAAAAGCCAACGGTAGGCATTTAATGTGGAGGTAACAGTTTGTCTTGGTTTTGCTCCTCCATCGTCCTCCCATGATCGGCACATTATACTCGTTCTTTCTCTTGGGGTGCTCTGGAAGGCTACCTTTGATGGGATGTTGACTCTCCCTCCTCTAGTCAGGGTTGGCCGAGGACATAGTTGTCCTCGACGGTCCTCCTAGGTGATCCGGATTTTTTCACGTCGTCCTCGGAAGTTTCTTCCTCCTTGGCATGGACCTTGGGCTTGATACGAAGTGGGCCGGGGTTGCCTAATTCCTTGGCCCCACAGCGCAAAATTAGACTCTAATTGAATTCCAATATGAAATTTAATTGGATTTTCTTTCTGCTTTACCTATTATTATATATATATATATATATATAGATTTTTCAACTTTTCAAAAAAAAAAATTTAAATGACCCTGCTTGAAAAAAATAAAACTACTTGACAAAATGTTTAAAAAATTACGCTTTGAAAAGATACGATTTAAAACCACCTTACGTAACCACAAACTAATATTCTACAATTTTTTTTCCATTTTATGTATGTTCGGTAAATTTTATAAGTGAACCACATTAAACGTTTTTTCTTTTTAAATTATATGCTAATAAAATTATTTTTTTAAAATGAATAAATTAAATAAAATTCTTTTGGGCCCGAACACACTCATAGGAAAATATATCCAATGTAAGTAACAACAGTAATAGAATTAGATTTCTTTTGGTAACAATAATGTCGAAATATGATCAATATAATACCAAAGCAAGTAGAATTCATTTCGAAGGAGTGAGCTCTCGTGAAAGATTTTGTTTAAGGTGAGTGTTTGATTCAATTTATGTTTTGTTTTAGTAAAAAAGTGTTATTTTAACAGCAAATGTAGATTTGGGCTACGGAAGCCTTAATAGGAAAGAACTCATATAGGTAAAATGTTATGTTTCAAACTAAATCTAAGCAACTTAAATTTCAGTCAATTTAAAAGTGGATAAATTGTAATTTATTCCGAATTATATGCTAATAAAGTTATTTTCAAAAAATGAATAAAATTCTTTTGGGTCTGAACTCACTCATAGGAAAATATATCATAATGTAAGCGACCATAGTAATAGAACTAGATTTTTGGTACCCATATTTGATCCATAATGTTGAATTTTGATTATAGGCGTAAATGCACTTTTAGTCCCTACATTTTGACGTTTTTCCATTTTAGTCCCTACATTTTATTTTTTCCACTTTTAGTCCCTAAACCAATTAACGCATGCTATTTTCGTCCTTTCCGTCAGTCAACCGACGGAAATAGCTGAGCTGGCAGCCGGAGGAATTAAGTGGCATATTAGAGGCTGACGTGGCTAATAATTTAATAATAAAAATGCCACGTCAGCATCCATGTCAGCATTTAAATTAATAAAAAATGCCAGGTCAGAACAAATTAAAAGTAAACATTAATATAATTAAAATATTAAAAAAAATGTTCTCAAAAAAATATATTAAAAAAAAATAAAAACAAACATCTGAATCACTCTCTTCTCTCTCTCTCTCTGCCAATTCACATTCTCCCTCCTCTTTGATCTTTCTCCCCCAGCCGATTCTTTTTTTTTTTTTTTTTTTGATAAACTCTCCTAGCCGATTGAATGCTTTGAAATGGGGGTTTTGTGGATTCAGTTCTCAATCTCGACTATGGAGTTTTATGAATCAGTGGAGGCGAAGGATCGGTTTGGGGTGGTGGGTTGGTTTGGATTTGTGGGTTATGGATTTGTGGGTGTGTTGTGTTGCTGTGAAACCCCAGACCGGTGGTGGTGGTGGTTGCGAAGGATCGGTGGTTGTGCTGGCTATGTTGTTGTGATGGTCCCCATGGCAAAGCCTCAGGTGCAAAGCCCAGATCGGCCCTCACGGCGAAGCGCAGATCGGTCTTCACGGCGAAGCCCAGATCGGTCCTCACGGCGAAGCCCAGATCGGTCCTCACGGCGAAGCCCAGATTGTTTCTAACGGCGAAACTTCAGGTAGTGGGTGTTGTGAAGCCTCAGGTAATGGGTTTATGGGTGTTGTGAAGCCTAAGTCAGTCCTCACGGCGAAGCCACATCTCTACCTCTCCTCCATTCTGCTATATTGAGAATTTTGATGGGTATTTGGGAAAGAGATGGTTTTGGATAATAATTTTGGTTGAATATATAATTGATTTTTGTGGAAGAATTTGGGCACAAATTTTGGAATATTATGGGTTTCTATTCTTTTGTTCTTGTGTTTGAATATTTTGGGTTGTTGTTCTTACGTGTTCACGATCAAGATGAACACAGATCTTAATTGATTTTATTTTTAATTTTGTTTTTTCTCTTTTTGGCTGGGTTTTTCTGGGTTTGTGTGTTTGTTTGATTCAATGAGCCGAGTTGGCCAGGTTGGTTGATTTTGTTGTTGATTGTTTGAAATAAACTGGGTTTTGTTTGAGTTTTTGGGTTTCTGGGTTTTTGAGTGTTTGAGATTTCTGAGTTTTCTTTGATTTTATGATTTTGGCTACGAATCTTTGGGGGAAGAACGAGAAAAACTGATGGGTTTTCTTCTCAAATTTTATTGCATTATTGATTTGATTTTAAGTGGGAAAGGAAGTTGATTCCATGGGTTTAATTTTGAATTCGTGATCTTGGTTTTGAATTCGTGTTCTTGAGAGAGAAGAGAGTGATTCAGATATTTGTTTTTAATTGTTTTTTTTAATATTTTAATTAGATTAATATTTACTTTTAATTTGTTCTGAGGTGGCATTTTTTATTAATTTAAATGCTGACATGGATGCTGACGTGGCATTTTTATTATTAAATTATTAGCCACGTCAGCCTCTAATATGCCACTTAATTCCTCCGGCTGCCAGTTCAGCTATTTCCGTCGGTTGACTGACGGAAAGGACGAAAATAGCATGCGTTAATTGGTTTAGGGACTAAAAGTGGAAAAAATAAAATGTAGGGACTAAAATGGAAAAACGTCAAAATGTAAGGACTAAAAGTGCATTTACGCCTTGATTATATAACACCAAAGCAAGTATAATTTATCATTCAGCCAAAAAAATAAAAAATAAAAAAAGAAGCAAGTATAATAAACTAACGTGAAAGTTCACCTTTCTCAAAAAAAAAAAAACGTGAAAGTTCACAGTTTCTTCCGAATATAGGCTTATGCGGCCAAAGGCCCTCTTTCATTAGCTTCTGCGCTTTTTTTATTGATAATCTCATTAGCTTCTACGTGTCTGGCTTTAAAACCAGCACTTTTATTGGTGATATTTATTAGGATGAAAAATGTTAGCGAGTGTCCTTAGGATACTAGTTAATAATTCATTTTATGAAAGTTTTGATATCACTTTTATGAAAAATAAAAAAAAAATTCAAAATATTAATTACTTTTTTTTTCACTACCCATAAAAACTTTTTTTAAATAGATTATTAATTAGTACCCTAAGAGCCTCGTTAGCATTTCCCTGTTACAATAATGTTTAAAGTGCCCACTTCTTCAAGAAGACAAGAACTGAACAAACAACCTATCTATATCAGGTGCCTTGTTTAAAGTGCCACTTCTTCCAGAGCTGAACAAACAACCTATCTATATCATGTGCCTCATATATCTTCTATGGTTCAACTTCGTTCTATCATTAAAGTTTTTGGTAGTTGAATAAGAGATATGAGATTCAATTTTTGTTTATAACAAAAATTGATTGATGTCTTGTTCTGATAATAAAAAGTTATAATTAAGAACAGACACCATAGATTAGAACTCTCTTAAAAAAAATAAATCAAGTACTCACTACCATTTAAGGAAAAAATAAACTACTTGATTCATTGTTTTGCGATATCTCTTTGCATAAATTTAGTTTCACCGGCACAATATTTTCATAACAATTTTGCAATAAATTTTAGGTATCAAGTTGTTATTGATTAGTGGGTTTTAGTTAGCTCAACTGGTAAAGTTTCTGATGATTGTATAAGAGATCTGGGGTTCAATTCCCGCCTACACCAAAAAACTGATTGGTATCTTCGTCTGATGATAAAGAGCTATCATCAGGAGCGAACACCATAGTTAAAAACTCTCTCAAAAAAAAAAAAGTGATAGTCAGTAACATCTTGTCACTTAGATTTATTTTTATTTTTATTTTTTAAAAGATTACCACTTAGAATTTGTTGTAAAATTGTTATGAAAATATTGTGTTCGTAACATTTTTGTTTTGTATTTGGTTAACCAACAACTAATAATACACTTTATAAGCTTTTTCTCACCAAAATGACTATTTGAAGTCCCCAAGAAAATTCGGGAAGAACTCTACAACAAGACATCTAATCTGCTGTGGATACTTTGTTTTTACCTTCAGTTACGTACTCTACTTCTTGTATATAAGAGGAGAGGTTGAGCATTCAAACACAAATTTAACAAACACAGTACATACAAATGTTATGGAATAAGTGGTAGAAAATTTTAAAGCCCATGGAAGTTATGAGGGAAGTTGGAACTTTTGCACCGCTGACTCTGCCCATGGAACTTAAAAGAGTGTCCTTGAGAGGCAGGAAACATATGAGGCAAATGTAACTTTCCCATATTTTTTTAGCAGTTTGGGCTGTAGTTTGAACCATGAACTTTTCTTCTCTTTCTTGAGCCTTGTCCTGTTATGAATCCATATATTTATTCTGCTTAATTTTGTCAACAATGGAAAATTGACACAAAAACAGAGGACCTAAAGATTTGGTGATAGCATTACTCAATAAAATATGATGAATGAGTAACCCATGTTCTTGGGTCACGGGTCTAAGTTCTCTGTTGATACTAGAAGGATGCCTATTTAGCATGCGGGCTCAAACAATAGCTTTCAATGTTTAAATACTGAAAATTATAGACTTCAAAAAGAAATGTATGTTTGGTAGGAGTTTTTTATCAAGAGTGCTTGAGTTACAATTCTTAATTTAGGGTGTTTAAAACATGTATTTTGAAAACTCATTCATGCTAGTTTTTAATTTCCAAGTAAAGTTGTTGAATGATAGTTATGTAAATAAGTTGAAAATTGTAGGATCCATTAACAAGACCAAACTTTTTTTTTCTCTCTCTTTATCCCACAGGCCCACCACTTTGTCATTCTCTCTTCTTTTTTTCTTTCCTTTTCTCTCTTCTTAAATAAAATACTATTCTTTTCATCATTAAAAAAAAAAAAAAAACACACACACACACACATACATATACCAAACGCACAATTATATTTTTTCATATTTTAAAATATGTTTCGTGCCTTTGTTCATGGGTCTCGTGCCTTTAAATTTCATTGAACTCCAAAGGTAAAAAGAATTTGTGATAGATTAAAGTTTGTAGATTCTTGGTGTGTTGATTCAGTTGGGAAATCTGGTGGTCTTGCTCTTTTTTGGAGAATGGGTGTGGATTTAGAAGTGGTTTTCTCTTATAAGAATATGATAGTTGCTTTGAAGCTCCTTGGCTTCTTTTTGCCATCTAGGGTCCGTACCAACAGTCTAAAAAGAAGAATTTTTGGGTTTTGCTTGACAGCATGGTGGCTACCTTTTCAAGACTGTGGTTTGTGATTGGGGATTTTAGCTGCATAAAATGGGCTAGGGAAAAATGTGGTGGGAGAATAATAGCAGAAATCTCAGCTAATTGCCTTAGAGATTTCATGATGAATTCGGGTGCTCTTGATTTAGGATTCATTGGTCCTTCCTTCACATTGTCAAATAGAAGAAAAGGTCTAGCCAACATAAGAGAAAGATTGGATCAGTTTTTGTGTGATCAAGGTTGGCAGACCTTAATCCCCAAGGCTGGGGTTAGACATCTTTTTAACTCTAATTTAGACCATAATCCGATTATGCTGGATACCAACTTGGAAACTGAGATGGGCTCTCGACATTTCCGGTTTGAAGCAATGTAGACCAAAGAAGAAGAGAGCAAAATGGTGGTGGAAAATGCCTGGCAAACTCGGGTGGAAGGTTCCCATAGCTTTAAGCTAGCAAAAAAACTATCAGTAACTAGTTGTGAGCTAGTGAGGTGGAACAAAAACTCTTTTAGGAATACAAAGGAGAAAATTAAAGACCTCCAAGACAAGCTATTGATGATCCAACAAGTAGTGCCCACGAAAGAGAACTTGAACCTTGATGCATCTCTAAATTTAGAGCTTGATAAATGGCTAGCCAGAGAAGATTTGCGATTGCGGCAACATTCTAGAGAGTTGTGGGTTAAAGAAATAGATCGCAACTCTAGATTCTTCCACCTTTCAACCATCATTAGAAGGAGAAGGAACTACATTTTGGAAATCAAGTTGAAAAATGGGTCTTGGATCAAAGACCGGGAGGATATTCAAAGATATTTTTTGGATAATTTTTCATCCTTATACAATTCGAGCCATCCTCAGTTTTTTGAGAATCTTGAGAGTCTCATACAACCTTATGTAACTGACCAAGATAATTTGGAGCTTTGTAAAGTCCCTTCTAGAGATGAGATTAAAAGGTACTGTTTGGAATGAAGGCTCTTAAAGCCCCGAGGTCGGATGGCTTTCCAGTGCTCTTCTATAAGCACTACTAGGATATAGTTGGTGATCAACTAACGGTTGCTATCCAGGGCTTTTTCCGCAATGGCTGGCTGCTGAAGGAATTCAACAAAACCTTTTTCTCCCTTATTCCTAAAAAGAAAGGTGCGCAAAATTTTAACCATTTTCGCCCTATCGATCTTTGCAATGTGTGCTATAAGGTGATATAAAAAATTATTGTGAATAGGCTAAGACCTTTGCTAAACAAAATGATAGATCCGGCTTAAGTGATAAATGAGAATGTGGTACTAGCCCATGAGATTGTGCATACTTTCAAACATATTTGGAAGAAAAAATGTTACCTTGGTATCAAATTAGATTTCCAAAAAGCCTATGATAGAATGGAAATAGAGTTTCTTGATAATGGTTCTTAATGCCTTTGGGTTTTGCAGCAATTTTACCAAGCTCATCAACCAATGCTTATCATTAGTAGAGTTTACCTTGTTGTTAAATAGAGGCCAGTGTCCAAGCTTTTTCCCTTCTCAGGGTGTTAGACAGGGCGATCATTTATCACCTTATCTCGTCATCCTAGGAAGTGAGGTGATTTTAAGGCTCTTAAACAGGGAAGTATCACAAAAAAGGCTTTCGGGGGTTAAAGTTTCTAACACTGCTCTGCCCATCTCCAAGCTATGCTACGCGGATGACATTATTTTGTTCTGTAAAGCTAAATCTGCCAAGATTGCCATCCTTAAATCCTGCTTGGAGAAATTTTGCTCTTGGTCGGGACAGTTAATTAGCGTAGAGAAATCTAGCTGTTTCCCTTCTAAAGGGGTAAGTTGCCAGTTCATCAGTCAGGTTAAGCATACTTGGGGTCTCAATACGTTATCTCAAAACACCACCTATCTTAGGGTCCCCCTCTTTCTTTCCAGGAGTAGAAATAAAAATTTCAGATTCATTAAAGAGAAGCTGGATAACAAGTTATGTGGCTGGAAAAGCAAAAATTTATCTTGGTCAAGTAGAGCTACTCTCATCAAATCGGTTGCTCAAGCAATTCCAATCTATGCCATGTCCGCTATTTTGCTCCTAAAAGGCTTGTGTGACCAACTTGATGCTTCAATTCGTAGATTTTGGTGGAATCCAAATTCAAAATTAGGTTCGTACTAGACTACAATGTCATGGTCGTCTTTATGTTGGCCCCAAAAAGAGGGAGGCTTAGGTTTTAGAAATTTCTAGAACTTCAACCAAGCTCTCCTCTCCAAATTTGGCTGGTGGATTGTTTCAGGAAATGATTGCCTCTGTGTTCAGGTGTTGAAAGCAAAATACAAGGTTCGAAATAATTGGCTTTTCCTTTCCTGTTCGGGTAAAGCTTCTCCTTTTTGGAAAAGTTTAATGGGCATCAGACATCTTGTAGCTAAGGCAGCTTGCTTTCAAGTTGGGAATGGTACTTCAATTCGAATCTGGTCTGATCCTTGGATTTCCAACCTCCCAAGCTTTATCCCCTCTCCTAAAGAGGTGCTAACTTAGATTTAGCCTTGGTGGTTTCGCAACTATTAACGCCAAAGCAAAGAAATTGGGACATGGCCACATTAAATTATTATTTTGAAGAACCAGTGGTTGAGCTAATTCTAAGCATTCGCATCCCTGTGTTCCAAAAGGAAGATTGCTGGGCTTGGACAGCTTCAAACTCCGGGTTGTTCTCTGTTAAATCTGCTTATTGGCTCTCGAGAGTGGAATCTCCTCCCTCCAATATTGATGCTATTAGGGGTCAGATTTGGAAGACAAAATTACATGAACGTTTCAAGATGCTTCTTTGGAAAATTGATGCTAACTTGTTGCCCTCTAAAGAGATAATTAGCAGATTTAATAAGAGTATGGATTTATGCTGCCCTCTCTGCAGTTCGGCAGTGGAGACAATTTTGCATCTATTCACGGTATGTCCCTTTTCTAAGTCATTATGGTACCAAAGCCAGTGGGGATTGAGAGTGGAAGTTTTGAATTTTGAATCCCCTTTGGAGTTTGTCAATTTCCTTTTATCTCTGAATTTTGCAAATAATCTGTTACCTAGCCAAAGAGATGACTTTTTGTTATCTGGTGCCATCCTCTGTGATGTTATTTGGAAGGAGTTGCAGCCAGAATTTTCAGCCTTTTTGTTGAGCATAAAAGTGCTAGACCCCCCCTTGTTAGACCTCGAGTTTCTGCATTAGCCTTGGGTTGGAGTTCTCCACCGAGGCATGGCTTAAAAATAAATGTAGATGCTGCGGTAGGACCAAGATACTCTATCATTGCTACGGTCACAAGAGATTGGAAAGGAAATGTGGTATTTACTAGTTCAAAGAAAGTGAACACCACAATCACCACCATCCCTCTACAAGCTGAAGTGGAAACAGTGAGATGGACGCTTTCTTTAGTTCCGGCTTTGAGGTGTGATTTTGTCTCAGTGGAAACAAACTCTCAAGTCATGGTCAAACTCCTCTCGAACTCAACAGTGCCTCCCCCTTGGAGAATCAAGTTTTTATGCTTTGATTTGAGGTCCTTTTTGTCTAATTATAGTAATGTAGTTGTTAGTTGGGTGCTTAGGATCTGTAATGAGGCTGCCCACATTTTAGCCAAGTGGTCTTTATTTTGCAATTTTTATGGCTCTTTTGATGTTAGCTTTTGCCCAGACTGTTTCTCTTCTGTTGTTTTGAGAGAGTCCAGTTGCTTGTTGTAGTCTGTTTCTTTTTTAATAAAAGTTTCTAATTATCAACAAAAAAAAAAAAAAATGACGTTCAGTTTCGTCCATTACTGTCATTAAGCTAGGGCAGAGCAAACCCCACACAAAAAAGTGTCACGAACGATTGGTCAAAAACTATAAACGGTCAAAAAAATCTCATTCACTTGGAAGGTGAATTATACTTTCCAAAAAATACATTGTTTGCTGCTATGCTTAAGGTGAATTTTAACTCTTATCTTCCTGGTATGCTCGATGTCGATGGTTTGTAGTTAGGAAGTGGAGATTAAAATTCACCACTAACTCTTATCATTGCTTTTGTTTTACAATATATATGATAAAGATAAGTCCGGAGGCACAACAAAATTGACAACAAATTTCACACATGTATGAAGTGACAAGTTGTTAATGGTGAATAATAAAGTAGTGTCAATGATAAAAACCCATATGATAATTAATAATAACCTGCCAACTATCAGTTTCAAAAAAAAAAAAAAAAAAACCTGCCAACTCAACAGGTATGAAATTTGTTGTCAAAATGGTTGTCTGTAGGCATTACTCATGTGATAATTGACTTTGTGAAATGAAATGCTACTTCTGTCACATAACTGATTCATTGGAGTTGAATGTTTTCAGCGGTACCATCTATTAATTACAGGTTGAGATTTGATGAATGGGAGCAGAGGTTGAAGTATTTGTAGGGGATTCCTTCTTTGTAGGTCTTTTTGTTGAGCTTAATGAAACATAACTTTATTAATTTTGCCTAAATGTTACGTATCATTGCTTTGGTTTTCCAATGATGTTGTGGCATATATGTACAACATTTTGATCCATGCCCAATGAGCATTTAGTGCAATCTGTGATATATGGCCTGATTCAGTGATGTGCTTGTGCTATGCTTTGGTGGTTTAAGTTTTCTTTTCTTAAAACCAGGAAACTCCAGAAGGAGCTTGATAGAAAAAGAGAAGAAAAAAGGAAACACCATGATCTTGATATTGAAGAGCTAAAGAATGGCATACAGGATCTTACTGCTAAACTGGAAGATTTACAAGTAAAGGTTTGTGATGATGGGGGAAAAAACTTAAGCTAGATGACAATGAATTAAGGGAATATTTCCGGATTTAAGTATTCTTTGCTTCCAACTTTTAGCATATTATGGATAATGTCACTCATAAAAGAAAATCATGTTATGGATAATATATGTTTGTTGTGATAGTAATTCCTGTTTCTTTATTTGCATGGTAGCTGGATTATAATTTATGGGAGGACTCAAGCTTTAACCCAAATGAAATTTCCTCCCTTTGTAAAAGCGAGGTGGTGGAGGGTAAGGTTTGTGGGGTTCAAGACCCATTGGGTGTGTGTAATTGTCAAAAATAATGTTTTTTCTTAGTAAGACTAATTATATATATATTAAAAAAGTAATTATAAAAATTGTTTGCATAAGAAAAGCTGAAAAAAGGTTCTATTCTTGTCACATTATATATCCTATAGTATTTTTTACCTACTCTGATCATTTTTTTTAAGTACCTGTTGGGTAAAGGTCTCGTTAAGTAAATATAAAAGGGTAAATTATGCAGAGTGTATGTGTATTTTATAAACTTAAAAGTCATGATTTCAGTTATAAAATACACAGTATTTGTAACATACCTGTGAAATAAACACAACCCTATTAGAAAAGGTTCTAGGAAATAACTTTTTCTGAACTTTAGATATTGTTTGCGATTTTAAAATGGAACAACACGTAAAGCATAGATGATTGAACGTTCACACTTCATTTACGCGTCCTGCTTGTATTTAACTACTTTTGTGTTGGACCAAAAGACTCTTCTTTAGCTTTGCTTGCAGAAACACAACTAGTTTGTATTTATATGAAAAATTACTAGCGCCAACAGGAGAACAAAGGCAATGTGTTTTTCTTTTCTTAGGCCACTCAATTATCATGCTCTTAATGGCTGCTTGAATCCTAAAGGAATTCAAGTTCTGAAAGAATAGATAATAAAATGATCCAAAATCCTTTTTATTTTTTTATCTTATAGTTGAGGAGAGAGATGTGAATCAAAGATATCTGTGTTGGAAACACCGAGAATTGAGCTACAAGACTTTTGACCTTTTTTATTATTATTTAAATTTATATCAAACCTTTTTGTTTGCACATCAAATCTTTCACTTGACAACAACAGCGGTCAAATACCAATTTTACTTATTTATATTTTTATTTTATAGTTAAGAAGGGGGATATGAATCAAGGATGTTTGTGTTGGAAACACCAAGCATTGAGCTATAAGGCTCTTGGCCATTTTTTAAAATATTTATATCAAACCTTTTAGTTTCCTCATTAAATCTTCCACTTGACAACAAGAGCTTTCACATACCAATATTAACAATGTATATTAGAGCTCATATGCATAATGTCTCCATTTAAATTGTTAAAATATTGGTTAAATAATTAAATTCACATTTTCTTGCAACTTAAGTTTTGTCACAATCAGTAATTTATTATTTAATTAGAGTGGGTGATTTTGAGTTGGAACCCTATTTCCACTCTAGTACCCATTTTAAAAGTTAAAAATCTCTTTGTGTTGAGCCCCACTTATTACAAAGCGTGGACCCACACGTGAGAAAGAGTGTTATAAAATTGGTTAAATTGACCAATTCTAGACAGCTTAAATTTTTAGAACAATTGGTAATTTATCACAAACGAAATCGTTTATCCCAACTATTTATATTCTTAGGCTCCGTTTGGTTGGAGTGAAAATAGGAGAGATCGAAAATGAATAGAGGAAAACAAGGGAGAAAATGATGTTTTCCCTTGTTTGGTACAAGAAAGAAAACAGAGGATGAAAAATGTTGAAGAAAAAAATCCACCGGGCTCACAAATTTTTTTCCTCCCGATTTGGGAGGAAAATTGGGAAGAAAAGAGAGAAAGGGGGGGCTTAACACTTAAAATTACATATTTACCCCCTCCTTGATGTATTATATGTAAGTTTGAACTTGCATGCTTGACTTGTGAGTCAGGTCCTTAGCTCCTTGTCTTTTTTTTTTAAGTTCTTTTCTTTTGTGTTTGTACAACGCCCTTTCTTTTTTCAATTGTTTTGGTTTTTTTTTTTTTTTTTGATATAAAAAAAATTGTTTTGGTTTTTTATTTTTTTTAAAAAAGTTTTGGGTTCTTGAACTTCTTATCCTCTTTTTATTTTAGTTTTTTAATGAAGAAATCATTCATACATATTTTTTTAATAAAATATATTGTATTATTTTTGTTTTACCTAAATTGGATATAATGGTAACTTTATACAAACTTTATTTTCTATCCTCTCACTTTTCTTCTCCAATCAAACAAAAGAGTTTTCCACCCTCCCACTTTTCCACCATTCCAACCAAACACATAAGAGGTAAAACTAAATATTTTCCATCCTCCCACAATTTTCTATCCCCCACTTTTCCACACTTCCATCCAAACGGACCCTTAGGGATCAATAAGATAATAGTTGACATGGAAAAAACTAAGAAGTTTCTTGCTTTATCCAAAACCCATCCACAATAAATTGGAAATATACAGAATGAACAAAACATTCCAAGTTCAACACAGCTTCAGTAACACACAAAATATGTCTGAAGAGAATGAGAGGAAGAAATTCCATACCTGAGAAGCAAGTTGACTAGAAAATGACACAAGTTCTCTTGCATCTCATGCATTATAAGACTGAATGAGTCTATTGAAAGGTCTTTGGATAGCAATTCATGGGTGTGTTTTAAGATATTAACAGCTTCTCTAAATCCTAAAATGAAATTTATCATATTAAACTTCTATTAATGGAATAGGGTAAACAGAAAGCACTTTTCATTGCAAGAACCCATAGAACAATGTGAAACTACCTACCACTATTGCACATAGATCCTGAGACTCAAAACAATCAAACAAAAACTCAAGATTCTCCCTAAAAAGTTTGTTCATCCGTTCTGCAATCAAACTTCTTAAATCAATGGTCCTCCCAAGTAACTGCACCATAAATCTTAGTCAGTTCATTGAGAGAGAGGTATTTTGATTGAATCAGATAACCACAAACACCAGATATATAGCTCTGTGGATTTATGTCTAGAATTATAAATTTACATCCTACTCAAATTTATGCATCAATAAGTAAATACATCAAATAGATACATGACCTACAGAAAATAGTTAAAAAAACACAATTTTGCATTCCTACCACCATGTGATTTGCTAAGGATCTATTCCTAAAAAACTTTCGACTTTAAGACCTTATCAAAATACACAAAAAAGTACATTTAAACGGGGATATATTTGCCAAAATGTACCACAGACATCAAAAGAGTGTGACCGAGAGAAAAAAGAAAAGCATTTGCTTAGACATTTAGGGGTTAACATCCATACAGGCCATGGAAAGTTTCAGATTGATGTTCCAAAGAATTTCGGGCACCCAACTGAAAGAAAATTCCCATCTCCAGGCTTCTGACTGCCATGAAAAAGATAAAGCTCTATATATCAGACCTTTACAGAAAACTGCAAAGAAAAGTCCAGAAGGACATAAAAATTTTAAGCTCCCACAAAAGCTGAGCAAATAACAAAACCCAAACAACCCAATAGCACCAAAAGCCTATAAGTTTTTATTTTTTTATTTTTATAAAAATGAAACGAAAAAACAAAGCTCAGGGATTAGAGCACCCAGGAACAGTTGACAATGTCTCTAACTTTTCCCAAAATCCTTATCATGAATTCCTATATCTTCAACTTCTGCAGAGTCTTCTCCAGAATGCAAACATAAAAGTTTTTTTCAAAAGTCACCAAGAGCCCTTCTTGCCTTTGACAGCTTGACTTCAATGGAAATCCTTCACCTTTGGATAACAAAAGCATGAACTGCATCACCTTCAAGACTTTTAGAAGTTTCACCAGCTGCAATAATCCTGGGATTGCCTAAAGAGCAACCATGAAATTTATCACCTAAACAAGGGGTCAAGTGCTCGAAAGGTACTTTATTTGATCCTAACAGCCAATTGGGGAAAAAAACACCTTCCAATCTCTTATGATAAGAGAGTTAAAATTTACTTTTTCACTCAATTTATGTAAAGGAAATAGTAGTTTGAGTAACTTTTGCTAAGATTTGGAACTTTTTCCTCCAAGCTGCATTGCCCTTCCGCACTCACTGGATATTGCTAGATCAGGCTTTCACCCTTTGCCCAAGATCCCAGGCAGGCAGCTGAGGATTTAGGTTGAAGGTATGAACCAAGGAAGGTGTGAAAAACATCCGAGTCCCACAAAAATACTGAGCCAAAAACAAGACAATCTTTTAATGTCTTCTTCTAATGATGTGAAAAGTAACATCAGCTATCTTATCTCCAAAAGGACAGCGCCCACTTTTTGCCTCCATATTCTCTAAATGACAACCAACACCATGCGTTTCCACTGTAACTTAATTCTCCTCCCCTGCTTTGTCTCTTTGCTTTCCCCCCCCCCCCCCCCCCCCCCCCAAAACCCCCAAATGCCCTGCCACCTATAGCTACATCAATCTTGATTTGCTTGAAAATTTGTATCACGTCACATCTCATCAGATTATAGCCCAAAAAGCCATGCAATAGGCCATGAATTTCCTCAGCACAAGCCTACCCACTTCTTGAAAGCCAATCCTGCTTCTCTCTTTTTGAATTGGGCTTCTGTCTGGACTTTAGGAGTTTTGCCCTTATAAAGTGTTTTATGGTACTTCAAGAAGAGAGTTCGGTATTTGTACTTATCAACAAACATGTTCCCTTTTTCCATCATCTCCACGACTTCATTTGCTCGAAAAAAAAATCCACCCCTGACAAATGTATAAAGTACAGAATCCAGGAGTTCCTGATCAAACTTCATTGAGGTAGAAGAAGCAAGACTCTTCATCTCACCCCACAACTCTGTCACCTCCACATATTTTCCTCCAATAGCAGCGTACCCAGTCACCATGGAATGAAAAGTTTGAGCATTTGGAGCATGCCCTAGACTCCTCATCTTATTCAGAGCCTTCTCAGCATCTTGCATTAATCTCTTCTTGCAAAAAAAGTGTATTACATTGTTCCAATCATGAACTCCACTATCAATTTTCTGCCCTTCCTTGATTTCCTGCAAAAGCTTTGCCATCAACCCTGCCTCACCACCCTCTTCACATCCCTTAAATAACATCTCAAAACCTTGATGGCTAGCTCGTGGTATTTTGGCCTCTTTCATCTCTTTGAATAGATGGAGGGCACCCTGAGTATCCTTTTGAAGCACTCTAGACTGCATCAATGCCTCATAACAGCTGGAATCTAGTTGAATCCCAGCCTTACGAGCATCTCGTAAAAGTGAAGCTACTTCCCCTGCCCGGTTTACCTTGCAATACGCTTTCAAGAGGGAGGAATATACAGAAGAACCAGTTCGAACTCCAGCCAAACGCATCTCATCAAGAAGGTCATGCGCCTGATCCAACCACCCAAGAGAGATGCATGAGTTAATGACATGAGCCAAGACTGAATTATCATTGGAAACTGGGGAATCTTCCTTCTCCGTCTTGATAAGAAATTCTGCCAACTCCTTGGTCTTGCCAACTTCTAGAAAAGCCTTAACTAATTTCACATAAATTATTTCAGTTGGTTGAAGAATTCCATGTTCAGTAGTAATTAATTCAACTTGCATCCGCAACTTAGCTAACAAAGCACCAAGCACTTGCTTTGCTTCAGCCTCAAGTTTTAAGAAATGTCGGTCCTTGGAGAACTCTTCATATTGAAATAATTTATTATTCTCCAAAATCTCAAATTGTCTCTGACTCAAACTTGGCCCTGAAGCCAAACTAGGAGGAGATTTTTTTCCACTTGCAGCAGCATCATATACAAGTGTAGCTACAGCAAGAGAATTTTTTGCTTCTTTTGCTTTTCGAAGCATTTCCAAAATCATGCTAGATGCAGAATCTAGATCACCAAATTTTAAGTGACATGAAAGCAAACAATTATAAAACTGCCGAAACTGAATATCACTCAAGTTATGAGCTTCTTCAATGTATCTTTGCAGCCTCTTTAGCTCTTCTCTTCGCCCATTTCTTTCATATATATGTGCCATTGTGATCAACAAGTTCGCATCAGCTTTGACACCAACTCGAGGTATCATGTCAAGGAGCTGCTCTGCCTTCCTAGTTGTCCCAAACAAAAGACACCCAGCCAAAGCAATGTTGACAGCAGTAGTAGTAGGTTTCATAGAAATCAAAGGTGCATTACTCTTTTTACGCGGATCTACCCTATCATCTTGGAACAAGTAACCTATCTCGAGAATCAGCTCTGTAGCAAGGTAAGCCCCAGGAGCTGTTTGTGACATGTAGGCCAAAATTGCAGACCAAGCTGTAACAGGGGGATATTCTTCCAGTTCCACCAACTTTCTCAATATTGTTGATGCAGGAACTGGTAATCCAGATTTGGCAAGACAAAAAGAGAGATATATTAGTGGCTCCTTTTCGAATAAGGTCTGTTTACCTTCCTCAAAAGCCTGTTCTACTAATCCATAAGCTTTCTCAAGCCATTGAACATCAAGGCTTTCTGCAAAGCTGGTTATAAGCTTGTGCACAACAGATTTTCTAGGAAATCCTGCCATCTGCATGTGCTGTTCATATAACTTCCATGTATCACTAAATCTACCCTCGTCGATTGCATTTTGTATCTCCATACTTAGTTTAGCAGGGTCTCGAGCCTGAACCAATATTGTTCCAGCCGTCATCGTAAAAGACTTTGGTTGATGGGCAAATTTGTTCTGTAATCCCAAGACAACAGTTTGCATGTCCACGCGGGTCAAATAGGAGCTACCAAAATGGCGGACCAAACTGCAACACCAACAAGCTTGAGGTCGGCATCTGAGTGCTTGAGTTACATTGCTACTGCTCACAGCAAGTAAGAGATATACAACAGAAGAACTTGCAGTGTTCTGATTGCTAAGTTTTCTTATGGATAGCATCTTGTCCAGACAGCAAACATTGACTTTGATGCTAGTACTGAAACAGGTCAATATCTGCAATGTGGACAGCATTAATGTGATGCACAGACATAAAAAAACTGCAGCATACATATGACATTTAATATAAAGATAGCCAACTTTTACTTGTAATTCATGGACATAAAAACTAGTGACATGCCATGTGACCAAGTGTATAGAATCAATGACAAACACAAAAAAGAAAAGATTGATATCTCAAATTGCAGAATGAAAGGGAAAGTACCTATGATGCACGGACACGGCAAAAATTCGCAAAGTGCCTGTGTCTGACAAGGGTATATGTCAGATACAGGTACGAATGTGTCTGATACGCACCCAGCCAAAAAAATAAAATTCACAACACAGCTGAACCCAAAAAATATACGGATACTTCAAAAGAAATTTCTCTCTTCACTATGTTGCACCATCAGTCATGGATCCCACGATCAGATTGGCAAGTGGCAACCCATTAGCCACCTTGATCTGATTTCTAGAGGATTTGCATAATGTTCAGATCTGATTTCCCCATCTCCCACTTGTCGCTTGGTGTCTCTTCATTTACTTGCATTTACTTTGTTGTTTCTAGAGAGATCAACTTTCCCTGAAATAGATTCTTCCAAATGGTATCACCCACTTCTGTGTCAGTAATTTGACCTCTTTTATCGCTCTGTATCACATTGCAGATGTGGCCATAATTGCACATTAAAAAAAATTGAAAGAAGAAAGATAAAACAAGTGCAATATAATCAACAAGAAAATTAAGCTTTACAGCCAAAGAGCTCTAGTTCAACTGGCACCCCATCCCCTTATAAGTTTTAGTGGGAGGGTGAGGTCTTGGGTTCAAGTGCGTGTGTAACATGAAAATCAAAATACAGAAAATTAAGCATTACTTAATCATGTATACCCTCTATTTAGTTGAACAAGTAAATTAATTCCCCTACAATAGTCCTAAATAGCTTATCAGGATTACACAATGAGGCAAGCCTCAAAGAAGATGCCTCACTTTCATACTTGACCCTTAGATCTCCTGAGAAGCAAACCTCAGATGTTAAAGCGCTCATATAGCACACAATTCACCTTTGTGCATCCCCTAAGCCAACTATTTTATCTATAAGCTAAAAATCCTAAGAACCAGCATCTTCTATTTTCAATCTTAGATTTCTTAGACTAACACTTCTTTGATATAAACATTTTAACCCAAGAAAGTTGGAACATAAACAGCTTTAAAAAAAATTATTATTCAAGTATGTCCCAGAAAACCCATTTGCCATTTAAACCAAAACCCCATAATCAAAAGAAAACCCAAATGCACAATCCTAAGAACCCCAACTGTTTTATCTATAAGCAAAAAATCCTAAGAACCATCATCTTCTATTTTCAATCTTAGGTTTCTTTGACTGACACCACAGTTCAACCTAAGAAAGTTGGAACATAAATAGCTTTAAAAAAATTATTATTCAAGCATATCCCAGAAACCTATTTGCCATTGAAACCAAAACCCCATAATACAAACAACAACAACAACAACAAAAACACCATTTGACCAAAAAAAAATACAAAAAAAACACCCAAATGCAAAATCAACAGGAACCAAAACAAATGTTATAATAAATGTCAATCCTAAGGAGAGGACAACAACCTAGGACATGAAATACACGAAATCAACCAAACCCAAAAAAATCACAAAATGATAATGAGCAGAGAGAGAATGAAGTGAAGGAGCTTACAGCTGAGAGAGACGGAGTACTCGAGCATGTGCGCTATGAATCGGAACCAAGTTAATACAGAAACGAGACTGTCAGTGTTACGTTGAACTGGTACTGGTTTCAGTCTCGGGGGTTTTCTAAACCCCTAAACTTCTTTTCTTTTTTTTTTATTTCAACCCCACCCATGTCCATGATTTTTATAATTTCAGCATATTTTTACTCTTTTTGTAATTTAAACCACTTTTATAAATTTTTCTTACCCCATCAGTAGGTTTTCCGTTTTTGTTTTTATTTTTTTATTTTAAAAAAATACAATAGTCTAAACTTTATTGGCTTGCTTTTTTTTCTTACCCCTTGTTTTCCGTTTAAGAGCACAAGAAAAATGCTCGCTTTTTTTTTTTTTTTTTTTTTTTCAGGTCTCTCTCTCTATTCAGTGTTCACTTGACATACAATTGGCTAGACAAAATTTAAAGTACTATACAAAAAACCCTTATGTCATTACTCATAATTAAGAATATAAGGAATTCGGTTTCGGTCTTCATCTATCCCACTTCCAAAGTTTGGAGAAATTATAAGATACAAATGATGAATAAGTGATGTGGTATAACATTTCACTAAAAAACTTCCATCTGTTTAAAATTATTAGTTAGAAAAATTTTTTAAACAAAAATTAATTACTGACTCGGCAATTTTAAACAAGTGGAAGTTTTTAATGGAATAATGAACAAGTGACATAGTCCAGCAGAGGACTCTATAATTTCTCCAAAGTTTGAGCCCCAAGATTTTTTACTACATCTTATTTTTCAACTTGTTGAAATGACTTTCTTTGTTTGGGAAAGAAAAACAATAATAAGTGAACAACAGCAACTTCTCAAATATAACTAAGTCCCACTCAAATTCAAAAGGTATCTTCAACCTAGTTTGAAGAGAAAGTCTTCAAACAGTTCATATAATTTTTTATTGGGTTTGAATTTTGAAAATATAATTGTTGACTTACATGCTTTTATTATATTTTTCATGCTTGTAAAATTTCAAGAATATCAAAAATTAATTGCTATGTTATCAATAAATGTTTAAATTTCAATTTTTTGTGATTTAAAATTATGTATAACAAATAAGTTTATTTATTGAATAGTAAATAAAATTTGATTTGAACAAAAATTGACATGCATGTTAAAAACATAAGAAACATACAATTCAACGGTCAAATTTTTATATTCCACACTCAATATAAATATATAGGAAAGATTTGAAAAGTTTCTCCCCAAACATTTTCCACTCAAATGACCCCTTGCCATTTTTTAATTTTTTTCACAATATAATTTTTGTTGTCTTAAATAGCTAATAAAAGCCATGAAATGATTTTTTTTTTTTTGGGAGAAAAAATCCATGAAATGATTTTTGAGGCTTGAAACAACCAAAGTAAGTCTCTAAATGTGCCTATTAAAGGGCTATATCCCATTGTCTATTAATAGTGTTTCGTATTCATGAATTACGAATAGTGACAGTTTTTCAATGCTTTCAAAAGCACATACTAATTTTCTGAGTGAGACACATCATTATTGAGGAATTCACGGAATTTCTTCAAGAGTGCTACTTGTAGAATATGGATCTTAGTTGTATCTTGTGTGGACAAGCTTGTTGTAATCTATTAGCAACACTTTATGATGGGGGCAAATATTGTCTAAGGACAACATTGATTCATGCCTATAAGTTGTTTTCCTTTGTTTAATTCATTATTACCCATTTGTTTCCAATGGCACCCTCATGTCTTGTCCTTGGATCCTACACCGCATAACCATAAATTAAAGGTGATTCAGTAGCCAAATTAAACCCATTTACTTGTTTTATAGCAAAATTTTCACATCGGAGTATGACATTGACTATTAATAAACCTTTGCTCTGATTGCTTGTCTCTCATCGGTTTGCATTCTCTTGGCCGTTGCAGCCTTTCAACAATGACGCATCTTCTAGATATGTGTCAAATATGTCTTCCTTATTGGGGACTTTAGTGAAAAAGTCTAAGTACAGCCTTCGCTTGGCTTTTTTCATCCATCAAATAAGGGTTATTGACTCCATAATGAATTTTGTGGTCTTAAGCAAGCTCCTCGTGCTTGGTTTGTTGAGTTTAGCACCATGGTTTCTTAGTTTAATTATTTTACTAGTTCCTATGAATCTACCCCCTTCATTCATTGCGCTAATATATATTGGCACCATTTTGCTTATTCTCTACGTTGATGGTATGATCATTACTTGTGATAACCTTAGCAACATTCAAGAACTCAATGATTTTCTCAGCCAACAATTTGAGATGAAAGATCTTGACAATCTTAGCTACTTTTTGGACCTTGAAATTATCTTTTCATTTGATGGCTTATATCTAACTCAATCCATGTACATCCACAACCTCTTGTCTCAAGTGGGCCTTATAGATAGTAAGATTACCGATTCTTCAGTCGAGCTCAATGCATATCTGAATATACTAGAGAACCACCTATATTGATTCTACCATCTATTGGCAATTGGTTGATAGTCTAGTACATAGTAATATTTTAGCCCTAGGTCAATTTTGAACTTCTCAAAATATGTAACATGATTATGTTGCCATTTTTTTTCCCAATTCTATTTTTAAAAAATGATTATATAAATGGCGCAAAATAGGATGTCTACGTTGTCCTAATGTAGTTAACGAAAAATTATAAGATCCATATGGTGGACAAGAAATGTGGTCGACCATTCCAATAAAAAACTTCCATCTGTTTAAAATTATTAGCTAGAAAATTTTTTTAAACAAAAATTAATTACTGACTCAGCAATTTTAAATAAGTGAAAATTTTTTAATAGAATGGTAAACAAATGACGTGGTCCACTAGAAGACTCTATAATTTCTCGTAGTTAACAATGATGTTAAATACAAAGGGAGTAGGCAAGAGCATTTGGACTATCAAAATTCCTTTGAAATTTGTTTTTTGGGATGGAAGAAGTTGTTTAAACTATAAAAATAATTAAAACTATTCATTAAGCACTCCATTGGCATGGGGAACAAAGTTTTTCTCTAGATTAAAACTAGCATCAAGACGGTGGTCTTTTCCCCTAGTATTGTTTGAGAGTGGTTTATGATCTTGCCAACTCCACGAATGCCAAAGTTTCAAATGTTAGAGCACTCATCAGTCCATGTATAACAGTATAATGAATAAGTTTTGTCCGTTCAAGAGCAGTGGCATTAGCCACACGTCACATTGAATGATTTGGTCAATATCCAAGCTGGCTTACCCAAATTTGTTTAGGCCAACAAGATGCAGGTGTTTGGGTTCCTTACAAGTTTAGAAGGCATACTTACAATTCAACACAAAATTAGATTAGATTTAAGCTTCTCAAGGTGGATTCTGCTATAAACTAGTTTGGTTTAAAGCTGTTATACGTTTGTTGGCTTGCGATGAGAAATAGGCTATATTAACTTGTGATAATAGACTAGTTTCTCAAGGTTAGAAGTTACAACACTGACATTTTTATTGAAACCACAAAGTTTAATTTGTTAATTTTGAAAAAAAAAATTGTGTTTGATTTACTACATCCTTAAAGTATAGGGCTTAAAATAATCACCTTAAAAATTAGTTATGTACTCAGAAATTTAGAAAATATTCGAGTTATTAGTAAATTGTTTTTAAATTCTTCAAATAGAATAAGAAATGAAGATCCAAATATTAACCGGTAATTTGAATTATCCATATATGTTTCTTTATAATAGTAATTAAAAAAAAAAAAAACCCATATATTATTTGAGGTAATTTTATTTTCTAAGGTGCCCTTATCAATAATCAAAATATGTAGACCTATATGGCGAAAGGTATCTCTTGAGACCATGGTTGTAAAAACCAGAGCAAATTGACCAGTCGGATCGGTTGAACTGGGAATTGATCACCAGCTTGGTCAGGAAAAAAATCCCCAAAACCGTTGAAAATTGGTCAAAAACTGGGAAAAAACCAAAAATCGAAAGCAAATTCGATTTTGCCACCAGTCCGGTTTTTAAGATCTTCTTCCTCGAGCAAACCGTAAAGTTCCATAAACATCAAATGGTGAGCCCAACAGTATAAATCAAATAGGAAAACAACAAACAGTTCACACTTCTCGTGAGAGGAAGTTGATTGGTAATAGCAAATAGCTGATCCCATTGATAAAATTAAACTGACACAAAACAGTAAATTGTCAACGTAAGATAACAGAATAAACCAAATAAAAAAAAGTTTAACTCAAAAACAATTTGGAGTTATTTTCCTCAAACCCCTTTATGTATGTGATTTATTTAAATAGGTGTAATTACATGTTATCACTCTAAATTATACTCCAAATTATACTTTGCACATTAAACTTTCAAAATACACAATTACCACCCTAAATTATAATTCGTATTACACTTTACACCCTTCCATCAATTCAAAATTTTATGGTGCAAAGTGTAATTGTGAATATAATTTAAAGTTATAAAATGTAATTTTTCCTTTATTTTAAGAGATTAAGAAGATAATTAGGTATTTTCATGCGATGTCATCTAAGATAATAACAAAATTTGACGAGTAAAGTAATAAAACGAGTTATAGTTTAGTTACTAATTATATATTTTGAAAGTTTAAAGTGTAAAGTGCAATTTAAAGTATAATTATAGTCGATAATGTAACTTTCCTACTTAAATAATAGACATAGTTTTATAAATAGATTAGAGGAGATAAGTCCAAGCCCAAAAAGCGGCAAGTCGTTAATTCCACAGATTAGATTATTACCAAATGAAAGTGGATAAAAGTCGCCGAATAAACGTGTCAAAAAGGGGCCCACGACAATCCACGACTGTGAGGCGGCAGACCAAGCCACGCGTATCTTAGATTCATTTGACATTTCCCATCTCTGTCTCTGTCTCTCTCTCTCTCTCCCAATCTAACAACAAAGAAACAGAACATCACTAACAATAGTATAAAGCTTTAAAAAAATCTCTCAGTGCCAGAGAGCTTCAACAATTTCGTTTTTTCCTTTCTACACTGCGAAACAGAGTCAGAGAAGAAGAAAAAAAATGGACAAGTTGAATCTAGCGCAACTGGGTGAGCGTTTGAAGAACCAAGGAGCTCAAATGGGTCGAATGGTCACCGGAAAAGTGAAGGAAATTCTTCAAACCCCAACGCCGGAGTCGAAACTGGTGGACGAGGCCACTTCTGAGACGCTAGAGGAAATGGGTCCCAACTGGGGACTCAACTTGCGGATATGCAAGTTGATCAACGCGGAAGAGATTAGCGGGACTGAGATCGTGAGGGCCATCAAGAAGAAGATCTCTTCTGGGACTGGGAGTAACAACAATGGCGCGGTGGTGAGCCAGAGGCTGAGTTTGGATTTGTTGGAGACTTGTGCTATGAACTGTGAGAAGGTTTTCTCTGAGGTGGCTTCTGAGAAAGTGTTGGACGAGATGGTGAAGATGATAGAGAATCCGCAGACCCATCTTGGGAATAGGAAAAGGGGTTTGGATTTGATTCGGGCTTGGGGGCAGTCCGAGGATCTCGCTTATCTACCTGTCTTTCATCAGACTTACATGGTCAGTTTATCTCATGCTGTTTTTGATTTCTGATTTTTCTATTCTCATGTTTGTAATGGGTTTTTTTGTGCGCGTCTTAGATTTATTATTTTATAACCGCTTAACCTTTTGGGACAATAATAAATTATTATGGTATTAGAGAAAAAGGTGAAATTTGGACGTGTTGGGCCTCACTTATTAAAGGTCTGGTTCCGGAGGAGTGTTAGAATAATGGTTAAACAATGCTAGGTGACTTCTGGGTGCAAAATAGCTAGGGGATTGTGCACAATACAGTTAGCAAGGATTGGTTTTTAGGTGCTAATCTCAGAATTGAATATGTGATTTTTCAGTGAACATCATTGAGTTATGATTTTAATGTGTTAGATAGTTATAGCAACTAAAAATTAGTGAGAGTAAAGGCACACCCTGCAATACTGTAACTGTTGTAAGGTATGTTTAGTGACCACTTGGGTAACTACCATTTAGCTATGAAGAACTTCCTGATTGGGTCCATTAGTGCATTTGGCCATATTGTATTTTCGTGGTGTGATTATACGACCATTAACTTGAACGCTATGTTCCATCTATCTGATGGGTCCAGTCGCCTGTATCTTTCTCCCGAAAGTTCTGCAGAGAATTTTCCGAATGGTGCCAACCTAATCTATCTTCTTAAGTATTTGGTTAAAAACTAAGGGTGTGTTTGGTTTAGGTGAAAAGGGGGAGGGTGGAAAATTGAGGACAGAAAATGGTAAGGTGATTGGTTTTTTCCTCCATTTGGTTGGCCTGGAAAGGGTGTGACCTAGTGCCTTCCATCGGGCCTACCAATACAAATCTGCCTGATGGAGGAGAGAAAATGGAAAGGCAAATAAGGCACATATACGAAATCTCTAATGTACCTCTTTTTAATTTGTCTTTTTTGCAACCAAGATATGCACACAGAGCATTAGAGGAAAATTTTTTGGAACATAAAAGAACTGGTAGGGGCTTCAAGGACCACCCTTCTCCTTCATAATAACATTGCAGCTCATAGACCCATTTTATCAAACATGTTCCATTGTTTGTTTGTCTTTTGTTTTGGCAAGCTCAATGTTTTTTTCAACAATGTTTTGTTTTATTTGGTCCTCAAAATTCTTGCTTATGTGGGTCTCTCTTTTTTTTGGGGGGGTTGCTTGTAAAGTATATTTTTATATTTAAAAAACGTTTAGGAATTGAATTTGCAATGGTTACTACGCATCACTGTGCATAGCCCTTGGTATGAGAATTTCATGTTGTTAATATCTTTTTTTTTGTTGGGGGGGGGGGGGGGGGGGGTTGTTCCTTTTATTTGGGGACTTCACATTTTCCCTTTAGCAGTATTCTGAGTGCTTCAGGGATAGCAAGTCCCCTCATATTAATCCATCTAAATCACTTTGTCAGCTGTCTCTTTATTGTCTTGCTGATCATTATAGGGTGGTACATACTGTCAATCTTACTTCCTAACTTTCCATTTCGCTTCTTTGAGTTCATTAGTTTATTTATCTTGTATGCCATTATGATCTAGAACCTATAGTTGTTGCTATGTTAAATATCCTTTTTTGATTGCAAATGTATGGAGATATTAAGATGCTATTGTTTTTAGATACTGAGTTGTAACCTTTACATATGCAGTCTTGTAAAATATTTGTCTCATTGAGAATCCCACAGTGGCTGCCTAAGAGCATTCACCTTTGATGGGTCTTGAGAGCTTGTGCTACTTTAATCCTTCCTTGGATGTCTAAGCCTTTAACACTGATGCACATTGATTTTTCAGCAGCTTAGTGACGTTTTTAACCTTTCTGAAAATTGTATGATTATTTTAACCTGTTAGATTATGAGTAAGCATTTTTTTCTTTCTTTTGTGGGTTCCTCAGGTGTTATACCTGGAATTGAACATTATTTTTCTATAGTTTTTGGATAAACATTGATGATGACAACCCCAAAGGCTTTTTTCTCTAACATTCGCAGTGGCCATCTAAGAGCTTTTGCCTTTGCTGGGCTTGAGAGCTAGTGTTACTTATTCATTCCTTGAATGTCTGAAATTATTACCCACTTCACCTCAGAATACAGACATTATTGGCAATGGTGTGGTTTGATCAAATTTCCTAGTTAGTCAGGTCCTTTTCTTTGTTATTTAGAATTCCCAACGCTAAGTATGCGTTTGGATTGGCGTCCACGGTGCTGCGGTTGCATTTTCCTCCTTTTTTTTTTTCTTTTTTTTAATTGACGTGCGCATTTCACATGGGAGTGTCTGTCAATGCACGGGACCCACCACCTCTTTGACAATCCAAATTTTCACTGGAATGGCACTGTTTAGTGGGTCCCATGTACTGTTCACAGGACCCACAAACCTCTCTATTCAACAACTTTTTCATTAAAAATGGGTCTCACGGCACTATTCACACATTTAAAAATTATTTTGCTACAGTATTTTCAATTTTTAGCAAAATAAATAGTATCCAAACGGACCCTAAGTTGCTTGAATTTAGTTGAAGTAATTTCTGATTTTTCCACACAATTGTAAAAGTTTTATTCTCAAATTGGTTAATCTTATTGTCTTATCTTTTAGTAAGATGAAATCTTATTCTCTTCCCATTCTAAGTTCAAGGCATAGGGTGAGGTTTTGGGTTCAAGACCAATTGGGTGTGTGCATAACTTACCAATCCAAAAAAAAAAAAAAAAAAGTGTAGTTATTTAGTTTGTTATATAATATGATGATAATCCAAAGACTTGTTTCTCAAACCTTTGGCAGTGGCTACCTAAGAGTTTTCTCACCTTTGCTATGCTAGAGAGCTAGTGCTCCTTCAATCCTTCCTTGTATGTCTGAGGTGTTTATCTCATCATACTATATGATATTGTTTTTATTAGTTTAAAACTCCTTTCTAAATAGATTTTTTTTTTCTTCCCATTATGCCACTGAAACTTGTCATTCAAATGATTTTTCTAATGTTTGAAATTGAGCACCATATGTTTTTATTCTAATAATAATTAGAAAGTTGTGACATAGGTGCATTTTCTATGTTAATGTTGATGATGACAAATCCAAGGTTTGTTTCTCAAAACATTTGCGAGGGTCGCCTAAGAGCTTTCGCCTCTGCTAGGATTGAGAGCTTGTGCTGCTCAATCATTACTTGGCTTTGTTAACATAATAATCTCTGCAGCCATTTTTTTGTTTTCTTTTTCCATTTACCATGTCTGGTGTTGAGATTTGAGTTAATTAAAAACAGGCTAAGTATTGCATGTGACTGCTTGGAGAAGCACTACTTGATTGTAACAATACCAAAGTATTTGCTCTCAATATTACTGTAGCATTGATTTCAACTTCATACACTCTGTTGGAGGGTCATAGGCATTGCCACATCTTGAGATTGTAATTACCATGGTTCCGTTGCATCACAGTGAGCAATTATGAGGAATAGCCATTCTAGAATAATCATTTTGTTTGGTTCATTCTTTGATTGCTTTGAGAGTTTTTTTAACAATGCTCATTGGGTTCTGATTTTTATTTAGAAGTTGTAGGCTTACATTTGTTGGTACAATAACGGGTATCATTTTTATTGTAGGTGTGTCAAATATGTGATAGTTGTGTAAATAACCATTATCTGTATAGATAAAAGATAAGGACAATAATTTCCTTTTTATGTGTAAATAAAAGATAATCGTCAATGAGATTAGTAAGGATAATGACTTTCTTTTTATTTGGGACTAAACAAAGTGGATGGGTAAAGAAACAAAATAAAATATGCGATAGGTTCACAGTTATAAAGTGTCATCTTAACTAATTTAGTTAATTACATTATTTTTTTCTTACAAGATAATTAAATATTTCGTGTACAATGAACGAACAATTCTATTTTATGTAATAAGTGCAAAACAGTAAATGGATATAAACAACATTTCTTCCTCTCAATCAAACAAAGAAAATATATATCCATTTTCTATCCGCCCACTTTTTCCTCCCTACTGCCAAACACACGTGATAGAAAATTGATATTTTCTCCATCCTCTTACTTTTCTAACCTTCCTATTTTTTCTATTCTCTCTATTTTCCATCATTTCAATCATGTGGGGCCCAACCCAAAAGAAATTTGAGATGTGGTAGAAATTAGTGCATATTAGATTACAGCTGGACTCCTGCACAGTTTAAACATTCTTAACAGACAAGCTAACCTATAATGGGTCAGCTTATTTTCAGTTGGCTTGGATTTTGATACTTTTGAACCTTTTTTTTTTAAATTTTCTTTACCCTACCTCTCTTCTTCTCTCTAGATAAGGAAAAAAAAAAGAATTTGAAAATAAATGATAATAAGCAGGACCAAAAATGTGTTTGCCTTGGCCTGTTAAAAGTATAAGTTATGTTCAACTTCGTTTTACTCATTACTGATGGTGCATTTTGGTTTGTTACATTTATTACTGTCTGAATTTAATGACTCTGGACACTTTGTTTTATGGCATTCTTAGTTCCCGTGTCTAAAGATACTGATGTTCTATCTCTGTTCTGGATGTTATGACAGAGCTTGAAAGGAAGAAGCATACCTCCACTTGTACAAGAAGGGAATTCGCTCCCCATGCAGTATTCCTTGGAATCATATGATCAACAGCCTCTGTCTCCACCTGAGAGATACCCTATTCCTGACACAGGAATGCATGACACAGGAGGTAGTTCACTCCCCTTTAGTTATAGAATCCTATCTGTCGAAGAAAAGAAAGAGTATCTTGTTGTAACTCGAAACAGCCTTGAACTATTCTCCAGCATATTGAACACCGAAACTGAGCCCAAACCCTTGAAGGTATTTTTCTGACTTCTAACTAGAAAGTAGTATTCATAAATAAATAAATAGATTGCCTTTTTAGTCAAAATTTCAGTAGTTTCATCTGTTCCTCTAAGCATCAAATTGTACTCTTTAACTTCAAATAAATGCACAATTCTATGACATTGTTCTTAGAGGAGGTCCTGTTCCTCAATTTATCTAAATATAGGCACCTAATATAGGTGAAAATCTTTTCAGTGTTTGGGTTCTTTTGATTTATGTGATGTTGTGTATGTGTGTGTGTTTCTGTATTTATATTTTATGGCATATACCTTGAATGCATTGTCATAAATGTGCTAGCCTGCTAGGAAGTTTTTTGACTTAACCTTGTAATCGAGTTGTTGTGTGACTTCTCACCTTAATCCCCAGATATGTGTATAGATGGCAGATAAGTGAAAACTGATAGAAGTTCTTGTGCTAATGCAGGAAGATCTTACAATAAGCATGTTGGAGAAATGCAAGCAGTCGCAGCCTGTCATTAAGGCGATTGTAGAAAGCACCACTGATGATGAAGGGATGCTGTTTGAGGCTCTATATCTTCATGATGAGCTTGAGCAGGTGATCTCCAAGTATGAGCAGTTGGAAGTTGCTCAAAAGTCAGGAGAACAACAACCTGAAATCTCTGACCCCGTTAATTGTGAGGACTTGGAAGCTACCCAAGAGTCCGGAGGAAAACTGTCTGGGAATTCTGATGCCTCTAAGAGTGAGTTAGATGCTGCTCAAAGCCTTGGAGGAAATCTACCAGAAAAGGCTCATGCATCTGAGGCCAAATCACCTGCTCTTGTAGGAGCTCATAATGAGAACAAGTTGGTGGATTTCCCAAAAGGAGAGAGTACTGAACCAAGCAATGAGAAGATAAATGATAAATGAGGAAGTGGGTAGTGAGGTGGTTTTTCTGCCTGTATGTATGCTTTGTCAATGTTTTTCAGGGGGCACATCCTCTATTAACTCATAGCTCCTTTTTTGCCAATGACTTTAGCATCAAATTATTGTAATTGGTGAGGACTGAGGAGTAAAATCTAATTTTAGGATTTTGTATTTAATCTTTCCCTAAACATACTAATATCCATGGCATGGTGTATCTTTGACCTTTATAATGGCTACTAACTTGTTTGTGATCTTTCTTCCTAGTGCCACTAATATTCAATTACTTTTCTGGTACTAGAGCTGCGTGTTGCCACTGGTATCTCATTTTTTATTTTGTGTTTCCTTCCTCTTGCCAATACTTCTAACCATAGTTATCACTTATCATAACCATAGTTATCACTTATCATAACCGAAGATTAACTAGTGGTTCATTAGTTGAATTATAGATTTATTATCTAACTAATAAATATATTTATAAATATAAAAAATAGAATAAAAATAGGTCATTTATATATACTATAAAACCGAAGCCTTTGTCTTATGTTTGACTCTTTTTTGACTTCTTTAAAGCTTGCTACATAGGATTTGGAGCTCTCACATTTTTCCACATCAGCATTATTTAAAAAATATATATATTTCTCACTATTTCTCTCCTACCAATCTCCTTCTCCTTCCCAAAAATGCCTGATAAACTCTTCCTCTTCCTTTCATTCCCATCTCCCCAAAAACAAAACTCGATTAATACTCACTCTCTTTCAGATGCAAGTTCACTCGATGAAAATCTCTCTCTCTTTCAAACACAGAGATCGAATATGAGCCAAATTGAACCGAATGGTCGTCGTAAAAGTAGCCCCAATTCGAGCTCCATCCATCTCTACCTGCTTCATTGACAACGCGAGGTACTTTGTCCCAAACTCCCAGCCCAGAAGCAGTGGCGACTCTACATGCAAGCCAAGACCACCCTGACTTGCAAAAAAATGTATATATACACTTGCCAAAAAAATATTGTATGCTAAACTAATCTATTGTGATCACCCTAATAAAAATTTTAAACACCCTAACTTGAGAAAACAAAAATAAGAGTAGTGCTACTACATTCACAACATTTTTACAATAATTTTACAACAAATCTAATGTAGTAAACTATTATTGATTCTAATACTAATATTATTTTTTTACACTTGCCAAATACTAATATTATTTTTTTACTCGCCAATAACAGTTTTTTGTATAAAATTTATTGGAAAAATGTTGTGGATGTAGCATTATACCAAAATTAATTCTGCCTTCAAACATAATTCTTAATCCCTTTTTTTTTTAATGCTTAAATAAGGACAATAAATATTAGCCTAAATAATAACAAATATAAACCAAACAAAAACAAAACAAGACCAAACAACAAGAAGTGAAAAAATTATTTAACAAAAAGCCTATTATAAAACAAAAAATAAAATTTATAACTCCTCCAACATATTCAATAAAAATAATTTTTAATTTCATTTTTCTTTAAAAGAAAAATATTGTGATAATTTAAATTTTTTAGTGACCACCTAAAAACAATTCCTAAAGCCACCACCGCCCAGAAGGCCCTAAAATTTCATTGATTTGTATATGGCCATCTCAACTTAGCCCAGCCGCCCTTGGTGCAGCCCAAATACTGCAGTATTTTGGTATTTGCGGTGGTATTTCATAGTCCAAATATTTTCGCTAGATTCGGATTTATTGGAGAAAACTTCGGTATAAATTTTTTTTTTTTAAATCGAGTTGATGCTTCTGTGGTATGTCATTCGAAGTTGTAATTTTGTTGATTGATGCCTAGGCATAATTCTCTGTTGGATTGCCATATTTTTATTATATTTGCACTTTTTTTTTTTTTTTTTTACATTAATAAGTGATTTCTTGGACTAAATCATGTGTACTTCTGTAAGAACACCTCTGTTAAGGATGTAGATTTGGATTTATGTATGCTTGTGGCATGTTTTATTTTTAGTTCAAAGCCTGTGTATTGTTATAATAGTGTCTGTGTGATATTGTGATTTAAAGATGACTAACATTTTGGTATTTGATAATACTCAAGGCTAAGGCTAAGCTGTGATATATCTCTAGCATTATATTCTTTACATGTCTTTGTTGATTTCTTTAAGTTTTAATTTTGCTCATATAGAATTCAGCACCAAAAAAAAAATGCTTATATGGAACTGTTGGCATTTAGATATATATGTGTGTGGTTAATGGTTATCTTTAGAATAATATATAGATTATGGCTGTGGGAATTTACTTTTTGACTTAAGTAGTTAATTTATAAATCTTGGGGCCTTGAAACTTTATTTCATCATAGTTTGCCACAAATCCATTGCTTAAGTATAGCATATTATCTATCCCTTTAAAAGAAAAGGTCTATGAAAGGGGTTTTTTTTGGCCCTATTTGATGCTTTCTCAGTGGGTGTCAGCACCTGTGTGCATTGCTGCTGTGTGCTGCTATATTGATGGCTGGTGCTGCAGTTTGTGCATTGTTGTTGTTGTTGTACATGCTCATATGCGTTATGCTTCTGTTGTACTTAGTGTTAGCTGTATTGTGATACTTGGTAGCTGTAAGCATTGTACCAGGAATTGATATAAAGTCTGAGGATGTTTGGTGGTTATTGGCAAGTCACATTTTGTAATAGATGACCTGGCTAATTAGGCATGTGCTCAACGTGTTATAGAGCATGTGATAGATTGGGAGTTAGTTAATCAGTTTCAACTGCAACTTAGTTTAAAAGGGTGCAATGATTGCAAGGAAGAATATCAAAAGAATAATAATCTAAGTCTACCTAGGCTTTGTCTTGAACTCAGGGAGAACCACTGAACCATAGTAGATCAAATTCTACCTGGTCTTTGTCTCTTTAAAGAATGATTACTTATATTTTTACTTTAATTTTATGTTTTTTACGTTACCAATATAGAATTTTCTAATGTTCTTTCAAGATCAGATTTTTATTACTGCAAGGGCCAGTTTCGAGTGTATAATTTTTTGAAATTGTGTTCTAGCCCATGCATGACAGGAAATTTGATAGGTTTATAAAGCTTTGATCTCAGAATTGTGAATAAGAAACATTTAATATTTTTCTTTGTTTGGTTTGTTGGTTGGGTTGGTGCTGAGATGCAAGCATTTAAAATTTTTTTGTTTGGCTGAGGAGGGTCACTTTGTCAAGAGTGTAGTAAATATGTGGTTCTAGATTTCAGCTCTGTTTTCATTGCTTTTAATTTAAACTTAGAATAGTTTGAATTTGTTGGCTTTCTTTTATTTTGGATTTTGGATTGAGGTTGGAAAGTGTATTTAATAAAGTGAGACACTGCCAAAGATGGGCTATATTTTCCAGTTGCAAATATTGTTTTGCTATAATTTTAGTAGGAAAAAAAAAAAAAACAAACAAACAAACAAACAAACAAACGTAGCCAAGTTTGATATTGAAGGAACAGTATCATTGCCCGATACTTGTACTCTACTCACGGTAAAAATGGCCAAATACCACCCTTTCATAAACTTTGTAGCAAAAAAGTACTGTTTTTCGGAACTAAATGAGGATCTACCACTTTTTCGTACTCGAGTTTGATAAACTCGAGTTCTAAATGGTACTTGAGTTTATCAAACTCAAGTTCGTAATTTCTATTCCACCGTGGCACTAGCTGAGCTGGCATTTGGGCATTAAAAAATGCCGCATAATACTCGAGTTTAAGAAGTTCGAGTACTGTGTTTGTATGTACCCAAGTTTCTATAACTCGAGAATGGCTTAGGTTAATACCCTCCATGATGCAGACTCATACTCGAGTTCACTGAACTTGAGTATGGCCGAGGTACTTAAAACGCTTTTTCAAACTTACTCCCACAGTCTTACTCTCTCAACTGGATCAAAAAAAGTCCTACTCTCTCATCACTCTCACTTTCTCAATCTCCCTCTCACCCCTCTCGCTCTCTGAATCTCGCTCTCACTCTCCCACTCTCCCATTCTCCCACACGCTCTCAATCTCCCTCTCAGTCACATTGCACATTGATCGCTAGGTTTCTCAAGGCTCGTCGAGCGTGTTGGTGCCGGTGCTCTGATTTTTCTCTTCGCCGTGCTCGAATATCTTGCTGCTGAGGTAACTAAACATTTTGGCTTTTTTTGTTGTTTTATAGGATGGGAAATTTTGATTTTGGGGGTTTGGGTTTTTGGTTTTTTGGGTATGGTTTTGATTGGTGGAATGAAATTAGGGTTTTTTTTTTTTAATGATAAATTTGGTTTGTTTTGATTTGATGAATGTTGTTTGAATTTTCATTTTCAAAATTGGGCTGAAGGATGCTGATGACTTAATGGAAATATTGATTTAATTTGATTTGATGAATGTTTTTTTGGGCGTGTGTGTAATTGTAACTTACCAATATAAAAAAAACAATTTGTAACTCAACATACCATGTAAGCTCGGAATGTAGACATCTGCTATACCAAAGATGAACAAAGTAGTTCAATTGGTTTTCTAATTAATTTCACAGTTTACCCCAATTAAACAGATCAGGGAAAGTGAAGTAAATGGATGTTGTGTTATGTTTTTTATTAGCCAAATTTGGTTTACAGTAGCCCATGGTAATTGTATGACGGGGATTAGGTCTGGGTTGAGGAAACAGAAGTTGATAAAGTGGGTAACATTTGGGTAACATGCAATTTTTTGATAGAGATAACATGCAATATTGATTCAGTAAAATACCCTATCCATCACTGCATAAGGCACGGGATTCTGAATTGAAAAACTATGGTTTATACACTAAGCATTATCAACATAAGGGATCCTCTCCATTTCAAGTGAAATGGAGAGACTCTATTTTATTGTTAAGATTTTATTTCTTGGATGTACAAGTGTCACATCAATTAAAATTTTAAATTTTGTAATGGATACACCTTTGAATTGGTAGTATTTAATTAAAACTACAGAATTGATACATTTCAAATAGAGATAATCCTTTTTTCGTCCATAAAGCAGCCAATGTTTCATTTATACAAGGTTGACTAGTGGATATTGACATTTTACAAACTCAAACATTCCATAAATACAAGCACTACAATTCTTGCTGAAAAGGCAAATAATTGTACGAGTGGTTTTAGCATTTGAAATACAGTCACCACATAAATTATTAGTAAGCAATTCTTCAAGATTCGAATGAAAATTCAGAACTATGCTTAGCTTTGAGGATCAAAGAGCATGAACATCCTGATTCAAGTAATAGTATTATTCAGAGGACAACATATTTCAACACTAAAAACATACAATATAAAAATTGCAAAAAAAAAAACTCTATGATTCTTTCATTTCCTAACAATTGATTGTCCAAATAACCAAGCTAGCTACAATCCCCTAAAGTACCAAATAAGAGATATAACAGCCTATTAAGCTACATAACATATTATCCTTCACTGTTGACGCATGTGTCCTAAGTCACATCCTTTTGTTCATTACATGAATGTAACTCCCAAAACAAATTTGGATATTTTGCTAGAAATGTATTACACTGTGAATTGTCCTCTACAATTAATAACATTCTTAGAATAAACAAATTTGCATTTCAAAATAAGCATATCAATTGTTCATTATATTGTTGTTGTTCTAATTAATAATTTCTATATTTTATTCAACTGTTGTGATTTTGATAACATGATTGGTTCGCACTTTCTTCAATGATGGTTGCTCTAATCTGTTTGTTGAGAGAAATTTTGTTGGCAAAATTCATTGTCCACTGCTAGGGGAAGTAAGGGAGTGGCCAAATTCGTATATTTAGAAAAAAAAATTATAATTTGGGAAGCAAATTACATCCTCAGTATCTCCCTTCACAGAAGCAAATCAGTTTAGAATTATTTTGCTTTGCACTCAAGAATGAGGCCTTCAATACAGATTGATACTCGAGTTTCATGGACTCAAGTATCAATCTGCATGATTTTGCTTTGCACTCAAGAATGAGGCCTCACATACAAATTGATACTCGAGTTTAATGGACTCGGGTACTACTAACACAGTACTTGAGTTTCATGGACTCGAGTATCAATCTGCATAATTTTACTTTGCACTCAAGAAATTGGGGCCTCACATACAGATTGAGACTCGAGTTTATGGAGCTCAAGTACTGCTAACATAGTCCATGAAACTCGAGTACCAAGTAGGATTTCCAAATGCCAAGTCAGCCTGTGCCACGGTGGCAGGACTTCTAGGAACTCGAGTTTACTATAGTCGAGTACCATTTGGAACTCAAGTATGTAGAGCTCGAGTACTGAAAAAGTGGTAGATCCCTATTTAGTTCCGAAACGTGTTTTTTTGCTACAAAGTTTATGAAATGATGGTATTTGGCCATTTTCACCCTCTACTCACTGCATATTTGTCACTACTGTTGGCTCAATTTGTTTTCATTATTATCTACCGTGAATGTCCTTATTTTTTAGAAATATTTTTAAGCTCTTGAGCTTATTGTGTATATTATAATTATTGCTGGCTTAATTTATTTTCATTATTTTCTACAGATTGATTCTAATTTCCATGAAATTCTCATTGTGATTCTTTCGGTTTTTTTTTTTTTGAAGCAAGTATGGTCAAACTTTATTTTTTTTATTAAGCTCATTTAGAATTTTTAATTTAAAATTATCAAAATTTGCATGATAGGTGAATCATCCCAAATTTTTGTAGCAATGCCTGTTATAAAGTTTTGAAGATAAAATGGTTGAGCATAGTAGAAAGTTTTATGTACATGGAAGGTTGTAATTTAGAGAAATATTTTTATTTTTTTAATAACATTTATGGTAAGTATTTTTGTTGTATGATATGTATATCAAAAATGTTTGAGGGGCGATATTGTCAAATTTCCATCTTGAGAACTTTGAAATCTTTGTCAATGTGTGATTTTTTGCTCTACCCTCTAGTCGATGACTGTGGCCTGCTCTTTTCATTTTTAGGATGAGGATTCTACAAATTTCTTAGATCAATGCACAAGAAAGAGCCCCTCTACATTTATGCTCAATGAGCTCAAAAACTGATGTATAGTTACATATGCTCCTTTCACAACCAAATATTCAATTCTTATTGTGCGCACCCAGAACGAGCTTAACGGGCTGACTCACTCTTGGGATCAAAATCTACTTGTAATGTGGCTTTGGATTTCCTACTTTGGGTGATTCTAGCCTAGAGACCCAACAATATCTCTCAAACCTTTGTATTCCTTTCCTCTCACTCTTATGACTCTATTGTTCTCAGCTCTAAGCTTTTTTCAAAACCTTTCAACAACCTTTTTCCCTTCCTTAGCTTCTCATATTTATAGCCCAAAATTAGTGGGCAGCGATACCTCTTAAGACGTCGCCGGGCATTTGGGATATGGCCTTCTTGAGCAGTCACACTCGTCAGAGACGAGATTTGCTGGGCAACCTCCTGACCACTAATCAATGAGCATATATTTCAACGACCGGCCTAACGTGTTCTGGGCCAAACATGATGTCATAAGGTCCATGTCCATAACCTTAGTGGGCCTTAAGCCCAGTTTTTGACAAGGGTGTCAGGACCATGGGCCATACTGTACAGTTTGGGTTCAAGGCCCAAATGGCCTCGGAGGTGCGGTGCTATACATTAGCCCCCCCTTAATGTGTGCTTGGCGCCTGAGGACGAATCAAGGAATCCAAGAGACAGTAGCTATCCGGGAAGCTCAATGAGTAGGTATTGGATGGTTGAAAGGCTCATTAATGTGCCCTCAAAAGACGCGTTGTATCTAACTGTTGGTTCAACCGTCATCATTACCTGATGGTTCACGAACCGAGGCAGCGCGCGTGTGGCAGTTATGGTAGGATTCGTAGAGTTTCCCGCTCCTCATTTATTAAGTGGTATTTATTCTCTCCCTTTTGGCTTCTATAAATAGTCCATTCTGGATCACTCTTTCACTTTTGCATTCTTTGCTCTCTAAATTTCTTCCCTGCCGTGCATACCTCTCTGTGCGTTCATCCTCCAGCCCAGAGTACCTTTCTTTTCTAGATCCCAAATTAAGTTTCTCTACCTCCCTCTCTTGTTTTAGTCTCTTCCTTCAATTCTAGAGTTTAGGATGGGTTTTGCTTACCTTTTAAACACTGAAGCGTCCCTAGCCACTTTTAGGCAAACATTCAACATCCCTGAGGATGTGAATGTGGCATACTGCCATGAGAGCAAGATCGCTCTCCACAAACACTCCGGGTCAAGTACTTCTTTCTTCCCTTTGATGGCAATTTTAGAGGGTGGGGTTAGGTTTCCCATGAACCCACTACTACTTAATACCCTTAGGTTTTATGGTTTGTGCCCCGACTAGCTTCCACCCAATTTTTACCAAGTAGTTAGTTGTGTTAACAGGTTGAACCAAATATACGGTTTGCAGTTGAACCACCACGATATAAATTTCATGTACAGCCTGTGTGGAAATAATAAAAAAAACCAATTATTACTTAAAAGTTAGAGATTTTCGGGTACAGCTAATTTCATGCCTGCCTGATTCTAACAGAAACTCAGTCGAGGAGTTTTTCCGGGTGAGCGGCAACTGGTTTGCCGATGAACTCCCCTGCCCACTCTCGCCGCGCGAAGTTGGTTCGTATTGCCTACCTACCTATTTCCCTTTTTTCTTTTTTGTTTACTTACGTTTGTTTTATTTACCCGGGCACTAACTTATTGTGTTCCTTTGTTGCAGACGTTAAAGGATTCATTTCGAACCTTAGAGTGGTGCACGTGAGGGACTTGAATTTTGTGCTCAGGTCCGAGATATTTGTTCACACCGATAGGCAGCTCCGGGCATTGCATCTCATACTCGGCTGCGACCCCGTATACAAGACTTGGTAACCCTTCAGCCAAGACCTATTATTAGACAATCCTTTGCCGTCTTACATAGACGTGTGGCACGCAAACTTCCTCCCCCCCAAACTGACCTCTAGCGAAGCCCGGGACATCGGTTCACGCTATACAACCGTGGAAGACCTTACCCCGATCAGAGACGAGTCTGCCAAGCGCGTCTCCCAAATCCGCAGGAACACGTTCCCGTTGAAGAACTGGTAGGTCACACCCCACCATCCGAGCAAGAAACAACCAAGGTCGGACCAGACGTCAAAATGGTGACAAGGTGAAAAATGACGGTCGACCGATTCTTGTCTGGCACTTATCCTCCCGCCAAGTCTCAACAACCTCAAGGCAAGGCCCAAACTCCTCCTCCGCCCTCTTCCAGCCGCGCGAAGAAGAAACAGCGCCTTGACAATCAACCGTCCAAGGTTCCTAGCGATGCACCTTCCAAGACCTTGATCCAGCCGACCAGCGGGATCATGATCCGAGAGACGGTGGCTGAATCTCAACCTGCCGCCCAAGTTAGTGTGACTGTAGCATCTTCCTCCCGGCCCGTGGTCCATTGGCAGTCTACCTTTAAGTTTAGCGCAGGGCCTCTGCCAGCTCACGGGTATGGGATAAGGGCGAGAGGGGAAGGGTGGCCCAAAGCCTAGTGCACGGCCTATTGCTGCCCGAGAATGTTCACTTTTTCACTGAGGGGGACGAGGATTCGTTGGTACGGCAGTTGCAGTGGCACACTATGGTGGTGAGTTCTCTCTCCTTCCTTTTTCGTTTATTTTAATACGTCGCCAACGCTGCAGTGAAGGAAAAGGGCAAGGCTTCCGAGGCTACGGAGAAGAAGGCTCAATCCTCGAAGAAAGCCCGACTTTTGGCCAAGGAGAAATTGGCTGAGGCGGAGGGTCACCTGGAGGGCGTCGAGCTTAAATTAGCAGAGGCGGCCAGCCTTAATTTGGCCCAAGCCGATCAAATAGCTGACCTAAAAGCAACCTTTGAAGCTTCTGAAAACAAATGGTATGACGAGGGCTTTGTAGATGCCAAGAAATCTGCAGAGCCTGTTGTCCATCAGGCACGACTCCATGGGTTCAGGGAGGGATGGTTGGCGGCCCTTCAGGTGATGGGAGTGGCTGAGGACTCTCCTTTAAGAAACCCAGATCAAATCCCCTACCTGTCTCCTCCACCCCCTGCCTAGAGTCAGGCCGATGCTACGGATGAGGAAGAGACCACCAGCATGAGGGAGCTGGTCCAAGCAATTGACACCCATGTTGATCTTAAGGTTTCCAACAACCTTCATGCTGCAGATAATGAGCAAGCCCAGCAGCGACCGACTGAGGACATCCCCGGTCAGCTAGCCGATAAAGCAGCCCAACCTCCACCAGCCAATCCAACCGTTTAATATTTATGTTTTACTAGCTGTTTTATCCATGTTTGTTTTTCCTTCATTTTTTTCCTTTGTGGTTTGCCTAGGGTCACCAGGCTGTGGTGACGGAACAATGACTTTAACTTTAATTTCATTTATTTTCTGGCTTATTTTCCTATGGTCACCAGGCTATGGTGACCGAACAATGGTTTGATTTTATTTGCTTCTGTTTGCTTTAACTGCTTTGTTTCTCGGCTTTTGATACCGAGCACTCTTTGCGCTTTTAATTGCTTTGTTTAAGCACATCCGGGTGATTATTTTCGCCTTCCAACCAAGCGATTCAGTCACGATGCGTCCTTAACTTTGCATAGGGATGGGTACATTTGTACCTTTATAATGGTTCGAGTGAGCCAAAATAATTCCCGGGCATAAAGCCTTCCACTGCGAGGAGTTTTGCTAGAGTATTGTTAGGAACATTTAGCGCGAGGCCCTCACCTACCCGGTGATGAAATTTGAGCTGGGGACAAGCCCTTAAGGAATTTAAAGTAAGGTTTCCCCCTGTCCAGTGATGAGAATCGAACCGGGGACAAGTTTCTGTCCTTAGATAATTTAGATTAAGGTTTCCACTTGCCTGATGACGGGAATCGAACCTGGGACAAGTTTCAGTTCTTAGAAAGTTTTAATTAAGGTTTCCACCTGCCCGGTGATAAGAATCGACCCGGGGATAGGTTTTTGTCCTTAGTTTTAATTAAGGTTTCCACCTGACTGGTGATGAGAATCGAACCGGAGACAGGTTTCTGTCCTTAGATAATTTAGATTAAGGTTTCCACCTGCCCGGTGATGGGAATCGAACCGAGGACAAGTTTCTACCCTTAGATAGTTTTAATTAAGGTTTCCATCTGTTCGGTGAAAAGAATCGAACTGGGGACAGGTTTCTATCCTTAGCATGAAACACGTTGCCTTAGTCTCCTTAGCTTTTTCCGTATTCATTGGCCGGTGCTAATAAATCAACAATAATGGAATTAAATGCACCTGCACTGATAAACATCATCTTAATATTACTTGATAAAGCATATATACAATGTTTCATTCAATTTATGCCCCCGTGTACGATTGAGTAGTGGTAGAACTTCTTCAAGTTGTGGACATTCCATGGCTAGGGAAGCGGTCTTTCATCTAGATCCTCCAAATAAGCTCCTGCTCCTGCTCCTGTGATAGCAGTAACCCTGCAAGGCCTTTCCCAGATAGGGGCCAGTTTCCCAGCATTCGTATCTTGTGTGTTCCCTACTGCTTTCCATAGCACCAGGTCCTCAACACTGAATTCCCTTGCTTTCACATCTCGGTTATAGCATCGGGCAAGTTTCTGTTGATACTCAACTAGTCTTATGGTCGCTGCCTCTCGGTGCTCTTCTAACAAATCCAAACGCTCCACCATTAACCCATCGTTCTGGGCGGGAGCAAATTCTTTGACCCATGCGCTGCATAGGTTTACCTCAGCCGGTATCACGGCTTTTGCCCTGTACGTTAAGAAGAACGGGGTTTCTCTTGTAGATCTCTTGGGTGTTGTTCAGTATGCCTACAAAACGTTGGGTAGCTCCTCTTTCCACCTACCCTTTGCACCGTCCAATATTTTATTCAGTCCATTCATAATTACCTTGTTGACAGCTTCAGCCTGGCCATTGCTCTAAGGATATGCCGGGGTGGAGTACTTGTTCTTGATGTCGAGATTACTGCAAAACTCGCGAAAGGCTCTACTATCAAGCTGTAAACCATTGTCGAATATAAGAGAGTTTGACACCCCAAATCTCCTGACTATATTCTTCCACACGAACTTCTTAACATCCACGTCCCAAATATTGGCTAACGCCTCTGCCTTTGCCCACTTGGTGAAGTAACAACAGCTACTAAAACAAACTTTCGATTGCCAGCTGCCCAGGGAAACGGACCGAGAATATCCAGCCCCCATTGTGCAAAGGGCTAGAGGCTACTGATCAGATTCAGGTGTCCTACTGGCTGGTGGATCAAGGGGGCATGCTTTTGGCATCGTTCACACTTACGCACATACTCGGCGATGTCCTTCTGCATCTGTGGCCACCAGAACCCCTGAGTCATTGCTTGGTGAGCCAACGAACATCCCCCTACGTGACTGCTGCACACGCCGTCATGTAGCTCGGCCTAGAGTTCATTTACTTTCTCGGGGTGTAAACACAAAAGGCACGGCTCCCCAAAGGACCTCTAGTACAGCTTTCGATCTGCCGACAACCAATACTGAGCGACTATTCGACGAACCCTATTGGCCTCCTTTTCATTGTCTAGGACTCGATCCTCTGCTAAGAAATCAATAATCGAGTCCATCCAGCAGGGCCCGGTTGTTGAAATCACTGTAACGCCAACTTTGGGGACACCAACATTAATCACTGTATTGATGCTTGGCTCTGTTATGAGCTCTACCTTGATTAGCCGAGGCACATCCTTCGTCATCGCCGACGCCAATGTAGCTAGCGAGTCAGCATGTCTGTTCTGCCCCCGAGCCACTTGGTTCACCTTTGCCGTACAAAACTTACTCATAACTCGCTTTGACACCTATAAGTACTCTTTCATTTGAGAACCCCGGGCTTTGAAACAGCCCTGCACCTGGTTAACCACCAGTTGTGAATCTGAATAAACCTCTACATCCAGGGCACCCATGCCCAAAATGGTTCTCAATCCAGCAAGCAAGGCTTCGTACTCTGCCTCGTTGTTGGAGGCCTTAAACCCCAACCTAAAAGAATGCTCCAACCGTATTCCTTTTGGAGTGATAATGACAATCCCGGCACCAGCCCCCATGGCACTTAACGCACCATCCATAAACGCCTTCCATGGGCGACACTCCACATGACAAACCATCCCCCCTTCGTTCTTGGGAGAAAACTCCGCAACAAAATCAGCAAGAACTTGGCCTTTCACCGAGCTCCTCAGCTTGTATCTTATATCAAAAGACCCTAGCTAGGTCGCCCACTTAGATGTCTGGCTTGTAAAGTCAAATCTCTTGAACAATGACTGTAAAGGCTACTAGGTCAAAACATAGATAGTATAGGCCTGAAAATAGTGAGGCAACTTCCTCATAGCATGCATTAATGCTAACACCAACTTCTCCAGGGGTAAGTACCTTGTCTCGACATCGACCATGGTCTTGCTAACATAGTACACAAGCTGCTGCATCCCCCGGTCCCTTAAAAGCACGACACTCACGACATGATCAAACACCGAGAGGTACATAAATAAGTCCTCCCCGCATCAAGTATTCCTTTAAGTCTTAAAAAGCCCTTTCACACTCCTCATTCCATTGAAATCCCCTTTATTTTTTCAAAATTTAGTAGAATGGACAGCAACAATCAATAAACTTAGTAATGAACCGGTTAAGGGCAGCTAACATACCGGTCAAGATCTGTACCTCCTTTGGATTGCTCGGTGGCTTAAGGCACTGCACGGCATCAATCTGATTGGGGTTGACCTCTATCTTGCGACTAGTGATCAGATAACCGAGGAACTTGCCAGCCCCCACCCCAAAGGCACATTTGTCCGCATTTAGGCACAGCTGATGTCGCTGAAACACTTCAAATACCCCCTGAAAATCCTCTATATGTCGTGCCTACTGTTTACTTTTCACCACCATGTCGTCGATGTACACCTCAACCGTACGCCCAATCTTGTCCCGAAACATTCTAGTCATCATTCGTTGATAGGTTGCCCTGGCATTCTTCAACCCAAAGGGCATCACAGTGTAATGGTAGTTTTTGTCCAGTGAGATGAATGCCGTCTTCTCCTGGTCCTCGATAGCCAAGGAAATCTAATGATAACCCTAAAAGGCATCCAGAAAACTCATCATTAGGTGCCCATAGGTAGCGTTTACCAATTGATCTATCTTTGGTATAAGGAATGAGTCCTTTGGGCATGCTCGATTCAAATTCTTGAAATCCACACAAACTATCCATTTGCCATTCTTCTTTCTAACCAACACAATATTCGCCAGCCACTCCGGGAAGAAGATTTCTCTTATCGCCCTGGCCTCTTTTAACTTCACGACCTCTTGCCTTACTACCTCGACATGTTCCTTGGCCGACCTTCTCAACTTCTACTTCTTTAGAGGAAATGATGGGTCTACATTAAGCCTGTGAACGATGAACTCGGGATCGACCCTGGGCACCTCATACGGGCTCTAAGCAAACAAATCTACATTCTGCATCAAAAATAACAATGTTTCTACCATATCCTCATCCTTCATACTTGCCCCTATATGATAATACCGATCAACATCCAATAGTATCTTCACTCTAATTAATTCCTCAGCACAACTAGCCCCCATTCCCTCTTGGGGATCCTGTAATTGCTATGAAGGGGCTTCTTCAGTGGTTTCCTTCTGCTTATCCTGCTTTTTCTTCCAATTTATCGTGGTCACTAGGCATTGCCTAGCCACTTGTTGGCTTCCCCTCACTACAAAAACGCCATGTTCAGTAGGAAATTTAACTTTCACGTGCAAGGTGGACGGAACAGCCCCCATTGTGTGAATCTATGGCCTTCCCAGAATCGCCATGTATGGAGAAAATGAATTGACAACTGCGATTGCCACCATCACCTTCTTACCTTCCATATTTACGGGAAGGGAAATTTGGCCCTCAAGGATGACCACCTTGCTATCAAACCCGACCAATGGTGTATCATACTTCAATAGGTCCCGGTTCTTTAACCCGAGCCCTTTGAATAGGTTCGGATACATCACGTTGGCCCCGCTTCCCTGGTCTACCATCACCCTTTTTACTAAGAAACCGCTTATCCGGGCTGTGACTACTAACGCATTATCGTGCGGTTGAATTGTTCCTTCTAAATCATCATCGCTAAAAGCAATGGGCTCTTAACCAATCTTCATTTTCTTCTCGGGTGATTGCTCGCCCGCACAGTTTCCCATGGGTGCTCCGATCAGCACTCCTCTTCTGGCTACAGCCGTACTCCTCGGGGCAGCGTTGATGACTTCAATCACCCCTAATGGCGGTAGGAGAGGATTTCCCCTTTGTTGAGCACCCTGCCCGGTACCTCGGTTTCCAGAATCCACCATAAACTCCTTTAGATATCCTGCCTTCACTAGCTGCCCTAGATGATCTTTCAACACCCGACATTGCTCGATGGTGTGCCCCTTATCCTTGTGATACGTACAATACAGGTTTTGGTTCCTCCGAGACGGGTCACCCCACATCTTGTTCGGCCATCTGAAATACAGCTCGTTCTTAATCTAGTCTAAGCTCTTGTGCACCGGCTCTTTAAACGTCACATTCACCTCTCCCATTTGTACCTCCGGCTCTTGTATTCTTAGATCCTTTCGGGACCGATGCTAAAAACCAGGCTGCCGAAGGCGATTCACTAGCGGGGCCTTGCCCTTACTCTGTAGCCGATCATCCTTAAGACGTTTATACTCTTCAATACGCCTCATAAGCTACCTCATACCCTCTAGAGGCTTCTTCGTCAATGATTCTCGTAGTTCAGAGTCCTCAAGAAGCCCCATCCTAAAGGTGCTCACCGCAATCTTTTCGTTGCCTCTACCTATTTCATTATAAAGCTCCCAATACCGATTGGCATAACTACGAAGGGTTTCCCTAACCCTCATTTTCATATAAAGTAACACATCCACCGGTTATGGTACTCGGCTGCAGGTTACAAACCGGACGCCGAATTCTTAGATCAATTTGGCAAAACTATGAATGAACTCTTTCGTAACCCATTAAACCATCTCAATGATGTGGGCCCAAGGGTTAAGGGAAATACTTTACACATCAGCGCATCATTGTGAATGTGCAGAGATATCATTTGGATATAATGGCTGACGTGCTCCACCAGGTCCGTTTTCCCATCATAGAGAATTAAATGGTGGTTGGGTAAACCTACTCGGCATTGGAGCCCGTTCAATGTCATCTGAGAATAATGACGAAACAGCTTTTCGCACGGCACGGCTCGTAGCATCCATGGTGGCATTTCGGGGCCATTGCTCCTCTTGGGAATCCGAACCCCAGTCTGCATTCTCCCTTGAATGTGAACGTTCCCAACACTGACGGGACTCTCGTCAATGTGAACGGTCTCGGTGTCTACGGGACTCCCGTGAATGTGAACGGTCTCGATGTCGATGGGGACCGGACTGATTGAATCTGGTACCATAGCGATCTCCCTCACTCATAGATCCCCTTACTTGGTTATCTCGATCCCTTCTCTGGTGTCTACCCCTTGCCTCTAACTCCAAATCTCTTACCAGTCTACGCAACCGTTCAAGCTCTTCATCTCTCTCATCCAATTGCCTGTGCCTCGAAGCATCAAATATTGTCCGGTTTGTTTGGTATGACCCCTCCCTAAGGCCAGACTGTTCTTCCTTGTGTTCACACTCCCTATCTTCACGCCTTTTTTGCCTTCGCTCTCGTCATGTGGATCCTCGAAATGATCCCACTGAACCACTTTCAGCAGAACCTTTTGAACATCTCTCAGACATCTTCTGGGTGTGAGTTTCGACCAAACCACAGCTTTATAGGAGATTCCCACAGACGACGCCAATTATGCGCACCCAGAACGAACTTAACGGGTTAACTCACTCTTAGGCTCACAATCTACTTGTAATGTGGGCTTTGGATTTCCTACTTTGGGTGATTTTAGCCTAAAGACCCAACAATATCTCTCAAACCTTTGTATTCCTTTCCTTTCACTCTTATGACTCTATTGTTCTCAGCTCTAAACTTTCTTCAGAACCTTTCAACAACCTTTTTCCTTTCCTTAGCTTCTCATATTTATAGCCCAAAATTAGTGGAAGAACCATGATTACTCTTATGGCTAGTGGAAGAAGAGGTCCAATGTTGTTATCACTAAGTGGGTGTTTAGTTGGGAATGGGGTGTGGTGAGAGTGGCATTGGAACTGGTTCCCACCTTAGGGGGTAATGTTCGGCAGCGGTACCTTTCAAGACGTCGCCGGGCATCCGGGATATGACCTTCCCGAGCAATCACACTCGTCAAAGATGAGATTTGCCGGGCAACCTCCTGGCCACGAATTAATGAGCATATATATCAACGACCAGCCTAATAGGTTCTGGGCCGAACATGATGTCATAAGGTCCGTGTCCATAACCCTAGTGGGCCTTAAGCCCAGTTTCTGACAGGGGTGTCAAGACCATGGGCCATATTGTAAAGCTTGGGTTCAAGGTCCAAATAGCCCCGGAGGTCCAATGCCGTACAGTTATATATTATGTGAGTGTTTGGATCCAACTTATTCACAGCTGCATTTTCTTCTTGCGCATTTTCTCTCTCTCACTTTTTTTTTTTTTTTAAGACGCAGTTGTTGACTTTTCTCCAGTGAACAGTGCACCCATGCATTGTTCACGGGACCCACAAATTTCACTTTTCAGCTACTTTTTCATTAAAAATGGGTTCCACAGCACTATTCACACATTTAAAAATTATTTTGCTACAGTATTTTCAGTTTTCAGTAAAAATAAGTTGTATCCAAATGGACCCTATTAGTACTTATAAAAGTAGACATAAGAGCACTTTTATAGAAATGGATTTAATTAGATATGAATTGCATTCATGTAGCCTAAACTTTTTGTAATCATTTTTGTAGGGATAAAGGGCCCAAAAGCATATATATTGGGCTTTGGACCTTGGCCGAGGACGTTGAGTGGTTCGAGGACGTATAAACATTATTGGAGATGTAAGACTCAGAGCCCCACGAGTAAGCTACTAGTGAAAGGGTTGGGGAAGGCAGGCCGATGAGGAATATCCCTTCGGCTAAACGAAGCAAAGATCAAAATGCGTGTCATATAATCCAGGATGATGTTCCAGGAAGTTCTATTGATAAGGATATGCACTGTAAATGTACAGGACAGATGGGAGCTAGGAAATATCTAAGAGAAAGCTGCTACCACCGCATTGAATGCTCTGTAGCTAACTCTCTAACCACATTAATGAGGATGTGATGTCTAAACAATGCTTTTCAGCCTTACAGCTACTCCCAAAAACTTCAAAAGGGTGCTGATGGAACAAGGATCAACACAAGTAATCTACTGTCCATGTGGAGGGTGGGGATGAGAAGGAAGAAATAGTATAAATTAGAGGGAAGACCCTAAGAAAAAGGGATCGAAAAATTAAGAAAGAAGTACTGTAGCAATTAAAACTATACTTGTAACAAACTTCAAGCAATATAGACAAGAACTGATCTCCTCAGACTATGTCGAGTATAATTTTCCTTAGATAAATCCAGTCCATTTTTGTTTTATTGTCTTCTGGATCCATTTGAATTGTTACCCAACTCACTATAGCCTAGTTTTCCAACCCACTTTCTACAAATTCATTGTTTTGAGCTTTTTGGGCCTATGTTCATCCATCCTTTGGGCTAGGGACCCAAAACTGGTCCTTACAATTTTCAAGTAAACTAAATTTAAATTTAGTATTGTACTTAAATTTAAGTTTGATTGATATTTTTCAAGTAGTAATATAATGTTTCATATCAAGGATATGAATTTTTGAGATTGGAATCCTAATGTACAATAAAAGAGGAAGAAACAAAGAATTTTTAAAATCTTCATTCGCAATAGCTTTCCCATGCATTGCACGAGTTAGAGACTAGTTCATCTAAATTATAACCATAGTTATAAGTACTGTATTTCAAGTTGATCCCTAAAAACTGTGACTCGTTAGGGACTGCAGAATGGTTAATTGATATATACCAAAACTGAGCAAAAATACATTAAAAAAAAAAAACTTTATAAAAGAGTGAATCAGCTCGGATAATACAATTATTTTGTGTAAACTGCAGAGTAAAGTAGTACTAGTATAAACAATTATACACACACACACGCACAAAAAACTGAAAGTCAACTACAACTATATGTAGTGACACTACTTTTAAATTTTTACTTTTTATGGTTTTTTTAAAGTAAAATCCACTATATAATGCCTAACCTCCTAATTTTACTCTACCTTTCTTTTTCTTTTTTTGATTTTTAGTTTTACTCTATTAGTCCATATCTGTATCTATAATTTGTTGTGAAAATGTTGTGAACATAACGTCTCTCATGTTTAATACTCCTATAAGCCTTTCCCTGCCACCATGCAGTCATTGTTATTGGAACAAGGTTTATAAGAAATCCTTCAAACTCCTCCTAGATATTTTTATTTGATGTGAATTTTGAAAATTTAATCGTTAGATTACATGTTTTTTATGTTGTTAACACACATGTCAATTTTCGTTCAAATCATAGGTCATTTATTATTCGATCAATAAACTTATTTTTATGCATAATTTTCTACCACAAAAACTTGAAATATAAACATGTTTTTAATGACTTAACTATTGATCTTTGATTTTCTTGAAATTTTGCAAACATGAAAGATATAACAAAAATATGCAGTTCAATAGTTAGATTTTTAAAATTCATATTCAATAAAAAAGATATAAAAGGAGTTTGGAAGATTTCTCTCCGAACTAGTTTGGAGATAAACATTTTTCCTTCTGCTATGCTATTTTCAAATCAAGAAGCTATATAAATTTATTGGAAAATCAATCCAATCGGAGAGAAACCTTTTCCCAGCTGTTGTGCCATTTTTCAAATCAAGAAGCTAGATATATGAAGGTATGGTAAAATCAATCCATTCATACGAAACTGGCTGTAATTGTACGAATCTTCTATAGATTTCTGGTAGGGTGTTGGTGGCTTCCTCTTTTCTTTTTCTTTTTCTTTTTTAATAACGCTTCCTCATATACTTGATATATATATATATATATATATATATATATTTATACAAGATATATATTCTACTCTAACATAATCTAAGTGTATATGTGTGTGAAACTCTCTCTTGTAGACTTGAACCCCAACCTTTGGCCCCCTGAACCCCACAAACACTTATACTTGTAGAGTAACCATCGCACCAAGGGTGTGTGGTGATCCTCGTATACTTGATTAACAAGCTATAAAACATAGTAAGAAATGGAAAAATAGTATTTTGGTCTCACTATTAAAAATTAATGTGTGTGTGTTTGTTTCTAAAAAAAAAATATTTATAGGAAGCCCATTCTCTCTTTTTTGAGAATGGGCTTCCTATAAATACTTCTTTTTTTGAGAAACAAACACACATACACACACAAGGAAGAGCAAAACTGACAATGCAGTCACTAAAAGTAAAATAAAGTAACATTATAAACTTTCTTATTAAGAGTTTTACTATTGTTCCTATAAATACATTTTTTTTTTTGAGAAACAAATACACACACATAAGGGAGAGGAAAACTGACAATGTAGTCACTAAAAGTAAAATAAAGTAATATTATATACATTCTTATTAACGAGTTTACTATTGTGACCTAACGTAAGAAATGTGTAGGGCTTAGTTAACTAACAGGAAGTTTAATTTATCGAAAACTGAGAAGGAAAAAGGCTTTGTTTGCACTTTGCAACTATGAGGGTACATTTGGTAGACTTTAATAAACACTGTAATGTAATAATTATTCATATGGTTTAGCTATTCAGTAGTTTGGTTATATTTTTATTACAGGGAATAATTATTCCTTATGAATAGGAATTTGTTAAAACTAGTTGCTAATCCGTGTGATGCACAGAATAGTTAATTAAAAATTAAAAATGTTTATTCTATTAAAGGTACCATGACTTTGAAACTGAATAATGATAAGCCATTTTGTTCGAAATAAAGGTTTACATATACATTGAAAATATTTTCTCCTTTTTGCAACCAACATGTTAATTGAATACTACTCTTAGCAATTAGGAATCAAGTTTAGGAGTAGCTTTGGATCATGTAATTGTTTATCATATGAGATACATAACTAAAGGCTGAATCTAATGTAAGTGCAATTAACTTTATTACTGTGATGATACATTTACGGAGGAGTTGCGGAGGTCTTGCAGAAAAATAGATCGTCCTTAGATTATAACAAATTTAAACACCTCTTATTCTTATTACTTTTGGATATGCAAAAAAAAAAAAAAAAAGATCATCTTATTCAAAAACCAACTTCTGTCCTTCCTTGCGCCTCATAATGTACCTTTCCTATAGAGGGAGAGGCACTTTCACGTCTTCTTTACCTAACAAATCTCAGAACAATAGAGGGTCCGTTTGGATTGAGCTTATTGTTGCTGAAACTGAAAACTGAAAACACTGTAGCAAAATAATTTTTAAATGTGTGAATAGTACCGTGGGTCCCATTTTTAATATTTTTTAGTGCGTGAACAGTGCTATGAACAGTGATGAACAGTAGCCGCACAGTAATTTTTGTTCCCTGCACAGTAAACCCATGTGAGGTTACTGTTCATGCGCAGGGAAAAAAAAAAAAAAAAAAAAAAAAAAACTGAAAACGCGAAACTTGCAAAACGCGAAACGCGAGACGTGGAGCCCAAACGGGTACAGAGACAGCCTAATGAACATGTCCTACATAGCCTTATTAAGGGCATCCCTTTTAAAGGTTCCAACTGTTCATTATATTGAAATAATTGGCAATTGGCTAATGAATATCTTTACATTTCTCTCCAAAACTTCACACCAGATTTTGCCATAACATATTTTTCAACTTGAAAGCTTGCATAAAACAAAAGATATAATTATTTCTTATAACTTCTAATTTCAAGGGACAAATTCCAGACTCATCCATTTAAATCCACATATCCAACTAAGTGTTCCTAAGCTATTGCAATACACTTCATATCTAAAACTATTATAGCTTATTGTCAATCTCCAATTATTTTCTTTGTAACTTATAACCAAAATGAGTTTGTAGTGTCATATCCCTCATGGAAGAGCAAAGCAAAACGAAGTTGATTGAGAATATTTGCTGGCTATTTTGGGAAGGAATAACACTCCTTTAGATGGTAACATAGATGTGGCATATATATAGTAAGAGATTAAATTGGGTCAGGAGCTGGCGTAAAAGGTGTGTTTTACGCCAGTCGATTCTGACCCTACACGTCAGCAAAAAAATAAAAAAACCATTTTCTCGCTTCCTCTCTCCTCTTCCCATCTCCCTCACTTTTCCAGAAACATTGAAGGCTTGAAGCAACGTTGAAGGAGCCACAATCTCTTTTTTTTGTCATATCTTCCTCTCTTCTGCAAAATCCTCTAAAAGAACTGCAAATTTTACAAAGAAATCCCAGCAAAGGGGATGTTCACACACCCAAACCAACCATCAATGGAACTCACAACAAAATACAGTGAGAAACCCATGCCACAAACTCATATCCACCCAAAAAAGAATCAACCTAGCAGTTTCAACTAGCAATTTTACTTCAATCTTGCAATACCCAAGCCACAAAGAACAACATAGACAACATTATTACTAAAAAAAACTCAAAACCACAATATAAAGCAATTTCACTTCACAGGCCTTGCAACAGAAAACCTTCAAATGCATATTTGAATAAAGATAAAAAATTAATTAAAAAAAATAGAAGAAAAAAGTGACCTGTGAATCTTGAACTAAAGAAGAAAAAAAAGGGACCTAAGGAAAAAGACGATAAAGAACTAGGTGCTGTGATGAGAGGTGTGAGAGATAAACTAAGGGGTAAAGAGGGAAAAGGGAAGAGAGAGATGAGCTTGTCAGGAAAGAGAGAGAAAAGAAACTCAATTAGCTGATGTGTCGGGTCAGGATTGGTTGGCGTAAAACACACCTTTTACGCCAGCTCCTGACCCAATTTAATCTCATATAGTAATCATTAAGCAATATCTAATCAGGAAAGTAGTAATATAGTATGTTTATTTTGTTCCTCTCATGGTCTAAGCTTAACCATGGCAGTACCTAGTCAGCTTGGTCCAGTAATTTCCTCTTTTTCCTGCATCAAGGCACATAAGCATAGGCAGCTAATTATAGTTGGAGACCACATAAGTAAATCCTGTTGTGAATGAGTTCATTAAATTCTAAGAAATACAATATCCCTCACAACTAAAAGTAATGATTTTTTAGCTCTGAGAAATACCACATTTAGATTCTGAATCAATTATTGTATATGAGCAATAGTGATGCATATGAGTAGAGAATGAAATACCATATAAATTGTGTCATGGTAAGAATGAGGAAAAATGTACTTACAAAGATGCCCAAAAATAAGCTTTTCTACCTTACGTATCCTACTCCTAATGCAAATGGAACTGGATGTGGACTAACAATTTGGCTTTCTCACATCCAAGCCCAAGCCCAAACCTAACCCCTTTTTGATGGGTTTTGGTGATAGGAACTTTGGTCCAGGAATTTGTTCAAATAGTTTGAGGGAGGGCATAAGGTAGGCATCTAGCTTATACATTTGTTCACAATATGGACGTTAAGTTTGTTGAATCCAAAAAAATGGTTCTCTGAAAGAGAGATTTATTTCAAAAGCAAGAAAGCACATTTACCGCAAGATTCAAGATAATAAAACAGTTAGAGCATTCTTATGTGCTAAAAATGTTAAATGCTATTTTTTAACATTTTTAGCACCTCAAATGATAAAAACGCCTACATCAAATATGCTAAATTTTTAAAAATTTAGCACTGAGATATAGTGAGCTATTATTAACAGCTCACTGTAGCTAGATTGCAACAAAAAAAACAAAAAAAATCATTTTATATTTAGCCAACGTCTCTTTCTTTCCTCTCTCTCTTCTCTCTTCTCTCTTCTCTCTTCTCTCTTCTCTCTTCCGTGGTCCGCCGATGGTTATGGTCTGGCGTTGTGAGTCATCATGGGTTTGACCCAGCCAACCCACACCCGACCTACGCTGACCCATGCTGTCAAGCCTTCTTCCCACACCAGGCCCACACTACCTAACCTTCTCTCATGCCTTGGGTTCCGATTTGCAGGTTGTGGGTTTGTACAGGGGTTCTGATTTGGGCATATTTTGGTGGGTTTGTGATTTGGTTTTGGGTGGTGGGTTTGTGATTTGGTTTTGGATGGGTATGGTTTGTGGTGGACCTTTGGTGGTGGGTATTTGTTTGATGGGTTTTTGTGGTGGACCGGTGGTGGTTGATGATGGGTGGGTATGAGTTTTATGGTTTGGTTTTGGGTTTGGGTTTGTGATTTGGTTTTGGATGGGTATGGTTTGTGGTGGACCGGTGGTGGTTAATGGTGGTTGGGTATGAGTTTTATGGTTTGGGTTTGTGATTTGATTTTGGGTTTGTTTTTGTTTATGATTTTGGTGGTTGAGGGTTGAGGATGTGGGCGATGGTGGCTGTGACAGTGGGTGTGGGTGGTGGTGGCTGGTAGTAGTGGGTGTAGGCAGTAATACCTGGGTTTTGCAATGGGTTTGAGAGAAGACAGATACATAGAGAAAGAGAGAGGAAGAGATAGATTGAGAATAAAAAAGAATTAAAAATAATAATAAAATAATATTTTAATGAAATGGTAAAAAATATAAAACTTTTGATGTTAGGTGTATTGTAAAGTGATATGTTAAGATAGATAAAGTAGGATTTTGAGATGTTAAATGCTAAAATATTTGCATTTTTTGATGAGAATGCTCTTATCATAGTAATGACAATAACCCCTATTCTATTGGATTTCGTTTGTGAGAATCACATTAGCACCCACTTTCGCGGCAACCAAACCAGGCAAGCAAGTTCTAATGCCAAGCTAAAAGCCAAAATTGACATTTACATGAACATAATCCACAAGTAACTCGATCACGGTATTAATAAAATTGATATTCAAAATCATAGTTCTAAATAATAAAAAATGGAAACAAAACCTTATTGGTGGTCTGACGGTGGCAAGAACTCAATCAAAACACTCTCTCCCACTTTCGGCCAACGATCTCTCTATGTCTTACGAACTCTTTCTGTCCTGCTTTTTCATTTTTCAGCTTGTTGTGTTACGGAAGTAAGGTATATAGCACTCGGACTCATGGGTGGGCGAAGAAGGAAATTGAGCAGGAATTTTTTGCAGCTGTTTTTTGGGTTTTGGGGAGGCTTTCACCAATTGTGTCGCGATATAATTCTTGAATTAAACTATTAAATAACATAAGAATGAGGTGTAAAATTGCGGGAGTTGCAAAGCTTATGTGGCAAGCTCTTATGAGTTCAACAAAAAGTCAAAATCTTTAGTTATATATATATGTAGGGACTCAATTTGTAATGGACCCATGACAATAAAACTTGTAGAGATGTGGGTGTAAGGGCTAGGCATTAGCAATACAAACAACGGATGATGTGAAATCAACAGGGGTAATAACAAAGTAATTTTGCTGAGTGTTTTCTATGAGGATAAGGACCATGACTTTGGTTAGGTGTTTTTGAAGATCTTTATAATGATTTCGGCTAGGTGTTTGTGAGGATCCTGATGATTTTGATTAAGTGTTTGTGAAGCGTATTCGTCCTCGGCTCAGCCCAAGGATCTATTTTTCTTTTGGAACTGATTTTTCAATCTTCTCCTTTCTCTTCGCCCTGATAAATATCAAGGGGGCCTCCTTTTGGCGTTGGGAATCCTCTTGGTTATATAGTATTGTTATAGTTAATCTTAGCCGTCCATTCGTCGGTTATCCGGACACTGTGCATAAGGGTTTGTCCCATCATCTGCTTTTGCAGGTTTTATGTTAGTTCTCAGCCGCCTTTACAGGCCTTCTATTAGTTGGAGTGACCAAGGCACCTGGGTTCGCTGGTCACTTCACCATCAAAGCGGCCAGAATGTTGGTGGAGTATATTTAATGGGTGGGAGATATTTTCCCTTCATCAACGTCGGTTCGCCGAGGAGGTGGGCATCCTCGGCGAGGCCCCTTGAGGGCTTGGGCTTTTCCTTTTTACTCTCGGCCTATATATTCTCCTCGGCGCGGGCCTTGGGTCGGTTCTGGAGTGGGCCGAGGTTGTTTAAATATTTGGGGCCCCACAATATATATATATATATATATATATATATGATGAATAACTATTCATGTTGTAATAGCTATTTCTTAGTAGGTGTATTAATTTCTAAAATTAATATATTTCCAAATAAACAAAATTTATATATGCACATAATAATTATGAAAATAAAAAATCATAAAAAATAATTAATTATTCTTTCAAAATTTAAAAAAAAAAATATTGTTTTTTAGGAAATATAATTATATGAGTAAGATATTTCCTAAAATATATCTTAAGTTTGATTTAAAATGCTTTCATTCCTAAAATAAATTGTAATAAGTATTACATTACTACATCTTGTATTCCTTATAATACATATATATGCCCTTTATTTATTTAATTTTGATAATAAACATTTGACTTTGCTTTCATTAATCTGAACTAATGTTCAAATGGTTTACATCTAATAAATCCTGATTAGCAATAATAGGTGGGGTATCTTCCACCCATATCCTACAGTCAGTAATAAACTTGGCATATCTAGCCATAAGATGGGTTGCATAATTACTCTTTCTGCTAATGTACTTCATCTCCCATGAATCAAAACAACTAAGCCTTATTTTTGTACCCTCAATTACTTTGTGGATAGAGCTCGATGGCTGACCCTGTTCAGCTAGCGAGTTAACGACCATTTGAGCGTCACTTTCCACTATAATGTTTTTTAGGCTGAGGTCCCACGCCAACAGGACACCCTCCTCCACCGCCTTTGCTTCTGTTGCTAAGGCTTGCAGGGGCAGGTCAATCCTTTTGCTCATCGCTCCCATTAATTGTCCTCTTTCATTCCTGATAACTACTCCCACACCGCAGCAACCCAGCTCCTTGAACACAGCCCCATCAACATTAATTTTATACTGTCCCCTCATAGGAGGAATCCACACTGGCCTGATTTGAGGAGCAGGGCTGCCCTGGGCCTCCTTCCCCTGCCTAACTTCATCAACATATGCAACCACCTCTCGCACGATCACTTCCGCACTCTTGCTCTGCCCTCCATGATGCACTGAATTTCTATTGTTCCACAAGCTCCAAGCCGTAACAGCAAATAATTCCTAGTCGAGCTCTGGCCTTTTGTTCTTGATTTCCTATACTATGTCTATGAAGTCCCTGGGAGTAATCTCTAAGCCTGGCAGCTTAATCTTTGTATTTCCCCACACCGAACCAGCAAGTTTACGGCCTCACAAGATGTGCTTGGATGTTTCGTAGTTGCCACACAGGTCACATTTTTCATCCTATGCAATGCCCCTAGTCCTTAGCAACTCCTTTGTAGGGAGGATGTTCAAACAAGCCCTCCACATGAAGTATTTAATCTTATTTGGGCAGTTTAGTCTCCAAATTAACTTCCAAAGAGCTTGCATACTTGAGCTGTCAGAGCAGTCCCTCCTTCTGTTTTGTGCTGACCATCTTGGAGGCATTTCTAGGCCACTTTATATGCACTATTGACTGTGAATTTGCCATTGGGTGTCCAGGCCTAAATGAGGGACTTGTTAAGTAGTCGAGGATTAATAGGTATGCCTTGAATCACTTGAGCTTCGTGGGGGAGGAACATATTCCTCACTTTTGTCACACCGAACCAGCAAGTTTACAGCCTCACAAGATGTGCTTGGATGTTTCGTAGTTGCCACACAGGTCACATTTTTCATCCTATGCAATGCCCCTAGTCCTTAGCAACTCCTTTGTAGGGAGGATGTTCAAACAAGCCCTCCACATGAAGTGTTTAATCTTATTTGGGCAGTTTAGTCTCCAAATTAACTTCCAAAGAGCTTGCATACTTGAGCTGTCAGAGCAGTCCCTCCTTCTGTTTTGTGCTGACCATCTTGGAGGCATTTCTAGGCCACTTTATATGCACTATTGACTGTGAATTTGCCATTGGGTGTCCAGGCCTAAATGAGGGAGTTGTTAAGTAGTCGAGGATTAATAGGTATGCCTTGAATCACTTGAGCTTCGTGGGGGAGGAACATATTCCTCACTTTTGTCACATCCCAGCTTCTCGTCTCCAAGTTTATGAGGCTCGCCACCATTTCAGTGTCTGGGTGGGTTGTTTTCGAGCTTACCAATTTAAATGATTTCGGAGTTGGAAGCCATCGGTCCCTCCAAATATGAACTCTTTCCCCATTACCCACATTCCACCTGGACCCTTTTTCAATAATCTCCTTTGTTGCTACTATGCTTCTCCATACGTAGGATGGCCTACTCCTTAGCTAGGCTTCAAGGAAAGAATTCGTCACGAAGTATTTCACTTTGAATATTCTATGGACCAAGGAGTTCTAGTTTTGCTGGATTCTCCAACCTTGTTTGGCGAGTAGGGCTAGATTGAATGCTCTTAAGTCCCTAAAGCCCATGCCGCCCCTATCCTTTGGTGTGCATAGTTTCTTCCACGAAATCCATGCCATCTTCTTCTCCCTATCTTTTTGCTCCCACCAAAAGTTGCTCGTCATGGAGTTTAACTCCTTACAAAGTGAGTCTGGGATTTTAAAGCAGCTCATCGTGTACGAAGGCGTGGCTTGAGCTATGGCTTTGATAAGAATCTCCCTACCCACATTTGACAGCAACTTGCCTTTCCACCCTGCTATGTGTCTCCCCACTTGGTCTTTTATTCGATTGAAGGCTTTCATTTTTCCTTTCCCGATTAATGAAGGCAACCCCAAATACTTCTCATGGTGCCTTATAATTTGAGCCCCAAATTTTTGCTTCACCTGTTCTTGGACCTCCTTTGGAGTATTTTTGTTGAAGAAAATGGAGGTTTTTTCTTTGTTAATCTTTTGCCCTGAGTCGGCTTTATAATCCTCCAAAATTTTAATTACCCTATTGCTTTCTTCGATTGTGGCCCTACAAAACACAATGCTATTGTCAACAAATAGCAAGTGGGATATACGAGGGGCACCCCTACATACAGCCACCCCCTTTATCTTGCCTTCCCTCTCTTCCTTCTTCAGCATGGCAGACAGCCCCTCAGCTACAGATAAGGGGAGATAGGGTCTCCTTGTTTTAGACCCTTTGACAGGGTGATTTTACCTTTGGCTTCTCCATTGATCAACACTGAGTACTCCACTGTGCTAACACACATTATCATAAGAGAGATCCATTTCTCATGAAAGCCCATCTTACGCATCATAGCCTCCAAGTACATCCATTTGACCCTATTATAGGCCTTGCTCATATCGAGCTTTACCGCCATAAGAGCTTCTTTCCCCTTTCTCCTTTGGTCAATGCTATGCATTGTTTCAAATGCCACTAGCACATTGTTCATAATAAGCCTCCCCAGCATGAAGGCACTCTGAGACTTATCAATCACCTTTACAAGAATTTTCTTAAGTTTGTTAGCAAGGACTTTGGAGATTAATTTATAAATGACGTTACATGGGCTGATGGGTCTGTATTCCGTGATTTTTTGGGGGGATTTTACTTTTGGAATGAGGCAAGTATACGTTTCATTCAAACCACTGGGCATCACACAAGAATTAAGAGAATTTAGCACACAAATTGTAACTTCAGTGCCTACAATATCCCAAAACTTTTGGTAAAAGATAGGGGACATATCATTCGGCCCCAGGGCCTTTGTAGGGTGCATCTGTTTGAGAGCTCTCCACACTTCCTCTGCCTTGAACTCTACTAACAAGCTTTCATTCATGTCGGGGGAGACCCTGTGATTTATAGCCTCAAGACTAGCATCAAAGTTGGTAGGCTGATCAGACTTAAAAATGGCCTCAAAGTACTCTAGAATGGTGCCTTCAACCTCTTCCTAAATCTCTTGCCACTCCCCATTTGAGTTTTGCAAACCCACAATTCTATTCCTTCTATGTCTTTGGCTTGCCAAGGCATGGAAGAACTTCGTGTTGCGATCACCCCATTTAATCCACGATGCTCTGGACCTCTGATTCCACGTTATTTCCTCCCTAATTAGGATTTCATTAATTTCTTTTCTCAACCCTTGAATTTCCTCTGCCTTTTCGTGGATACAAATTAAGGGCTTCCAACTGTTGTAACCTATCTTGCTTCTGTTTTAAGCTTTTTTTTACATTCCCAAACACTCTTCGATTCCACCTTTGAAGGTTTTCTTGACAGTTCTTTAGCCTATTTGTGATCTTGTACTCAGGGTCCTCTCTGAATGGATCCCAGGCCAATTCCACCACCTCCTTACATCTCTCATCTCTTGTCCACATAGCTTCAAAGATAAAACGCTTTTTAATCAGCTTCTTGGGCTAACCTTTCTTAAGGATTAATAATAAGAGGCAATGATCAGAGCTTGACATCGAGAAGTGATGTACTCTGGCTTCCTGAAACAACTCCATCCAACTTGCATTAGCCACCATATGGTCTAGTCTAAGTAGCGTTCGTTGCTCCCCCAAACGCCCATTACACTAAATGAAGCTTTGCCCAGCAAAACCCAGATCAAAGAGTCCACACCGACTTAAGCGCTCCCTTAAACCTTCCATCTGTTTAGCATCTCTCTCCATCCACCCAATCTTTTCATAATGGTGTGTGATTTTGTTGAAATCACCAAAGACAACCCAAGGCATATTACACTGATCTTTTAAGACCTCCAAAAGTTGCCAAGAGAGGTACCTCTTACTCGCCTCTGGATGACCATAAAAGCTTATGGCTTGCCACAGAGTTGGGTTCGAACCGTCTCGGATCAGCACATTAATGTGGGAATTGGAACAACTCTTGAAACTAACGTCAGTTCCTTCTTTCCAAAACATCGTGAGGCCACCACTTCTTCCATTGCTTGGGACGATTATTCCTTGCGTAAAAATGATCTTGTTCTGAATGCCCCGAATCTTGCTTGTACCGGCCTTCGTTTCTGCTAAGAAGACCAGTAGAGGGTCCTTAGCTTTCACCTCATCAGTGAGTGATCGAATTACCAGGGAGGACCCCAACCCCCTACAGTTCCAGGCAATGACGCTCATTGGGCTCGGCAGTGCTGCTTCGCAGGCACCGCCACACTGCCATCCTTGTTTTTCTATTTATCCTTTAGCTTCTCTTCCACTAAGGTTGATTCAATTTGTTTCTTGCTTCTTCATCTTTTTTGATCGAGTGAATTTGGGTCCAGTTCTTGTACCTGGTTTAGGCCCTCACGTTTTCGACACTTTGGGCCTGAATCTCTAGTGGACGTGTTTCGTTTCATTTCTCTAGCCAGCCTTTTCTAGTGGCCACTCTTTGGGCCAAGTTTTGATGAAGTCCATCCTTGTATTGGGTTGAAACACATGGCCATAGGGCCCATTTCTGTATCCTGATTTACTGTATCGCCCTCACTTTTTGTGGGGCTTGTATATGACGCTAAGACAAACTTAAAAACAGGTTCCTCCACCGGAGTGGTTGCATTCACCTAGTGCATGCGCTCTGGCTCCTCTGCATTTTTTTGGGTGATTCTAATGAGTTTTTGCTTAAATGGGCTTCCTTCTCAACTTGCTTTCCCCCTTCTCCGCCAACCTTACCCATTTCTTGCAATACTTCTTTTGAGGTCTCAGAATTTGACTTACCCAACTCACTTGTGCTATCCCCCATGCCTGACAACTTTGACACTTGTGCCCTATCCGTTACGTCCTTTTTTCTAGACCCTTGGAGCTGCTTCGCCACCTTCTCCGATCCGCCACATGTGGCCCACAGCTTATTCTCCGGGTCACCGCTCATACTTTGTTTCATTGCTTCCTTACCACCCCTTCTTAGCGGCTCAGCCCTCAACTAGGCACTGTACTGCAAGTGTTCCTTTTCAACTTGGTTATTTAAGTCTGAACCCTCTTTGCAATCTCTTAGGGCGTGGCTTAGTAGTCCACATCTGTAGCAGAAGTTAGGCAATCTTTCATATTTAAAGTTTACCCACCTGCTCTCTCCTCCTTCTATAGTAATCTTTTTTCCTCGTACTAGTCTTTTGTGACATCAATCCTGACTCGCACTCGTAGACATTTTCCATTGAACCAACAAGTCTGATACATCCACCTCCATCACCGTCCCCAACTTGGACCTAATGGCCCACCCCGTTTCCTTGGTTCTGCGCTTAAGAGGCAAGTTGAAGATTTGAACCCAAAAAGGGGACCATTTCAATTCCATCTCCTTTGGCGTTAATTCGCCCTCAAAGTCCTGTAACAGAACTAGTTGTTTCTCATAGCTCCATGGGCACATATCTAACACTTTCTTCTTATCCCTTTCATCTCCGAACTCCACCAAGAACAGGTCCTCCTCAAGCTCATTGATTTGGACTCCCTTGTTTGGTTTCCATATCATTCTCAGATTCTTTCTTAGTGCTTCTACACTAATACTTCTATGGGATAAGACCTTTAACACATCGCAAAACTTACCTATATCCTTTGTGGCTTTAGTACTATTGCTTCCCAACTCCATATATTTGTCTTCCTCTTTCGTGAAAGGCAGCTTCCTCCATAGTTCCTTCAGCTCTTCTGCCATAGTCAAAACTCTTTATAGCAATGTTATCACCACACGGCAAGGAAGACCTCACCCTAACCTACAACCTAAACCCCACCACAACCTCACCCTAAGGAGATCACTCTGCCTCTTGCAAGGGTGCAAGACACTCAACTGCTTCTACGTGCCCTAAAGCCTGAGAGCACCTTTGGCTAGAGATGAACCATAACAATAATCACCATTCTTAATTTTTCCTTAAACTGCATGGTAGAGTCTTGGATGATGATCATAAATGATAAATCATAACTGAGACATGGTTGCAAACCACATGTGACTCTTTCTTTTACCAAACCGAAGTGTCTTTAATTACCACCACAAGTGTTAAGTGTCACAAGTCACATATGCCCTTTATTTCTAGGTGTACGTAAATGGGAGTCTGCCACCTGCGGTTGCACAATAACAAGAAACGTGTAGGCTTTGATTGGGGGGTGAGGCAGGGGAGTTTCAAAAATAGTAAACTAATGAAGTACTAATACTTCTTTGAATTAATTGATAAAATTCCGTTGTAGTCTAGTTGGTTAGGATACTCGGCTCTCACCCGAGAGACCCGGGTTCAAGTCCCGGCAACGGAATTCCATTTTTTTAAATTCTCCCCACTTTTTTTTAAAAAAATTTTATTTTAAATATCTTATTTTAATTTTGAAAAAGGAAAAAAATTGATTCTCCCGCACTTTATTTTATTTTAAATATCTTATTTTAATTTCGAAAAAGGAAAACCAAAAAAAATCCCCACAAGAGTCGCAATATTTTCCTTGATTTTGTGCAACTTTGTGTTGGTTTCACGGTTTGATCCTTCAATTCCAATTCCAAAGATGGAAATGGAAATTCACGCTCCCTATATTTCTGCACACACCTCCTTCTCCCGCCAATTCCCACCCCACAAAACCCAAACCCTCTGCCAATTTCCACTCTCACAAAACCCTAACCAAAAGAAAAGCCATGCCATCCCTACCCTGCCCAGGCAAAATCCACTGCTTAGAGCTCGAGAATTTCAAGTCCTACAAGGGCTTCCAAACCATCGGTCCTTTTTGCGACTTCACCGCCATTGTCGGCCCCAATGGCTCCGGCAAATCCAACCTCATGGACGCCATAACCTTCGTCCTCGGCGTTCGCGCCGGCCAACTCCGCGGCGCTCGGCTCAAAGACCTCATCTACGCCTTCGACGACAAGGAGAAAGAGCAGAAAGACCGCCGCGCCTCTGTTCGCTTGGTCTACCAGTTCGCTAACTCCTCCGAGCTCCATTTCACTCGCACCATCACCAGCTCCGGCGGTAGCGAGTACCGGATTGACGGCACCACCGTCACCTGGGACGTCTACAATGCCAAGTTTAGGGATCTTGGAATTCTCGTCAAGGCTCGCAATTTCCTCGTCTTTCAGGTTTTATTTTCTCTCTTAGGGTTTATATGAATCCATGTGATTGTGGTGTTTAGTTCTCTTAGTTTTCTCAAAATTTTATGATTTGTTGAGTTCTAAGTGTTTTTAGGGTTTTTGAGTCCTATCATTTCATACAGTTTGTTCAATTTGTTGTACTGTTAATTAGTTATGATTTCTGCTTTCAAATTGTTAGGTGCTTTTAGTAGTTTAGGAACTATTTTTGAAATTTTATTCTCTTGATTTGTTCAATTTTTTTTTTAAAGGTAATTTTTTGCGGTTGTTTTAGTGATGATGAATTAAAGTAAAGGAGAACAAAAGATTCTGATATTTCGGATTTTTAGGGTTTTTTTTTTTTGTTGAAAATGTAGACTAACCTTTTGAAATTGGATTTGGAGGGAGAGGAGAATTGTGGTTAAAAGGTCTCTTACATGCACATTTTCGTCCTTTACACTAGCATATGCCTGTGCAATATACGGGTTAATCAAGAATTATATGTAAATGACATGGGAGTAAAGTAGCAGCTACAAACATGGTGGCATGAGGAGTATCTGAATAAGCCTACAGCCCATTCCAATCAATTTCTTAAGCCCAACCATGTTGATTTTCAAGCTCAGCAAATAAAGCCGTTATTCGCCCAACAATTCAGAAGATATTTGAAGTCATTTTCTCCAAGAAGTCAAAGAGTATTTAATATTAGTTCCCTAGGAAACATTCAACCATTATGTTTTATTCCTTCTGACACCGGAGTGTCCCAAGTTCTGGCTGGAGTGTTCCAAGATCTAGCAAGTCCAATCTAATGTCAATCCGGCCCAAAAAGCTTTTCTTAAAAATCAGAATAACAACCCATTATTTTGAACGTTTTTTATTATTAATAAAGTCAAATAATCTTTATTTAGTGTCTCCTAGGATGAATCAGACTTTATATTTTATTTCTCCTAAGTAAACAAGTACTTTATTGTGTTTTTAATTTCCTAAGAGTCATATTTGACTTTGGTCAAGTTAAGTGAATGTATTTATTATTATTTTCTTTTTCTTATGCTTGGGGGGTTGTTACAAGCTTTATTTAAGCTTTTTTTTTTTTTTTTGATAGGTAAGAAGCAAGTATATTCAATAAACTGCTAAATGCAAAAAAGCACTAGCAAACCAAAACTACAAGAAAAGAAAGAAAAGAACAAACATAGGAGAAAAAAAACATTAAGAACACAGAAAAAGAGAGCTAAGGAAGAGCGGGAGAGAATTACTAAATGTGAGTCCCCAAGCCCTAGCCCAATCAAAATGGGAACCAAAAAAGAGAGCGAGCAATTGGTCATCGGATCTATTCAAATCCTTAAAAGTTCGCTAATTGCGTTCCCTCCAAACACACCACATCAGACACAATGGAATTAAATTCCAAATGTGAGATGAACGCTTCCCCAACCAATTCCACCAGCTAAAGAGGAGATCTGACGCCATGCCAGAGGGGACCCATGAAATCCCAAAGGTTCTATAGACAAAGCACCACAGCCGGTAAACCTTTCCACAATGTAACAACAAGTGGTCCACTGTCTCCCCGCAGCACCGACACATAATACACCAATCAACGAAGTCATAGCCCTTGAGCCTATAATTATCTCCTGTGAGAATCCTATCCCATGCCGCTGTTCAAATAAAGAAAGAGACACGCTGGGGTGCCTTAACCTTCCAAATACCTTTCCATGGAAAGACAATGGAAGAAGAACCATGAAGCTTATGATAAAAGGAACGGATGGTAAAATCCCCACTCTTAGTCAATTTCGATCTCATACGATCACCCTCAGTAACAAGGGGTTGATTGGGTGCCAAGAATCGGAAGAAATCAACCACCACATCTGCCTCCCAATCGTTAGGACCTCGGATGAAGCAAACATCCCAAATTCTCCTATTCCCCTCTCCTTGGCACAACAAAGATGATTCTATGGAGGCTTCTTTGTTTGCAGCAAAAGTGTACAAGATCGGAAAAGCCAATTGGAGAGGAAGGTCTCCACACCACTTGTTCGTCCAGAATTTCACTCTATTCCCCACCCCAACCTTAAAGTGGACATTTTTGCGAAACATTTCCCAACCCTTCCGAATACTTCTCCACAGACCACACTCACGAGCTCCCCTTCCAAACTTAGAGATCCATCCCCCCCATTCTTCCCCAAATTTCGAAGCTACCACCCTCCACCACAGCCTATTTTCCTCGGTCCCAAATCGCCAAAGCCACTTTCCAAGTAAGGCTTTATTGAATGTGGTTAATTTCCTAATACCCAAACCGCCATTAGCCATAGGCATGCACGCCTTATCCCAACCCAACAAATATGTCTTAGAGTCACCCCATAAGAAGTCCCTTTATTTAAGCCCTTAGCTGAATCAAATTAAATTCAGAGTGTATTTTCAGAATTAATAAAACCTTGTGTTTTTCAGAAGATGGATTTCTTCTAAATCATCTCTTATCCCTTGCGTGGATTCCTTTGGGCGTCGAGTGTCGGTTTCTGTATCTCTTGGGTGGTGTTAATCTTTATTCCATAGAGTGATGAGCCAAAATAGTTTTGTATCCTTAATTAAATTCCTTTGGGTGGTGTTATCTGTATCCCTTTGGGTTTACTTTGGTGGTGAGCTTATGTTTCCTTTAAATTATTGAGTGTTTTTCTTATCCCATAAAACCAAAAAATATAAAATGTATTCATCCAGCTAATTTCCATTTATCATATCAGTTAAGTTTGGGTTGCCCCTTACGAATCCCGTATCAGTAAACTAATTGAAATGGAAGAATTAAAATTTATGGTAAAAATAAAGGAACAAAAATTTCTTTAAATTATGGGGTGAAAGCACGTGTGCGTCCCCATTTGTATCAAAACTAAAAATTATAATAGTTTATTAAAATAACTTAAAAAAAAAAACTCCATATAAGTTTCTTGAAACTTTGGTAATTGAATTTTAATCATAGTATATAAATTTCTTAGAGTAAAGAATGATAATAATTTGAATTTGTTTTTAACTTAACAAAAGAATTTGAATGTGCTTATAGTATACGGTATACCACATGACGAAAGCATGTCATATGAGTGAAAGCATGTCATGTAGATTATTAAAATAATTTAAAATGAATATAATGCAAATTTTAAATAAAATTTCTAGAGTTTTGACTATAGAATATTAATCGGAGTAATATTTTTAAATGTTGAGGATTCATTTGAGTACTCTTTTGTCAAGATGTATAGTCTTTAAGTGTGTAAAATAAATGGACAAAAGGAAAGTACACGTATATTGAGGAGAAAAAAAAATATAAAGAAAAAATTGGAGTGTGTCCACTTTGCGTAACCACAATGTGTAGGATGCGATTTATATTATTTAGTATACAATTTCGTGATGATTAGAAAATGGAGAATTGATTACCAAAAAAGAAAATGTAGAATTAACCTAATCATTAAAGTAGAAAATGGAGTATTGATTAGATCATGATTTGACTTTTTTTTTTATAAAAAATAAATAAGATCACGATTTGACTTTTTCTACAGCCATTTTTTCATTATTGAGAGCTGAACTCCATCAAATACTACTAGCACTTCTCTTCCTCCAAATACATTGCAAGAGACACAGTGGTTGTATAAACATATAAGAGCACCATATTATTGTATTTTTGAGAGACAGAATAAAAGAAATAGTCACATTAGTCTTAGGACATGGTCTAATGGGATCACTCTGTTACAGAAATATGTAATAACACTAAATTACTACATAGTCTACATTTTTACTTGACTTTTTTTGGCTCTGTGATTGTTAGTAGATTGGATGAAATAATAGATGGTCTAAGGGGTCACTTTTTTACAGAAAAATGTACGACCACTATATTACTCCGTGCTTACTTGATGCATTTTTTTCCCCAGATTGGTACTTGATTGGATGAACCTTTTAGGTACTCGTCTTTGCGCATCTAGTAAATGGGTTGGATATTTGATTTCTTTGGAAGTTGGAGCTTACTCCAAATGACCATTTGAATTTGTTATGTAGGGTGATGTGGAGTCATTGCATCCAAAAATCCCAAAGAACTTACTGCACTTATTGAGCAGATATCTGGGTCTGATGAATTCAAGGGTGAGTATGAGAAATGTGAAGAAGAAAAAGCTGGGGCTGAAGAACAATCAGCACTTGCTTATCAGAAGAAAAGAACACTAGTGATGGAGAGGAAGCAAAAGAAAAAACAAAAAGAAGAAGCAGAGAAACGTCTACGCTTGCAAGAGCTATTGGTGCGCATCACAAATTTTCATGTGTTGATTGTATACATAGCTTTTGATTTTCTTTTTAAAATACTTGCAGAAATTCCATTTTGGCAATTGTAGGTTTCTATTTTGCTTAGGTTCCCACAAGTCAAATCCTGATTCTTCCAAGCTTGAGCATGTAATTTTTTAGGTGTGCCTTTTTTGGTGCATTCTGAAGAAGCGCTAAGCGTATCAACGTTGTTGGTTTTTTTTTTTTAATAATAATTTTTTAAAGTAAATTTCTTTGAAAATCAAAATTTATTTATAATTTTTTTTTTGTTTGCTACAATTTATGCCATTCACCTTTTTGTCTGCGTACTTTCTTTTCTCAATAAGTACTTTTTGAAAGAAAGTTCCATTACCTACCCTTTGGAAATCAACTAAATCGTGTTAGTTCTTTGTATTTGAAACAATCTGACATAATATCTTCTTTGAGTGAAAATTGAAGAATATGTTACGAGGATATTCATTTTGTTCTCAAGGTATTATTTACATGTGGAAAGAGCATTTTAGAAAAAGCTTTCTAAGTATTTCATCCTTTTTTTGATTAATAAAAATGATAGAATTTCATACTCTTTCTTTAGATGGTTTTCTGGATGCATAATGGCAGCTGAGAGTTTATCTGTTTCATACTCTTCCTTTAGATGGATTTCTGGATGCATAATGGCAGCTGAGAGTTTACCTGTTCAAAGAGAATTGAGAATGAATCTTGACTTTCAGCGTCGTCTTCGTTGTGGATATATATATATATAGGGTAAAATACTATCTTGGTCCCTAAACTTTACCATAATTTTATTTTTCGTCCTTAAATTAAAGAGTTTTTTTTAAATATTTTATAGACAAAAATAGGGATGGAAAAAGAACTTTTTTCAATAATTTAGAGATGAAAAACAAACTTTTTGTAATGTTTAAGTACAGAAAGTAAAACATTTTCAATAGTTATTGAACGAAAAACGAACTTTTTAGTAGCTTAGTGATGAAAAACAAACTTTTTAAAGTTTAGATATGAAAGCAAACTTTTGGTAAAGTTTAGGGACCAAAATGGTATATTGCTGTAAAATTTTAATATTTGTATATGCAATGTGAATAAACTCTCTCTCTCTCTCCCCTATATGCACACATACACGCGCACACATGCACGGCCAATATGTTGGTGATGAATGCCTTCATAGACACACACACGTATTCTAGTCATGGCTAAATAGGCTTTTATCAAATGTGACTTTAGCCTCAACATGCGGCTCAAAGATTGTGTTTTATGTAATGTATCGTTTTGCTCAATCTTCAATGAATCTTCCAACTTAGAATCTATTATATGGTTTTATGTGGTGGATTAGTTCATTATCCTTTTTACTCCCCACAGAAATCTTTGAAGAAAGAGCACTTCTTATGGCAATTGTTCAACATAGAAAATGACATTGCAAAGACGACCAAGGAGCTTGAAGCCGAAATGAAAAGCCGTGAAGATGTTATAAAAGATCTAGAGAAGTTTGAACATGAAGCAGGTAAAAAGAAGAAAGAAGAATCCAAATATTCCAAAAAGATTACACACTTGGAAAAGAAGATTGCTGAGAGAAGTAATAAACTTGACAAGAATGTGAGTTTCTCAATGTTTTCTGGCATTTCTTTTATTTTTTATTTTGGGGTGGGGGTTCAAGGTGTTTGCTCATTGTAATAAGAATGTCTATTTACATAGCTTAGGTGTAGTTGTTCCTTGTCTGATTTCTTAATTTCTGTTAACTCTTCTCTGTGATTTGTTTGCTTGTATTTGGTTCAAGTGCAGTGGGTTTACTATCATAAACACAATGTACTCTTCTTAATAAAACTTTGATTACCTATCAAAAAAAAAAAAGATAGAGAAAAGATAAGAGAGAGGATACAAGAGTCTACGCTCGGACTTGTAGTCTACATCCGTGGAACAAGATCCCAGTGGGCTGATTTTGTCATTCACTTTTCTTGATAATACTTTACAATAGAACCCATATCTCTAACGGGGATTTGACACAAAAGTCAATGATAATTAGAATTTGATTACACGTTGATTATTTCAATCCCATTAAATCGATCCCTTAATTTATTAATCGATCCCATAATTTTGTTTGGCAATCAATATCTTGATTTTTTCTTTGATGACATGGAAAGTGAATTATAATTTCCCACAAATACATTGTTTGCGGCAAAATTTGCCAAACGGTACAAATCTGAAAAAAAAATAGGTGGATGGCATGCATTCAAAGTTTATTAGTTAGACTGTTTTTTGGAAATCGAGTATAGCAAAATCGAGTTCCAGCCAAAATCGAGTTTCATATACTCGACTTCCTACCGAAAAATAGCTCTGAAATGGATAAAAATGGAAGTCTAGTACAATAAACTCGATTTTGGCTGGAATTTTGGCTGGAAGTCGATTTTCCTGTACTCGATTTTCAAAAAACAGTCCAGCTTACTAATAAACTTTGATCGCATGCCATCCACCTAATTTTTTTTTCAGATTCGTACTGTTTGGCAAATTTTGCCCATTGTTTGCTGTTATGCTTTAGGTGAATTTTGGCTCTTATCTTCTTGGCATGTTGGATGGTTTGTAGTCAGGAAGTAGAAATACAAATTTGTTTTTGAACTTTGTTGTCAACATTGTAACTTTTGTTTGTGAAATATGATAATGAAATTTGTGAAATGAAATGCCACTTTTGTCACATCGCTGATTCATTGGAGATTTGATGGATGAGAGCAGAGGTTGAAGTTGTTGAATTAGATACCTTCTTTGTAGGTCTTTGTTGAACATAATGAAGCATAATTTGGTTAATATTGCCTAAGTCTTTAATATCATTGCTTTGGGTTTTTATTGATGCTGTGGCATATATGTGCAACATATGTCCAATGAGCATTTAGTGCGATCTCTGATACATCGCCTGATTAGTGATGTGCTATACTTTGGTAACTTATGTGGGGTTCGTTTTCAATATTTATAATAATTTGTTCTGTCCTTTTCCTATCTGCAGCAACCTGAGCTTCTAAAATTGAAGGAAGAAATGTCTCGCATAAATTTAAAAATGGGGAAACTCCAGAAGGAGCTTGATGGAAAAAGAAAAGAAAAAAGGAAACATGATCATGATATAAAAGAACTGAAGAATGGCATACAGGAACTTACTGCAAAACTAGAAGATTTACAAGTAAAAGGTTGTGATGGTGGGGAAAAACTAAAGTTAGATGACAACAAATTAAGTGAATATTTCCGAATGTAAGTATTCTTTGCTTCCAACTTTTATCATATTATGGATAATGTTACTTATAAAAGAAACTCATATTGCGGATAATATGTGTTTGTTGTGATGGTAATGCCTGCTTCTTTGCTTGAATGGTAGCTGGATTATAATCTATGGGAGAACTCGAGCTCTAGCTCAAATGGAATTTTTCTCCCCTCGTAAGAGCATGGTGGTGGGTGTGGTTGTGCTTTTAAGACCCACTCGGTGTGTGTGTAATTGCCAAAAAAATGTTCTTTTTTTCCTTAATATTAGCGAAGGATTGCTTTATTTTCCTAGCTACCCTTTTCTTCATGGAATTTTTGATATGTCATAGAGTTTTTTTTTTTTGAGAAGATATAGAGTTTTTTTTTTAAGTTGGGAAATTAATCCAGTGAATTTGAAAGTGCATTTTCTTTTAATAAAAGATTTTTTGATTCATTCATATCTTAAAAGATTTAGAAGTATATCTTAAAAACTCAAATTCCAGGCACTGAACATTTTTTTTCCTGTATGAGGAACATGCTTTACATGTGTGCATGGACGTGGTTAACATATATTTATGGTATATATTGTTATAGTTACTCTTGTTATTTTCTATTAGCGTAATGTATTTTTGTATCATTGTCATATGACCCTAATATATATAAATATGTGCTAAGGTAAGGGATTGATTAATTAAGCCGTAAACCTTTTTTTCTTACCCTCTCTCTCTCTCTCTCTCTCCATATATATATATATATATATATATATATATTTGGCCGACATCAGCATCTGAATGATGATGCCATCATATGCATGGTCTCCAAAACTTGGTGGCTGCATAATCTGAATCTTTGGCCTCCCCTTATGGTAATGGTGATTTTTCCCCTTTTTTTTTTTTGAAGTCATATCATTTAATTTTTTGATTTTTCAAATGTTAAAAAAAAAAAAAATCTTTTCAAATTGCGGCATTGATTTTCAAATCTGCTTTCTAGTGTTTTCTGGCGGCCTTTATCAACAGCGCCTCTCTCTATAGGTGCCGAATAGGCTTTAGTATGGGCTGGATTAGGTTGGTTTGTTCATTAGTTGAGGATTTGAGTTCATGTTTTTTAGGGGTTCTATTCTTGAAGAGACTTTTTAAATTTTATTGGAATGCTGATATTGCAGTAAGGAAGATGCTAGGATGAAAACTGGAAAGGAAAGAGATGAGAAAGAAGTTCTGGATAGACAACAGCATGCTGATATTGTAGCTCAAAAGAATCTGGAAGAAAATCTTCAACAGCTAAAAAATCGAGAACATGAGCTGGATTTGCAGCATGAACAGATGCGAACAAGACTGAAAATAGTTTCTGATACATCTGCAAAACATAAATATCTGAAGAATCAACTGCGTGAAATGCAAGAGAAGCATCGAATTGACAGGTATGCAGCATGTTGGTTTATTTTTTTCACTGATGCTTTTGCTAAGGTGTGCTTGCCTACTTAGGCACTGGCAGGTGTATTTTTTTTGCCATCTGCTCGTGTTTTCCGTAGTTTGGATGTTTTTCTACTGACATTTTTATGCTTTGGACTGCTAAATTACTGATTCTCCCTTGTGGGATTTTAAATGAGAGGTAAAGTGGAGGAGTCAGGATCGAACTCAGGGTCTCTTGTTTTGATATGATGTTAAATTACCAATTCTCTCAAAAGCTTAAACTGTTGGGATATGGTAAATTTTATCATTTAACCACATACTTCTAACTTGAACATTATGCCATTGTACTCTTTTCCCTCCTTACAGATCTACATATGAAAATTTGAGGAAGCTTCTTAGTGAAACAGAAGACCAGCTACGTGATTTAAAGGCTGATAGATATGAAAATGAAAGGGATGCCCGGTTGTCTCAAGTAGTTGAGACTCTCAAACGCATGTTTCAAGGAGTCCATGGTCGCATGACAGATCTTTGTAGGCCAACACAGGAAAAATATAATTTTGCTGTTACTGTTGCTATGGGCAGATTTATGGACGCAGTAGTAGTTGAGGATGAAAATACAGGAAAAGAATGCATCGAGGTACTAAACATGATTTCTAGCTTGCTGTTTTTTTCTGGGGCATTTTTTGAATTATTGACATGAAAACATCAATATCATACTTCCATTGCTGGATTTTATGTATTTGAAGTGAAACATAGTAAAGGTAGTCAAGAAATAATATCTATTCAACCACTTGGTTCTATTGAAAACCAGTACCTTTCAATTCCCCTCCCTTATATGATTATGCCAAAATTATTTTAAACCTACTTTCCAATGTCGGGTGCAAATTTTTTTAGGTGAAGGTTTATATTCCTGAAATTATTTTCTCAGCTTCGGTTTTAGTTTTATGTAGGAGACTGATGTTCTCCTTTCCAAATTATGGATGGCATCTTTTAAGGAATCATTTGTGGGGGTTTTTTGGCTTCAAACTGGTCACTGCCCTTGTTTTATTTATATATTTTTTCAGGCCTTTGCCTTAAAATGACATTCTTTTATAATTTGCCTTTTCTTTCGGGAATTCAAAAGCGTGTTTAGTACAATAATAGTTTGAATGCACGAGATTTTATAGACTAATTCTGTTATTGATTTCTTGAAGTAATATTATAGATTTAATTGAGTTGATTAAAATTACTAGCTATTTCTCTTGCTTCTATGCAGTATTTGAAAGAACAAAGGCTTCCTCCTCAGACATTTATACCTCTTCAGTCAATTCATGTAAAGCCAATCATTGAGAGATTGCGGACCTTAGGTGGCACTGCAAAGTTGGTCTTTGATGTAATCCAATATCCTTTGCTAAAGCTTGTCTCTTTTCCTACACATTCTGATAGTATAATTTCAATGTGTGCTGCACTGCCTATTGGCATACATCTTTCTGGTGATTTATATATAACAGACTGATCCTAAAAAAATTCATTGTAAACCTAACTGCAACACATTTAATCCTGTCTTGGAGAATGGAATTCTTTTTGCTGTTGGAAATACACTTGTTTGTGATGACCTTGATGAGGCTAAGGTACTATGCTGGAGTGGTGAGAGGTTTAGAGGTAATTATCACCAATCTTTTCCATTCTTTACCTGTTCCAAATCATCAAATTGATTTTTTATTAAAATATTTATTTGTATAGTTGTAACTAAAGCTGGAATTCTGCTCGCAAAATCTGGCACCATGACCGGTGGTAGAAGTGGTGAAATGGAAGCAAGGTCAAAACAATGGGATGATAACAAGATTGAAGGTTTATTTCTTTTGCTTTGATTTCAAGTCAAACCATGTGATGATAAAAAGGTCAAAAGTTTGTTTCACTTTGTTTCAAGTCTTTTGGCTGTAGCATTGCTATTGCTTTTCTGTAGAATGTCAGAGATTGAAGGAACGGTATGAATTGGATTTGGAAGAGCTTGGTTCGATTAGAGAGATGCAGGTAAAAGAGTCAGAAGCATCTGGGAAAATTAGTGGACTTGAAAAGAAAATTCAGTATGCGGACATTGAGAAGGTACTTACTTTCAGTGATTAATTTATGTTTTATATATTTTTCTTCTTAGATACCAATTTAGTTTTGTATAATCATTAATATATACACACACACACATATATATATATATATATATATAAAAGGAGAGACCTCTTCGAGATCATGAGGTTTTGCCATGTGATGCATTTTTTGCAAAAATAATTGAAATACTTTCAAGTGCCACGTCAGAGATAAGAACAAATTGAATATTGACTTTATGTTTCATTTGGTTCAATGTTTTAGGACTTTTCTAACAAAAATAAAAAAATAAAGATTCGTTGTTTCCTTCGGTTCAATGTATCAAGACTTTTCCTCCCTCACACATACACACAAAACTCTTTGCATTTCAATTCACCATTTTTACCCCTTGCACTTCTACTCCTTTATATACACCTACCATACCCTTTCATGTCATCCCATTTCTAATACACAAACCAAAAACAATGCCATTTACCTTTAATCTTTCAACAACACCTACCTAGTCCAAACATTGTTGTCCCATCTAATCCTAACTCGTGTGAGTTGGCTACAACCAAGTATTTTATATTAAGTGATAACGGCAATTACAAATACAATTTTGATGTTGAAGTTGGATGTTGTTTACTTATGGGTTTTGTAAAGTTTGTGATTGACTGTGGGTATTTGGGATGTTGATGTAGGAAAGTTATAAGTGTATTTTGTTTTAAAATTAAGGAGAGAGAGAGACACATTCTATATCAAATTTTATTCTTAATATTCCTCCACATTTTTAATATTTTTTTTATTGCTCATCACTTGAACTGAATAATTATAATAGATATGTTTGTGCAATTTATAATTGTTTCTTCTTATGATGAACTTATTACTAACGAAGTTCTATAATAATTATGCTATAATATATGTACAACATTCTTCAAAACCATCTTATATAAAACATTACAATATTATATATGTATCGCATTGGCAACTTACTAGTTGCCAATGCGATGCACATATAATATTGTAATGGTAGGTGGTCTTTTTTTCGATGGGTCTTTCGCTGGGGCTTCACCGGTGACAGGGGATAGAGCCGATACTGCTCTCTTCCACACCATGAGGACAGATTTGGTGGCTATTCCTCCAACCGAGCCTCTGGGTTGCCTTGCAGAGGCTTCGGCGGAGACTGAGAGTCTGACTTCTGGTGGGCTTTGTGCCGTTGAGCCTCCGTCCACTCTGGGTAAGGCAGAAACAGAGGGTGACAGGGCTTTATTAGGTCTTAAGCTGTCCAATTACGTTCTGAGCCCACCGAGAGTTGGGTTTGAGGAATGGGGTGCTCTGGGTGGAGATGAAGGTGATCAGGTCGTGGGTACAAGTGATATTTAGGGGATAGACACCTCCTATCAGGCTAACCAGTCGGTGTTGGCATTGACTGAGGTCGAAACAGCTTATGCAATTGAGGCCCTGGGTGATGTGGAGAGTTCTTCTCCCTTGGTGTCTATTAACCCACTGGAGGTGGGTGTTATGGCTGATTTGATTTGTAATACCGAGGTATGGAGGTTGGATAACACTGTGAAGGTGTCTAATTGGGTGAAGTATAGACTCCTTGGATTCAGTAAGATGATGGGGCTTTCTTTGGGTCGACATGAGAAGAGGTGTATTATGCTTTTACAAAGACTTGAGACGGAGATTGAGGCAGACAAACTGGTGCATAGGAAAGATGCTGCCCACCAAAAAGCGGTCTCTAAGGTTAAAGGGAAGAGGGAGTTGAGGAATTTGATTTCCTCAGTTAATTATGATGGGAGATAGTTTTCTTTTCTTTGGCTGCTTGACTGAGGTTGTAGTAGGGAGTTTACAATTTCAATGAAGTTAAAAATGGTGTCATGGAATGTTCAAGGTTTGAATGATTCGCGAAAACGTTTGGTTCTTAGAAATTTACTATGGGAGTGGAATTGTGATGTAGTTTGCCTTCAAGAAACAAAGCTTGCAGGCATGGATAGACAGTTGATTGGCAGCTTGTGGAGTTGTCCCTATGTAGATTGGGTAGCTTTGGATGCGGTTTAGACAGCTGGTGGGGTTTTGATGATGTGGGATAAGAGGGTTTTAGAAAAGCTGGAGGTAATGGTGGGTCTTTTTTCCGTATCAGTTCGGTGGCAGGGTTTGGGAGATGGTTTTATTTGGGCTTGTTTTGGGGTTTATGGCCCGAATGATAATAACTTGAGGGGGCAGTTATGGGATGAGCTGATTGGAATTCAGCATCTTTGGGAAGTTCCGTGGTGTTACATAGGGGATTTCAACATTGTTCACTTCCCTAGTGAACGATTAGGGGGATCTCGTCTTACCCCAGCTATGGAGAATTTTTCTGAGTTCATTGAGGAGCTTAGCTTGATAGATTTGCCATTGGAAGGAGGGAGTTATACTTGGTCGAGTGGCTCGGATCAGCCTTTGATGTCTAGGATTGATAGGGTTCTGGTTTCTCATGATTGGGAGGATCACTATCCAGATGTGACTCAACGGGTTTTAACTCGTCCTATTTCAGACCACTTCCCCATTTTAGTGGAGGCAGGAGGGATATTAAGGGGGAAAAGTCCTTTTAGGTTTGAGAACATGTGGTTAAAGTCGGATGGGTTCAAAGATAGGGTTCTTTCTTGGTGGAATCGATATTCTTTCTCAGGTACCCCAAGTTTTGTACTTGCCAAGAAGCTGAAGGCATTGAAGGAAGATATTATTCAGTCAAACCGGAGTGAGTTTGGAAATGTCGTGCGTCAAAAAAAAGAATTGCTGGAGGCTTTGAAATTATTGGATGTTAAGGAAGGGGAGTTTGGCCTTTCTGAAGTGGAGTTAGGTGAGAGGGCTGTGTTGAGGTCTCAAATACAGAACCTTCTCTCTTTGGAAGAAGTCTCGTGGAGACAGAAGTCGAGGATGCTTTGCATTAAGGATGGAGACAATAATACCAAAATTTTCCACAAGATGGCCAATTCTCGGAGAAGGCATAATCATATTAGTATGTTGGAGGTGGATGGGGTTATCTATGAGGACGAATTTGAGATGGCCGACCAAGCTGTACAGTTTTATAAAAAATTGTACAAGGAGACTGAGGAGTGGAGGCCTTGTGTGGAAGGTTTGGAGTTTGATCAGATAGAGGAGTCGGAGAGGGACTGGCTTGAACGGAGGTTTGAACGGGAGGAGGTTTTTCAAGTCGTCAAAGAGATGGAAGGAGATAAAGCTCCAGGTCCTGATGGGTTCTCTTTGGCTTTCTATCACCATTGTTGGGAAGTTGTGGAAAGAGATGTCTTAGCCGTGTTTGAAGAGTTTTATCATCACAGTAAGTTTGAAAAATCTCTTAGTGCAACTTTCATAGCCTTAATCCTTAAGAAGAATGGTGCTTCGAATATTCGAGATTTTAGACCTATTAGTTTGGTGGGGAGTGTTTACAAGATTTTGGCTAAGGTGTTGGCAAACTACCTGAAAAAGGTTTTGGATTAGCTGATTTCGGAGTCTCAGAACAGTTTTGTGGGTGGTAGACAGATTCTTGATTCAGTTCTCATTGCTAATGAGTGTGTTGATAGTAGGGTGAAGAGTAAGATTCCGGGGGTTATTTGTAAATTAGATATTGAGAAAGCGTATGATCATGTGAATTGGAAGGCTCTTCTTGATTTGTTGAAGAGAATGAGTTTTGGGGTGAGGTGGTGTAGGTGGATCTGCACTTGTATCTCCACAGCCCAATTCTCTATCTTGTTTAATGGGGCTCCAACTGATTTCTTTGGGAGCTCGAGGGGATTGAGACAAGGGGACTTGCTATCCCCCTTGTTGTTTCTGGTTATGATGGAGGTCTTCAGTAAAATGATGAAAAGAGTTGAAGGGGCGGGTTTGTTTCGAGGCTTTAGGGCTGATGGTAGATGGGGTGGAGGGGTATGTGTCTCGCATCTTCTGTTCGCGGATGATACGATTCTGTTTTGCGACGCTGATGAGGAGCAGATTCTACATGTTAAGATGCTTCTTCTTTGTTTCCAAGCAGTGACAGGTTTAAAGGTTAATGTGCTGAAGAGTGAGATGGTTCCCATTAGGGAGGTTCCTAATGTCCATGTCTTGGCAGAGATTTTGGGATGTCGGATTGGGTCTTTGCCTATGATCTATCTTGGTATGCCTTTAGGGGCATCCCATAAGTCTCCTACTATTTGGAATCCTATCTTGGAGAAAATTGAGCGTAAGTTGGCCGGTTGGAAGAAGATGTATTTGTAAAAAGGTGGAAGACTAACGTTGCTTAAAAGCACATTATCTAGTCTTCCCACTTATTATTTGTCACTTTTCACCATCCCTACGCATGTGGCTAATAAAATTGAGAGATTGCAAAGGGATTTCTTGTGGGGGGACTCCAAGTTACACTTGGTGGGTTGGGACAAGGTGTGTGCTCCTTTGCAAAATGGTGGGTTAGGAGTAAGGAAATTAACTACTTTCAATAAAGCCTTACTTGGAAAGTGGTTATGGAGGTTTGGGAATGAGGAGACAAGGCTTTGGAGAAGGGCTGTAGCTCTCAAGTTTGGGGAAGATTGGGGGGGATGGACTTCCAAGCTCGGTCGAGGGGTACATGGGTGTGGCTTGTGGAGAAGTATCCGCATGGGATGGGAGGATTTTAGTAAGAATATTCGCTTTGAGGTAGGGGTGGGGGATAGAGTGAAGCTTTGGACTGATTAATGGTGTAGGGATTCTCCTCTTCATTTGACTTTTCCAAGTGTGTATGGGATTGCCTCCAATAAAGGGGCATCGGTGGCCTCTTTTCTTGAACGGTTGGGGATTGAGGAGCGGAGAAGCTGGAATGTTCATTTTACTAAAAGACCAAATGATTGGGAAATGGGTGGGGTGGATGATTTTCTCCGTACCTTGGGCTCAAATCTACCTCCCACTGAAAACGGAGATCGTATTCAATGGAAGTTGACAAAGAATGGGGACTTTAATATTCAATCGTTCTCTAACAAGTTAAGAAGCCCCTTGCCCATTATTTTCTCTTGGAAAGGTATTTGGAAGGTTAAGGCTCCTCGGCGTGTTTCCTTCTTTGTGTGGATTGCTGTATGGGATAGGATCCTTATAGGTGATAATTTGAGGGGTAGGTGGGATTTTGTCGACTGGTGTATCATGTGCTGCAGTAATGGGGAGACGATGGATCATTTGTTACTACATTGTGGAAAGGCTTATCGGTTGTGGAGTTTGGTGTTTAGATCTTTTGGGTTTTCTTGGGTCTTACCAAGATCGGTTGCAGATACTCTATTCGGTTGGTGGAATTGGCCTGGAAAGCATTTGTCTAGCATCTGGAATTTAGCCCCCTTATGTGTGATGTGGTGTCTTTGGAAGGAGCGTAATAGGAGGACGTTTGAGGCCATGGATAGTTCGGATGACCAGCTTTTAGCCTCTCTCAGTGGCACTTTGTTTGACTGGTCTAGGGCTTGGAGACTCACCTCTAGTGATTCTCTCCCTATGTTCCTTAGCTCTCTTCTGTGTACTTAGTTTCCTTTCATTTCTTTCCCTTTTCACTATTTCTTCTCTCTTTGTATTTTTCCCTCCGCCTTATGTTTTCTGCATAAGGTGGTGTTCTTGAATATAAATCTCTTTTATCTATCAAAAAAAACTTACTAGTTAATTTGAATTGCTGATTTTTCATCCTTTTAGATTTTTAATGGGGGTGGCAACTAGTATTTGACTTGTGCATACATCCCCATTGTCATGTATTTATTGTTCTCTTCTTCTACCCTCTAACTGCCACTACCTCCATTGTGTACTTTTAAAAAATAATAATAATTTGAGGTGCTTTAATAAGATTAAGGTTTAGGTGTTGTTTAGTTAGGGGATAGGGGATAGGAAATGGTGAGGATTGAAAAGTAAGGCATAGAAAAGATTTAAGTTTTCCCTCATGTGTTTGGTGGGGCGAAAAACTCTTTTATTTGATTGAAAAGAAAAATGAGATGATAGAAAATGGTATTTGTATAAATTTTAATCTTAGGTTTACACACACACACACACACAAAAACCTCTAACATTTAAGCTTGAAAAAGAAGAAAAAAGAAACGTGGTGGGGGAGGGGAGAGGGGCAGATTGGTAATTTCCCATGTAAGCTCACAATTAGGGAGAAAACTAAACCTCCCATGTAAGAATATGAGGACATAGCAATATGGTAATTGGTACCAAGCAGATTTCCAAAAGGGAAAAAATAGAATAATAAGAAGAAGCAGGGTGCGTTACTAATTCAAGGAGAAAAAATAATGAAAAAATAAAAATAAAAATAGAGAAGATTTGGGAGGTTGTGGCAAAGTTTTGAATTCCATTCTGTTCTTGTTGGAATGGCCGGAATTTTTCGTTCTAGTGGACAAATTGGTGCAGGTGATCCCCATGTTCTGTGTCATCCCAATTTCCGGCCTGTTCTGGATTAAACTGGCGTTTTGGGCGAAACTTTGCCATTCCGGCCGAAAATAGTATTGCAGACCGGAATTAGATATTGCTGAATATCTTGTACTTTTTCCTCATTCTCATGAATTTTGAGAGAGAGAGAGAGAGAGAGCACTACAAAATTGGTAACGTGAAGAAGGAGATCATTTATTGAGGAAAATAAACAAAGAGAAGATGAAGTAAGAAATTAGAGTAAGCAAGGTAAAAGAAAAAAAAAGGAAACAAAGAACTGAATGATAAGAAGATAGACCGTGAGAATGGAAGAAAGTAAAGGAGGTGAGGTGAAGAAGAAGATCTGGTGAGTGGAGAGTATTTGAAAAGTTGAAAAGTGAGACATCAAAAAGAGTGAAGTACAAATAAGTTTAAAGAGGAACCTTCTAGGAAGGTTCATATTTTTCCAAATGCCCCTACATCATAATTTACAAATATACCAGATTTAATTTTTTTAAAATAACCAATCTCATCTTTTTTTCTTTTTTCTTTTTTTTGTTGAGAAACAACCAATCTCATCTTAGCTCTACTAAATACTAACATATTTGAAAATTTTTTAGTAACCAATCTCATAATTACGTCATTCCAAACTTTCCATAAGGAATTTATTTTTATACTCGATAATTAATTTAAATCACTTAGGTTAACATATATATATATATATATATATATATCCGGTGCGTAATCCCAAAATGGTGCATCAGAACACATCGGTACCGAAATATTCCGTTTCAATAACTAATTAGGAATGGAATTTAAAACTCTGGGTTGTGGGTTTCAGGACTAGTCACACTCAAAATATTTTGTTTTGATAAGTAAGTTGCACTAAAAATATGCCAAATCAATGGCTCATATCAATTATGTCAAAATCCTATAGTTTTAATTTAGTTTTAGTTTTTTTTTTTGAAAAATATAAAAAGTGCCAAAAAGCACACTTTGAGCTTTTTGAAAAAGCTCACTTCTTTGAATGAGCCTAGCTTTTGAGGTAAACAGCGCAAGCCTCAGCTTTGTGCTTTGAGCATGCTTAAAGTGTGCTTTTACCAACACTGAAATCACCCCAACCAAATGGACTCTTAGGGTTCTGCTTAGGTTGAGTTTCAAATGACTGATTGTGTAATTGTTTCAAACAAGTTGTGGAAATTGTCCAAGCAAGCAGTATCACCTCTTTAGGCTTTGTCAAATTTTGTAATATGTTGCCAAAAACCATTGTTTTAATTCAAAAGAACTAGTTGTTTCAAAATAATTATGGAGGATGGTTTCTAATTTTATCTAGATAATGTTGGAATTTTATCTAAATAATTATGGAGGATGGTTTCTAATTTTATCTAGGCTAACATTCAAGGTACCTGGGAAGTATGCTAGACAAACACCTAAAATTAAAATCCAGCCTCTAAAATTGAAAAGATCCATATTTTCTAGCAAGTTTGAGAATTAAAATTCTTTGCAAATAAAGAGGCTTGTAGTGAATTTAGGATACAGAAGATGTTCTGCATTGCTTGTAAGATATAATATGTTTTTAAATTATCTTGTGTGCATTCCCTTAAGGAGGGTGATATTGGATTGCCTATGAGTATTTAAGAGGATGGATGAATTATAGAATTGCTATTGCAGTATTAGGGAATGTTCTTGGAGCAGCATATAGGCAAGTTAGATTTTTCATCACACAAATTTTTGAACGGTTTACTTCTTAAATAGCTAGATGATTAGGGGTAGAATGAGATGTGAATTTACTTATGAAAGGAAACTATATGCATGATGTAAGAGGTCATCAAATGATATTAAGGTACCAAAATCTTGAATTCTTTCTCTCTCTCATGTAAAAGGACGATAGGTTTGGAAATCTATTGAGAATCAATAAGAACAGAAAAAAAATAAACATAGGAATCAGTATCTAGGTTTGGTTGGAATAGAAAATTATTGAAGTACAAAAATAACCTTAACTATGGGAAATTAAATAGAATACTAATAACCTCATTTGCTAATAGGACAAAACCAAATCCAATGACCCAAAAATAAATACAATTGACTTCTAAAGGTAAATAAAACTGATATAAAATAAAATTTTCTTCGCTTATCAGAATATTCCCCATGGGCTGTGGCTTAACAAATACCATTGGTGGAAAAACATTTTGGCCATGTAGATACTATTATGCTACTCATTTTACGTTGGTAACTCTTGGTTTTGCTTCTGCTATCAGAGCACCTTGTGTTATAATTGATTATCTAAATTTATTTATTTGTTTATTTTTGCAGCGAAACATTGAGGACAAACTTGAAAAATTGCTGCAGGAGAAGAAAAATATTGAAGAAGAAATCAAACTCATAAACTCTGAACTGCAGAACGTAGTATTATGAAAATGATCGTCCTTCAATTATTTTATTGCTGTATGGCTATTTACACAATTGATTACAATGGTTTTTATTTATTTTTTGCATGCAGTCAAATAGTGCTGTTGACAGAAGGAGTATTCAAATTAATAGGTGGGAGAAGGATATCAATGAAATTGTTGACCATATCTACAAAGAATTTAGTAAATCTGTTGGGGTGGCAAACATACGTGAATATGAAGAAAACCAACTAAAGGCTGCACAAGATATGGCTGAAGAAAGGCTTAGCTTGAGTAGCCAGCTGTCAAAGTTGAAATACCAGTATGCTTTTTTTCCTCTGTCAATTCTTCTGACTTATTAATTGGTAATACCATTTTATATTTTATATAAAAGACAATTGGTGTAGATTATGCATGGATGTCTTCATGCAGGCATCTGTGTTTGTATATAAATGTATGCATGGATGTTTTCATGCGGGAATCTGTGTTTGTAATATATGTGTGTGTGTGTGTGTTTCCATTCATAGCTATAGTGCTTAATTGTGGTGTAACTAAGTATACATCCTTGTATTTGGTGCATTTGTTTATGCTTATTAATTTTTAAAAAAGTGTGTTTCCATTCGTGCATGCCCTGTTGAGTTTATGCTTCGCTGAATGTATTTACTGAACTTGAAAAGTCTGTCAACGTGAAACTTATATGACATTTGTATTTTTGATTATCCATGGCCCCATTGCAAAAGCTTTTGTTACTGATTTTGTTATACTTCTAAGTGCTTTGCTAGTGCCATGAATATTTTCTATGGGGATGAACCTTCAATTCCTGTTGTAAACTAGTTAAGTTAACGTGTGAGGATCTAAGCAAAAGAGTTTTCTTGCTTTCTTCACTTGTAACACGTGGTAAGGCATCTTTGGATTTATTACGTACCAAAGGTGCTGCTTTACCTAAATCATCAGTTGCCTACCATTTGAGTGACATTTGGAGTAGGTGTCAGTTGCCTACCATTATCATCAATATTATGATTATATATGTTAGTGAAAGCTTCTTTAGTAACTGCTGGAAGTGGCAAACGTTGTTTGCCCATTTGAAACTGTAAAGTAAAGGGTGAGTTCACAAACAAGTTTCTTCTCCTTGGTTCTTGATCTGGGGCTTCTTGACATTCTTTAGAAATTCAGTGGCCTAGCAACATTAATATATATTTTTTTGTTGAATCAGTAGTAGTTTTTATTTCAAACACATAGGTCATATTAGACCACACAGACATGGGCCGCAGATTGCCACCCTTAACAGACCACCCAAACCGAGTAAAACAGGGGGAAAGGGACGATTCAACATTACCCAACCCAAGGCTAAGACAGCAAAGTACACAAGGTCTGATTAGACCAAATAACCAAGGAGCAGTAGGGTGCTATGCTGCAGCAGCCAATAAAAATCAAGTACAACGAGTGGACATAGCAACATTATTTTTAGGGATTCATCCATGATGACTCTTGCCAATCGCTACACTTTGAGGAGGTGAAAGTGACATGGGAAAAGCGAAGACAATTTCATTCTTAAATTTATTTTTTTCTAATTTTAGAAGTCAATTGTGATTTTACTATTGGTCTGCGGGATTTTATTTTATTTCTTATTAGCTAATTAGTTTATTAGTATTTTATTTAATTTCTTAGAGTCAAGGTTATTTTCGTAGTTCAATAATTGGACTTTGGCCCAAGTCAGTTAGGATTAGGCTTTAGACTTTAGTCTTAGTAGTCTATATAAGCATGGTGTTGTACTTTATGGAGACAAGTTTATGATGAATAAAATTTCAGTTGGAAGTTTTCCAATGGCCTGGGGCTGACTCCTGCTAACCCTAACCGCTGATTCTTAGGCTTTGCACCTCTCTTGGTGCTGACTCCTAGTAACACTAGGTGCTGAATTCTATGTTTATTTTTATTTTTTTTTTATTTTTCTCTTGTTGATTCTAGAGTTTGTGCTGCATCAGAAATCTTTTGTCAGTTTGTTGAGACATCAGGACATTGAATGATTCTAAAGCCTGGAAGGGAGTCTTCTATTAGAACGAATGTAGATATATTTAACCAAGTTGCTGAGAATAGGAATTATATGTGCATACACATAAAGCAATTTACATTAAGCCAGTCCAATCATTTGCATTTGGTAAATGGAATCTGTTCCATATGCTCCATTATGTGGGTTGTACATTTTCTTCAAATTTTTTTTTTTAACCACATCAATATTATGTCCGTTGTGGTTATTGCCCTATGAATGGTTAATTGGTTATGCGGGCTCTCTTTGCCATTTAAAAAAAGAAAGAAAGAAAGAAAGAATTGTCTTGTGTCACCCTACCATTTTATTTCACTTTTAGAAAGAAATACATAATAAAAAATTTTATTTTTAGAAGGAACATTGTCGATTCAAGAGGGAAGGTGAGAGGAAATATGATAGAGTTATGAAATTTTATTTCTTTCAAGTGTTTGATGCCCTATCTTGTTTTTCTACTCTGTTGTGCGTATTGTTTCCTTTTTTGGATAAACAAAATACCTTTATTTGATAGAAAAGTAAAACTCAATTGCACAGGTAATTTCATAATACAACTCTGAAGGAATTACAGTTTCAAATTCAGAAGATACAATAAAGATATGGTTGTATACCCTCTAAAGCAGTCATTTAATCATACAAAGATCTCATTTTATAATTTGTATGATAGATGATACTTGTAAATTTTCTGCTTATTTGTTTCAATATCGATACCAAGACTATGCCAATATGTTTTTCCCAAAATGTTCAATTGTTTCATTTCAATAGGAGCATTACATTAATTTCCTTGTTGCTTATAGAATGTTAAAAGTTTACAAAGCTTATGCATTGTTTATACATCAATTTACTATGAGTACATAAAATTTATTCTTTAATTGGATATTTATGCTCAGATGGAAGTTCCAATTTTTTCCTTCATTACGTGAGTTGCTTGTAATGTACTATTTTTTAGCTGCTTTGGCATTTGTTCAAAATTTTATGCGCCAGTGCCTTTTCTTTTTAATTAGGTTGGAGTATGAGCAAAATTGGGACATGGAATCACAAATTAAGGAGTTAGAATCTTCTATTAGTGCTTTAAAAAATGATTTAGTACAGATTAAGTATAGAGAGGATAAAGCCAAGTCAACTGCAGACAAAGCTAGTGCTGAGATCATTGGATATAAGAAAGAAGTACAAGGTATGGCTTTGCTTCCACATGTTGCCATATAGAGCGTAGGTTTTTGTTGATAAAATAAATCTTGAAGTTTCCATGCCTTGAAGTCCTGAGACCATGGTATCACATTCTTTTCTTTTCTTTTCTTTTTTTCTATTTTTTGTTGTGAGTCAATTGGCTGGGGTTTATTTTATAATAAGTGTTTGATTCTTGGTATTTGTTGACAAAAGTTATTCAGGCTAATATGGTCCATGATTTATGGGACTGTCTATCACAAAAGTAGGCTAAATTGGAAATTCTTCTGTGTCATATTTTAAGCGGGAACTAGGGTTCCATTTGGCTTAAGTTCTGTCTTAGATGATGCCAGAAAGCACTGAAAATTTTTGCTTAGATTAAGAAGTGGGAAACTAAAATTACAGTTGCAGGCACAGTTTCTCTGCTGTATACAGAAGTTGTCAGGGCACAGCTGCTGGCTGCCACCATTGCTTGATCAGTTGAGTAATGCTTGGCATTTTGGTGCAGGGCTTCATAAGGAGCAACTTTGCAAGATTTTGTGCATTGCAGTTAATTTTCAGAATGTATATCTTAGTATTTATTTATTTTTTGACTATGTCTTAGTAGTTTTGTTAAAGGACTATTTGACTAGGGCTTCTTGTTGCATGCATTTCTAGTGTTTATTAGGAAGTACTCATGTGATAGAAACTTGAATATTTGATGGTTATACTCTGACAATGATGGAAAGGGACTAGAGATGAATTACCTGACAAGTTGATTTAAGTTTTGATGCATGATATCTGTTACCTTTCTTCCCTTTGTCTCTTTAAGTTTTGGTTTCAATGTTCTTTTGGAGTTGGTGTTAGAGAAACATGGGGGGTGCAAGCTATCTGACAATTTATTATCTTAGGTTTGAGCCATTTATGAAACTGGGTAGGAAAACAGATGTGCTAGCAAGACGAATGGTAAAGGGGAAAAACCTGATTTATGACGCTGGTTGTCTAAGCTTTCCTCAGACTTCATATAATGATGTGCAAAAAGAGAACTGGGTATCTTGCCTCTGAAAGCTGTGTTGGAAAAGCAAAAATATGAAAACAGAAGGAATGATTACTGCTTAACAAGTGAGAATAAGAGATGAAGCAGCCTTTTGCTTCTTCTCATTACAACTGCAAAGCCAGTAAACTGTTTGTAGTTTAAATGAGATGGAATATATTTACGGTTCCAACATGGTTTTAATGATTGGGAAATGGTGTTGGTGGGAGCCTTTTTTCATACCTTGGCTTCACATTATCCTCCAAATGAGGATGGAAATAGTTAAATTGTAAACTATAGAAGTTTAGGTTAGAGAATTAAAAAAGAAGGGGAAAATAAAGGGAGAGAGCGACAGTGAAGAAGATAAGGTTTAGGCATTAGTCTGACAGCCTCCACCTTAGAATATATTTATATTAGGGTTATAATATAATTACACAAATACCCTTATTAATAAGCTAATAGAGCAAGTAACCAGAAAATAACTCTTAACACTTCCCCTCAAGCTGGAGCATATAGATTAAACATGCCCAACTTGAAAGATGGTAGTTGAAAGGAGGCACTAGCGAAAGGCTTGGTGAAAATATCACCCAACTAATCATCTTAATGAACAAAGGGGGTGACAATCTGTTTCTTCATCAATAAATCCTGAATGAAGTGACAATCAACCTCAATATGTTTGGTATGTTCATGGAACACAAGATTGCTAGCAATATAAATAGCAGCCTGATTGTCGCAATAAATCTGCATAGGAGTAGGAACACCAACCACTCATGCAACATTGCCTAAATCAGCTAATGTAGCAGCAGAAGAAGTAGTGCGCAACTGTTGAACAAGCTCGCTAAGCTGAGTAGTATGTGCATCACGAGAATCAGACCTAGAAGTTGTATGCCCAAGTGGAGTAGAACTAGGGTGTGGCTGAACACCACCATCAACGACCTGATTTGCATAATCCGGCTTCCCATACTTCACTCAACAATAAGGTTCAGTATGATTAAGACCACCACAATGGTCACACTTCCTGTCACCACGACCGTACGACCACCACCAAAATTACCACGACCCCCACTACTTGAGAGTAAAGCTGAAGACTCCAAAGAAGTGACAGTGAAACTCTGTCCTAACGATGAGCGCAATAGTCAAGAATAGGCATTAGCAGCATCGGGTAACTGGGTAAGGTCTCACTAGCAAGAATCTGATCTTTGAATCCTCATAAATCAGAGTCTAAACTACATAGTAAAGAAGCAATCATAAAATCTTCCCAATATTGCTTCTGTTGTTCCAAATCAGTGGTAAGAGGCCGATACTGTAATAACTGCTCCCATGCATTTTTAAGAGTACTGTAGTACTCAGACAGTGGTTTCCCAGATTGCCTAGTAGTGAAAATTTTCTCATAAATCTCATACACCCTAGAAACATTGCTTTGATGGGAAAAGGATTCTGCAATAGAATCCCAAATCTTCTTTGAAGAATCACAAAATTCAACAGTAGTAGCAATGTGAGGTTCCATACTATGCCACAACCATCCCATAACAATTGAATCTTCACTCATCCAATCCTCATAATTTGAAGCTTTCACATTAGGTTTTAAATCAGTCAATTTTATTTCTTTTTCCCACACAAATAAACTTTCACTGCATGTGTCCAAGCTAAATAATTCAAACCATTCAATCTTTTTGAAGTAATGGATTTAGGCTTATCATCATCTCTAATCAGTGACGATTTGTTCTCTGCCATGACAGTGGTTGTATTTTCTTCAGCCATAAAAAAAAAGCTCAAATTAAATTGCCAAAAAACTCCAACGAGATCAAAAATACCAAGCCAAAGAACTAACATCACAACAGCCCACTCCAAGCAACTAGAACAATACTCAAATCCAAAAAGTAGTCACCAAACAACAGAACTGAGATAGCAAAATCTGGAGGGGCACAATTCGGCAGCAGAAACAGTAAAAGAACCACAAAAAAAAAAAAACTACAAACCCACAAGAGACCTGCAACCAACATCAAATATGCTATTCTATAGTCTATTCGGCCCTTATGGAAGAAGGCTAATCAATTCAAGTCACCAGAAAACACCAGCAAAGCAGATTGGAAAATCGGAGACAATATTGACAAAAAAAATTCGAAAATTGAAAAATTATCCGAGATGGCTTCAAAATTTTTGGTAAAAACCGCCATACATACCAAGAGATTCCAACGAGATGGTGTCTTCACCGGAATTTGGTACCCTGCCGATGCTAACGTCAGCACTGACATCAGTGCTGATGCCATTGTACGGATTCTGACGTCAGCCCTCCTGTCAACAGATACAACCTTCTTCTTGTGTTCTAATCGGTTCTAGGGTTGGATCAAGTTGCTCTGATACGAAGTGAAATTGTAAAATATAGAAGTTTAGGTTAGAGAATTAAGAAGAAGGGGAAAATAAGGGAGAGAGCTACAATGAAGAAAATAAGGTTTAGGTGTCAATTTGTCAGCCTCCACTTTAGAATATATTTATCTTAGGGTTTATGATATAATTACACAAATACCCTTATTAATATGCTAATAGAACAAGTAACTAGAAAATAACTCTAACAGAAATAGGATGAGGTGGGGGTTGAAGTTGAAGGTGGATTTTGACACACAGTCCTTTTATGGTGCTCTAAGGGGATCTAGCTCTACTAGTTCTCCATGGAAAAGCATTTGGGGTGTGAAGGCTCCATGTTGAGTGTCTTTCCTTGTTTGGATAGCTGCATTGGGGAAGATTCTAACTTGTGATTATTTGAGAAGGGCCTTTACAATTGTGGATTGGTGCTACCTATGCCAGTTTAGTGGGGAGAGTGTTGATCACCTCCTGTTGCACTGTGAGGAAGTTTCTCAGTTATGGAGTTTTGCATTTAGATTGTTTGGTGTTGCTTGGGTTTTACCCAAAAAGGTTATTGATTTATTGGTAGGATGGAGAAACTGATTGGGAAAGCAATCTTCGAATATTTGGAATTTGGAACCGCATTGTGTGATGTGGATTATTTGAAGGGAGCATAGTAGTCATATATTTGAGGATATGGAGCTTACTGGGGATCAGCTTCTAGCTTTATTTGCAGGGACCTTGTTTGATTGGTCTCGTGCATGGGGATTTACTCCTAGGGAATCCATTCTGTTATTTTTAGATTCCTTATCTTCCTGTACATAATATCTTTGTTTTCTTCTGTTGTTTCTTTACATATTTTTTCTGCCTACATTTTTCTAATGAAGTAGATTTCTCTTAATACAAGTTTTCTTACCTATCCAAAAAGAATGAACTGGAATATATTTGCTTATGAAAATAGACTTGATAGTGAACCGGCTTTTGAAAGATGGGACTTGTAAATATTCTTGTCTAAATCTCAAGAAGGAGCCAGTAAAAGGTGGTTGGAGAAGGCATGAATGGTTTTCTGCACTTCAATTGTGATATCAAGCCTTTTGGTTTTCATAACATTTGATTTCTCTAGTGTTTAAGACATAATGAGACCTATCAATGCCAAGTTCATCTGCTAGATTTAGGTTTTTGGGTTGTACAGTTAGACACTCTGAGTCTTCTCCCTTTATTTTTGGAGCTTATGAATTTTTTTTTTTAAATTGTTATTATGTTGGTAAATTACGCACACCTAGTGGATATTGAACCCAAGACCTAACCCTCCACCTTGTTTTTTTACAAAGGGAGTAAGTACCATTTGAGCTAAAGATCATTGGAATTAATGAGGCTGGTATCAAACAAAGATGGTATTAAACATGAGTGCTAGATCATGTCTGGAAAGGTTTTGTTGTTGTTGTTGTTGGGTTTAGTCTATCTGTGTAGATCTCACTATGTAGCTTTTAGAAGTGCCTCGACCCAACCAATGAATTGCAATGTGGGTCATGAACAGGGTTTTGTTTTTCTGGCACTAGCTGTTGTCATACGTTTCCTACTGTTGGTATTAAGAATCTTTTACAGGGTATCTTTTGTGGATCTTTTGGACATAAAGGAAAATTTTAGCATTCATTGGCTTTGAAACTTTCTAGAAGCACTCTAAAATCCTTATTTTTTAGATCCTTGTATGATTGCAGGCCTGCCTTAAGTAGAATTCCTTTTTCTTTGATTTTAATGTACCTTGATCTTTTAATTTTTCAAGAAAGCATTTTTTTATATTCTCCATGAGTAATTTAGGTTTATCCTTTTTCTAATAAAATTTCTTATGACCAAACCAAAAAAAAGGGGAAGGATTCTATACAGGGTTTCTTATCGTAAGTAGTATGTTATTTGTTAATATGATTCATTGTAATTGGTGTTAGTTTTCTATCGCTTTTACCTTTTTTGTGGGCTTCATGCTTCTCAATACTGACAAAGTAGTCAAAAAAATCTTTTAGTAGCTAAGAGTTTACAGAAGTTTTCATCTTAGGGATGTCTTCATGTGGTGAGGTATATTTATGTTTATTCTTTTGGGTGGGAGGATGAGGTTAGAGGGATAGTGTTTGGGATTGAAGTGAAACTACCTCTGTTCTGATACTTGGGTAGCATGTAGCCTGAGTTACTGTTTGTCTTAAAATTTGAGACATAATTTAGCTTTAACGCTTGGGTGTGTATCTGTTTCTAATTCCATTTTTTTTTCCCAGTGAAATTCTTGATGTTAATAATTTGTTGGCAGCTCATGTAATATTTTCTTCTGTTTGTACTTTTCTAGACTGGAAAACTAAGTTGGAGGAGTGCGAGAAGGAGATGCAAGAATGGAAAAATCAGACTTCTAAAGCTACAACAAGCATATCCAAAATTAACCGTCAGATATCTTCTAAAGTTAGTTTTGATGGTGATTTTTTTTTCTTATGTCTTAACATGTGTATTAATGAATTTCAATGCCCAACAAATGTTTCCTTGTTATTTCAGGAGACACAAATAGAGCAGCTGAAGTTGCGGATGCAGGAAATAGTAGATATGTGTGAATTAGAACAAATAAGCCTTCCCAGATCGGACCCAGTGGAGAGAGACTCCTCAACAGCAGGCCCAGTTTTTTATTTTAGTCAGCTAAATAGATCTCTTCTGCAGGACAGGAGACCTGCTGAACGAGAGAAGCTTGAAGCAGACTTCAAGCAAAAAAAGGATGCCCTAATATCAGAAATTGAAAGAACTGCTCCAAATTTGAGGGCTCTAGACCAGTATGAGGCTCTGAAAGAAAAGGAAAGAGCTGTAACTAAAGAGTTTGAAGCAGCCCGAAAAGAAGAGAAGGACAAAACTGATAAGTTCAACTCCGTTAAGGAGGAGAGGTACAGTAATTGCTATACTACCATGGTAATCTCCATACTATTATGATAAAGGTTAAAAACTAACACAATATGATCTTGTGATAAGTGTTTGTTGCTTTAAGGTTGAGAGCTGGAATGTTGGAAATAGATGTTTCCTTAAACAACACTATAGATTAAAAAGATTCTTGGGCCTGTGCGATGGATAGAGCAGTAGGATGAGGTTCAGTGTCAATGCCACCAAAAAGTACTTCAGTGTCAAAGCCACCAAAAGTTTCATCTCAGACTCTTTCTGCTCCAAACGTTTGTTCTATTCATTTGCTCTGTCTTAAGGCCTGATTCTAGTTTTATTTTAACTTACTTTTAATCATTTGAAGTTGTAAGTTTTGAAGCTTCTTTGGCTTGAAAATATTTCAAATGTTGCCTTTATTGCTCTCTTAGGTAAAGTCATTTATCTCACTTGATGGCATTGGTTCCTTGTCTTAGGCTGGATTTATATATTGTATTTACTCCTGAGAGACCTAGGTCAACTCTGAAGTGTGTGCCCATATATGTCATTGAAAATGTGAAATCTTATTTGCCTGTCCCTGCAAAATCATCTGTGCACGTGGTTGTGCATATATTGTCCAATTGAACTTGGACCACATGCCATTTTTTTCCATCTGAAGAGATTATAAATGGGGTCATTTACTCATAGGTTCCATTCCGTGCGGGTGCGTGAATTTTATTTACCTATCAAAAAAGATGAAGCTGAGTATGTTTCTGTGAATGCAGGTTCAGATTATTTATGGATGCTTTCAGCCACATTTCTAACAATATTGATAAGATTTACAAACAATTGACGAAGAGCAACACACACCCATTGGGTGGGACAGCGTATTTAAACTTAGAAAATGAAGATGATCCATTTTTACATGGCATCAAGTACACTGCTATGCCCCCAACAAAGCGCTTCTGTGATATGGAACAGCTGTCTGGTGGGGAGAAGACTGTTGCAGCACTTGCATTGCTCTTTTCCATCCACAGGTATGCCTTAGAAGAACGTCGTAACTTCTTTTTTTCATCCATGCTACAAGATACCCTTGCGCACATGCCATGCAAACTTGCATCTACTACTTGTACAAACAATAAGACGCATATAACTGATCGCACTTTATGTATATTGAATGGAACTTTCCAAGATGTAGAGATGGCCTGCACTCGATGTTATACATTCATAATATGCATTGTGGAATTGGGAATTTCTGATCCAATTTGCAAATTCCTTTAATCAATACATTGCAGTTTATTGCAGTTTGGATTTGGATTCAATGTAATTTGTATAATAATTACAGGAAGTCATGGTTGGGGATATACATTATCCTTAAATATAATTCTCCCAACTCTTCTTTATGGGTATGATGCTAGACTTCTTTGTTCCTCTGCCTGTTTTATTGTTGTCTACCTTTATACATCCTACTCTCTTTCTCTCTCTATAATTGCTATTTACTTTGCTTTTTAGATGCTCTTAGCAATGTCCCATTGCCTTGATAAATACCAGACAAAAAGCAGTTTTGTCATAAAATTATCTTTCTTCTGCACAAAATTAGTGGCATTATTTGATGGGTTTTCACATTGCTTGTATGAATGGTTTCAGTTATAGGCCTTCTCCATTTTTCATATTGGACGAAGTTGATGCTGCTTTGGATAACTTAAACGTGACTAAGGTTGCTGGATTCATTTGTTCAAAATCATGTGAAGGGGCCAGGGGTAATCAAGATGCTGAGGGAGGCAATGGATTTCAAAGTATTGTGATATCATTGAAAGATAGCTTTTATGACAAGGCTAAAGCTGTGGTTGGGGTTTATAGGGATGCCGAGAGAAGGTAGCCTCTTCACATACATATTTTTTCCCTTCATTGTTGTTTTGACCCACAATATCAACATTTTAACATGCGGTGTTAACATTATGCTTACTTTTTCCAGCTGCTCAAGAACCTTGACATTTGACCTGACCAAGTACCAGGAATCGTGAAAGCATTTGGAGCTGCAGCTGGTCAATGGCTGGTTCTATAAATATCCCGGTTACTTTTATTCCTAAAATTACTGTAAATATTACTAATTTGCATTGCAGTTGGTGTTCTGTTCTTATTAGGCTTCTAAAGATCACTGGTTTATCTGGTTTTTTCAATGCCTCTGTCCAGCAATTTGCAAAGAGCCAATGACAATCTCACTCACCAGCCAATTAGATAGCCCTTATTTTGAAATATAATTAGATAAATTTGGCGTTTGGTTCCTATTAGGAATCTAAAGATCACTGGATTATCTGATTCTATTGATGTCTGTCCAGCGATGTGTGGTAATGTCACTCGCCAGCCAATCAAATTGTTCTCATTTTGCAACATATTGGATAATCTCTAGTCGCAAGCTTTCTTGCATTTTATCTGGACATTTGTCTTGGTTTGATTCGTTCTATCTTGATAGAAAGATTCTTGAAATCATATCATTTAAATATAAAATGCGCTCATAGCAGACCCAAAACGAATAGCAAGAGCAGGACCCAGAATTGATGTGCATTCAAAATTATAGTCGCAAGCAAGTTATGCTATGTTCTTTGGTATTATCTGGTATTGCTAACGAAAAAAGAAGTATGTTTCCCTCTTGAAAATGCCAGGGGTGTGCACCCACAGTATAAGGTATAGCTTGTGAAATCTCCAGCAGCGTGCTGGCGCAAGCTCAAGGAGAAAAGGTGGGAAACCATGCTGCTTGCACGGTTTGGCTGGTTCTTTGATTCCTCTCATGGGAGCAGCTGTAGTTATTTTTCTTATCCAATAGCGTTGGATACCGCTTATGTTTTGATATTTTCTTTTTTGTTACATGACATTTGTCGAATTTTGATTCGGGTTTTGATTTTTAAAGATAAAGTTGGGTTTTAATTTTGTGAAATCTTTGTGAATACATGGCTACGAAGTACTCTTAACTTTGGTACTAATTAGCCTCAAGCTTTTCATATCAGCAAACCTTTTGTCTTTTTGGCTACTTTGTTTTGCTTTCCGTAGATTCTGGTGTCCCATCACCTTTTGTCTTGAGGTGGGCTTATTTTGCAGATTGAAAAAAAAAAATAAAAGATTAAGAAATTGAAATTTTGAATTTTATTTGTGAGTGTTTTGGAGGTATTGCACTCGCACACTGTGATAGGTGGGGCTAGCATCATGTGGTGTAAATCTCTTTTTTTTTTGGAATAATTTTGATAGTTTGGGAGGGGGGATTTTAATTTAGACTTCTCCATTGGAAACGCTAAAAAGTGTTAGTTAAGTTTCAAGTCTTTTGGTCTAAGTCTAAGGTGGTTAAAATTGATATATTACATAGGATTGGTTGATTATGTTACATATTGGATTGTAGGATTAGATGAAGATTACAAGTTCTTGAAGAATATAGGATCCTATTTTTCATTAAAGATAACATTGATAATGATTGTGCATAATAAATAATCATAATGAATTATTAATGAAAATAGTTTAAATTGAATGTAGCGTTTATTAATACAGATTAAAATCTTTCATTGTTTGGGTTCTTCTGATTTATGTGATGTTAAGTATGTGTGTTTTTCTGTATTTATAAATGTGCTAGGAAGTTTTTGATTTGACCTTGTAATCGAGTTGTAGTGTGACTTCTCACCTTAATCCCCAGATATGTGTATATATGGAAGATAAATGGGAACTGATTGAAGTTCTTGTGCTAATGCAGGAAGATCTTACACTAAGCATGCTGAAGAATTGCAAGCAGTCACAGCCTGTGATTAAGGCGATTATAGAAAGCACCACTGATGATGAAGGGATGCTATTTGAGGCTCTATATTTTCATGATGAACTTGAGCAGGTGATCTCCAAGTATGAGCAATTGGAAGCTGCTCAAAAGGCTGGAGAACAACAACCTGAAAACTATGACCCCGTTAACTGTGAGGACTTGGAAGCTGCTCAAGAGCCTGAAGGAAAACTACCTGGGAATTCTGATGCCTCTATTAACTCGTAGCTCCTATTTTGCCAAGGACTTGAGCTTCAAATTATTGTAACTAGTCGTAGATTCACGCGATGCGTAAGAATTGATAATTATTTTGTAGTTGTGGTATAATATATAATTTTGTGGAAAATAATTATTTTTCATTTATCTATCTCAAAAAATATATCATCATTTTATTATTTGGATTTGTTTGATTGGTATTATTCATTTTTTAGGTGGTCAATATTTTGCTAAATTATATTATTGTGTGTTATATATTTCTAATTTTTTTTCCTGTACAACTAAATTATTTAAGTTTCAAATATATATTCAAATTTTTTATTCTCTTAAAAGAGATTATCATATTTATAATTTTTCTTATTATAGGAATAGTTTCGAACTATTGATTGGGTTTTTTGTACTAATATAGATACATAAGATTGAAATTGTATATTTCTCAAACATTTCTAAGAGACTATACCATATTATAAATTTAATATTTAAAATAATATGTAGAAAAGAAGAAGAAGAAGTAGACTTTATTCTTAAGATTGAACACTTAGCTTATTGAAATGAAAGAAAATAATTTGTATAACAACGTAAAGAGAACATGATCTAATGGGAAAATTTTTTTTTTTGACTACATACACTTTCATTTATTAAAATTTAATTGTCTTTAATTGGGCCTTAATATCGCATTTATTATTGCTATATTCCTGTTTAGTCTCCTTATCTGCAACATCGTTGGCCACATTATTATTCTTTTTATTATTTATTTTTTACTTTAAAATGTTTGACAATATTAAATATATAAATATATTGGTTTTATAAATTCATCTTTGGCAGTTTTATGATGTAATTCGTTTTTAAAGCTAGTTATTTACTAGTACTTATGCTGTATTATAAGTAGGTCCTTTCATTAGTAATAGAAAGTTAGTAGATAGATTGTTAGTGATAAATGCAATAGTCTATCAGTTAGTTAGAAATGTTTGTTAGGATTTGGCCAATCACATACATGTGAATACCAACCGTGATTGGAAACTTTGTTTGAAATAAGCGATTAAGGTTGTGTTTGCCATTAGCTTAAAAAGTCAGTTTTTTTTACTATTTAGCTTAATTTTACTACTCTTCATGGGCTCTATTGCACTTTTTGATACTATTCATGAGCCTTACTGTACTATTTCAACTACTTTTTAGTTTTATTTACGGTATTTTCAACAAAAAGTTTTCAGTTTCGGCTAAATAAACCGTTCCCAAATGGACTCTAAATTTTATGAGAAAAGATTATTAATTGAAGTGAAAAGTTTCAATAACTTTTGAGTATTTTCCTTAATACTTAAGTGATCTTGGTTTATCTTGAATGATCTTGCACATTTTAAGGATAGAATTGAATCTCGATTAATTGAGAAATGATTAATTTGACTTTTATGTTTCCATTTAAGTTCAAATAAATTATCTCAATTAACTGAAAGCTTTTAGGATACCTTCTTCTAATTAAGCCTTAATTGAATTATTGGTCATGCTGACGAGTGCTCTTAAGGTATTGGTTAACAATTTATTTTAGGAAGTTTTGACACTACTTTTATGGGAAATAAAAAAATCTATTAAAACATTAAGTTGTTTGGAATTCATGTTTTCCATCGCCCATCACTCTGTTTTCATCATTCATAACTCAAAACTGATGGGTCCCACGGAGAGGAAGTTTGTTTGGCTGTGTTTTCAAGTTTTGTTTCCATCACTCAATTCTCTGATTTTTGAGTGATAAATTAGCAAAATTGAAAACAACTTTTAGATGTTTTGAGTTATAGAAACTGAGTTATGATGGCATTTTGATAAATACATACATTTATGGGACCTGCAGTCAGAGAGAAGTCACGTCCTTACTTTTTTTTTTTTTCTCTTCCTCACTTTTTCTCTCCTTTCTTCTTCACAGACTCACTCAACGGCTTTTTTTTTTTCCTTTTTTCCTTCTTCTTCTTTCTTTTTCTTTCTTTCTTTCTTCTTCACAAACTCACTCCTATGGCCTTTTTTTTTTTCTTCTTCTTCATTCTTTTTCTTTCTTTTCTTCTTCACAAAAACACATGGATAACTTTATCCAAAAAAAAAAAACATGGGTACCGATTTCTCAAACCCAGAAAATAAAACTCATAAACACATGATACCAATCATACACACAGTGTTTTCACGTTCCCTATTTGGGTTTTTCCTTTCGATCTGGGTTGTCTCAGATTCGAGTGATTCCTTCAGCCTTCAACTGGGTGTTCTAGTGGGTGGTCTCAGATCGGAGATGGGTTTGGTTTGGTGGTGTTGTTGGGAAACAAAACCCAGAAGGAGAGAGACCTAAAGAACGATTTGGGTCAACGATTCATCTCATTCTTTCCAACCCTCTCCTCTTTTGGGTTTGTTGATGAAGTTGGAGAATTTGGTTGTCGAGTTTGCTAATGAATTTTCTGGGTTCAATGAGTTTGGGTATTAGGGGTTAAAGGGGAAAAAAGAAGAAGTAAAAACTGTACCAAGTCAATTTGTGGGTCCTACAAAAAGTAAAATTTTTTGAGTTATCAGAAGTTGGAAACAAGTGCCAAACATGCCATCTTAAGAAGTTGGGGTATTTTCAGTGATAAGTGATGAGTTATTGAGTGATGATATTTAAGTGATAAGTGATCATTTTTTTTTTCATCCAAACAGCCCATAAGGGGCTATTGATTTCCTTGTTTCCATCACTCATCATCCAATTTCCATCACTCATCACTCAAAAATGGAGAGACCCACAGAGATGCAACTTGTTTGGACTTGTTTTCAAGTTTTATTTCCATCACTCAATTCCCACATTTTTAAGTAATGAGTTATAAAAACTGAAAACAAGTTTTAGGTGTTTTTGAGTTATGAAAATTGAGTTATGATGGTATTTTTGTAAATACACACACATGTAGGGGGCCAACGGTCAGAGTATTGTCACCACAGGCGCTACTTTTCACTCACACTCCACCAACGACTTTAATGAGCTCCAATCCATTCACACCAAGTAGCAATAGAGGACCTCTTCACCATCACTTTTCTCCATTCCTAGAGCATCACTTTTCTCCATTCCTTTTCATTCTTCATCCCTCAACCCAGTCACACCAAAAAATTGAATAAAGAACAAGACATACCCACTTTGGAATAATGATGATCGGAACTTTCAATAGGCAAGAATCGAGCTGGGATACACACATCGGTGACGGGATCGAGGTTCAACTCTTCAACCATCACCGATGGCATTGAGCCGTAGAGCACTAAGAACTTAATGTTGGGTTTGGTTTCGGCACCAATGATGGAGGAAGGACATATAGCCTGTTGGGGGTTTGGTTTCAGGGATGAGGAGGGAGGAAGAAATTGGTGGCATCTCGACGGCATTGGCGTAGGTGGGTGACGATTGAGTGGAGGACGTTGGAGGTGTTGAGGCTGGAGGGGAAATGGAAAAATCTGGTTTGGTGAAGTTGGGTTTTGGGGGTGAGTGGAGTTAAGAGGGGCCAGGTTGTGGGTTTGGTGCACATGTAGCATAGGTCAGAGTGTGAGTCCCAATTTTTTTGAGTTTTTGAAGATAAAAACAAAACTAAATTACGATGCCAAACCAAGTTTTGGAGATATGTGGGGATTATTGGGTGATAGGAAATGAGTCATAGAGTGATGAGTAATGAGCGATGAGTGATGAGTGAGCATTTTTTTTTTTCACCCAAACAACCCCTAATTGTTTTTTTTTTCTTTTTCTTTTCCCATCAAAACTTTTTTAAATGGATTATAACTAATACTCTAAGAGCATTCGTTAGCATTCCCTTGAATTATTATTTAGATCTTGAAATCAATCTTATTGAATGCTATCCTTTTTTATGTTTGAATAATTAATTAATTTTCAAAAATGATTGGAATCTAACTAATCATTGACTTATAGGGTTTTGGAAAGCGTTATGAGTGAAAAGTATGCCCTAATTATCTCTAATTCTTTTAATTACCATGTAGGGTTCAAAACATAATTCAAGAGTGGATATGAGATAAAGGAGAATATGCATTAGGGTTTCGGATTCAAAAGAAGAAAGAAAATGAAAGATCTTTTTAAATGTTTCGGGTTTTATTATCTACGATACAAAAGGAAACATACACGATAGCAAATATACATTTAAAGGAAATAAATAAGTTAAGGAAATATAATAAAACATGGCATTAAAAGCAAATAAAACAGAAAAGGAAAGACATCTGGTTTTAGCCTAGACAGGTACACGTACGCATCCTTCTTTTGATGTATGCATCTGAGCTTCAGACAGATTCCTAGAAAATAGACCAAAACATGAACCCTAATCACCTAAAAGATGCATATGCAGAGAAGTAGATGTGTACGCATCTAATCTCATGCATACGCACCCTGATGCATATTATTGGGTTTTGACGGATTTGTAGAAAAATAATGAAAGCAAAACAAACAACAAATACTAAACATGTTATGGCATATAAACAACATATTAGAACATTAAAATAACATAAAAACAAAAAATAAACAAAAACCGAGGAGGAGAATATGGATCATGAGAGAAATCCACATATCCTCCTCGTAGCACTTATAGTATTGTTCATGATTGGCCATTCAGTTGAAATCGACTATTGTTGCTATGTGTGGAGCAAAATGACTTGGAACGACTTCGCTAGGGTTTTCTGAATGACCCTAAGTGATTTGATAACAACTTTAAATGCAATACCAACTAAAAGTTTAGAACCTTAGTGAGTATAACATTATCTTTTAATTAAGGAATGGCTGAAGATCAATCAAATACTCACTTTTTCTACCCCTTCTGGCCTTCAACTTTTTAGTTTAGGGTTTGGAATGATGTTTCGAAAGAGTTTTGGTAAGTTGAAAAATCTAGACCCTTTGGATGGTGAAAATGAGGGTTTTTATAGACAAATTGAAGGTCTAGGGTTTGGTAGGATGTTTATCAGACTAGTTGCCCTAACATCTCACTAAAATGGAAATGGAGTGATTTGAGGTTTTTGTCCAAAAGATGCGTACGCCACAAATTGGGTACGTATGCATCATATACCCCCGCGTATGCACATTTATATGCCTCAGCCAAATTAGATTAGAAATGGGTTTTTAGACTTGGTTCTTGAGTCATAGTTGGAATTGGACTTGAATTGTATTGGACCACTTTTAGGTATATTTTTTCATTGAGCTCCACACACAATATTGGTAATTTTGGCAGAGAATAGTTTTCTTGTCATTGGATCCGCGGGGTTCAGGTATAGGTCATAACAAGATAGGATGTCTACATCATCGAAAAACTGAAACGTGAGAAAATGAAGAAGGTTAGAGATATGATTGACCCATTTATACATGTACACAAAGGTTCCACACTTAAAGAAAAAGTTTAAAAGGCTAGGGAAGCATTTGGTTATATTATAGCCATCCCAACTATAGAAGAGCCTTTTTTTAAGAAACTCAATGGTCTTAAAAATGCCTAAATGCAATTTGAAAATTACAAATCTTTGATCTCTATCCATCCTTCACTAATGCTTAAACATTTAAAAAAAAAAACCTTTCTTTCAATCTTACAAGCATGAATTAAAAAGATTGAATCTTGAGGATGGAGTCGAAACAGAATTTGTAATGGAACTCATTTGGGTTACTAGTGTTATAAAAGAAATGGTATTGGTTTTTCGTCAATTCATAGAACCGCTAACCTTTATAATGGAGTAGCTTGAACCTTGTTTCGATTGGAATGAAGGAAAAAAGATGGTGTATATAGATGGAAAACAAGATGTAAAGAAGCACCAAGCCTCAAGTAATGCTTTTAATGATTTAAGTAACAAAGTAAATGTATTATTTGCATCAACAAAGGCATGCTTTAAAGGAATAAATTTAGTCGGGGCTTCAAGGGTTGTTTAATTAGATGTAGTACGGAATCCATTAGTGGTAAGGCAAGTTATATCCTGTGTATAAAGTGGTGCATGTATACTATCTCATTGCATTTGGCGCAAAGGAAGAAGGGAAGTATCATTGACGAATTGAAAAAGGGGTTTTCGTCTGAGTCAATATTTTTTTCTTCAGGCACAATCTCATATGATGACATTTTGGAAGAGATTAATCAAATTGAACTCTTAGATGATAACATTTTGAAAGAGATGGTTCAACATGAGAAACTTGACTTGTTTAATGATGTATAGTCAAATCAAGCATTACGTTCACAAAACATATTATTATGTCTAAGCTTGACTTATTTAATAGTAAAATCTAAACTTCGGTTTGAGTTTGACTTGTTTGATAAAAAATGAATATAAATAAATTTTTTCTTCGGCTAAGTTATAGCTATTTAAATATAACCCTAGAGTTACCTATCAAAAAAAATATATATATATAACCCTAGAGTTACAATCTATTTTATTAAGGGATTTTCAATCCATTGAACACCGTTCCGTTGTAGTCTAGTTGGTTAGGATACTCGGCTCTCACCCGAGAGACCCGGGTTCAAGTCCCGGCAACGGAAAATCTGTTTGGTTTTTATCACCCTCACTTAATTTTTTTTTTTTGTCTATTCTAATTAAAAAAAAAAAAAAAAAATCAAAATAGTCACAAGAGTCGCAACATTTTGTTCACTCGCTGTGTTGGTTGGGTCCTTCGATTCGAAAGATGGAAATGGAAACTCACGCTCCCTAAATTCCTGCATACACCTCACCTCCTCCTCCCGCCAATTCCCACCTCAAAAAACCAAAACCCTCTCTCTCTCTCTCTTCAAACTCAAAACACTCTATTTCTTTCTCTCTCTCAACGAACACTTCCAATTTCCACTCTTCAACTTCAACTTCAACAAAACCCTAATTAACCAGAAACGCCATGCCATCCCTAGCCTACCCAGGCAAAATCCAGCGCTTAGAGCTCGAGAATTTCAAGTCCTACAAGGGCTTCCAAACCATCGGTCCTTTCTACGATTTTACCGCCATTATCGGCCCCAATGGCTCCGGCAAATCCAACCTCATGGACGCCATAAGCTTCGTCCTTGGCGTTCGCTCCGGCCAACTCCGTGGCGCTCAACTCAAAGACCTCATCTACGCCTTTGACGACAAGGAGAAGGAGCAGAAAGGCCGCCGTGCCTTCGTTCGCTTAGTCTACCAACTCGCTAACTCCTTCGAGCTCCAGTTCACTCGCACCATCACCAGCTCCGGCGGTAGTGAGTACCGGATCGACGGCACCACCGTCACCTGGGATGTCTACAATGCTAAACTTCGGGATCTTGGAATTCTAGTCAAGGCCCGGAATTTCCTCGTCTTTCAGGTTTTATTCTGTTCTCAACAATGCTTCTCTCTCTCTCTCTCTCTCTCTCTCTCTCTTAGGGTTTGTATGAATCCATGTGACTGTGGTGTTGAATTCTCTTAGTTTGCTCAAAATTGTATGATTTGTTGAGTTCTAAAGTGTTTTTAGGGTTTTTGAGTGCTATCATTTCATTCAGTTTGTTCAATTTGTTTGTACTGTTAATTAATAATGATTTCAAATTGTAAGGTGCTTAGTAGTTTAGGAACTATATTAGACATTTTCTTCTCTTGATTTTTTCAATTTTTATTTTTTAATTTTTTTTAAAAGTTAGTTTTTGTAGTTGTTTTAGTGATGGTGAATTGAAGTAAAGAAGAACATAAAATTCTGATATTTGGGATCATTAGGGGATTTTGAAAATGTAGACTAACCTTTTGAAATTGGATTTGGAGGGAGAGGAGAATTGTGGTTAAAAGGTCTCTTATATTATATGCATATATTTGTTATTTACACTAGCATATGCCTGTGAGATATATGGGTTAATCAAGAATTATATGTAAACCAATTGAAATTAAAGATTAAATTTTATAGTAAAAATAACGGAACAAGAATTCCTTTAAATTATGGGGTGAAAGAACAGGTGTATGTCCCCATTTGTGTTGAAAATAAAAATTATAATAGTTTATTAAAATAGCTTTAAAAAAAAAAAACTCCATATAAGTTTCTTGAAACTTTGGGTAATTGAATTTTAATCATAGTATATAAATTTCTTGAAACTTGATGATGATTACTTAGAGTAAACAATGATAATAATTTTAATGTGCTATAACTTATCAAAAGAATTTGAATGTGCTTGTAGTAGACCACATGGCGAAAGCATGTCATGAGTGTAATACTGACTCAGATTTTATTGTTAAAACAAGAAAAGGTAGATTATTAATATAATTTAAAATGAATATAATGCAAATTTTTAAATAAGATTTCTGGACTCTTGATTATAGAATTTTAATTGGAGTAGTATTTTTAAATTTTGAGAATTCGTGTGAGTACTCTTTTGTCAATGTGTAAAGTCTTTAGGTGTGTAAAGTAAATGGACAAAAGGACAGTACACGTGTTATGAGGAGAAAAAAATGAATATAAAGAAAAAATTCGAGTGCGTCTACTTTGTGAAACCACAATGTGTAGGATGCAATTTATATTATATAGTATACAATTTTGTTATCATTAGAAAATGGAGAATTGATTAGTGAAAAAGAGAACGGAGAATTAACTCAATCATTAATGTATTTCATGATTAGATCACAATTTGACTTTTTTTTTTTTTTTGGTGGTTGTGATAAATAAGATCATGATTTGATTTTTTCTGCGCCCATTTTTTAATTATTGAGAGCTGAACTCCATCAGATACTACTATCATTTCTCTTCCTCCAAATACACTGCAAGAGACACACTGGTTGTATATATATGTAAGAGCACCATATTATTGTGTTTCCAAGAGACAGAATAAAAGAAATAGTCACATTAGTTTTAGGACATTGTCTAATGGGATCACTTTATTTCAGAGATATGTGATAACACTATATTAATATGTATTTAGCCGCTGGGATTTGTACTAGATTGGAAGAAGTAGTAAATGGTCTAATGGGGTCACTTTGTTACAGAGAAATGTACGACCACTATATTACTCTGTGCTTACTTGATGCGTTTTTTTTTCCCAGATTGGTACTTGATTGGATGAACCTTTTAGGTGCTTGTCTTTGTGCATCTAGTAAATGGGTTGGATATTTGATTTCTTTGGAAGTTGGAGCTTACTTAAAATGACCAATTGAATTTGTTATGTAGGGTGATGTGGAGTCCATTGCGTCCAAAAATCCCAAAGAACTTACTGCACTTATTGAGCAGATATCTGGGTCTGATGAACTCAAGAGAGAGTATGAGAAATGTGAAGAAGAAAAAGCTGGAGCTGAAGAACAATCAGCACTTGCTTATCAGAAGAAAAGAACAATAGTGATAGAGAGGAAGCAAAAGAAGGAACAAAAAGAAGAAGCAGAGAAACATCTACGCTTGCAAGAGCAATTGGTGTGCATTACAATTTTGCATGTGTTGATTGTATAAGTAGCTTTTGTTTTTGCTTTTTCTTTTTTGGTTAAATACTCGCAGAAATTCTGTTTTGGCAATTGAAGGTTTCTATTTTGCTTAGGCTCCCACAAGCAAATCCTGATTCTTCCAAGGTTGGGCAAGTATTTTTTTAGGCGTGCTTTTCTGGTGCATTCTGAAGAAGCACTATGCACGTCTATGTAGTTGGTTTTAAAAAAAAAGTAGAATTTCATTAAAAAATATTTGTTTTTGTTACAATTTATGCCATTTTCCTTTTTGTCTGTGTACGTTCTTGTCTCAATTAAGTACCTTTTGAAAGAAAGTTCCATTACCTCTCCTTTGGAAATCAACAAAATTGCGTTAACTCTTTGTATTTGAAACAAGCTGACATAATATCTTCTTTGAGTGAAAATTGTAGAATCTTTTACGAGGATCTTCTTTTTCTTCTCAAGGTATTATTTACATGTGGAAAGAGCATTTAGAAAAATTTTTCTTAGAATTTCATCCTTTTTTTTTATTAATAAATTCGAAAGAATTTCATACTCATCCTTTAGATGGTTTTCTGGATGAATAATGGCAGCTGAGAATTTACCTGTTTGAAGAGAAATCGAGAATGAATCTTGACTTTTTGTGTCGTCTTCGTTGTTGATGCTGAAGGATTGTTTTGTATTTTTGATTTATCTGAGATAATAAACTCTCTCTCTCTCTCTTCTATATGCGTGCACGGTCAATATAGTTGTTGGGGAAGAATGCCTTCATAGACACATATACAGATATTGTAGTCATAGCTAAATATACTTTATCAAAAGTGACTTCAGCCTCAACATGTGGCCAAAAATTGTGTTTTTTATAATGCATTGTTTTGCTTAATTACCTATGAATCTTCTAACTTAGAATCTGTTATATGCTTTTTATGTGATGGATTAGTTCATTATCCTTTTTACTCACACAGAAATCTTTGAAGAAAGAGCACTTCTTATGGCAATTATTCAACATAGAAAATGACATTGCAAAGACGACCACAGAGCTTGAAGCTGAAATGAAAAGCCGTGAAGATGTTATAAAAGATCTAGAGAAGTTTGAACGTGAAGCAGGTAAAAAGAAGAAAGAACAATCCAAATATTCTAAAGAGATTACACACTTGGAAAAGAAGATTGCTGAAAGAAGTAATAAACTTGACAAGAATGTGAGTTTCTCGATTTTTTCTGGCCTTTCTTCTCTCTTTTTTTTGGGGGAGGGGGTGAGTGGGGGGGTTTAAGTTGTTTGCATATTGTAATAAGAATGTTTATTTACAAAGCTTAGGTGTGGTTTTTCAGTTGTGTTTTTTACTTTAGAAATTTGTGATAGTGATGGAGAAAAGGGAAGAGAGAGGACACAGGAGTTTATGTGTTTCAGACTTGTGGCCTACAATCATGGGACAAGATCCCAATGGCCTAATTTTCTCATTCACTTTCTTTGATAATACATTACAATAGAACCCATATCTCTAATGGGGATTACTTGCAAAAGTCAATGATAATTTGAATTTGACTTACACATTGATTATTTCAGTCCCATTGTTTTCTCTAGAAATCAATCCCTTAATTTATTAACTGATCCAATAATTTTGTTTGGCAATCAATATCTTGATTTGGTCTTCAATGACATGGAAAGTGAATTATAATATCCAACATATGCATTGTTTGCTGTTATGCTTTAGGTGAATTTTGGCTCTTATCTTCTTGGTATGTTGGATGGTTTGTAGTCAGGAAGTAGAAATTCAAATTGGCGGTTGAACTTTGTTCTTAGCATTGTAGCTTTTGTTTGTAAAATGTGATAATGAAATTTGTGAAATGAAGTGCTACTTCTGTCACATCACTGATTCATTGGAGATTTGATGTATGGGAGCAGAGGTTGAAGTAGTTGTTTTAGATACCTTCTTTGTAGGTCTTTGTTGAACTTAATGAAGCATAATTTGGTTAACATTGCCTAAATGTTTAGTATCAATGCTTTGGGTTTTTAATTAATACAATTTTGTTATTTATAAAAAAAAATAAAAATCGTTGCTTTGGGTTTCCAATGATGCTGTGGCATATATGTGCGGCATATGTCCAATAAGCATTTAGTACAATCTGTGATATATGGCCTGATTAGTGAAGTGCTATACTTTGGCAAATTATGTGGAGTTCGGTTTTCAATATTTATGATAATTTGTTCTGTCCTTTTCCTATCTGCAGCAACCTGAGCTTCTAAAGTTGAAGGAGGAAATGTCCCGAATAAATTCAAAAACCAAGAAACTCCAGAAGGAGCTTGATAGAAAAAGAGAGGAAAAAAGGAAACATGTTCGTGATATAGAAGAACTGAAGAATGGCATACAGGAACTTACTGCAAAACTAGAAGATTTACAAGTAAAAGGTTGTGATGGTGGGGAAAAACTTAAGTTAGATGACAATGAATTAAGGGAATATTTCCGAATGTAAGTATTCTTTGCTTCCAACTTTTATCATATTTTAACGTAAGTATTCTTTTCTTCCAACTTTTTATCATATTATGGATGATACAACTTATAAAAGAAAATCATATTGTGGATAATATGTGTTTGTTGTGATGGTAATGCCTGTTTCTTTACTTGAATGGTGGCTGGATTATAATTTATGGGAGAAATCAAGCTCTAGGTCAAATGGCATTTCGTTCCCTTGTAAGAATAAGGTGGAGGGTGTGGTTGTGGGTTCAAGACCCACTTAGTGCGAATGTAATTGCCAAAAGATGTTTTTTTCCCCATATTAGCAAAGGATTGCATTATTTTCCTAGCCACCCTTTTCTTCATGGAAGTATTGATGTGTACCAGAGTTATTTTTTAAGTTGGGAAATTAATCAATTGAATTTGAAAGTACATTTATTTTAATAAAAGATTTTTTGATATTTAGCGTAATGTATTTTTCTCTTGCTATATATATATATATATATATATATATATATATTCTCTTCCTCCTCTCTTTACCCTAATATTTCATCTTTTACAACTTAACTTGATATCAAAGCATCCCAGTCCAACCCTAAAATGTGTTAGAACAATCTGGAGATCATTGTCAAATAGCAGAGGTGTGCTGACGTCAGCATCTGTATGATGATGCCATCATCTGCATGGTCTCCAAAACTTGGTGGCTGCATAATCTGAATCTTTGGCCTCCCCTGATGTTAATGGTGATTTTTCATTTTTTTTTGAAGCCATATGATTTAATTTTTTGATTTTTCAAATGTTTGTTTGTTCGGTTTTTTCTTTTCAAATTTCGGCATTGATTTTGAAATATACTTTCTAGTGCTTTCTGGCAGCCTTTATCAACTGCACCCTCTTTATGGGCTGGATGAGATTGGTTTGTTCATTCGTTGAGGATTTGAGTTATTTATATATTTATTTTTTTGTGGTGTTTTTTAGGGGTTTTACTGCAGTGAATTCAGAGTTTCAATTGGTTTAAGCTATCTGATGGCTCTTTGGTTGAATCTAATTATTGTTTTGATTGCGCTTGGGGTGTATTACTATGTGTAGGTTTGTTGGCTTGCCTTATTGTTATAGTTTGAGTTGTTTGAGTTCTATATGATTGAAGAAAAATTTGTTTTCATGATTGAGGACAAAAATCACTAATTAAAGATTATGATATGCCTAAATTGATTACCTGTGACAAAAGTTGAATGGTTTAAAGTATTTAGCTTGGGTACATGCAATGAAAGTTATTTTGCTTGGTACTAAGAGCCTTGTAGCTCAACTAGTTGGCATCTCCTAGTGTGTTCATGTCATCATTTTGGTTATCAATTTTGTGATGTACCCGGGTTGTGGGCTTAGTGGTTTGAGGTGTGACTTAAAACCGGAGGTCCTAGGTTTTATTTACCACACTATTGGTCCATGAGGTTTTTGGGGTGTCTCATGGGTAAGATGTGGGATAGTTTGGCCAAAGGTTGGGACACCACTTTTTTATATTAAATATATATTTATTTTTGTGAGGTCTATTGGTTCCTTCTAAAAGAGACAAGTCCTTTGTTGTCTTTTTTACTTTAATCATGCATGTTTGAAACTTACGCTCTGTTTGTTTTGAAGTAAAATATTTACAAATGTAAAATATTTTACATATAAAATATTTTCATTTTACCGTGTTTGATTGTCAACGTGAAAATACAGTGAATCATTTTTCAATTGTATGCTTCACTGTATAATATTTTTTTTTCATACTTCTCAAAACTCAACTGGTGCACAGACCTTCAACCAAAAAAAAATTGGTGCACAAACCTATGCAGTGTGCACAGACCTTCAACAAAAAAAACTGGTGCACAAACTTGTGCAGTGTGTACAGACCTTCAACAAAGAAAAATTGGTGCACAGACCACACCACCAACACCACCACCCACCCCCCCCCCCCCCCCCCAAACACCAAAACTCCACATTGGAAGGAAAAACAACCACCAACCATTTAAAAAACAGCCACCAACCAACAAACCACCACTGACCACTCAAATGACAACCACCGTCAACCAAAAATCCAGATCGGAAAAACCAGCCAAAAGACAACGACCATCAACCAAGAAAAACCTCCACGAACTCAGATCGAAAACCCAAGAAACAAAGAACATAATCTGAAAATCTAAGCCCAGCGGGGGCAAGATCGGGTAGCCACCAAAAACTTAAGATCGTCGTCAAATCCATGGCGGTGCAAGAGAGAAGAGAAGAAGGATTTGTGCAAAAGAGACATGATGAGGTTGGTAGTGCCGATGATGGCGGTTGGGGTCGGTCAGTGGGTGGGCAACGGTGTGAGATGGGTGGAGATGAGAGGGTTGTGGCCTTGTGACTTGTGAATGAGAGAGTTGAGGGATGGAGAGAGGAAGAACTGAGAAAGTTAAGAGAGCAGAAGCTGATAAAGTGTCGGGTGTGAGAGAGAAGGAATTGTAAAATGTTTTACCGATTTTTTAAGTGTAAAATATTTTACAGTTTTTTGCCTTTGATTTTTCCTTTGACTGAAAATATTTTACATTTGACTAATTATTTTACTACAAAACAAACACGGTAAACTGTGAAAATATTTTCTTGAAAATATTTTACATCAAAACAAACAGAGCGTTAGAGAAAAGGCTGATGTGGGAGGAGTTGGCGGGTCTATATAGTTGGTGGAGCTTGCCATGGTGTGTGGGTGGTGATTTCAATGCTATTCTCTTTCCTTCTGAACGTTTGGGGGCGGAAAACTTCACTCAAGTTATGTATAATTTCTTAGATTTCATCTCTATTAATGGGTTAATGAATATCGCTTTGGAGGGGGTAGTTACACTTGGTTAAACTCTTTGTTTGGCTCTAGGATAGATCGTTTTCTCTTTTCTTCAGAGTGGGAGGAGCATTATCCAAACATTCATAAAAAATGGCTGGTTAGAGTTTTATCAGACCACTTCCCGATTTCTTTGGAGGGCGGTGATATTCGTAAGGGACGAAGGCCTTTTTGTTTTGAGAACATGTGGCTTCAGGTGGATGATTTTTTGGAGAAGGTGAAAATTTGGCGGGACTCTTATAATTTTTATGGAACTCCAAGTTATAGTTTAACCATGAAGTCGAAACCTTTAAAGGGAGATTTTAAAAAGTGGAATGAAACCAAGTTTGAAAATGTAGCCATTAAGAGAATAAAATTATGGATGATTTGAATGCCCTGGATTCTAAAGAGGAGAGGGTGTCTCTTTCTGTTGATGAGTAGTGTGAAAAAGAGAGAATTCGCTTGGAAATTGAGGAGACTGCATTGTCGGAGGAGATTAGCTGGAGACAAAAATCGTGGGTGCTATGGTTAAGAGAGGGGGACAGCAATACGAAATTCTTTCACTAGATGGCTAATTCTAATAGAAGGAATAACAATATTGGCAGTTTAAATATTGATGGAGTGATAACATCAGATCTGTGTTATTGAAGAGGGTATTGTTCGGTTCTATAAGAGTCTTTACTCGGAAGATAAGCTCATTCATCCTCATTTGGAAGCGCTGAATTTTTCTAGGATTTTTGAGGATAAGGCTGGCTGGTTGGAACGACCTTTTGAGGAAGCCGAGATTTTTGGGGTGGTCATGGATTTTAATGGAGATAAAGCTCTTGGACCTAATGGCTTCCCTATGGTGTTTTTTCAAACTTGTTGGGCCATTATCAAAACTGATCTTTTGGAGGTTGTTCAATATTTTTTTGATAATGCTCAGTTTGAGAAAAGTTTGAATGCTACTTTCATCTTCTTAATTCCTAAAAAATCTGATGTAGTGGAGGTAAGGGATTTTCGGCCTATTAGTTTAATTGGGGGTGTGTACAAAATTGTTGCTAAAGTTTTAGCTAATAGGTTGAAAATGGTGCTTGGGGATATTGTCTATGAATATTAACATGCTTTTGTTAAAGAAAGACAAATCTTAGATTCCGCTCTTATTGCCAATGAATGCTTGGATAGTAGGCTGAAATCAGGAGTTCCCGGGGTGTTGTGAAAGCTGGATGTAAAGAAGGCATATGATCATGTGAACTGGGGTTTCCTAATTTATATGTTGGATCGTTGTGGTTTTCCTAAAAAATGGAAAAGGTTTTTTTTTTTTGCATCTCTATAGTTAAATTCTTCCTTCTTATTAATGGAAGTCCGGAAGTCCGTGTGGTTTCTTTGAAAGCTCTAAAGGTATAAGATGGGACTGTCCATGGGTTGGGTTTGTGCCCAACCTACAACCGACCCAATCAGATTAGATTGGGTGGGGAGTTTTCAGACCTGTAGTTGACTTGTAAAACTATTGGGTTGGGCAGGTTGGGCGACTATCGGGTGGTGGTCGGTTCTGGATGAAGCCGAAAATTGCCGAAAACCATTGGAAATCGCCGAAAATTGGCGAAATTTCTTTAGATCCCGTGAGATCTCGCTAGATCCGTCCAAGATTTGGTGAGATATAGCCAGATCTGGCGGAGATCTCGTTGAATTAGAAGAGATTTCCGCCAAATCGTGCGGAGAACTAGTCGGATTTTGTGTATCTCCGCCGGATCTAGTTGTTGTAGTTGTTGAAATCTATCGCATCTGGCTGGAAAAGTCGCTAGAAAGCTTAAGAATCATCGGACTTGATGTTTTTTAGTCGGGTTGGGTTTCACGGGTTTTGGAGTATGAGACCCGCAATGGACCTGTTGGCGTTAGGTTTTTGAAGGTTGGGGCCTACTTCCGACTGTCGGAGTAGTCGGATCGGGGTGGGTTGGGCACGATCGGGTTGGGCGGCGGGTGGGCGGGTGGGTTGGACACCCCTAGTATAGGGCAAGGTGATCCATTATCCCCTTTATTTTTTGTCATTGCTATGGATGCTTTTAGTAAAATGTTGGATAAAGCTGTGAGGGATGGTCTTGTGTGTTTGTCATTGTTATGGATGCTTTTAGTAAAATGTTTGAAAAGGCTGTGAGGGAAGGTCCTATGTTTGGTGTTAGGATGGGTCCCACGGGTAACTCTTTGCACATGACTCATCTTCTCTTCGCTGATGATACCTTGGTCTTATGTGATGTTGATCTTGGTCAGATTTTGTTTCTCTGACTAGTGCTGTTTTGGTTTGAAGTTTTTTCTAGGTTGAAAATTAATATGGGAAATATTTGAAATAGTCCTTGTGGGTGTGGTTCCAAATATAGCAGATATGGTGGATGTGCTAGGGTGCAAGCAAGGCTTCTTCCCAATGAAATATTTAGGTCTTCCGTTGGGTGCAAATGTCAGAGATAATTCTATTTGGAATCCAATTATTGAGAAGATAGAGAGGTGATTAGCGGGATGGAAACAGTTGTATCTCTCAAAAGGGGGTAAAGATACTCTTATTAAGAGTACTTTGTCTAATCTTCCAACTTATTTTCTCTCTTTTTCCTATTTTGGTGGAGGTTGCAATGCAAATCGTATTGAACAACTTCAATGAAATTTTCTTTGTATAGGGGTTATTAAAAAAACTCACCTGGTGAAATGGGCTATGGTTTGTGCTCGTCTCATTTTGGGGGCTTAGCTATTAGAAGTTTGAGAAGTTTTAATAAAGCATTGTTTGAAAAATGGTTATGGACCAGCCTTGTGGAGGAGAGTGATAGGGATAAAGTATGTTTGTAAAGGGGGAGGTTGGTGCTCTCTTCCTGTTACTGGCCCTCATGGAGTGAGTTTGTGGAAGTCTATTAGTCGAGGTTGGCCTTCTTTTTGTTTGTCACATCCAGTTTGAGGTTGGGGCTGAGTTTACTATTAGATTCTGGCAGGACATTTGGTGTGGGGACACCTCTTTGAGATTGAGCGAACTATTTGCTATAAGTCAAAATAAGGAGGCCTTTGTGGCTGATTTGATGAAGTTCCTAATGGTGTTCTTTTTTGGGATTTAAATTTTGTAAGAGATAGTCAAGATTGGGAATTGGAGTCGTTTTACAATTTCATGGATAGAATTTATGGAGTTTCTTTGAGAGGAGTTGGGGATGATAAGATGTGTTGGAAATCTGCTATGTGAAGAGGTTTTGTAGTTTGTTCTTATTACTAGGTTCTAACAAAAAGTATAGATCAGTCTTTCCCTTGGAAGATTGTTTGGAAGCCTAAGGTCCCTTCTAGAGTTACTTTTTCTGTTTGGACTGTAGCTTTTGGGGAATATTTTGACTATTGATAATCTTAGGAAACGGAAGATTTTGATCTTGGATTGGTGTTATATGTGTAAAAGAAATGGGGAATCAGTAGACTACCTCTTTATCCATTGCCTTCTTGCTTCTGATATATGGTTGTTTACTTTGTTTGGCTTTCATTGGGTTATGCCGAAGACAGTGGTGGAGCTGTTGGCTTGTTGGCAAGGAAAGTTTGGGTGGCATTAGAATGGTTCTATTTGGATGGTTGTCCCCCATTGTTTGATGTGGTGCACTTGGCGGGAGAGGAATAACTGGCATTTTGAGGATTTAGAGAAATCAGTTTCAGATCTGAAAATCTTCTTTTTTAAGACTCTTCTGGACTGGGTTGCGGTGTTAGGTTTTCGTTCTTTTTTTTCAGTCCATGGTTTCATGGAATTTTGTACTTTATGCACTTGTATTTTTCCATGATGCATACTTCCTGTATACTTAGGTGACACCCTTCATATTTTTTAAATCTATTTTTATTACTTACAAAAAAAATGTTTGCGTGCATATTAAGGGCTTGGGGCTTATAATTTGGATCGAGGAATTGTTTTGGGCACATAGTACGGTTTCATTCCCAACAAAATATCCTTTGGCAAATTTAGGGGCTTTCCGGAGCAAATTTTCTTGTTGGCTAGATTGACTTGTGCAATGGCATTTTCTAGCCTTGTGCATAGTTTTGAATAGTGAGGCTGATTATTTGCAGATGGGCTTCTCTATGTTGAACATATATATGTATATATATTTAAAATTTTTGTGTGGTATTTTGCGTGTTTTGCTTGTTGATGGCAGTCAAACCTGGTGTGTCTTGTGCAATGGTACGTCTGTTAAATACAAATATCTCGTTAGTTGGTATTAGCATATAATAGTTTGATAAATTCGACTGTGGTGGTGGTTGTAAATTTTTGTCCTCTTTTGGGCTCTTTTCATGGCAGCTGCCATTGTCTTACCATACCTCCCATTATTTTTTTACTACGTTCCTCTTCATAACAGGATAACTTAAATATGAACTTTCTGTTCTTGAAGAGGCCTTATAAATTTTATTGGATTGCTGATATTGCAGTAAGGAAGATGCCGGGACGAAAACTGGAAGGCTAAGAGATGAGAAAGAAGTTATGGATAGACAACAGCATGCTGATATTGAAGCTCAAAAGAATCTGGAAGAAAATCTTCAACAGCTACAAAATCGAGAACGTGAGCTGGATTCGCAGCATGAACAGATGCGAACAAGACTGAAAAGAATTTCTGATACATCTGCAAAACATAAGGCTGAACTTGAAGATCTGAAGAATCAACTGCGTGCAATGCAAGAGAAGCATCGAACTGACAGGTATGCAGCATGTTGGTTTACTTTTTTCACTGATGCTTTTGCTAAGGTCAGAGTGCTTTCCTGCTTAGGCTCTGGCAGGCATTTTTTTTTTTTGCCATCTGCTCTTGTGTTTTCTGTAGTTTGGATATTTTTCTACTGACATTTTTATGCTTTGAACATTATGCCATTGTACCTTTTCCCCCTCTGCTTACAGATCTAGATATGAAAATTTGAGGAAGCTACTTAATGAAACAGAAGACCAGCTACGTGATATAAGGGCTGATAGATATGAAAATGAGAGGGATGCCCGGTTGTCTCAAGCAGTTGAGACTCTCAAACGCCTGTTTCAAGGAGTCCATGGTCGCATGACAGATCTTTGTAGGCCAACACAGAAAAAATATAATCTTGCTGTTACTGTTGCTATGGGTAGATTTATGGATGCAGTAGTAGTTGAGGATGAAAATACGGGAAAAGAATGCATTAAGGTACTAAACATGATTTTCTAGCTTGCTGTGTTTTTTTTTTTTTTTTTTTCTGGGGTATTTGTTGAATTAGTGACATGAAAACATCAATATCATACTTTGCTGGATTTATGTATTTGGAGTGAAACATAGTAAAGGTAGTCAAGATATAATATCTATTTAACCACTTGGGTCTACTGAAAACCTGTACCTTTTGATTCCCCTCCCTCAATATGATGATGCCAAATTTTTTTAAAAACCTATTTTCCAATGTGATGTGCAAATTTTGTTAGGAGAAGGGCTTGTATACTCAGCTTCGGTTTTAGTTTGTGGGGTCTGTTGGCCTCAAAGTTGTCGCTTCCCTTGTTTTATTTATTTATTGTTTTCAGGCCTTGGCCTTATAACGACATACTTTTATAATTTGCCTTTTCTTTTTCAGGAATTCAAAAGCGTGCTTAGTACAAGAATAGTTTGAATGCACTAGATTTTATAAAATAATTCTGTTATTGATTTCTTGACTTAATATTATAGATTTAATTGAGTTGATTAAGATTACTAGTTATTTCTCTTGCTTCCATGCAGTATTTGAAAGAACAAAGGCTTCCTCCTCAGACATTTATACCTCTTCAGTCAATTCGTGTGAAGCCAATCATTGAGAGATTGCGGGCCTTAGGTGGTACTGCAAAGCTGGTCTTTGATGTAATCCAATATCCTTTGCTAAAGCTTGTCTCTTTACCTACACATTCTGATAGTGAAATTTCAATGTGTGCTGCACTGCCTATTGGCATACATCTTTCTGGTGATTTATATATAACATACTGATCCTAATTTGGTGGTTAAGATACTTCTCATTGCAATTTATCTAATGATTCTTTGCTTCTCTAACTCATGATAATCACTTCAGGTTTTTTTATCTTATGTATGTTGCCTCTATCTTGTCCATTTATTTCATCTTGAAATATATATTAGTAAATCAATATTAAAAATTCATTGTAAACTTAACTGCAACACGTTTGATCCTGTCTTGGAGAAGGCAATTCTTTTTGCTGTTGGAAATACTCTTGTTTGTGATGAACTTTCTGAGGCTAAGGTACTAAGCTGGACTGGTGAGAGGTTTAAAGGTAATTATCACTAATCTTTTCCCTTCATTACCTGTTCCTAATCATCAAATTGATTTTGTATTAAAATATTTATTTGTACTTGAATCAGTTGTAACTGTTGATGGAATTTTGCTCACAAAATCTGGCACCATGACTGGTGGTACAAGTGGTGGAATGGAAGCAAGGTCAAAACAATGGGATGATAAAAAGATTGAAGGTTTATTTCTTTTGTTTTGATTTTAAGTCAAACCATGGGATGATAGAAAGGTCAAAAGTTGGGTTTCATTTTGCATTGGTTTCAAGTCTTTTGGCTGTAGCATTGCTGTTGCTTTTCTGTAGAATGGCAGAAAAGGAAGGAACGGTTGGAGTTGGAGTTGGAAGAGCTTGGATCAATTAGAGAGATGCAGGTAAAAGAGTCAGAAGCATCTGGGAAAATTAGTGGACTCGAAAAGAAGATTCAGTATGCTGAAATTGAGAAGGTGCTTTCAGTGATTAATTTATGATTTATATATTTTTCTTCCTAGATACCAATTTAGTTTTGTATACTTAAATTGTATTGCTGATTTTTCATCCTTTTAGATTTATAATGGGGTGTCAACTGGTATTTGACTTGTGCATCCATCCCCATTGTCATGTATTTATTGTTCTCGTTATGAGGATGAATTTGAAGTTACGGATAAGATAGTGGATTTTTATAAAAATCTATATCAAGAACCGGAAGCTTGGAGGCCTACTATTGACGGGTTAGAGTTTGCTTGCTTAGACGAAACTGAGAGGTCTTTGTTGGAGAGGGAGTTTGAGAAGGAGGAGATTATTGAGGCTCTCATGGAGGCGGAAGGGGATAAGGCCCCTGGGCCAGATGGGTTTTCTATGGCTTTCTTTCAGAAATGCTGGAGTGTTTTGGAAGGGGATGTCATGGCTTTTTTCAAGGATTTTCATAGCCAGTGTGTTTTTGAGAAATCTCTTAATGCTACCTTTTTGTGTTTGATCCCCAAGAAGTCTAATGCAGTCAATATTAAAGACTTTCGCCCTATTAGTCTTGTGGGCAGCCTTTACAAGCTATTGGCTAAGGTTTTGGCTCATAGACTCCGTGGGGTGTTGGATAAACTGATATCTAACTCTCAGAATTCTTTTGTGGGAGGAAGACAGATTCTTGATTCAGTTCTAATTGCTAATGAATGTTTGGATAGCAGGCTGAAGAGTGGCATCCCGGGTGTCATTGTTAAGTTGGACATAGAGAAGGCTTATGACCATGTGAATTGGAATGCCTTATTCTATCTTATGGAAAGGATGGGCTTTGGGGCTAGGTGGAAGGGTTGGATTAAGGCTTGTATTTCTACAGTTAAATTCTCAGTTTTGGTCAATGGGTCTCCTGCTGGTTTCTTTGGTAGTTCTCGTGGACTGCGCCAAGGGGATCCTTTGTCTCCCCTTTTATTCCTATTAGTTATGGAAGTTCTGAGTAGACTACTGAAGAGAACGGAAAATGGTGGTTTTCTTTGTGGTTTTAAAGCGGGGTCCCATAGACAAAGGGGTGTGCATATCTCTCATCTTCTTTTTGCTGACGACACTATTTTGTTCTGCGATGCTTCTAGGGACTAGTTATTATACATTCGGATGGTGCTGATCTTCTTTGAAGCTATTACAGGCTTAAAAGTTAATGTAGGTAAGAGTGAGATTGTTCCTGTTGGGGATGTTGGGGATTTGAATGTTTTGGCCTGTACCCTTTGTTGCAAGGTGGGCACATTGCCTATGAGATATCTAGGCATGCCTCTTGGGGCCCATTATAAGGATGTGTCGATATGGAACCCTATTATAGAAAAGATGGAGAAACGTCTATCTGGCTGGAAAAGACTTTATTTGTCAAAAGGTGGCAGGCTTACTTTGTTAAAAAGTACTCTCTCAAGCCTTCCCACATACTTTTTATCTGTGTTTACTATCCCTCAGGCTGTGGCAGCTAGGATAGAAAGAATTCAGAGGAATTTCCTTTGGGGGGCCTCGGAGGATACTTTTAAATACCCGTTAGTTGCTTGGGATAAGGTCTGTTTGCCTATTGAGAGTGGTGGCTTGGGGATCCGGAGGATTGGGTTGTTTAACAAGGCCCTACTCGGGAAGTGGTTGTGGCGTTTTGGGAATGAAAGCAACAGTTTATGGCGTCAAGTTATAGCAGCCAAATATGGTGAGGGGAGAGGAGGTTGGTGCACTAGAGGGGTAAGAGGTTCTCACGGGTGTGGGATGTGGAGGAGTATTAAGGAAGGCACAGAGAAGTTCTTTAGCCAAATTCAGTTTATTGTGGGGGAGGGTTGTCGTGTTAGTTTTTGGCATGACCCTTGGTGTGGGCCTATTTCTTTAAAGGAGCTTTTTCCGGCTATGTTTGCATGCTCTCTTTCCAAAGAAGCATGGGTTTCCGACTTGGTCATATCTAATTCTGAAGGAAATAGGAGCTGGAATTTACTTTTCCGTCATGGTCCTCAGGATTGGGAGGCAGACACTGTTTATCCCTTTTTTGAGCTTATCTATTCCTCCTTGCCGAGGGGTGAGGGGGAGGATCACTGGGTTTGGAGATTGACCACGTCTGGGGCTTTTGATGTGCGCTCTTTTTATAAGCTGTTATCTAGTCCTAACACTGTTGATTTTCCTTGGAAGGGCATTTGGTGTGCAAAGGTGCCTAAACGAGTGTCTTTCTTCCTATGGACAGCAGCTAATAATGGGATTCTCACCATTGACAATCTTGTCAACAAAGGTCGGTTTCTGGTTAATAGGTGTAGTTTATGCTACTGTGATGGGGAATCAGTAGATCACCTCCTGCTTCATTGTAAGTTTTCTCATGCCTTATGGAGCGAAGCTTTTGCAGTGTTTGGGATCCAATGGGTAATGCCTAGGTCGGTCAGATCTTTTTTCTTTATGTGGAGAAACTGGTTTGGAAGGCACCGTTCAACCATTTGGAATATGGTCCCGGCTTGTTTAATGTGGTTAGTTTGGCAGGAACGCAATACCCGCATTTTTGAAGACAAGGAGAGAACATTAGATCATCTAAAATCTCTCTTTTTTGGTACTCTGTTTCTTTGGGCTCGTATTTGGGGGTGTACGAATTGTAATTCTGTATCTGAGTTTTTAGCCTCTAGTTCTTTTAGTTCTTGATTTTTTTGTATCTGTTTCTTGTTCAAAGTGCTCACTATCGTGAGCATGATGTTCATTTATTTCAATATAAAGTCTTATTACCTATCAAAAAAAAAAAAAAAATGTATTTATTGTTCTCATCTGCTACCCTCTAACCGTCGCTACCTCTATTATTTACTTAAAAAAAAAAAAATTTGTAGTGCTTTAATTTGATTGAGGTTTAGGCTTTGTTTAGTTAGGGGATGGAAAAGTGGGTGACAGAAAATGGTGGGGATTGAAAAGGGGGGGTGGAAAACTCTTTTGTTTTGTTCAAAGAAAAGGAGTGGATAGAAAATGGTGTTTGTATAAATTTACTCTCATGCCCCTTATTACATTAAAAAAAAAAGTTTATAAGAAAAAATATCCTTGTGTTTACACAAAAAAACCCTAACGTTTAAGCTTGAAAAAGAAAAAAAAAGGGAAAAAAAGAAGAAAACGTGGTTGGGGTGGGGGGAGAGGGGTAGATGGGTATTTTTCCATGTTAGCCCACAATTGGAGAAAAAATAAACCTCCAAAAAATGTGGGCCTGGGAAGAAACAACCCCCCTTACCCCCACAGAAAATAAAAAATCCTCCCTCCAACCAAACACAACCCAAAATCATTCTCTCTTCTAGTTTCAATCCCATCTTGCCAAAATCTCCCCAACCAAACGAACTCTTAGGTTTCTGCTTAGAGTGAGTTTCAAATGACTCTTAGGGTTCTGCTTAGGGCAAGTTTCGAATGACTGATTGTGTAATTGTTTCAAAAAAGTTGTGGAAATTGTCCAAGCAAGCAAGCAGTATCACCTCTTTTGGCTTTATCAAATTTTGTAGTATGATGCCAAAAACTATTGTTTTAATTCAAAAGAACTATTTGTTTCAAAATAATTATGCAGGATGGTATCTAATTTTTTCTTGGTTAGGCTAACATTCAAGTGTACATGGGAAGTATGCTAGAGAAACACCTAAAAAGAAAATCCAGCCTCTAAAATTTAAAAGATCCATATATTCCAACAAGTTTGAGAATTGAAATTCTTCACAAATAAAGAGGCTTGTAGTGAATTTAGGACGTAGAAGATGTTCTGCATTGCTTGTAAGATATAATATGTTTATAAATGATCTTGGGTGCATTCCCTTAAGGAGGGTGATATTGATAGTGGATTGCCTATGAGCATTTAAGAAGATGGATGAATTATAGAATTGCTATTGCACTATTAGGGAATATTCATGGGGCAGCATTTAGGCAAGTTAGATTTTTTAGCACACTAATTTTTGAGCAGTTTACTTCTCAAATAGCTAGATGATTAAGGGTAGAATGAGATGTTAATTTACTTATGAAAAGGGAACTATTTGCATGATGTTAGAGGTCATCAAATGATATTAAGATATCAAATCTATTGAGAATCAATAAGAACGGATAAAAAATAAGCATAGGAATCAGTACTGAGGTTTGCTTGGAATAGCTCCAAGCAAGAAAATGAACAAAACCTAAAAATCATTACGAAGCTAAGGAAGGTAAAAAACTCGATTAAATTTTATTATTCGGACTAAGCCTTAATCTTAATTGACTTGGGCTAAAGCCAATTATTGAGTTTCAAAAATAACCTTAACTATAGGAAATTAAATAAAATACTAATAACCTCATTAGCTAAAAAGACATAAAACCAAACCCAATGAAGCAAAAATAAATACAAATGACTTCTGAAGGTAAATAAAACTAATATAAAATAAAATTTTCTTTGCTCCTTGCATCAGATGTGGGGTTAAGGCTGTTGGAATATTCACCATGGGCTGTGGCTTAACAAATAACATTGGTGGAAAAACAGTTCGGTCATATAGATACTATTATGCTACTCATTTTATGTTGGTAACTCTTGGTTTTGCTTCTGCTATTGAAGCACCCTGTGTTATAATTGATTATCTAAATTTTTTATTATTTTATTTTATTTTATTTGCAGCGAAGCATTGAGGACAAACTTGAAAATTTGCGGCTGGAGAAGAAAAATATTGAACAAGAAATCAATCGCATAAACCCTGAACTGCAGAAAGTAATATTATGACAATGATCGTCCTTCATTTATTTTATTGCTGTTTAGCTCTTTACACAATTGATTCCAATGATTTTTATTAATTTTTTGCATGCAGTTAAATAGTGATGTTGACAGAAGGAGAATTGAAATTAATAGGCGGGAGAAGAAGATCAATGAAATTGTTGATCGTATCTACAAAGAATTTAGTAAATCTGTTGGGGTGGCAAACATACGTGAATATGAAGAAAACCAACTAAAGGCTGCGCAAGATATGGCTGAAGAAAGGCTTAGCTTGAGTAGCCAGCTGTCGAAGTTGAAATACCAGTACGCTTTTTTCCTCTGTCAATTTGTCTGACTTATTAATTGGTAATACCTTTTTAAATTTTATAAGAAGACGATTGGTGTAGATTATGCATGGATGTCTTCATGCAGGCATCTGTGTTTGTATATACATGTATGCATGGACATTTTCATGCTGGAATCTGTGTTTGTATATACATATGTATGGATACATGTATATACAGGTATATTCTAAATGTTTTCTTTGTGTGTGTGTTTCCATTCGTAGCTATAGCACTTAATTGTGGTGTAACTAAGCATACATCCTTTTACTTGGTGCATTTGTTTTTTATTAATAAAATTTATTAATTTGAAAAAAGTGTTTCCATTCATGCATGCCCTGCTGAGTTTATGCTTCGCTGAATGTATGTACTGAACTTGAAAAGTCTGTCGACATGAAACTTATATGACATTCGTGTTTTTGTTTATCCGTGGCCCTTATTGCTAAAGCTTTTAGAAGTGGTTATTTGTTATAATTTTAAGTTCTTTTGCCAGTGCCATGAATATTATCTGTGGGGATGAATCTTCAATTTTTGTTGCAAACTAGTTAAGTTTACGTGTGAGGATCTAAGCAAATGAGATTTCCTGCATTCTTCACTTGTAACACATGGTAAAGCATCCTTGCGAGGTATTACGTACCAAACTTGCTGCTTTTTCTTTGAGTGACATTTGGAGTAGGTGTCAGTTGCCTACCATTATCATCAATATTATGATTATATATGTTAGTGAAAGCTTCTTTAGTATCTGCTGGAAGTGGCAAGTGTTGTTTGACAGTAAAAAACACCCAGATTAGTTATTGACACAACGGCAACAACAACAAAAACGAAGCCTTAGTCCCAACTTTTTTGTGTTGGCTGTGAATCCTTAATAAGATTAGTTAGGGTCAACCTAATGTATTCTTTTTCTCAATTCTATTTTATCCAAAGTCATTGTCTTTGTTACTTCCCTAATTGACATGTCCTTTTTAATTCTTCTACCTTTTATTTTTTTTGATTAGTATTCTTCTGCCTTTATTCATTCCCTCACTTTGAATCAAATCACCATTTCTTCTGGTTTATTAATTACTCTCCCTTGAACATGAACAAACCATATCAAAAGACTTTCCTTCATCTTTTTGTCTATATGGGTTACTCCTATCTTTAAGCGTCTTCCCTTATTTTGAATCCCATCTTTATGTGTATTGACACCAGAAGTAAATTTATGATGGCGATTTTGGAGATTTAGGCTTGGGGATGAAATTTCAGATCTTGGAAGTAAATATGGAAGTTGAAAATGACACAAAGATGAGGTCTTAAGAACTGTGAATGTGGAATGACTTTAAGCTGGAGAGTGAAACTAATGAAAAATTGAAAACTTCTTAGTAATGAATCATCTAAACAATGCATATCACGGTAATGAAGTGAAGGTTTCAGATCCTAATGTAGGCAGCAACCAAGACATCAAGTTAGAACGATAAACAGTGCAAAATTCTGGACAGATTGAGAAGTGTGGCAGACATTTCCATTAAATTCTATAAAAATAGGAATGCCCATTAATTTAATTATTACCAATCTTGATCAGGTGGTAGTTAATGATATTATGTTGCAATAGATGATCCTTTCTAATGCTAGGCATATAGTTCTATTGAGAATCTCCTAGTTTCTAGGCTTTGAGTTTGTGCTTTTATGGCTGTGATAAGTTCTAATACTATAGAATCATTTTTTGTAAATTGGAATTATTCTTAGAAGTAGGAAAGATTTATGCACACAACATGTTCTTTCCCTGTGCGGTGAATTCCAGTATATTTTATGGTTATCTAGGGAACAAATTTGAGAGATTTTTGTTGGGCAGGGATTGCAATTGGTTTGGAAAATGGTTTTTGATAGATTTTGGGGGATGGGGGAGTTGGAGATCAAACCACAGGTATCAGGCACCTCAAAGGGTGTCACTACCACAGGGATATCACTTAAACCCCAATTGGTTAGGAAAATAGTGAGCGTCAGCGGCTGATTTATGCAAGGTTCCCAATGGCATACCCAAGTAAAGCATAGGCAAACTGCCCACCCTGCATTGAAGAATATTTGCCAAAGTCTGAATGTTACTCACCTCCCCAATAGGGACAATTTCACTTTTCCCCACATTCACCTTTAAACCAGTAAAAGCTTGAAATCAAGTCAAAACCAGCCTAATAGAAAGAATCTGCTCTCTAGAGGCATCACAGAAAAGAATGGTATCATCAGCAAATAATAGGTGAGAAATACGGATACCATTAGAAAAAGTAGAACCCGCATGAAAACCCTGAATGAAACCTCCTTCCTCAGTTTTCTTCAGGATATGACTTAAAACCTCCATGATCAAAAGAAAGAGAAAGGGAGACAAATAATCACCTTGTCTAAGACCTCTAGAGCTACCAAAGAAACCAACAGGAGATCCATTAACCAAAACTGAGAAACGAACGGTAGTGACACAAGTCTTAAGCCATCTCCTCCATCTACCCCCAAAGCCCATCTTTTCCAATAGATAAAACAAAAGAGGATGGAAAAGAAGCTTTTTGGTTGGAAGCAACTTTATTTGTCTAAGGGTGGTAGACTCACTTTGCTAAAAAGTACCCTTTCAAGCCTTTCGACTTATTACCTTTCCCTTTTTACTATCCCTATAGCTGTGGCTACTAGATTGGAACGCATTCAGAGGAACTTCTTGTGGGGTTCATCAGTTGAGTGTTTCAAATATCCTTTGGTGGCTTGGGAAAAGGTTTGCCTACCGTGCGAGTTGGGTGGGTTGGGAATTCGGAATTTGGCGTCTTTTAATCAGGCCCTACTTGGGAAATGGCGCTGGAGGTTTGGCCATGAAACCACTCATTTGTGGCGAAGGGTCATAGCCATGAAATATGGGGAGGGAAAAGGGGGTTGGTGCACTAGAGCTAGTAGAAGGGCTTATGGTTGTGGGTTATGGCGGAGTATCAGTGAAGGGTGGGATACTTTCGCTAAGCATTTCTCTTTTGTGGTGGGGGATGGTTCTCGTATTTTTTTTTTTTTTTTTGGCATGATAAGTGGACTGAGGGTGTTCTTCTTAAAATTCTTTATCCTCAGTTATTTTTGTGCTCAGCCAATAAGGAGGCTTGTATTTCTGAAGTGTTAAGCCCTCTAGTGGGTGATAATGATAGAGTGTGGAGTTTAAGATTTTATAGAGAATTCAATGATTGGGAGTTAGCGGCTTCCTACTCCCTTCTTCATTTCATCCAAACCCAAATCCCTAGGGGTGGAGGGTGTGACAGGCTTTGTTGGGATCTTAATGGAAGTGGGAAGTTCGATATTTGGTCTTTTTTATCATAAGATTCGAAATGCAGCTCCTTCCACTTTCCCTTGGAAGGGCATTTGGAAAGCTAAGGTTCCTAAAAGGGTGGCTTTTTTCACGTGGATAGCAGCTCATGGTCAGATTCTTACCTTGGATAACCTTATGCTTCGTGGTCGCCCTTTGGTGAATCGTTGTTGTATGTGCTATTGTAATGCGGAATTTATGGATCACTTGTTAATTTTTTGTCCGATAGCTCATTCTTTGTGGATGTATATGCTTCGGCTGTTTGGAATCGATTGGATCATGTCAGGTTCAGTGGTGGACTTATTATTTTGTTGGTATAATTGGCTTGGGAAGCATAGTTCTAATATTTGGAATTTGGTTCCAGGCTGTTTATTGTGGACCATTTGGACCGAACGGAATTGGTGGTCTTTTGAGGATGAGGGGAAAACTGTAGTTCAGTTATTAGAGTTTTGCCAACGGACCCTCTTTGATTGGTTTCGTTGTTGGGGTTTCTTGGATTGTTCTACCCTTATGGATTTTCTTTCGTCTATTAGAATAGATTAGGGGTTGCTTCTATCTATTTGTTTCTTTTTTCGTTCGTTCACTACTGTGAACTCCTTGTATTTTTCTTACTTTTCTTTTATTAATAATATTCTCTTCTTACTTATCAAAAAAAAAAAAAAAAAAACAGTGAGCGTCAGTATCTTCCATCTTTGAATGCAATTGAGGGTACAATGATTTGATGTTTGTGGATTTTATATTGTTTTTTCTTGGGATATATTTAGGTTTTTCATGTCTTCCATTTTTTCAGTAATGGGTTGTTTTGACATAAATTGAAATTAAAAAAGTAGATAATTATTATTTTTTTGAGAATTTCTGCTCATGGTGATGTTTAGAGTATATTCTTATTGTCCTACTACTAAAAGACTTCTAAAAAAAAAAATTGCATTTCTAGAAAATTTCATTGTCCTACTACTAAAAGAATTTGATTGTGTCTAAATATCCATGCATTGCATGGGTTAAATGCTAGTTTAATTTTATAATTGATTACATAACAATGTACTTGCATGGGATTGAATTGTATTTCCTCCAGCCCCTATTTATAAGTGGAGAAAATTCCATGTGATTTTAGGTTAAATATGGCACGATGATAAAATCACATTGCTTCATGACTTCCAGCTTATAGGAGTGCCAAAATGTGTCAGGAAAGATGAAAAATAGAAAAATTTTCGCCAATGAGCTCTAGCTCGAATGGCACCATCTCCATTTGTAAGAGCAAAGTGGTGTTTTGGGTTCAAGGCCTACTGGGTGTTCGTTTAACTTATCAAAATAAAAATAGAAAGGCTTCCATTTTTTTAATAAGAAGAATGGCTTCCAAAATATAATCTGGGTTCCAGACAAAAATTGAATCATTGCTTTGGAGGACTCTAAGTTGGGTCTTGAACTATAAAAGCCACTTTGTACTAGTTTAGGCTGCTAGCTATTTTGATCTTTATTGGAAAATGTTTCATATAGCTTCCATTAGAGAGTAAAATGGAGCTTGAAACTGTGGAAAACTGATGTAAGCAGGCTTCTACCTTTCCAGTTATTCACCCATCCATTTTATTTTACTTTTAGAAAGAATATGTAATAAAAAAAAAAAAAATTTAGAAAAAACATTGTCAACTCAAGAAGGAAGGTGAGAGGAAATATGAGTTATGAAATTTTAGTTCTTTCAAGTGTTTGACGCCCTATCTTGTTTTTCTACTATTTTTTGTGTGTTGTTTCCTTTTTTTGACAGACAAAATATCTTTATTTGATAGAGAAGTAAAACTCAATCACACATGTAATTCCATAAAGATATGGTTGTTCAGATGGAAGTTCCAATTTTTTCCTTCATTGCATGAGTTGCTTGTAATGTACTATACTTGTAGCTGCTTTGGCATTTGTTCAAAATTTTATGTGCCTGTGCCTTTTCTTTTTAATTAGGTTGGAGTATGAGCAAAACCGGGACATGGAATCACGAATTAAGGAGCTAGAATCTTCTATTAGTGCTTTAAAAACTGATTTAGTACAGATCAAGGTTGGAGAGGATAAAGCCAAGTCAACCGCAGAGGAAGCTAATGCTGAGATCATTCGATATAAGGGAGAAGTAAAAGGTATGGTTTTGCTTCTACATGTTACCATAGGTATTTGTTGATAAAATAAATCTTGAAGTTTCCATGCCTTGAAGTCCTGATGCCATGATATCACATTCTTTGAGTTATATATTTTATGTTGTGAGTCAATTGGCTGGAGTTTATTTTGTAATTAGTGTTTGATTATTAGTATTTGTTTTTTTTTTTTTTTTTTTTTTGAGAAACTATTATTAGTATTTGTTGACAAAAGTTATTCAGGCTAATACAGGCCATGATTTATGGGACTGTCTAGCACAAGGGTAGGTTAAATTGGAAATTCTTCTGCTTCATATTTAAAGTGTGAACTTGGTTTTTGGGTTGTACTGGTAGACACTCAGAGTTTTCTCCCTTTATTTTTGGAGCTTTTTATTTATTTTTTTTAAAAAAATATTATTATATTGGTAAGTTACACATGCACTTGGTGGATATTGAACCCAAGACCTAACCCTCCACCTTGTTTTTTTACGAAGGGAGTAAGTACCATTTGAGCTAAAGATCATTGGCATTAATGAGGCTGGTATCAAACAAGGATGGGATTAAACATGAAAGTGCTAGATCATGTCTAGAAAGGGTTTGTTGTTGTTGTTGGGTTTAGTCTATTTGTGTAGATCTCACTATGTAGCTTTTAAAAGTGCCTCGACCCAACCAATGAATTGCAATGTGGGTCATGGTTAAGTTTTTCTTTTTCTGGCACTAGCAGTTGTCATACATTTCCTGTTGTTGGCATTAAGAATCTTTTACAGGGTCTCTTATGTGGATCATTTGGACATAAAGGAAAAATTTAGCATTCATTGGCTTTGAAACTTTCTAGAAGCACACTAAAAAAAATCCCTATTTTTTAGATCCTTGTATGATTGTAGGCCTGCCTTAATTAGAATTCCTTTTTCTTCTATTTTAGTGTATCTTGATCTTTTAATTTTTCAAGAGAACCTTTATATTCTCCTTGAGTAATTTAGGTTTAGCCTTTTTCTAATAAAATTTCTTATTACCAAATCAAAAATGGGGAAGGATTCTTTTCAGGGTTTCTTATAATAAGTAGTATGTTAGTTGTTAATATGAATAATTGTAATTGGTGTTAGTTTTCTATCACTATTGCTTTTTATTTTTAATTTTATGGGCTTCATGCTTCTCAATACTGACATAGTGTAATCAAAAAATTATTTTAGTAGCTAAGAGCTTACAGAAGTCTTCATCTTAGGGATGTTTTCGTGTGCTGAGGCATAGTTCTGTTTATTCTTTTGGGTGGGGGTTTGGGGATGGTGTTTGGGATTGAGGTGAAACTAATTCTGTTGTGTTACTTGTGTAGCCTGTGTTACTGTTTGTATTAAAATTTGGGACATAATTTAACTTTAGTGCTTGGGTGTGAATCTGTTTCTAATTCCTTATTTTTTTTCTATGGTTAAATTATTGATGTTAATAATTTGTTGGCAGCTTATGTAATATTTTCTTCTGTTCATACTTTTGTAGATTGGAAAACTAAGTTGGAGGAGTGCGAGAAGGAGATGCAAGAATGGAAAAATCAGACTTCTAAAGCTACAACAAGCATTTCCAAAATTAACCGTCAGATATCTTCTAAAGTTAGTTTTGTTGGGGATTTTTTTTCTTACGTCATAGTGTCATACCATGTTTGTCAATGAGTTTCAATGCCCAACAAATGTTTCCTTGTTATTTCAGGAGACACAAATAGAGCAGCTGAAGTCGCGGATGCAGGAAATAGTAGATATGTGTGAATTAGAACATATAAGCCTTCCCAGATCGGACCCAATGGAGACAGAGTCCTCAACAGCAGGCCCAGTTTTTGATTTTAGTCAGCTAAATAGATCTCTTCTGCAGGACAGAAGACCTGCTGAACGAGAGAAGCTTGAAGCAGACTTCAAGCAAAAAATGGATGCCCTAATATCAGAAATTGAAAGAACTGCTCCAAATTTGAGGGCTCTAGACCAGTATGAGGCTCTGAAAGAAAAGGAAAGAGCTGTAACTGAAGAGTTTGAAGCAGCCCGAAAAGAAGAGAAGGACAAAACTGATAAGTTCAACTCCGTCAAGGAGGAGAGGTACAGTAATTGCTATACTACCATGGTAATCTCCATTCTATTATGATAAAGGTTAAAAACTAATACAATATGACCTTGTGGTAAGTGTTACTTGCTTTAAGGTTGAGAGCTGGAATGTTGGAAATAGATGTTTCCTCAAACAACACTATAGATTAAAAAGATCCTCGGGCCTGTGTGATGGATAGAGCAGTAGGTTGAGGTTAATCTCTTTAGTTTTGTTTTACATTTTAGTTATTATCCATCCCAAAGCTGCAGTATTTATAAAATGAAACTATTTGGTTTGTTTACATGCCAGTTTATTTTACTTAAATTCGGATATTTATCTTGCATAGTGGGTGATATGAAATGATCAATAAAAAAAAAAAACCACGTGGCCAGGAAGATCGGTCGCTTTTGTGATGCCCTATTGGTGGAAATTTTAAATTCTTTGAGACATCTTATCTGCTTGTGACATTTTTCACCACCTCTTTTAAACTGCTTCTTAAGGTTTTTGTCTTTAGATCCCCCACCCTTTTTTTTTTTTGCTTCAAAAGTTGGACCTGGCTTTCCTGTTTTTTCTTAAGATCTAAAATCTGTGCTTCAAGTGCTTTTAGTTTTCAAGTGAGAATATCTTGCATTTTTTGTGTGCCCATCAGAATTAGGAGCAAAATTCTCAACTTCTGCCAACAAACAATCCCTTTGTTGCCGCACAATTCTTTTTTCTTCCTGAAGTTCTTTGATTTTCTTCCCAAAGTGCTGCTCGAGTGCTTGACTGTCAATGCCACCAAAAGGTTTCTTCTCAGACTCTTTTTGTGTGCCCATCAGAATTAGGAGCAAAATTTTCAACTTCTGCCAACAAACGATCCCTTTCTGCCTGATTCTTTTTTCTTCCTGAAGTTCTGTGAACTTCCCAAAGTACTTCTTGAGTGCTTGAGTGTCAATTCCACGAAAAAGTTTCTTCGTGGACTCTTTCTGCTCCAAACTTTTGTTCTATTCATTTAACTCTGTCTTAAGACCTGAATCTAGTTTTATTTTAACTTACTTTTAATCATCTGAAGTTGTAACTTTTGAAACTTCTTTGGTTGCCTTTATTGCTCACTTAGGTAAAGTCATATATCCCACTAGATGGGATTGGTTCCTCGTTTTAGGCGGGATTTATAAAGTTTATTTACTCCGGAGAGACCTAGGTCAACTCTGAAGTGTGTGCCCATATATCATGATTGATACTGTCATTTAAAATGTGAAATCTTATTTGCCTGTCCCTGCAAATCATCCATGCACATGGTTGTGCATATATCGTCCAATTGTCTTTGGACCACTTGGCATGTGTTTCCATCTGAAGAGATTAAGGATGGGGTCATATACTCATAGGTTCCATTCTGTGTGGGTGCATGAGTTGTATTTACCTATCAAAAAGATGAAGCTGAGTATGTTTCTGTGAATGCAGGTACAGATTGTTTATGGATGCTTTCAACCACATTTCTAACAATATTGATAAGATTTACAAACAATTGACAAAGAGCAACACACACCCTTTGGGTGGGACAGCGTATTTAAACTTAGAAAATGAAGATGATCCATTTTTACATGGCATCAAGTACACTGCTATGCCCCCAACAAAGCGCTTCCGTGATATGGAACAGCTGTCTGGTGGGGAGAAGACTGTCGCAGCACTTGCGTTGCTCTTTTCCATCCACAGGTATGCCTTAGAAGAATATAACAGTTTTTTATTTTTTCATCCATGCTACAAGACACCCATGTGCACATGCCATACAAACTTGCATCTAGAACTTGTAGTCTTGCACGAATTGATCATATTTTAAGAGTATTTTTAATTGAACTTTCCAAGATGTAGAGATGGCCTGCGCTCAATGATGTTATACATTTGTAATTTGTGTTGTGGAATTGGGAATTTCTGATTCAATTTGCAAATTCCTTAATCAATACATTGCAATTTATTGCAGTTTGGATTTGGATTCAATGTAATTTGTATAATATATACAGGGAGTCATGGTCGGGGATATAACATTGTCCTTAAATCTAATTCTCCTAACTCTTCTTTGTGGATATGATGTTAGACATCTATGTGCCTCTGCCCCTTTTGTTGTTCTCTACCTTTATAGATCCTACTCTCTCTCTCTCTCTCTAATTGCTATTTGCTTTGCTTTTTAGATGCTCTTAGCAATGTTCCATTGCCTAGATAAACACCAGATAAAAAGCACTTTTGTCATAAAAGTATCTTTCTTCTGCACAAAATTGGTTGCATTATTTGATGGGTTTTCACATTGTTTGTATGAATGGTTTCAGTTATAGGCCTTCACCATTTTTCATATTGGACGAAGTTGATGCTGCATTGGATAACTTAAATGTGGCTAAGGTTGCTGGATTCATTCGTTCAAAATCCTGCGAAGGGGCCAGGGGTAATCAAGATGCTGAGGGAGGCAATGGATTTCAAAGTATTGTGATATCATTGAAAGATAGCTTTTATGACAAGGCTGAGGCTTTGGTTGGGGTTTTCAGGGATGCCGAGAGAAGGTAGCCTCTTCACATACATATTTTTTTCCTTCATTGTTGTTTTGACCCACAATATCAACATTTTAATATGCGGTATTACAATTATGCTTACTTTTTCCAGCTGCTCAAGAACGTTGACATTTGACTTGACAAAGTACCGCGAATCATGAAAGCACTTGGAGCTGCAGCTGGTGAATTGCTTGTTCTGTAAATATCTCGGTTACTTTTTATTCCTAAAATTACTGTAAATATGACTAATTTGCATTGCAGTTCTTATTAGGCATCTGAAGATCACTGGTTCATCTGATTTTATTGATGTCTGTCCAGCTATGTGTGTGGTAATGTCACCAGCCAATCAAATTGCTCTTATTTTGAAACATATTGGATAATCTCTAGTCGCAAGCTTTCATGGATTTTATCTGGACATGGGTCAGGGTTTGATTTGTTCTATCTTGATAGAAAGATTCTTGAAATCATCTCATTTAAAACGTAAAATGCCCTCATAGCAGACCCAAAATGAATAGCATGAGCAGATTTAAAATTAGAGTCACAAGCAAGTTATGTTATGTTCTTTGGTATTATCTGGTATTGCTAACAAAAAAACAAATCTGTTTCCCTCTTGAAAATGCCAAGGATGTGCACCCCCCTGAATGTTTTTGGTTTTTTTATTTTATTTTATTTTTTTATGACCCTAGGGTTAATTCTAACACAGTATAAGGTATAGGTTATGAAACCTTGCTGCTTGCACGGTTTGGCTGGTTATTTGAGTCCTGCTCATGAGAGCAACTGTAGTAGATTTTCTTATTGGATTTGGATAGCCTTGGATACTGCTATGTATGTTTAGAATGAGATTATGTTTTCTGTCACATGATATTTGTCAAATTTTGATTCGGGTTTTAATTTTTTAAAGATAAGGGTGGGGTTTAATTTTGTGAAATCTCTGTGAATACATGGCTACGAATGTATTCTCGACTTTGGTACTAATAGCCTCAAGCTTATTTCATGTCAGTAAACCTTTAGGCTGCGTTTGGTTCGTGTAAAACGGTTTCCGGAAAATACATATTTTCCGGAAATGCTATTTTCCGGAAAAGGAAAATGTATTGAGGTTGTTTGGCTGTCTCGGAAATCGTTTTATGGAAAATCAATTCCGGTGTTTGGTTCGGTCAAATATTTTACGGAAAATACTTTTTATTTTACGGAAAATCAATTCTCATGTTTGGTTCAGGTAAACATTTTACGGAAAATAAAATTCATTTTTTCCGGAAAATCAATTTTCATGTTTGGTTTGTGAATTATTTTACGGAAAATATGAAATGCCTTACAAATTTCTACTCCTGCATTATCTAGACAAACCTGTAACAATACAAAACTAATCATCCACTTCAACATGCACCTGCATTACGTATACATATCTGTAACAGTACAAAAATAATCATCCATTTCAACATCAAAAATAATCATTTAAATATACCGATAATATTAATATAAAAATAGCCACATTCATCGTTCACCATTGTCATTACACCTCCGTGGTGTACAAAAATGATACCTACTCGTGGTATCTGAATAGTACAAATACATAATTCAGGCAATTGTATTGTCCCAATAATACAAAATACTATATATATAATACAATGGTAGGTTAATACTAGTTCTACAACAGAAGTGAATTCCTAAAGCTATTGTCACAGTCTACATGACATAGGCAAGTCAAAGTTGTGAGAAAAGAAAACTATCCAACCACATCTTACGCAGTCTAGCATTTTTTGCTAGAAATCCCCTTGCTACCTTCTCATTTTGACACAGATGGTCAAACGCAGTTGCGAGTATTTCTTCGCTATACCCATCCACCATCATAGCCATAACCTCATTATAAAGAGATGTGTAATCCACCGGGCCTCGATTGATTTCTCTAAGAGCTGTAGCTATATCCTTCAACTGGTCAGACAAATCAATCAACATGCTATCATCAGCAGTAGAAGGTGCACGCCCTCTTTTGCGGGACTTGGAAATTCCCGACGCAGTGGTGGATGACTCGACTGCATTCTTTCCTTTTTCGACCACATCTTCCTCCACATTATCTGCAACAAATTCAGCACTGTCGCCATTATCTGCCTCATTTTCAATATCTACATAGGACTTTGAAAAGCTACCCGTGGCTGTGTCCTTCCCCACGACAATAGCTAACTCATCATACATCTCTATTTTCTTGTTTAGAAACTCTGCATGCTTTCGATGTGCCTGTAAGGGAGAAAGGAACGTATAATAACAATGCAATAATTACTTCACTCACAAATTCAATATTCAATGCAATATTCATGCTAGTAAATGTTTTAGGTCACTGATAAATAAAAAAATCTGTTATTATATGAAAAATAAAGTGGGTGTCCATCCTTGTCAAATTAAACATAAAATCATGGTGTGGAATAGATGCTGCATTTAAACATCTAACTATGGTAGTGTGACATTACTCTACGACTAAAACTTATTAAATCATGATAAAGTTTACTTCACACCATTATATAACTTACTAAAACTTCATCTAATCTCTAACATTTATTCATAGATGTCTTCTTGGAAACTATGAATATCTTTTCAAATAAATTCTTTGCCTTCAATTTCCAAACTAAAATTTCAATTTATGGACAAAAACATATATTATCATTTATATTAAGAAAATATAATTGTAAACCATACCATGACTTCTTCTTGGTACGTCTTTGCGTCGCATGTTATCATTTTGAGATTATCATCCCAACCGAAGCCACTCTTCTTTCGAAGTGTCTCAATAGTGGTCCACGTGGTCCTTAAAGTCCGCATCCGATTGTCTACGTAGGAAGGGTGGCACTCAACCCCAAAGTGGGCACTTATCTCCTTCGCTACAAGAGCGAAGGAGCCTGCCTTGAAGGTGTTAGAGGGCTTGTTGCCCTTTGCAGCCTCCTGTGCAAGTATTCTCAGCATCATTTCATGCATAGGCGGCAACCACCTAAATTGCTTGCTGGTGCTCATTTTTTCTTTGCCCTTTGACATTACTACATATGAAAATGGTATAGTCAGAGTAGCATTTATTAATGGAGCTCGGAATATGAACAACAAATCAAACACACATACAACCATGCGTATAAAATGTGTACAATAGAATGAAACATGCTATCACTAGAAATGACAATGTAATACCATTAAGTAACAATGTAATGCTAAAAATACTTGTTCATTACGCCACTAAAAGTCTATAGTAAATACATTGTCTTTACAAAAAATAAAAACACATATTACAATTATAAAAATGTAAATAAAGTACTACTCTCCACTCCTCGTATAATCAGACCACATAGCTTGGCATATCTCATCTCTCTTAGCATTCCATAATCTACTGTCTTCATTGGACTCCCGACGTGATCGTGTTTCTTGTTGGGGGTCACTAGACTCTACTTCGTTCATTGCTTCTTCCATAATTTCGTCATTTGGTTCAACCCCCATAATGTGATTATGAACCACACAACAAGCTAACACTACTTTCACTTGGGTTTGAAAAGACCAAAATGGTTCTGCATCCAACACTCGAAAACGTTTCTTCAACACTCCAAACCCTCGTTCAATGGTAGTTCTCAATGAAGAGTGTCGGAGGTTGAACAATTCTTTCTCATTCTCAGGAGGACGATCACTAAACTCTTTCAAGTGATATCGCACACTCCGATAAGGTGACAATATTCCATTTTTATTACCATACCCAGCATCACCAAGATAATATTTACCTACATATATTCAAAAATAAAATTCAATCACTACTATGCTTAGGAAAATGCACAATATTTATTAAACTAATAAAACAAAAAGGTGAAGTAATTGTATAATACCGTTGGGAATTGAAAATCCCCCTGGCCTAGCAAATGCATCATTTAACACACGTGAATCATGTGCACTACCTTCCTATCCAGCCAATACATAGGTGAACTTTTAGTCAAAACTAATGGCAGCTAACACATTTTGCGTGGTTCCATCTTTGCGACCACGAAATCTTCCTTGTATTTCAAGTGGCACAGATGCACGAACATGTGTACCATCTATTGCTCCAACACAATCCTATTTTTCAACACACATAATGGTTTAAAATTACATAAATCTACACAATTTACAAAAATACACAAGTCGCAATATTTACCTTAAAATATGGGTAGAACCTTCTGCTATTTCTTATCTCTGGGGGTGTATCTTCGCTACGCAGTCTTATTAGAGCTCTATATAATTTCAGGACCCCCCTAAGGACAACCTTGAAATATCTATGAACAGTCTCAGTTGATCTATAGATCCGACTACCCATTACACGGAACCTCACATTATGACCAATAATGTGTAAGAAAATGAACACTTGTTCCGTAACAGGCATGTGAATAGTCGGGCGTACGTGCTCCCCCTCAGTGAGGATGTGACATAACTGGTGAAAAGCTCTAGGCTTCATCCTAAGTTGATTCACACAATTTAGCTCACTTCCATGCAGAATACTATTTATGTATTCCTCTCTCTCGGCCGCATGATTAACATAAGGCGCCCTAGGCAATTGTCTATGTCTACGTTGTAATTTCCTTAACAATGCAACCCCCACAACGAGGACAGATGCAACTGAGGCAAGAATTGCGGCTTTGGTTTTTTTCGTCATCTAACAAAATCACAAACACTGTGGTCTAAGAGGAATGTAAATAAAAACAGTCACAAACAAAAAACATCTAAACCACATTTATAACGAGTACCAAATCACATTGCATTATATTTACAATAAATATTTACACCAACACAAACCCATCAAACTGATAACTGCACATTGATATCATCACAATACCATCATGTCTCAATTTATTAGTCATCACAATACATTTACACACACATATTCTACCGCAAGAAAATAATAACACAAAAAATGCTGAAAAATTTCATACAATTTGTCATGTCTCAAGCTTGAAAGTACACATAACCCAATAGGCAACATAATAACATTTGTTACATCAAAGTATACATATCAAGCTCCAAAATTGTATACACAAAACCCAACTAGCCAAATTTTACACAAACCCAACTAGCCAAATTTTACACAAACCCAACTAGTCAAATTCTAAAAAAAAAAAAAAGAACTTGGAAATATAGTTTGTTACCTACAGTGTCCACAGGCTTTATATGCACCTACAATTGCAGTACATGTGAATTCCCCCGCAAAAGGAGCTGATGATCAATGTATAATTTCTTAACACAACTAACAACTTTTACTGTCCTTCATACTTCATAAAAACATTCAATTGGGTGTGTAGTAAGAGGTTGGGTCACCATAACAGAGTTCCACAGCACATTAATGGTCTGAATTTGTGTTTCAACTATAAATTGTTTACATAAACGTGTAAAACATAAATAAATATATAAGTATTTATGTAAATAAATATATAAGTATTTATGTAAATAAATATATAAGTATTTATTTATAAATAAATATATAAGTATTTATTTATAAATAAATATATAAGTATTTATTTATAAATAAATAAATAAGTATTTATTTATAAATAAATAAATAAATATTTATGTAAATAAATAAATAAATAAATAAATAAATATATATATATATATATATATATATATATATAGTGCGATCGGACTCACCGGTGAGTGGTGGTGGTGGAATGGCGTTGAAATCGGCGAGTATAGCTCTGGGTTTCTCAGATCGGGATGTGGATCGGACTCGCCGTTGAGTGGTGGTGGTGGAACGGCGTTGAAATCGGCTCGGTGAGGTCTTGGTTTCTCGGATCGGGATGTGGATCGGCCGGTGCGGTTGTGAGTGGTGGTGGTGGAACGGCGTGGATCGGTGGTCTCTTCTCTCGGCGTGGAGCTCCGGTGTCTTCGAGTGTCTCTCGGCGTGGAGCTCCGGGTTCTCTCTTCGAGTTTCTCTGGGTTCTCTCTTCTCTGGGTTCTCTCCTTTCTGCGTTCTCTTCGAGTTTCTCTCGGCGTGGAGCTCCGGGTTCTCTCTTCTCTGGGTTCTTTCTTCGAGCTTCTCTGGTTCTCTCTTCTCTGGGTTCTCTCCTTTCTGCGTTCTCAAGAGTTTCTCTCGGTGTGCTTTGATGTTTTGTGCGCTTTGTGCGAGACCCGGAAATGGTTTGAAGGTAAAATAAGAACGTAAAACCATTTCCGGGTCAAAGGCGTAAATTCGGTCAACATTAAAGTTTATTTTCCGGAAATGAGTTTTTCACTTGCCTTCCAAACACTGGGGTCTAGGTGAAAATGATTTCAGGAAATCATTTTCACCCAAACCAAACGGAGCCTTAGTCTTTTTGGCTCCTTTGTTTTGCTTTCCGTGGAATCTGGTGTCACATCACCTTTTATCTTCAGGTGGGCTTATTTTGAGAATTTGAAAATTTCTGCGTGTTTTAGAGGTATTGTTGCACGCTGTAGTAGGTGCAAGTGCAGCCGTGCAAGTCTAATTTATTTTATCGATAATTAGGGAAGGGTTAAGTTTCAAGGCTTTTGGTGTAAGTCGAAGGTGGTTAAAATTGATATCATACATAGGATTGGTTGATTATGTTACATATTGGATTATAGAATTAGATTGAAGAATATAAGATCCTATTTTTCGTTAAAGAAAACATTGATAATGATTATGCATATTAAATAATCATAACGAATTATTAATGAAAAAATTTTAAATTAAATATAGTGTTTATTAGTACTTTATATGACTACATCTATTTTAACTTTAGAGATACGTTTTATTGAAAAAAAAAAAAAATTATAGATACATTTTATTGGAAAAACAATTATCCACAAATTCATTAATCAGTAAACAAGTACCAAACTACCAAATGGTAAAGCAAAGGAAAATGTTTTTCAAGTTCCAAGTTGCTATACAATAATAAGTTAAAATTAAATATATATTTCATGTTTTCAGATATAGTTTTTAAAACTGAACTAAAATAGTTTAAACTAAAATTTGCAAGAAAAAAAAGTGCTGCCAAACTATTAATGGAACATGGCGATGTAACTCAATTTGTATCACCTGCATATTAATATATCTAAATGAAGACGTGTGGCACAAAATTTTAGCATGAATGTTATATATGAAAATTAATATAATATATTATTATATAAGATATGTGGCATAAAATTAGATCTAAAAGTTATAATTGGATTTTCATATCTAAAAATTATAATTGTTGTCTAATTTTACAGTACATGTCTAATTAGATCTAAAAGTTATAATTTTACAACAATCATACTATACAACAATTAATATAATATATTAATATATCTAAATGAAGAGCTAAAAGTGTTTGACAAACTATTATTATATAAGACAATTGGATTTTGATTATACTTGACTATAATATATATATGTGTGTATATATATATATTATTTAATTTAATTTAATTTTTTTTGGATATGTGATTATTTTAAATCCACAAAAGAATAACTTTGAATTAATAGTTTTGAGTGCAGACGCATTTACAAAAAGTTGCTATAGTTGGCAAAAATGAAAATGGAATATATGTAAGAAGAAAAAGAAGTAAAACAAAATTAAAGTAAAATAAACTATAAAATTAGAGGAATTGCGTTATGGAAATGAAAGACTAGTGAAGCTTAAGCTTGAAGAATAAAGTGAGATGATTTGATCGCTTAAAGATGATTTGATCTAGGGCTCTTTTTTTTAAGACATGTCTAAAGAGTAGTTGTTTCGGGACCAAAACTACCTAAATAATTTTTCTCAAAAAAAAAAAAAAAAACTACCTAAATAATTAAAATGCAATCAACATAATTATAAAAAAGAAAAGAAAAAAGTAATGTGAAGCTAAAAAAGTCCGCAAAGTCTTGGATGGTAGTATAGGTGCGGTCCCATCAATCTTATTATGATCCTACTCCGCCGTTTCTCCCCTATAATATAGATTGTTTGGACAAAGCGGGATTGTACAATCTTTTTTTTTTTAATTTTTAATTTTTATATTTTTCAATTTTGGAAATTGAATTAAGTTTTAACGTACATGAAGTGGGAGTTTAGTAGTTTAGAAAAACAGATCTTTAAGGTCATTGTGTAGTAAGATCTTAGTATTTTTCAATTTTAAATAAATATATTTTTTTTAGAAGAAGGCCAAAGTGGCCAGTTATTCTATGGTCGAAAAATCCGAAAATAACAATTATAAAGGACTTGTGTAATAGACTTCATCTAAACTAGCAAAGGAGAAGAAAATTTTGCACTCTTACATCAATTCGGCCAAATTTTTCCATCTATTTTACGCTAAAAACTTACCTTTTATTTTTTTATTTTACATTACTATTTTTTCAAAACACCCACAACAATTCATCTATTTTACATTATACTCTATTTAAATAATATTATTTATTCTTTTTTTATTACTTATTTATTAATTTTCAGAATTACCGTATCTTACATCAGACCAATCCAAAAGTCTCTCTCTCATTCCTCCCTTAACTATTTTCCTCTCTCAAACACTCACACACGGCGGTAGATCCGGCGGTAGAGCGGCAGCAGATCGGCGGCAGCAGTGGCAGTAGATCAGCGGCAACAGTGGAGTAGATCGGCAGCTATAGCGGTTCCATTGGGTTTCATGTCGGAGGCATCTTCTTTGGTGATTGAAGCGATTTCTTCTTCGGTGATCAGCGGCAAAAGAGAATTTGCTTCCGCTTTGGTGATTTCTGTAGTTGAAAGGATTGTTCTAGTTGGGTTAGGAGTATTGGCGGACTGCACTTCCTGTTCTGTGATTTCTGGGGCTGAGGAAGAAGTGCTCATGACTGCTAATGGAGGACAGTGTTCATAGTTTGGAGGAGAGAAAAAAAAAGTAATAAAAAAATGGAGGAGAGAAAAAAAAAAAAATATAATATCATTATACACATCTACAGTAACTGTGCAAATATGCACGGTTACTGTAGCAACGTGAAAAATTTGCACATGTTTACACCCACTGATGTGGGCAATTTTGAAGAAAAATTGTGTAAATTTTGTCACTTTATACATTTTAGAAGATTTCAGAAGCATTGATATGGATGCTCTAATTAACAAAGATATCTGCAAATGCATTACCTTGCCTACAAATGTGAAAGAAAGAAAAACTCTAAAGAGAGTTAGTAGGCAACAAGATGTCTCTAATAATATGGCCAAAGGAAGAATTTAGTAACTGTCCTTTACGAAGCGCATTGATGGAGGTCTCAAAATCACCTTCAAAGATGGAGCTAGAAATGCCCGCTTCATGAACAAATTGGACTGCACGTCTCGCTGCCAAAGTTTCCAAAGTTAGAACCGAATCTGGTATGGGAACTTTCTCAGCCATAGCTGCTAGGATCTCGCCTTGATCATTTTGAATCACCAATCCTAAACTTGCTGCATTTATATCCTCAAAAATGGTCCCATCAAAGTTAGTCTTTACACCACCCTAATCAGGAGGTTTCCATCGTGGTCTGCAGGGATGCACCTTCCTCCTTGGGGCAGGCTGAGACTAATGAAATTCCTGGAGATGTTTTCGAGCCAAACCAGCTATTTGATGTAGCGGCCAGACCACCTCACTGTAAAGGATGAACCCGAACTTTATTCATTCTATTCCAAATTGCCCAACAAGTCATAGTTCAGAGTTGATGTGTGAGCCAAAAACTAACATTACCAGATCAGAGAAAGTGTGAATTCTGGAAAATTCCGAAGGCAGAGAGGAGAAGCAAGAATTCCAGATCGGTTGAAGATTTTCACAAGACCAAAGAGCGTGAATGGTGGATTCTTCACTCCCTTTGCAGAAGCTACAAATAGATGATTGAGTCACCTTTCACTTTAATAAATTCTGCATGGTAGGAATGGAATTAGTAAAAGTTCTCCAAAGAAAAGATTTAACTTTGTTCGGAACTTTTAATTTCCACAGGTGTGACCAGAAATTTTTTGTCAGTAGTGTCAGAAGATGAAGCTGCATCTCTGCTACTCAATTCACAGAGCAAATTATACCCTGACTTAACTGTATACAAACCATCTGTAGAATGTGGCCAAAACAGAACATTTTCCCATAATGAGGAACATAAAGGTATGGACTTAATTTTCTGAACTTCAAAGGGTAGAAAATAGAATCTATAAGACTTGAATTCTACCATCTAGATTCCTTATCAATTAATTGGTCCACTGTGGAATTTTCAGATAGCATTGAAACTGGAGATAGCACTCGACCAGAATTATTACCAGGGATCCAAGCATATTGAAAATTTTTTATGCTGGACCCATCGCCTATCCTCCAACGTGCACCCATATTTATCAATTTTCGAGCATGAAGGATTTTCTTCCAAGCATATGAGCTCGAATTTGCCTTAGCATCAAAGATTGAACTTGTAGGAAAATATTTAGCTTTGAAAACCCTGTAAAACAGCGAGTCAGTATCATAAATTAACTTCCACACTTGTTTTGCTAACATTGCTTCGTTGAACTTTCCCAATTCTCTAAAGCCTACCCCTCCCTTCGATTTTGGTTGACAGAGAATTTCTCACTTCTTCAAATGAATCTTCCTCCTATTGCCCTGTTGAACCCACCAAAATTTATGAATCATTACTTTAATATCATGACAAAGGCCCGCAGAGAGTTTGAAACAACTCATAGCAAAGGTAGGAATGGCTAGGACTACTATTTTGAATAATACCTCTCTACCCACTTGAGATAACAATTTTTCCTTCTGCCCTTGAAGCTTACTCCAAATGCGTTCTTTAATATAATTAAGACTTGCCCTTTTGTTTTTTCCCACCACAGTAGGAAGACCCAAATAACGCTCATACTCCTTAATCTACATCACTTAACAGATTTTTAATGACATTTTTTGACATCAAGGAAACTGATTTCCCAAAGAATAGATTGGTCTTTTCATTATTAATTTTTTGACTTGACACTACTTCATACCATTTCAAAATACTTTGAATAATCCGAACCTCTCTTAACTCCGCTCTACAAAAAAGGAGAGTATTATCCGCAAAAAATAAATGAGATACCTGAGGACTATTTTGACAAAGAGAGAAACCCTTGATGTCGCTTGCTATCACTGACTGCTAGATTAAACCATTAAGACCTTCAGAAACTAGAAAAAATAAATATGAAGACAAAGGGTCCCCGTGTCTAAGTCCCCTAATAGGCTTCATATCCCCTTGTGGTTCACCATTTACAAGGATGGAGTAAGAAACTGAACTAATATAGCCAAAAATCATTTGGATCCACTTATCATTAAAACCCATTTTTCCATTACCTGGCATAAAATACTCCATTCCACCCGATCTTAAGCTTTACTCATGTCTAACTTTATTGCCATAAAACTTGATTTTTTTTGTTTTTGTTTTTATTCTTCATGTAGTTGAAGTTATTTAATTACTATAAAATAATAAAAATAAAAGTTTCAATATAATATGATAATCTATACCTCGTGAATAATTAGTCTTAAATTATTTTGTAAACCATATATATATATATATATATATATTTTTTTTTTTTTTATAAAATACTGAGACAGTTATAAAATCCAAAAGAGAGGGAAACAAAGTTAAAAGGAAAAATCTTTAAAAGAAAAATTTGCTAAAAAAAAGGATCTTTATTTCTAATACTCTTTAAGATTTGCTGCAGTACCTGCATGTGCATAAATAAAAAAGGTTATTTGATATGCAAATATTGAGATTACAATAATTAAAGAGAAATATAATTGATTATTTTAGAGAGAGAGAGGAGGTGGGCAGCGCGCGCGTGGGGGTGGGGGGGGAGAGGGGGATGAGGAAGGGAATGAACAAGCTTGTCATTTGAACTAAGTTGATTGAAGCTTTGTTGGATTGAGGGTTTTTGTTTTTTAGAAACTGCTGAACTGAGTTGATTTTTCCAAGAGAGAGAAGTAATGATTTTTTTTTTCCAAGGAATGAATTTTATATATGAAAATTGTTGATTGTATTTTTTAAGAGAGTTCACGTCAGTCTCCTCAAATATTTAGCTAAATTAATAAAAAAAACTATACTTTTGCTACTTTAGCTATCTATTATTTTTATACACATATATCAGCCTCAATACTTTATCAACATTGAAATTTAAAGTAGCGATAATAGAGGCTCACTACATGTAGAGATGAGACTATCATCTTGAAAAACTTTAGTTAATTTAGTGAGATTGATGCACGCTTATTTTGGTTGAGTTTAGATAAATTTTTGTTGAAATATTTAATTGGTGAGACTGATGTGAATGTTCTAATAGTAGGTATTTTAGAAATTAGAAAGCCTACCTTAATTTAAGTCCAATGCAGTAAATATCGAATAGGGATTCAAAAGAAAATGTAATAGCATTTGAAACTGTATCCATTTTCTATACATTTACAGCCACTAATTTGATATATCTGCCAGATCTTTGAAAGGTCAAACCTTACAAAACTAACTGTTTAGTTAATGTCAGAACACACTAATCCTAAATTTGGCAACTGACAACTAGTGGTTGGTATTAAGAAAACTCATCTTAGCTGAGTCAAAATAGGCTTTCATTTGGTTAAGTTTCCGATTAGGATTGTATATAATTCTTAATTAAGGTGACATGATCATATAGTTTTTAAAATCCTAATCATTAATAATTATATGAATGGTTTAGATTTTACTGTCTCATGGATTTTTAAGGAAAATATTAACTAGTACAGTTTTCACATCCATTGAAGTCCTTGATGATATATTAAACGTTTAATAATAAATGGTAACATTGTAAGAACTTCAAGATAGAGTTATCTTATAAACTGTAGAGAATCTTAATCAGTTTTTTTTTTTTTTTTTTGCGAGAGGTTGTATTTCCTTGGTTTCTATGATGGATAATGTCATGTAATTAAAGCACTCTCTCCCTCTCCAACCATTGAATTGGGGCCACTCCGGGCTCCAGTTTCAGGCGAGTCCCTTGTCAGTCAGGAATTCTGACCAGCAGGGAGGAGCTCTAGATCAACCAAGAATGGCGGAGGAAAATGACACAAGCCACTGTAAAAATGGAAATGAAAATGGGAAAAGCAACAATGGTAATGAGGTTGAGGACAATGAAAGTGAAATCACCAACATAGACCAAGAAAGTGAACTAGAAGGTGAAAACACCTATTCTTCTGTTGAAATGAAGCACAAAAAGAAGAAAGCATTATTGGAATTCCGGTGCAGGGTTGAAAATGCGATTCTTGGGAATTATCTGCTTGGGAAACCACCCAAAAACCTTTCACCTTTCAAAATCCAAAGGGCAAGAGAACAACTTAGAGATATCGCCCTTTGGGGCGTGCCTTTATTGCCAAGTAAAGGCCATGAAGGAACCGACATTGTGCTTTTAAAATTCTTAAAAGCGAAAGATTTCAAGGTTCATGAGGCTTTTGGGATGCTCTGGAAGACACTGAAATGGAGGAGGGAATATAAGACAGAGGGAATTCTTGATGAGAAGTTGGATTCTGATCTTGAAAATCTGGTTTGCTTGGTAAGTAGAGATAAGGAGGGTCACCCTTTGTGTTTCCTAAACTATGGGCTTTTCAAGGACAAGGAATTGTACAAGAAAGTGTTTGGGTCAGAAGAGAAATGTGATAAGTTTCTAAGGTGGAAGGTGCAAAACATGGAAAAGGTTATAAAAAAGCTGAGATTCAAGAATGGAGGTGTGGACTCCATAGTTCAAATTATAGATTTAAAGAACTCTCCGGGGCCGGCAATGAAAGAGCTTCATTCTGTTAGCAAGAAATTTATGTTACTGCTTCAAGACTATTATCCTGAGCTCATTCACAAAATTGTAAGTGTCTTAAGTAACTAAACTAGCTATGATGATAATTGATTTAGCAGTTAGAAAATTCATTTCAAGAATTATCGTTATGCTTTCACAGATTGTCATAAATGTTCCATTGTGGTACTATGCATCCCATGTGCTGCTTTTACGGGTCATAAATCTGAGGACTAAAAGAAAGTTTGTCTTTGCCAGACCATCAAAAGCTACAAAAATCCTTCTAAAGTGAGTGTACTAATTATAATTTCTACAATTACATCTTTTTTTCTCTGTATTTTCAAAATTTTAATTCTAGTATGATTAAAACCCAACAAGGATCATAGCCCCGGAAAACCTTCCTGTTGAATATGGTGGTCTCAAGAGGGAGAATGATGATGACTTCACGTCAGCAGACAATGCTTATGAGCATACAATCAGGGCAAATTCAGCTGCACATATTGAATTTCCAGTCACAGAGGTACTTAAAATAATTACTCAGTCTTAAGATTCCAATGTCTTAGCACTTACATATGTGCCAAAGAAATCCATTTGAACTCGAAATTACTTTGTTGTTGAACTCTTTCTGATAAATTTATTTTCAGTAATGTTAGGAACACAAGATATTTCACAATTGCTAACATGATTAATTTTGATTGGACTAACGTCACTTTCATTTGGGTCTATCACTAACACCAATTTATTATGCATCAATCACAACAAAGATAGTTGTGAAAAAAGTTTTAAAAAATGTTGTGGACCTAGACATTGATTTCTTTTTCCTCTTTGGTTTTTGGACTGTGTTCAGGCTGGAGTGACAATGGTGTGGGATTTAACTGTTGTTGGATGGGATGTGTCATACAAGGAGGAGTTTATGCCAGACGATGAAGGATCCTACAAGATCTTGTTGCAAAATCAAAAGATAATGGGAGAGTGTGTTAGGAATTCCTTCTACATTAGTGAACCTGGGAGAATTGTGTTAACCATTGACAATGGGACCTTAAAAAAGAAGAGGGTTTTATATAGATCTAAAGCAAAACCCACCGTCCCCATGTATATCTTCTTAAAGTAGTAGCTAGCTTCCATATTTATATATAGTAAAGAGTTTCTATTTTCTTCTGCAAGTTGGTTGTAAACTAACATTTAAAATGATGACTATCGTATCACATGATTGTCTCTTAAATTCTATAAGACAAGCTAAACCTTGGTTAGTTGGTTTACATCAATGCTCCTTTATATCTTACTGTCATATGAGAAATGATATGTCTATAACATTTTTACAACAATTTTATAACAAATCTTAATTGATAGGTTGTTATTGATTGTTGTTGTCGGGGCAAAAAAGTAATCTTAGTGTTAGTTTCAAATTTGAACCAATAACAATTAACCACCTGTAATTTGTCGTAAAAATATTATAAAATTATTGCAGACGTAACATCTCTCTTGTCATATCGTAGTCTCTTAATTTCAGCCCAGTTTTTGTTGGCTTACTGATAGCAAAATAAGGATATTTTTTTATAGCCCAATTGGCATTAAGCCATAGGAGAATCTTTAATGAGATTAACTTTATATAATTATATGGATGAAAGGAAGGGAAAAGTCCTCGGAACTTGCTCATCCCAAAAAAAAGCACTCTGAACTTGGTAGAAATAATAATTCCCAAAATTTGAGACTAATTGTATGTTTGGATCCACGTTTCTGCGTCCACGTTTGCGCGTTTTCTCCTCCTTTTTTTTTTAAAAAGCCACAGTTGTTGACTTTTCTCCTGTGAATAGTGCACTCGTGCATTGTTCACAGGACCCACAAACTTCACTTTTCAGCAACTTTTTTCATTAAAAATTGGTCACATGGCACTATCAACATATTTAAAAATTATTTTGTTACAGTGTTTTCAGTTTTCAGCAAAAATAAATTGTATCCAAACGGACCTTAACTGAACATGTTTATTTATTTGTTTTTGTTTTAATATAACCTTGAGTCAGAGCAGCCTAATAGAAATGGCATTCTAGTATGTGTCTACGCCTTTGTTTGGTCAAGGAGGTTGGAATATTAGGAGGATAAAAAACATTTAAGTTTTCCATAATGTATGTTTGCTTGGGAGGATGGACAAGTTAAATGATATAAAACTAATATAAATTTCATTTGTTTGATTGATAAGAAAAGTGAGAGGATAGAAAATGCAGTGTAGTGGTCAGTTCCCAACAACCTTGGGCTTTTGGGCCTAGACCTCCAATTTACTTGTACTTTGGATTGGGCTTATCCTACAAAGGGAGGTCCAAGAAATGGCTCTAAAGATTACTGAGGGAGTTTACTGTTGTTTTTGGCCCTAAACTCCCTTGATCCTAGTTCAACCAAGATGATGATTGTATAGCCGAGCCCCTACCCTGAAATTCGAACAGGATTTCTTAATCCCTAAGTTGTATTTTTTCCTTAATACTCTCGTGTTTCACTTTCCAACATTTTCCAACCTCATAATCCTCCCTCTCTTCCTCTATTTATATCCCCCACTTAGTGGGGTTGTCATGATGAGAGGATATACCCCACATCAGTGGGCTCCTCAGTATCATATCTCTGAATAGAGGGGGCCCACCTTCAACCACTGACAAGACCTCCTAGTAACTTGTGCTTGACGCCGATTACTGTTTGGTGGGTGGACTCTATGATGCCCCAATTTGATTGATTGTGTGATATATATAGGTGTGTGATGAGTCCTACATCGGGTATTTACTAGGTAGATCTGGGCTTTATTAACAACTACAAGGAACCTCAATCATGACTAGTCCTTTTAAGGTATAGAGCAAATGTAGCTAGCGCTTTTCCTTGGGTCGTTACATATGGTATAAGGGTTGGCTCAATAACCCTGTGTGGGCTCGGAGACACTACCCCATAAAGTGGGCCTTAAAGAGGACGTTTGAGATTTAAGTGGGGGAGATTATGATGCCCCAATTTGATTGATTGTGTGATGTGTGTGGGTGTGTGATGAGTCCTACATCGGGTATTTATTAGGTAGATCTGGGCTTTATTAACAACTACAAAAACCTCAATCATAACTAGTCATTTTGAGGTATAACGCAGATGTGATTAGCGCTTTTCCTTGGGTCGTTATAGACTCCCCCAAGGCATTATACTTAGTTTACGGTGTACCTTAGGGTACTCAATCTGAATGATCGGCCAGGCCCATCCATGCTCGGCTAGTGAACTGAGACGAGCCGAGACCATTATATGATTGGGCTTGCAATTTGTGGCTGACTTGTTATTCTTGGTTCGTACAATAGCCCCCCACGATCCCATTTCCAGATCATAGGAGTGGGATCGTGATCATATCCTCGGCACGTGGGGGTTCGTGCTTTGATGTAACCACTTCCTCTTGGGGATGCCAAACGTCAGGCAATAAATGTGTTGGATTTGACAGCTTGCCCTTCTTGCACCCGTTAAGCCAATTGTCAAGAGCAGCGGCCAGGTTTTCCTGATTTCAATTACTAAGGTGCGCGTGGATTGAAGGGCGGGAATGGTTGGTAATTTCACCCCTCTGAAGCATTAATTACCCACCCCCAATAAATAGTGCTTGGGGTCTCAGATATACTTCCTCCATTTCATTTTTCACTCAAACTTTGCATTAGAGTCTTCGAAGTCCTAAGTCTCCCTTTTCCCGAGAGTACTCCTTTTCTCGAGAACGTCTCCTCCCCTGTAAGTCTCATAATCCTTGCTTCTTTCATTCCCTAGTTTTTCATAATGGGGTTCGCCCACTTAGTTAATACCACGATCGCCGTAGAGGCCTTTAAAGCCAAGTACAATATTCCTCGAGACATACTTATTGAGTACTGCTCAGAGGGGAATATAAAGGATCAAAGAGTGCTAAGGGTGATTTTCATTCCCCTGATGGCTGTCCTAGAGATTGGGGTTAGGTTCCCTTTAGATCCCCTGCTATTAGGAACCCTTAGGTTTTATGGCCTTAGCCCTGACCAATGTCTGCCCAATTTCTATAGGGTGGTCGGCTGCGTTAGTCAATTTAATAAGCTATATAAACTAAGACTCACTCATTACGACATAAATTTCCTTTATAGTTGCTGTGGTAGCCTTATAAGGATGACAATTTTGCCCCGTCTCGATTAACCCGCCCCTCCTTGCTTCACCCTGCGTGGGTTTTCCCCTCCCTGCAAAGGTTGTGGGGCGGTGATGGGGTAAGATTTTAGCCCCGTACCATGGGGTGGGGCAGGGATGGGTTTAAACATTTTAGACCCACCCCGCCCCGCCCTGCCCCGCGTTGCTAATGGTTATAATTGTAAATTTTTCATTCCCTAAAACCATACTATTTAAACAAACATATCAATATTAACTTATTTTATTCTTCCCAATGTGGTTCTTTGCCTTTATTTTGTTATGTGTTATACTATGAGTTTTTTTTTTGTGATTGTCTTGTTAAAAACTTGGATATATTATTCAATTTTTTCTAAAAATTGAATTGATTTGATGGAAAAAATTTAGTTGCAATTTTAAGTATATTTTTATTAATGAAATAGGTTTCATTAAAAAAATTGTATTAGTTGTAAGGCAAATTAACAAAAAGTAAAGTTTTACAGGATGGGGCGGGGCTTCGCGGGGCTTCGAAGGGCGAGGATGGGGTGAGAAAGTTTTCCTTGTCATGTGGGGCGGGACGGGTATGGAGCAAGACAAAACCATGCGGGGCGGGGACTAAGACCCCATCCTTCAGCCCGCCTCGCCTTATTGCCATCCCTATAGCTTTAAGAACGACAACTATCTTAAAGTCCAGGATCCCCAGATAAGGCTAACCTCCTGCCTCCTAGACTCTAACAAGAATTCCTAAGGGGAATTCATAAAGTTGAGTGGGAATTGGCTCGCCAATGAGCTTACATGCCCGACCTCTCCTCGGAAGGCAGGTTGGTAACCTGATAGTTTTTTATTTATTTTTATATGTTTTATTGTTATATTATTCACTTTTGTTGTTGTTGTTGTTTTATTTTTTATTGTTTTAATACTAACTATTCTTCCTTGGCTGATCATTGCAGATTCCAAGTATACGAAGCCGAATCTTAGCTTTGTTGAAGTTAGGGACCTAAATAGGATCCTATGATTCGAGGTGTTCATTCACACTAACGGTTAGCTCCGAGCTTTTCACCTAGTCCTCAGCTACACTCCTTCCTACACTGGGTTTTAGGATCTATGAATTGCTTTTTGGGCCAAACACCCTTTGCTGTCCTACATTGATGTTCGATTGAAGGGGTTCGTCCTAAACATTTCAGAAAATGAGGCTTGGCAAAGAGGTCCCTGCAGTAGAAGGGCTGATTCCTCGGAGCCGTTCAATGATAGTTCGGGGGACTTAGTCTTTCGAGTAAAAGTTCGACACAAACCCATCAGCCAGCCTGAGGAAGTTCAAGTGGAAGAGGAGATGGTCCAACAGAGGGATGTTTAGTTGTCTAATTACTTCCCAGAGGCCCGAGTTCCCGTAGGTCGAACACCTCATCCTCCAACAGTTGTGACCCTCGCCCATGGTCTAAAGAGGTAAATGGTTGTTGATAGCCCGGGGGGCCAAGCCAGAGTTCAAACTGTGGAGCATGATGCTCTGACCATTCCCGTCATAGACCCCTCACCAACCGTTAGGATAGATGGGGCCTTATCCTCCACCCCTCCACCCTCGGGCTACAGACACTCCTTCATGCTAGGTGAGGGGTCCCTTCCTGCTACTGCATTCTTGTGAACGTACAGGAAGGGTGATGGCGAGCGGGTGGCTGACAGCCTCGGGAAGGCCTTAATGTTGTCAGAGAAGAAATGTACCTTAACAATGGCGAATAAAGGAAGCACCAATACGCAACACACCAGTTTGAAGAAGAGTTGCAGAGTGAGGTTCGCAAAAAATCGCTTAGAACAATGATTGAAAGTTTTTTGAGAAAAGTGAAAGAAATGAGAAGGGGAGAAGTTTTAAAATCAGGGCTCAAAACGACTGAAAACCAGCGGGAAGCCCAATAGTCCCACAGAGTGGAGCATTAACTCCACCAATCGAAAAGTGCCACGTGGCCACGACCTATGGAGAGCCACCACTACACATTTAATGTGGTGCGAAATCCCAAGAGTTGCTTACAGTCCCAAAAAAAAAAAAAAAAACTTTTTCATCTTCCATGGTCATCATGACATGTCATGACGACCACAGAATCCGGGGGCAGCTGATGGAACTGATGAAATCAACTACCGACGAACCTAGCAAGACAGACCAAACCATTCTCTTAGATGAGCCCAAACAAGTGCCCACGTTACCGACGAAGGTATCAAGACCATTCAATACCACCAGTAACACCTCAGATGGTTACAACAACAACTACACAAACCGTTGAGAGCACATTAAAGCCCCATTACTAAGCAGGAGGCGTTACCAAAAAAGGCATTAACATCCCATTATTAGCCATAACGGTCAAAATCCAAGGAAACATATATAAAGCCCTCACGTTACCAACATAAGGTACATAGACATATTGAGATATATATTTCTCGCTCTGTGGTATTGCATTATTCTTTCCCAACGAACTTCTTGATATTAACTTTGGCATCGGAGACGTTGTGGCAGGTACCACACTAGTGACCATCCTGAGGAAGCTGGTTTATCACTTCTGTGACTGCAGAGACAACATTTTGATTCCATCTGGACGCGCTCACTTGGACTGACGAGTTTTCACCTCATCATATACAAAGCCAACCGTGATACAACATCAGTTTATACAGTTGGATTGTTATTGTTAATTGGAATTAATTAATATTTGGATTTCTAATTAGTTCTTGCTCTAGGGTTCTCGTCAAGCTGGTTGGCTTGGTTGTTAATGTCAAGGAGAGTGATTGCGACAACCTCAGACTCGCCGTCATTGTACAGCCAATGGTCAACTCCCGCAGGTAATGCTATGATGTCACCTTGTTAGAAGTTTCGGATCTTCTGGTGTTGGTCTCATTGCTCTCATTACTGGAACCTACGATCCTATCCTTGTTGAGATTCTTGGTATGTGTTGGGCAACCGGGAAGTATGATACTGCAGAGACCATAACCTGTTTTACATTACACAAATTAAATTACAGTTTGCACATGCACAAGCACAAGCACAAGCACATAATTGTTTTAAATTTGTTAGAGATATATTAGCCCATTAGCATAGGCCCAAGCTTAATTCTATTTTGTGTGAAAGCTAAGTCTTCTACTTGTACTAGAAGTTTATTAATTTAGGGTTTAGTTTACTATATATACACACGTTATGATTTATTGTAACACAGGATTTGTACTACACTATAATATATTATTGATGTAGTTCTTTAGAATTTCTTCTGTAGATGTAGGCCGTTAGGCAGAACCACGTAACTCTCGTGTGTTATTGTGTTCTACATTTTATGCTTTCGCTTTCGCATCTATACTAGCATATTCAATATGGTGTATCAATACTAATATTTAACATGGTATCATAGCTATCTTCTTGTGGCTATGGTTTTCTGTCCTTATGGTATATTTAAGAGCAATCTTTATCTTCCTCGGTGTTTTTTCGCCGTGTTCATCTTCTTTGGCTTCTTACTGCTGCTGTCAAAACTCTCCGGTATAGTCATGCCACTGTTAGAAGTTGCATCAACATTGCAAGACCATTGCCTTTCTCAAACTACCGTCACAGAGCCACACTTCATTCAAGAGATCTTCTCAACCTTATCAAATCTCAATATTTCATCAAACTTCCATCTTGAATTTGAGAGGGGGTGTTATAGATATATTAGCCCATTAGTATAGGCCCAAGCCTAATTCTATTTTGTGTGCAAGCCAAATCTTTTACTTGTACTAGAAGTCTATTAGTCTAGGGTTTAGTTTACTATATATACACATGCTATGATTTATTGTAACACAGGATTTGTATTACACTATAATATATTATTGATGTAACTCTTTAAGGTTTCCTTCGAGGATGTAGGCCGTTAGGCTAAACCATGTAACCCTTGTGTGTTATTATATTCTATACTTTATATTTTCGCTTCCGCATCCATACTAGCATATTCAACATAGTGTATCAATGCTAATATTTAACAAAATTTAATTTCAGTGTTGATTAATTTTTTTTTTCTTTTCTTTTTGAATATAACTAATTATATATGTATGTATATACCTCTTTGAATGTAAATGAGTTGAGGAGCATTTATGTAGTGTGGCAAGAGAAGGCCACTAGGCTCAATGGTACGGCGAACGACGGCCACCCCGACGCACTGGAATTGCTGGTCATTGGGGTCCCAAGACTCGATCACACCGGCTTCTGCCTCAATGCGGTTGTTGGGTTCAAGGGCATTAAGCCTGTCCAGTTGACACTGGTTGAACTGTTGTTGCTGCCAGCTTCTTTGAGCTAAGCATCCATTGAAGAGCACAAGAAGGCACAGAGAAGTATAGAGAAAGATAGAATTAGCCATGGTTCTTTTTTGAGGTAATACTGAAGTGACGTGGCGGAGATGCTGGTATTTATAGGAGAGAGTTGTTGGTTAAGGGACAGACACCTATGACATGCATGCTATCTCTGTTGGTTAAGGAATCTTCAGCCATTCTTCTCTTTGCATGGCTTATCGACCCCTATTGTTTTACTCCTCAATATATTTGTTAGGGCAGGAGTCTCTATAGCTGCCTCAGAGAATGAGACAAACACTTTACGTTGTGAGTTAGAATGTTGTTGTATGTGAGAATATGACAATATTCAAACTTGTACAAGACAAGAATAGAATTCAAACACAAAACGTTCACAATAGTAATTAATTTATACAATATTACACAGAAGAGAATATTGCCGTTACCCAATTTTAATTGAGTAATACTACCGATGTAAATTATTTTACAACATTTTACAAATTGTTAATGTGGCTTTAACATTTTCCAAATAGTTATTGTAAGTAAAAATATGATATTAGTGATGGGTTCATATTAAAACTAGTAAAAATTTGCCACATTAACAATTTGTAAAAATGTTATAATATAGTTTAAATATGTAGTATTACTCATCTTAATTTATACAAACCCAACTTTCACAACCAAATCTAACATTGTGTGTATAGTAATTATGTGTAAATTAGCCGTTCAACATTCATGGGTTATTAGTAATCATTGAATGTTAACTCTCATTAGTGGCCAATTACAAATCATCATAACACTCGTTCCATCAGATTTTCTTTTGCTCTCCTTCATCAAATATAGCTACTGTTATCTTCCTCTCCCATAATTCTTATGAGATTGAGGAAAGGCATTACAAGATTGTTCTTAAAGTTTTGTAAGTAGTGGAAGTGTGTCCATCACAAAGATCGACAGTCTAATCCTGAAGGTTGTTTGGCCAAAAGAGTCATTCGCATTGAGTTCTACTTCGGATGACACGAATTAACCTTTAAGAACAACGCTTTCACAATGTGATTCTATAGCACAATAAGATAATTCTAAACTTTTCTTTATTTTTTATTTTTCTAATTATTCGAGTAATTATCTATTATATCAAACTTGTTTATTCACTAAAATATATCCTGTTAGAGATATATTAAGCCCAATAGTATAGGTCTATGCTCAATCCCAATCATACTTTGTATGCAAGCTAAGTTTTCGACATGTACAATAAGTCTATTAACCATAGTTAGTGTATAGTTTAGTTAGTCTAGAATTTAGCTTAATATATAGAGGCTAAATTTAATAAAGATGTGGTGTAAAATTTCTGTTTTTACACCCTCTAATCCTAGTGTGCCACGTCGGCATTGCACAAATTAATGAATAAAGGGTGCCACAATGTCACACACAATCACGCCTCCCTAAACACAAAGCTTTACCCATCATAATTAGCACACACTCTCTCAGATTTGACCACCACCAAGCTCCTTCCATCACCGATTACCATTATAGTTGTCCCTAGCAATGGCTACCACACTCAGTTCCCTCTTTCTCTGTCTCTAAAAAGTTTCTCCTTCTCTCTCTAATTCTGACACCCAAACCCTCTATGATCTAAATCTCCACGGCCAACCACGAAAGTCATTGATCACCACCACCTTCATTGTGGTCCCCATGCTCAAAGAGGTCACGGTTAACAACCTTGACGCCATAATGATTCAAAAAATCTAGGTTTGAAGGATGATGGTTGGGAATTTTTGTTGATGTGGGTTTGAATAGGTGGTTTTTGAAATGGGTGTAGACATTGCTATAGAGCTATGGCAGGGGTTTGAAAGATGATGGTCAGGGAATTTTGTGAAGATTGTTGATGGGCTTGAAGATCAAGTATTGAAGGAAGAATTGTTGGTTTTGAGTTAGTGACAAACAAGAACGGATTTGAGAGAGAGAAAAGGGCCCATTTGGTTTGCTCATAACCCATATCTTAAAACTCATAACTCATATCTCTATTCCCACTATAACTCAAATATCTCTAAAATTTGTGTTTGGTTCCAAATCTAACTTATATCTCTCACTCTCTAACTCTATTTTTTGGCAAAATGGTGGAGCCCACCCACTGTCACTACACAGAACGGTCATATGGGTACCGCGTGTGACATTCTTTATCTTCATTTTACTGCTCTTCCTTCCCATCACAAAACCTAGCAACTGATTTCATGCCTCTGTAAACCACAAAACCCATTTCACATAACCCAGCAAGAGACTGGTTCCCTCCCACTTCTGGTACCGTTTCTCCATGAATTTTTTCTCTTACTCATAGCACACATTTTCCCTCTTCCATATTCCAAATTTCAGATTTTTTTTTCTCTTACCCACAAACCAAAAACCACATATACAAACCCTCTTTAAAAGGAACAAAGAAATGAGAAAGAAGCTAGATTTGTGATCCAAAATTGCCAACTCAAGCCCACAAACACAGAAAACCCAAATCCAAACCCAGGAATCCTTAGATTGAAGACCAAAATCATGAAAATGAGGAGTGGGTTTCTGTTTTTGGGTATATATTTATGCGTGGATGAACATGGTGGGTAGGTCCGAAGAAGAAAGAAAGAAAGAAAGAAAAAGAAGAAAAGAAAGAAAGGCAAAACCAAGAAGAAGAGGAGAAAAAAAAAAAAATCCGTTGGTGGTGGAGTTGGTCTGAAGAAGAAGAAGAAGAAAAAAATGTTATTGGTGGTGGAGTAGTAATGAAGAAGAAAGAAAGAAAGAAGAAGTAGAAAAAAAAAAAAGAGAAGGAAGCCGGTGGAGCTCAGTAGAAGAAGAAAGAAAGAAAGCAAGAAAAAGAAAGAATGAAGAAGAAGAAGACAAAAAAAGTTGTTGGCAGTGGAGTGGGTATGAAGAAGAAAGAGAAGTAGAGAAAGGCAAAAAAATGAAAAGGAAGGCCGGTGGAATTGACAACACAGAAGCTGTAGGCTTCACAGGGTTGGAAAATTTACGAAAGTGTCACTGAATTATGTATCTCAGTTTTTGAAAACACTAGTTTCTGACAACACAGAAGCTGTGGGCTTCACAGGGTTGGAAAATTTACGAAAGTGTCACTGAATTATGTATCTCAGTTTTTGAAAACACTAGTTTCTTGTTTTTTATTGCCATCACTCTAACTAAAAATTTTTGAGTTTTGAGTGATGGAAACACAATGTGAATGTTTTGATAACTCAGTTATGAGTTTTGAGTAATATGATCTAAAACTGCTCTAAACCAAACAGACTTTAAGTGTGGGAGCTATAGCCAAGAATAGTCACAACAATTGCTGTGGGGAGAGCTTAAGAAGCTAGTCACGGTGGCTAGTTTGATGAGAAAGAGAGAAAATGGGTATTATTGACTATTGATTGTGTGACATTCTATTTATTAATTTGTAAAATGCTAAGGTAGCATGCTAGGATTAGAGGGTGTAAAAATCTTATTTTACAGTAGTTCTTTATTGAATTTACAGTAGTCTGTTTAGTAATATTGTTCTAATAATATTATTTAAATTTTGTAAAAATACATGTGAGTAAAATAATGTATAAAAATAGTGTTATGGTGTTTAAACAATTATTTTATTGTTTAACCACCGATACTAAACCGCCTTTAATCTTTTGTGGTTAATGTGGTTTTTTCAATTTGTGTATAACAAAAAAGAATTATGATTTGTCCGGTATATGATATTGTATTATTGTTTACACTATACAAGTTATGAAATTGTAGCGTATGGGGGACAAATTTTGTTATTTTAACAAGAGGAGGGGGTTGATTTGTCAATAGTGAATAAAAAAATATTTTCGAACAGAAAGACGTACAACAGCTCCTTTTACGGTTACCAAGGGACAGTGGTTAGGTGGTCTCAGAGACAAGCATTTGAAAGTTTAAACTGAATCAAGAAAAATCTCAAAGTGAACTCAAATGCCCAAATCTCAAATACCACGAACTCAAATAATGAGAAGACCTTATTACTAAGTTCAGTAGGGAAAACAGAGAAAAATGGAGCTTCCTCCACTCCTGAGTCGACTCGTTCTTCTTTTTCTTCTTCTTATTCTCTTCCTTTCTAGCTTTCCGTCTTCAAAAGCCGCAGCAACAACAAGAAGAACCACTCAAAACAGAATGCCAGGGTTTGTCTTCACAAGAACCAGAGGAAAGTGTACTCCACAGTAAGATCTCCTCCTTCGTCTCTCAAATGTCAATACTAACACTGTTTAAATAGTCTTTGTACATACATTTCCATTATTTGTTTACGTTTGCATATATTTTTGGAAGACATTTTCCAAATACCCAGAAAGGGATTCCATGAAAAAGAAGAAAATAAAAGAGAAAACTTGCAAAAACTAGGCCAAAACTCGGTCAGTTCTGTAAGTGACGAATCAAATCGGATGAAATCGTCCGAGTTGGACTAAATAACTCGCTTTCATTTGTCTCAAAAACACAAGTAACACTTCTTTTTCTTTTGCTTTTATTTCTTATTTTCTGTGTTTTGGACCATTTGGTTGGGAGACAAGATTTTATTTTTATTTTTATTTTGGAAGGAAATACAATTTGACTGAGTCAACTCAAAGACTCGGCCGAGTGGACTCGGATCTGACTCGGGTTTTTATCCTGTGGTGTGGATGATCATGGCAGATTCTGGAGTAGCGGGAGAGAGGCGTGGCCGAGGATGGTCCCACAGGAATCAACGGTGTCTAAGGTATTTGGTTCAAGGGTGAATGAACGGTATGGATCTGATCTAACTTTGTTGGAAGCAACGGCTAGGAATGATGAGGAGAATGGTTATCCTAGGCTGCTGAAGCAGGCTAGCGCAGCTCTGCTCAACTCGTATGCAAGAAAAGGGTTTTTATACTCGGCTTGGGAAATCAAGACTTTGGTTATACAAGCTTTGGTCTCTGAGGAAGCTGCAAATCTTCAAGCCCAACTCTTCTCTAATGCCAACGAGGATTGTGATTAGTGTGACGTCTTATTTTCTGTGTGTGACTTGGATTTGGAAGCCCTTTGTTTTGTTTTGTCATTTCTAATTTGTGGGCTTAATGAAAAAACTCAACATATTGGCTTCAGTATTGGTTAATCAAATTAGCCCATAAGTACAAAAATCAACCCAATTAGGCAATTAGCTATTGTTTAGTGTTTGTAGTACAGAAGGTCATGTAACGTCTTGAGCACAAGTAGCAAATGAAGTCATTTTCCTTCTCACATATCTCGTGACTAAATTAAATTTTAAGAATTAATCTGACATTTGAATGACTAATATATTAAGTTTAGTCCTTTTGTTTATATCCTTTTCCATATAACATCTCGTGAGGCTACAAATTTGTCATTTCAAAGGGTGAACTACTGAACTTGAATGATAACACTACAAACTTTGAATAGTGGTGCGTTGTTATAGCACTTTGTTTTCACCAATTTCGTTTCGAGTTTTCTATGTTTACACTCTCTACCCACAACATCCATAATTTCATGTGCAATGTTCACATTTTTCATTGATTCCGCGTTTAACAAAAATGAGTATGAGATAATCACTGCCGGTTTGCTAATCATCACGGGTGTTAGCTACCTTCGCTGGAAAGTTCCTTATCATTATCTTCGTATCAAATGTGTTTTTGAGTTTGAGGCCGGAAATAAAGATTTTTAAATCTGAGAACGACGCCCCTTTGAAAAGCATCTCTGCTTTATGCATATGATTTCAAGATACCCTGATAAGGATTAAGGAATGGCCAACATTTGAGTTGTCTAGCTACTTACAGCTCTCACGCAACCGGGGAATCCTTGCTATTTGAAAAAAGCAGATACTCCTACTTTTTTTTTTTTTGGCTGAATAGCAGATACTCCTACATTAATCGCCACTGGACTCACTTATATATACTGCCAAAAGTTGGAAGAGCAAACAACAAAAAGAGAAGAAAGAAAAGGCAAATATACATAACTATCTCCGTCATAGCCCGCGTATAAGGTATCTTAACAAGGAAAAAAGCCTGGCCTGAACCCAAAAGTTTCAATTCTATTTCATTTTTGTTTTTGTTTTTTAGTTTCAATTCTATTTCAACCAAGTGGGTTAGCTTGTATTCTCCTCAAAACTACGACTAGCACAAAAGAGAGGCACAAAGAGGCCCAAAGTTTTTTCTCAAAAAAAAAAAAAAAAAAAAGAGGCCCAAAGTTGGGGGTTCACCACACGATGACACCCTGCCATTAACTTGTACAAGAATGGGTGGATTATAGATGCCAAAATGGAAAGGGGAAAAGAAAAATACAAAATTAAAGACAACTATGGCAGTAATTATTTTGCAACATTAATTAATACTTAAATTACTTTGCTGAATCACACTTACTAACTCAATTCATTATAAAACCTTATATACATAATAGACGGTTCACTATTATTTTCTTGTGCAACTAATCAGCAAATGGATTCTCATTACGAATCTAGTCACCTTCCTATAATTCTTGAAATTTTTGGAAGGGATGGCATATTTTTTTTTTTGGCATGTTGATGTTGCCTAATCTTCAAATGTATTTCTTATGAACATATTCTAAGTGAAGCCCAGTTAAGATGTATTCTAAGTGAAGCCCTTTTAAGGCGATGGAATAACAAGTGGAGCAGTTAGCATAAATGCATAACTAGACAAGATGGTTATCAAAATAACTAAATTAACTATGAGATTTAATTAGTTCAACAGGAAAGTCATTAGTAAATGTTATAATAAAAACAATTATCATGGAATAAATGTCATAACTAAAAATTCTATTGTATTTTAAAAAACAAATTAATTAATTAACTAGACAGCTTTTTATCCACCAATGCCGGATCAAACAATCAGCGTAAGAACTAAGCTGATCTTCAACTTTAGAATTTAGCTGCTTTTCACACTACTTTTGCTTAGTTTCCCATCGCGTCAAATTACATATAGCGTAAGAACCAAGCCAGTCCACAAAATTGCACCAAACGAATACAAAGTATGTAATAAAAAACAATATACCCACATTATAAAGCACCAACTGAACACATGCACCTTGAACCCTGCGTTTCTCATCTCTCTTTCAAAATAAGCACATAATTTCTGGCATGTCTTGCCTAAGTCTGAGGCTTCCACCTGCTAGAAAGATATGGAAGAACCTCACCTCCAAATTGCAAAGCAAAATTCACAAGATCCAGAGGTCTAAAGCCATCTTGAAATCCCGAACCCAGATCAAGAAAACCACTACTGGTGTTGTTTCTACCTCCCTTTCCACTAAGCAACGTTTTAAACGCAAAAGAAAACTTGTCCATTCATACCAAGCCAACCAATTTTACAACCATCATCAATACTTGTTCGAGAAAAAAACTACACCTATATACGTAGACAAACTCTTCAAAGAGCCTATCACTGGGCTGGTGGAACCTGCAAAGCCAGAGCTAACAAAGCGTCCAATAAGAGCAAAGAATAACAAGCTCTTTGATCACCCGGCTGCAGTGCCAGGAGCTAGCAAAGGTGGCAGCTTGGCCGAAAAAGCTTGTGCAGGGGATGATATATGGGAGTCAATGGGATTAGCCTCGCCTCAAATGCACGGAATAGATGAAAGAGCAGAGGAGTTTATTGTGAGATTCCGAGCTGAAATGAAGGTTCAGGAGATGTTGGCACGTAATTTGTAGCGTATGCTAGTTTGTTTATCTTTCTTTTGTTTTTAACCAAAGATTTTAATAAACAGTGTTCTGGGGGAGACACTATGAAATGAGGGAACATTAGGTGATGTATAGATTGTACAGTTGGAATATTTAAAGTAATCATGGGTGTTTGTTACTATTGTTTAAACAACTATTTTTAGTATTTAAATAATATTACACATATTTTTACACACTTTTTCATCAACATGTATTTTCATAAAACAACAACATAACTAAAAATCTCTTACCTAACGGGTCATCAGTTTACTCAAATATATTTCATATGAATTCCTAGTCCTATTTTGATTTTGTTCTAGATCGAGAGGTTGGGTCTATGGTAAGTATCTTTTACAAAAAATGACATGTTGTAAATCCGAGTTCATAGTTAGTCTTTTAAAACAAAAACAAAAATAAGTAAGGTTGCCTACCAATCAATTCTCTCGTACTCACAAAAATGACGGAAGCTTTGTGTTGCATACAACCTTTATTTGGATTAAGAAAAAAAAAGGGAAAACATAAGTGAAACTTGAGTTTTGGGACTCGCACTGTCCTATCCAACTAATTCATTTTCTTGGATGCTCAGAAGAGTACAAACTGTTTTCAACCCTAGGTTCCTTCGTTGACTTCTATTAGGAATACAATTAGGCTTGAATGCTTATTGAAGATTCAAGTGAGTTCTTGGTCTAAAATGATTAAGCATGTGCTTCAAAAAAACATAAACATGATTAATGTGTTAGATATGCATAAGCCATAACTAACCCTATCTTCTTGCTAGTAACTAACCCTACATGTGCCAAACTTGTAATCTGATCTAACCGAGTTCATCACTGATTAACCAATATTGTTCCATATTCACTGTAGTGAGGAGGAGTTGTGACAGAAGTTTTGAAGCCATTGGACAAAGCAATAATGATTGGAATTCTAATATGGGGTGGGACTACTAATCGGACTATTCTAGGTGCTGATCGGCAATCCCTTGAAACTCGAGTTTCTCTTGTTTTTTCGCCTTCTCGTGCACTCCTAACAACTCTTACCTCCACGCTTCACAATCTCCATCTCCACTAGCAATTATTAAGGACGCCAAAGTGCCAAACCATCCAACCCTCCACTGTGGAGGCAACACAAGGATGCTGGATATCTCTAGAACCAAGTTGCTTCTTTCAGAGAATTTGGTTGGTCAGGCAGAAAATAACAATATTGAGGACTCAGAATGTTCTCGGGCATTATGCATATGAGATCCCCTAGTCAAATTAGAGGGCTTATCTCAGGAGAATCCTCTAACCATAACTCTGATGTCGTTGAGGGGACACTGCAGGGATTAAATGGTTTTATTTTTTTAGTTTTTAAAAATAATTATAAATAAATAAAATCCTTATTAAGTAGTAAAAGAAGTTAAACGCAGAATTTATAATACAAAACATGATTTGGTTAAAATGAAATGGTATAAAAATCTTAAATGAGAGTGAGAAAAATAAGAGCGCTGTAGAGTTGGTTATTTGTATTTTTGAAAATCAAATGATCTAAAACTATAAATACTAGTAGTAGCTCTGCGCGTTATGCGTAATAATTTTTTTTAGGATAGTCTTATTACTATTCATATTTGTAATGTTATTATGACTTAAGCTGTGTTATATATGTATCACCATTAATATATAGTAGGAATGTAGGATTCATGCTAATAGGATCTTTTTTTTTTCATGAAACTGTATTTTTTTATTAGAGATTACTATTTGAAACAAAATGAGGATAATTTATAGTAGAATTGTTTTTTTTTTTGGAAATATTAATTCTACCATACTCGGTTGACTAATTTATACATTTTAAAGTCAATTGAACACATTTTACATGTTACATGTAATTCCTTGTTTCGATAAGGGTAAGGACATTCACAATCCCAATTATCCACTCCAATATTTTTGCATGCTTGGTTTTGTAGGATGTGAAATGTGTTTGTTCCAAAAGTTGTATATTGAAGGATTTGTCGATAGTTTTGGAGTAGTTGTTTTCCATCTGGTTGATTTAGAATCGATAATAGTAGTTGTATTCCCTTGTTATATAATTCACATAACAGTGCAAGTGCTAGTCTATATTTTGCTCTTTTGTCCCCTTTTATGTTGGCTTGAAGAAGGATTTCTTTTTCCCCTTCTAGTTTAATCTTATACAAAATATTTGCGATCATGTTGTATGCTCATTTTGTGATTGTGTAGTTGTATGATGTTTTTAGTTTGTAATTCTTAAGTTGTTTAAGATTGTAATTTATAGTGTTGTGTGTATTTTAAGTTGTTTTAAGCCCAAGTCTTATAGAATTTAATAAAATTTTCAATTATAGTTGACGTTTAATGATTTTCTCAATAAAGCCCAAGCCAAATAGTCTTTCACTCTACAATACCTATTCAATTGCCACTTTTCTTAAAAAATCAAAAGAAAATATATATGAACTATCAAAAGTCTCTTATAATTAAATTATTAATAATATTGAAATAGCATAAACAATCATTAATATCCAATTCTTTGGCTCTTCCTCTGTCTATTTAACTGAATTACTTCTTCATACCTATTCAATTGCCACTTTCCTTAAAAAAAATCAAAATACAATATATCTAAACTATCAAAAATCCTATAGAATTTAATTATAAATAATTTTGAAGTAGTTGAAAAGTTATTAATATCCACATTAGTTAATTTACCTTTATATGGTAAAAGGTGAAATAAAATGTTGGAAAATGGGATTTTATGTAATTTATATTATTACCGGAACCGGAAGACATTTCCTTGGTAGCTATGTATTTTTTTTTTCCTAATGCATTGTAACATTTCATGAGAACATGTTATGTGGATTGTAGGGACCCGGTTCGGGCGCCTCCCTCCTGGGAATGGGCAGACCCGAGCCCAGGCAACCCCTGTAAAATAAATTTGTAGAGCATGGGTAGAAGGACTAGGCATTAACGAAAGATACAACAGTCGACGTGGGTTTACAAGATCAATAACTAGAATTTGGCTAAGTGTTCTAAGGAAAAGTTCGTCCTCGGCTCAATCCGAGGAGCTCTTTCCTTAGAACTAACGAATACAAGGATTCTCCCCTAACACCCTGAAAACCCCTTAACTTCCCAACCCTAAGGGCCAACCGCTTAACTTTGAGGATTCAATCTATTATATAGTCTTGTTCAGTTGATCTCTGCCGTCCACTTGTCGGCCATCTGAACTTGTGTCTGAGGGCTCGTCCCATCAGCCGCCTCTGCAGGCTTTTTGTTAGTTGAAGTAACCAAGGCATCACTGTTCGCTGGTCAATTCACCATTAATGTGGCCAGAATGTTGGTGGCGCACATTTAATGGGTGGATGACAGCTTCCTTTCTTCAATGTTAGCATGCCGAGGACGTGGGCATCCTCGGCGAAGTTCCTTGACTTGGGCCTTTCCCATTCATCCTTTGATTCTGCACTCTCCTTGGCATAGGCCTTGGGCTCGATATGGAGTGGGCCGGGGTTGCCAAATATTTGGGCCCCACAATAGCCCCTCAAAATTCTGTTGTCCGGCCTCTCAGGCGGGGAGGAGGATTTTGATGCTCTCAGGTCCTTATCCTGGCCTAGCGAGCCTTGTCTTTCTGTCAGTGTCAAAATCCTTTCAACTGCCCAAGGGACGTTCCTGGTGTTTCGGAATTTGGAGCGTGCCTTCATTAAATTTCGGCAGCTCTGTGTCCTCTACGTTCAATGGTGTGATGATGAATGGACGGTAGGGATACTTCTGATTCATTGGGCGGGAAAACCCGTGCGGTTACTCTTAATTGGGGGTATATATATCCAATTGAACTGATTTGCCCCTTCACTTTTGCATTCAAGAGACCTTGCGCATATACTTCGAATTCGGTCATATCTCCAACTGTACTTGCGACTTCCTTTAGCACAAAAAGCTTGCCCGAGGAGCTTTTCCTCATTTCTGTAAGTCCTCTTCTCTCTTTAATTCGTACTGTTCGCCTAAGTTCCCTTTAGTTCTTTAGGATGGGTAGGCTTAAGAAGGTAGTTGAGTCTGAGGAGTCAATGGACAAATTTGTCGCTGACTATAGGATCCTCGATACAGTGGGTTTGAGGTACTATGCAGAAGGGGAATGGAGTACGAGGAGGAAAGAGGGTGAGGTGGCGATCCCTATAATTGCCTTTCTTGAGGGTGGTATGAGGATTCCCATGGGGCCGGTGATGAGGGACTATCTTAGGCACTTCGGCTTATCTCCCACCCAGTGTGCCATTAATGTATTTAGAATCTTAGGCTGTGTGGATGCCTTGAATGAGAAGATGGTGCTGGGGCTAACCCATCATGATGTAAACTGGTGCTATAACCTCCAGCGCTTGAGAGGGAAGTCTTATTACATGAAGATGAGGGACGATAGGGTCCGGCTCATCCAGTGCCTCCCTGAGTCCAGCAAGGGCTTGAACAAAGACTTCCTCATTGTGTTTGGAGAGTGGCACGAGGGCATTCATTGTCCAACAGTGGAGGGTACACCAGGTGGGGCATTCAGACTAGGAGAGGGTCTGAGCTTTTGTGTTTTAGCGCTCCGCTTTGCTTGGTTTTTGACAGGAACTTGCTTTCTTTTATGCAGATCTGCGCACTTTTGAGCGTCACTTCGGCTTGGTCAATAAGGAGAACTTGGAGAAGGTGTTGAGGTCGGAGATCTTTGTGAATAAAGCCGACAATCGAGTTAGTGCCGCCCACGTAATCCTAGGATACGACCCGATCCAAAAATCATTCCCGGCTCCAAAGTACATGATCCGAGCTAAAGATCCTCAGCTGCACAACATCATTGTAGTCGAGCACGAATTTCTGATCCCCGAAGGGTCTCCCATTCTTGAGGGTGTACCGTTGGTAGGTACTTCTTCATCAGCTCAAGCTGCCGAGGCTGAAGGGGGAGAGCTAGAGGAAGAGGAAGTTGCTGACTCAGGTCCGTCCGAGGATGAGTTTGGCGTGTTCGACCAATTCCATTTGCCTGAGGACCCTTTTGGCGATTTGGGTGACACCAGCTTGATTGAAGCGGACTTTCTATCCGAAAAAGCCTCTCCCCGATCGAGGATGAGTTTCAAAAAGCGACCCCAGGAGAGCTTGCTGGCCCTGATTGAGGGGTAGCCGGGGAAGGACGCACCGGGAAAGTCTCCTCCTAAGTTTTCTCCTCCCCCACCCCAACAGAGTCCACCATCCGGGTCCAAGCCCACTAGCCCCCTGCAGAAGAAGGACAAAGGCAAGAGGCCTAGGGGGGCGAAGAGTCTGATCCATCCTAAGGTGATGGCGGCGCTCGGCAGACATCGAAATAGCCGAGGGTTGGGCGCCAAGGCCAGGAGAAACAGGCTGCCATCCAGGCCGGGGCCTAGGCTTGGCTTCTTACCCCCATGCTCCATGGGAAGCCTCTGACGGACGATGCCTCCCTTAGGGACCCTCAAGGGGGCGAGGGTGCGTTCGTAGCTGATGCATTGGGAAGGTCCTTGCTACTCCCTGCAGACATGGCCCAGCTGGAGGCTCTGAGGAGCAAGGAGGTCTTCCTCGGCCTCAAACAGTACTTGGGCATGGTAAGTTTCATGATTGCTTGTGACTCTCTTGACTTCCTGTTTCCTGGCTCCTTATCTGTTGTGTATGGGTTTCAATTTGGCAGGCTATCCAGGCTACTTTTAGGTTGGAGGATATGACCAATAGCTAAAGCAAGGTTGCGGGCTCGGAGCGTAAAAAGCTGTTGGACGCTGTGTAGACCCTCAACGCCTCCAAGGATGATCTTCAAAAGGCGACGGACCAATTGGAGGAGATGAGGAAGGCTCAAGACATTGCTGAGTCGGCCCTTTTTGCCGCTGAAAAACTGGCCCTAGACCAAACGGACCGCCTGCTCCAGGCAGAGGATCAGCTGAGGGTCGTCAAAGAGGAGATTGCGACCCTGGAAAAGATGGTGCTCAAGGCAGAGGGGGCCAGAGGCGCTGCGGAGTCTGCCAGGGATGAGGCTCTGAGGGCCAAGGAAGAGGCTGAGTCTGTCAGGGCCGAGGCTGAGGCCTCCAAAGGCAGGGCTGTGCAGGAGGCCTATGAGGCAGGGGTGACTGAAACAGAAGACAACCTTAGAGCCCAAGTGCCGGAGGTGTGCAGACTTTACTGCTCCTAGATTTGGAATAAGACCCTTAAACAAGTTAGGGTTGAGGTCTCGTCCGACTTGTGGAAGGTGGAGAATGTATATTATCCCTTTGCTATTCACGAGGCTGCCCTTCCAAGTTCTAAGACCGAGGTGGCTGTCGAGGGAGTTGGGGTTATTTCTGAGGAAGACGTCCCAGCTGCCATCACTTCGGGCGAGCCCACTAAAGAAGTTGATCTTCTTGGGGCCGTTGAGACAAGAAAGGGTCCTACTGCTGATGCGCATTGGGAGGCTGCGGACCCCTTAGCTGATGTCCAAGCCCCTCTTGTTGAGGAGATATCTCATCCAGTTGATCCTTCCTAGGCTGTGATCCTAAGCGAGGGTTATCAGGATCCAGAGACTTCTTCTGCCCCGCCTCCTGAAGGAGGAGCTGAGATAGGGCCGAAAGAATGATCCTCCGTTGCGCCTTTGCCTTGTTTTTCTTCTCTCTTTTTATTTATTTATTTATTTTTTAGTATTGTAATGGCACATTTGCCTTGTATAACTTTTTTAAAGATTCAGTAAAGTGCACATTTTATTTCCTTTTATCCGTTTTGCTTGTATTATATATATATATATATATATATATATTACTTGCACGATTCTAGCTTTAATTGTGCTTCAGCCGACTACATTGGTCATTGTCCCTTGCAGTGCTCATTCCTAGTACTAAAGTGGTCAGCCTCGTCGTAAGTTTGGTCCCGCGGTCAATACAAGACCTTGGTTCTGTCCAGTGCTTAGATCCTCCTAAAGTGACTAGTTTCTCCATAGGTTTGAGTCCTTGGACCATGCAAGACCTTGATTCTGTCTAGTACTTGGATTCTCTTGAAGCAACTAGTTTTCCCATAGGTTTGACGCCGAGGAACATACAAGACCTTGGCTCTGCCTAACACTAGGTATTTCATGGGGGGGGGGGGGATGGTTTCTCCATTGGCTTGAGTCTTCTGAAGTAACTAGTTTCCCCATAGGTTTGAGTCCGAGGACTATGCAAGACCTAGGTTCTGTCTAGTACTTAGTTCTTCTTTAGTAGTTAGTTTCCCTAGAGGCTTGAGTCCGAGGACTATGCAAGATCTTAGTTCTGTCTAACACTTGTCTTCTGAGGTAACTAGTTTCCCCGTAGGTTTGAGTCCGAGGACTATGCAAGACCTAGGTTCTATCTAGTACCTAGTTCTTCTTGAGTAGTTAGTTTCCCCAAAGGCTTGAGTTCGAGGACCATGTAAGGCATTGGTTCTGTCTAACACTTGTCTTCTGAGGTAACTAGTTTCCCCGTAGGTTTGAGTCCGAGGACTATACAAGACCTAGGTTCTGTCTAGTACCTAGTTTTTCTTTAGTAGTTAGTTTCTCCAGAGGCTTGAGTCCGAGGACCATGCAAAGCCTTGGTTTTGTTTAACACTTGTCTTCTGAAGTAGCTAGTTTCCCCATAGGTTTGAGTTTGAGTCCGAGGACTATACAAAACCTAGGTTCTGTCTAATACCTAGTTCTTCTTTAGTAGTTAGTTTCCCTAGAGGTTTGAGTCCGAGGACCATGCAAGACCTTGGTTCTGTCTAACACTTGTCTTCTGAGGTAACTAGTTTCTCCATAGGTTTGAGTTTGAGGATTATGCAAGACCTAGGTTCTATCTAGTACCTAGTTCTTCTTGAGTAGTTAGTTTCCCCAGAGGCTTGAGTCTGAGGACCATGCAAGGCCTTAGTTCTGTCTAATACTTGTTTTCTGAGGTAACTAGTTTCCCCGTAGGTTTGAGTCCGAGGACTATGCAAGACTTAGGTTCTGTTTAGTACCTAGTTCTTCTTTAGCAGTTAGTTTCCCCAGAGGCTTGAGTCCGAGGACCATGCAAGGCATTGGTTCTATCTAACACTTGTCTTCTGAGGTAACTAGTTTCCCTATAAGTTTGAGTTTGAGGACTATGCAAGACCTAGGTTCTGTCTAGTACCTAGTTCTTCTTAAGTAGTTAGTTTCCCCAGAGGCTTGAGTCTGAGGACCATGCAAGGCCTTGGTTCTGACTAACACTTGTCTTATAAGGTAACTAGTTTCCCGGTAGGTTTGAGTCCGAGGACTATACAAGACTTCTGTCTAGTACCTAGTTCTTCTTTAGCAGTTAGTTTTCCCAGAGGCTTGAGTCCGAGGACCATGCAAGACCTTGGTTCTGTCTAACACTTGTCTTTTGAGGTAACTAGTTTCCCCATAGGTTTGAGTCCGAGGACTATGCAAGACCTAGGTTCTGTCTAGTACCTAGTTCTTCTTGAGTAGTTAGTTTTCCCAGAGGCTTGAGTCCGAGGACCATGCAAGGCCTTGATTCTATTTAACATTTGTCCTCTGAGGTAACTAGTTTCCCCTTAGGTTTGAGTCCGAGGACTATGCAAGACCTAAGTTCTGTCTAGTACCTAGTTCTTCTTGAGTAGTTAGTTTCCCCAAAGGCTTGAGTCCGAGGACCATGCAAGGCCTTGGTTCTGTCTAACACTTGTCTTCTGAGGTAACTAGTTTCCCTATAGGTTTGAGTCCGAGGACTATGCAAGACCTAGGTTCTGTCTAGCACCTAGTTCTTCTTGAGTAGTTAGTTTCCCCAGAGGCTTGAGTCTGAGGGCCATGCAAGGTCTTGGTTCTGTCTAACACTTGTCTTCTGAGGTAACTAGTTTCCCTGTAGGTTTGAGTCCGAGGACTATGCAAGACCTAGGTTCTGTCTAGTACCTAGTTCTTCTTGAGTAGTTAGTTTCCCCAGAGGCTTAAGTCCGAGGACCATGCGAGGCCTTAGTTCTGTCTAACACTTGTCTTTTGAGGTAACTAGTTTCCCGGTAGGTTTGAGTACGAGGATTATGCAAGACCTAGGTTCTGTCTAGTACCTAGTTCTTCATTAGCAGTTAGTTTCCCTAGAGGCTTGAGTCCGAGGACCATGCAAGGCCTTGGTTCTGTCTAACACCTGTCTTTTGAGGTAACTAGTTTCCCCATAGGTTTGAGTCCGAGGACTATGCAAGACCTAGGTTCTATCTAACACTTGTCTTCTGAGGTAACTAGTTTCCCTATAAGTTTGAGTTTGAGGACTATGCAAGACCTAGGTTCTGTCTAGTACCTAGTTCTTCTTAAGTAGTTAGTTTCCCCAGAGGCTTGAGTCTGAGGACCATGCAAGGCCTTGGTTCTGACTAACACTTGTCTTATAAGGTAACTAGTTTCCCGGTAGGTTTGAGTCCGAGGACTATACAAGACTTCTGTCTAGTACCTAGTTCTTCTTTAGCAGTTAGTTTTCCCAGAGGCTTGAGTCCGAGGACCATGCAAGACCTTGGTTCTGTCTAACACTTGTCTTTTGAGGTAACTAGTTTCCCCATAGGTTTGAGTCCGAGGACTATGCAAGACCTAGGTTCTGTCTAGTACCTAGTTCTTCTTGAGTAGTTAGTTTTCCCAGAGGCTTGAGTCCGAGGACCATGCAAGGCCTTGATTCTATTTAACATTTGTCCTCTGAGGTAACTAGTTTCCCCTTAGGTTTGAGTCCGAGGACTATGCAAGACCTAAGTTCTGTCTAGTACCTAGTTCTTCTTGAGTAGTTAGTTTCCCCAAAGGCTTGAGTCCGAGGACCATGCAAGGCCTTGGTTCTGTCTAACACTTGTCTTCTGAGGTAACTAGTTTCCCTATAGGTTTGAGTCCGAGGACTATGCAAGACCTAGGTTCTGTCTAGCACCTAGTTCTTCTTGAGTAGTTAGTTTCCCCAGAGGCTTGAGTCTGAGGGCCATGCAAGGTCTTGGTTCTGTCTAACACTTGTCTTCTGAGGTAACTAGTTTCCCTGTAGGTTTGAGTCCGAGGACTATGCAAGACCTAGGTTCTGTCTAGTACCTAGTTCTTCTTGAGTAGTTAGTTTCCCCAGAGGCTTAAGTCCGAGGACCATGCGAGGCCTTAGTTCTGTCTAACACTTGTCTTTTGAGGTAACTAGTTTCCCGGTAGGTTTGAGTACGAGGATTATGCAAGACCTAGGTTCTGTCTAGTACCTAGTTCTTCATTAGCAGTTAGTTTCCCTAGAGGCTTGAGTCCGAGGACCATGCAAGGCCTTGGTTCTGTCTAACACCTGTCTTTTGAGGTAACTAGTTTCCCCATAGGTTTGAGTCCGAGGACTATGCAAGACCTAGGTTCTGTCTAGTACCTAGTTCTTCTTGAATAGTTAGTTTCCTCAGAGGCTTAACTCCGAGAACTATACAAGGCCTTGGTTCTGTCTAACACTTGTCTTCTGAGGTAACTAGTTTCCCCGTAGGTTTGAGTCCGAGGACTATATAAGACCTAGGTTCTGTCTAGTACCTAGTTCTTCTTTAGTGGTTGGAGCTAGGGAGCTTATCCTTAGCGTTGGGGAGTCCGCTCTTAGAGTGGTAGCGGCCTTGAGCTTACTCCGTGGAGGGGGGACCGTTCTTTAGTCTAGCCCCTTCGTTCAGCGTGCCACTTCTGGTTACGAGGCGCCTTTTGGGCTATTCGAGTAACGCGTTTGACACTTCGGTTTGCAAGGCTGCTCCTCATTAATATCCTTGCGAATTTACGAGGATCTAGCGCTGATAAGCTCCTTGGAAATTGGGTGGAGTTAATACTTTCGGTAATTTCTCCTTAGGATTCTGTGCGGGTTGGCTTTCACCAATTTTTGCCTTCTATATAAGGCATTTTGGGGTGATCCTTTCTTCAATTCTCACAAACACTTGAGCTCAAATCTCACAAACACTTCATTTTCTAGGCATCTTAAGGGTTTTGCCAGAATAGTAGCTTGTGCCTCACTAGATGAAGTGGCCCTAGGAAAGGGCAGTGACCAAGAAGCCGAGCCCCCTTCAAGAGCCGAGGATGCCACTTCGATTCTGGTCGACACAATGGAGGTGGGGTAGGCGGAGGCCGAAGATCCTTCTTTTTTTCAACCTAGCTAGAGATGAGACTCTCCTTGCTGTTTGGAGGGGGATCCAAAAGGAACGTAACGTCCCTCCTCCGTGTGCGAATGTACCGACCTTCCAAGCTTGTAGTGATTCGCCAGCTCCCAGTTGTCGTGAGATTGGGAGGGAAACCAGGAGGAACTTGAGGTGACACCATCAGGCGCCGCGCCTTCTTCTTCCTTGTCTTTCAAGGCGCCATAAGTGTTGGTTGGGGAGCTGTGGACGCTCTTAAAATAGGCCTGTCTCCACCTCTCCCTCCAACACTTGGCTAGGCTTTAAAACATGTCTGCCTAGGCCCCTCTTTTATTTTCTTTCCTTTTAGCTTCAGCACAAGCCTGTTTGGGCATTTACCTTTGTAATTAGCTTTAGAACAAGCCTGTTTGTTGTAAAATGTAACTTCTCTTCAATTAATAAAAAAAGTAGCCCCATTTCATTTCTTTTACTTCTTGCATTTTTTCGCTTCTTTGTGGTGATTGCCTTCTGGATGAGTATGTTGCCATTGTTTGTGTTGTTTTTTTTTTTTTTTTTAAGAACTTGAAGGAAGTGTTGTTCTTGATCTTTCCACACCAACCGTCGCATTTGTTAATGCACAAGTCCTTCCCACAGACGGCGCTAATTGTAGGGACTCGGTTCGGGCGCCTCCCTCTTGGGGATGGGCAAACTCAAGCCCAAGCAAACCCTGTACAATAAATTTGTAGAGCGTGGGTAGAAGAACTAGGCATTAACGAAAGATACAACAGTCGACGTGGGTTTACAAGATCAATAACTGGAATTTGGCTAAGTGTTCTAAGGAAAAGTTAGTCCTCGGCCCAGTCCGAGGAGCTCTTTCCTTAGAACTAACGAATACAAGGATTCTCCTCTAACACCCTGAAAACCCCTTAACTTCCCAACCCTAAGGGCCAACCGCTTAACTTTGAGGATTCAATCTATTATATAGTCTTGTTCAGTTGATCTCTGCTGTCCACTTGTCGGTCATCTGAACTTGTGTCTGAGGGCTCGTCCCATCAGCCGCCTCTGCAGGCTTTGTGTTAGTTGAAGTAACCAAGGCATCACTGTTCGCTGGTCAATTCACCATTAATGTGGCCAGAATGTTGGTGGCGCACATTTAATGGGTGGATGACAGCTTCCTTTCTTCAATGTTGGCCTGCCGAGGACGTGGGCATCCTCGACGAAGTTCCTTGACTTGGGTCTCTCCTACTCATCCTCGAATTCTGCACTCTCCTTGGCATGGGCCTTGAGCTTGATATAGAGTGGGCCGGGGTTGCCAAATATTTGGGCCCCACAATGTGGATTATATATATATATTTGAATTTAAGTGCTTCCAAAAACTGTGTAAATTTCAAGTAGCAATTAAAAAAAAAATTGATGTTGTATGTTCATGCTTTGATTGTGTAGTTCTATTATGGATTTGGGTTGTAATTTATATATAATTTAATAGATTTGAAGGATATAGTTGAATTTAAATGTTGAATAAAATGAACCAAGATTATATTTTAATTGTTAAATAATGAAGTTTTTATTTCTGCATAAATTAGTAAATTTCATAGAATAGTAGTAACCACAGTTACCAGTTAGTATTGATGTGATTCATTATTTTTCTATATTTTACAATTTATTTTTATTAGTGCTAGTGTTTAATTGGATACCTAATGTGCATGAAATATATATAATAAAATACTCTCATATATGCATTTTTAGTTGCATGTTTATGCTATTTTGTGGTTGATTATAAGTTGTCTTTGTTTTATAGGTAATAAATGATTTACATGCTAAAGAGAATTGGTGGAAGAAGAAAATGAAGAAAAAGAGGTCCACGCCTATTGACTCAAAGCCAACATGAAGAGAAGAAGGACTTGGAGACTCGTAGGGGTGGCAAAATTGGATACAATTTGCGAATCCGACACAACATGACATGAAATTAGCAGGTTATGGGTTGTAGCTTAATGGATTCGTGTCATATCCGAGTTGACATGATTGACCCATTTAATAAATGGGTTGGGTTAGTGTTTAACATATGGAACTCGTTTGACCCGTTTAATTAAATGACATTTTACTAATATACTCTTAATGTTCAATTAGCGTATAAAACACTACGAACGTTTAGACCCCAATTACAAAATTATCAATTCGAGCTTAATGTCAAACAATAAATGTGTGGAACATGAACATAAGCTAATAACCGAATTGATAAACAATCTAAATCATAAATAATCACAATCACAGCAGTAATTAAATGGTAAAGATAAAAGGGAAGAGAGATGCAAACACAAGGACAACACTCGATGTGTTATCGAAGAGGAAACCGAAGCCCTTGGCGTAAAACCTCTCCGCCGCCTTCCAAGCGGTCAACAATCCACTAGAAAATGTAGTTGGGATACATGAACAGCAATAGACCCTCCAAGCCTAATCTACCCGATGTACCTAAACCCTCCAAGCTTCTTGCTCCAATGAGGTTGCACTGAACCTTTTTCTTTTCTAGCTTACCGGATTCCGTTATAGCCCATAGCATCAACCAATATAAATTGGTCCCTTCCTAATTGCTTCCCAAAGCACCAAATAAATATTCTCACAGATATGGGTATGGTGTGAAAATAATTTGGCTAAGAACCTCTCAAGGATGTAACAATGGAGAGGAAGAGAGTAGAGGAATTTGAAGAGTCTCTTAAGTGAAGATTGTGGATGAATCAATCTTGTTTTTTTTAGGGTTTCTTTCTCAAAATTCTCTCTGGAAGCTCTCTACATTTTGAAGGTATAATGGTCTATATATAGTGGTGTGTGTTTGGAATGCGAAGAGTCAGTTTTTTCAAAACAAAGTTGGCTGGCGACTTGGCCTCGCGACTTGACTGAGTCGCGAGTTCAAGCTGTGAGGTAACTGCATTGCCAGTCTGGACTTTTTGTCTTGTAGTGTAACAGCTGGCATGACGCTTTAGCTTCTCGCATGCTTGACACGTGACCTTCATCTGGCGGCTTGCCAGTCGCGAGCCACCCGCAAGTTGTAGTCACGAGTCCCTGCATCTTTGTACAAACTTGAACATTTCTTCACACTCTCTCACACACTACCCTTACATGAATTCCACCTAAATACAAGGTTACTAATTGCTAAAATACAAGCAAATTTGGCATGGAATAAAGCCAATAAGATGGTTGATTAAATTTAACCTTACATAGTCATCAAATCCTAGGTACATAAACTTATTGGTTGTTGTGATTTATTTTCTTTAACATATTATGATTGATTATTTGTGATATTTAGATTTGTTTTAGTTTTGAATGATTATTTGTGATGCAATTACTCATTAGTTTTGAATTTTATATTAAAAATATTTATTTGTTTGTTTTTTCATAAATATATTTTTTCATTTTGATAAAATCTGATAAATAGGTCGACAAGACTGACCTGTTTAATAAATGAGTCGTGTTAGGGTTGAGGAATCTTGACTTGTTTAATAAATATATTGGGTTAGTGTTGATTTATATAATCAGATACTCAAGAGTTGATACGACATGAACCTGATATGCGAACACAAATTGCCACCATAGAGACACGTGAAAGAGTTAAAGAAAAAGAAATAAAATAATAACAATAGAAGTGCTTTCGTGGGACTAAGAGATATATAGTGGGCTTGGGGTTTTAATTGCTCTTTGTTAACTTGGGCTTCTCTCTTGGGCTAGTCTTTGGTTTTGGCTGGGTACAACTTGAAGCATAGAGTGTGGCTTACAATCCTAGTTTCACTTGAAGCGTAGCGTGTGGTTTCCTTTATGTCTTTTCTTTAGCATTGTGATTATTTCTTTCTTTATTTTATTTGTTTAGTTTAAAGTTTAGTATTTTATTCTTGTGTTTTATTTCAATTACTATGAATAGCTAAATTTAGGGTTGAGGATGAAACCTTGTTAATGATTATTAGTAATATTTATGTGATTTGATTTTTCCCACAATAATTGTTTTTTTAATGATTTAAATTGTTCTTGCTTTATAATAATTGACTAAGATGAGATTCTAGATATGAGTTCAATCATGTTTTTCTCATGATATAGGATTTGTCTTAATTAATTGAATGTTTGGTTTTTTATTTCTTGATTTTAAATTGGATATCTCTTATGATTTATTTGGCTGCGGATACAATTGATGATTTGATTTTATACCTAGGAAGTGAAGAAGAGCATGCAATTCTCCATGGTAGCAAGATTGATTTCTAAATTATCATGTAGTGGTTGGGAAAAATTAATGATTATAAATATATGCTGATATGAATTAACAAGGAGGATTCCAAAATCTTAATCTTTCTCTAGATTATTTACATCTTTTTACTGTTTTATGTTATATCTTTGCTTAGTTTAATTATTTGTTTAGTTAATTTAATTTCAAAACAACCAATTTTTATTAAACTAGATTAGGATTAATTTGGTTAAGGTTTAATTAATTTTCCTACATTTATTCAAGTCCCTGTAGGTTTGAACTCGTTCTTGTCAAACTATACTTCAATACGGTTTGTACACTTGTGAGTACTTTAAAATTTCACAATAATACCCTTAGTTCACGTACCTCCTGGGGTATATAATTTTTCTGCTTTATTTATTTGTTATTTTAATGATAATTAAAGTAGGTAGAAGTTAAGAATGTAGGTAGTATAATTTGTATAAGTTTCAATTTTTCAAAAAGTTTTTATTATTAATGGAGCTAATACTTTTATTTGATTGTTTTGACACAATATGAATTCCTATGTCGGAATTCCCTTCCAGTTATAGTCGTCCAGCTTTAGTTGAAATGCAAATGTTTTTCCAATGTGCTTTTCTATTATCATTAAGTAGATTGAAATTTGCATTCATCCGATAAAATATTGAATGTAATTTAGCATATTTTTGTCAAAGTAAATGAAAGATATATCATATATGCTAATTGTATGGTCTTACAATTACACATTTGTTTGATTGTTCTCTGGCAATTATTTGTAGTAATTTTTCAGCTTCTTTATCAAACAAATAAATACAGCACACTCTATTCCATCATCAACATTAAGATGAATTCTATACCTGCATGTATAAATATCTAATATGATTAAATTTTTTTATTAAAAGATTTACTTTTATGTTTACATATATTGTATGATTGTAAAATTGATAATTTATATTTTACCTAGGAATTGGAAAATCAGAGTTACTTTTGCAATGGTTGCACCAAAAGTCATTTTCAAATTTAACTTTTTTGTTGCACTTTGCGCGATTTTCCTTCTATTTTTTGTGATCTTTTTTCAAGCAGTATTTCCTCCTTGAATTGTAGAGGAATTCCTTCAATTCAAGTATTTTCCCATTTCTTTCATGATTGAAGATTAAAATTAAAACATAGTTAACAATTATTGGATATGAAGGTTGTTACTGTACTAAATTAACATATTAGGATTATTTTTAAAAAATAATTGATTAGAGTAAATCAACAATCAAAAAGAACAAAAAAAAAAAAAAAATCTTAAAAAAAAAATTTAATCGCATCAACCAAAAATAGAGTTCTAAAGAATACAAAAATTTATCAACCTAAAGCAGAGATGAAAGAAAAATAAAAAAAATCAACCAAAAAATTGAGAGAGAGAGAGAGAGAGAGAGAGAGAGAGAGAGAGAGAAATAACATTTTTGTGAGGAAAAATTTTGCAAATAATAGAAGAAAGAATGAAAAAATTATAGTAAAATTGTGTGAATAAGAAAAGATAAAATATGAGAAGATGAAGGGAAGAGTAAATAGTTGTATTAAAGTAGAGGGTAATGGATTAATGTATTTGTAGGGTCTGGGTTTGAGCACTTCTAGTTTTGGATGAGTGGACTCAAACCCAACTAGCCCGATACAATGAATTTGTAGAGAGTGGGCCAAAGAACTAGGCTTTAGTACATGGACAACAGTTAATATGGCGTTCACAGCAATTGAACAGAAATAAAATGAGATTTAGAAAGTTTGTCCTCGGCACAATCCGAGGAGCTTTGCTCTCATAATTAATAAGTAGGAATCGTTACAGGAATCCCCCCCGCTTCTATGGGGGGTTTCTCTTATTATATAGTCCTCTTTCATTGATCTCTGCCTTCTACTTGTTGATCATTCAAGCCTATACCTGAGTGCCTGTCCCATTAGTCACCTTTCTAGACCTCCTGTGAGTTGCAGCAACCAAGACAGCACTGTTCAGAGGTCATTTCCTCATTAATGTGGCCGGAATATTAGTTACGAGCATTTAATGTGGAGGTGACAGTTTTTCCTTGAATTGCTCCTCCACCGCGCTCCCATGACTGATCCATGGTACCTGTCCTTTCCCTTGGGATGTCCTGGGAGACTGCCTTTGATAGCACGCCGCTCTTCCCCTTAGTGATCTTGGTTGGCCGAGGACGAGGCCCCTGATGGCGTACTGCCTTTCCCACGTATGATCTCGGCTGGCCGAGGACAGGAACCTTCTCGGCAATGTCCCTTGGCAACTTAGGCTCTCCTTGTTCATTCTCGGGCGCTGCTTCCTTCTAGGCGTAGGCCTTGGGCTTAATATGAAGTGGGTTGGGGCTGCCGAATTCTTGGACCCCACAATAACCCCTAAAAATCCTGATGTCCGGTTCCTTGGTCGGGGAGGAGGGTTTTGATATCCTCGGGCCTATATCCTCATGCCAAAGCCCTTTTACTTGCCCAAGGCGCGTTCCCAGCGCTTCGATATAGGGAGCGTGCTCGCATTAAATTCTGGCGACTCTGTGCTTCCCATGTTCAACGTTATGATGATAATCAAACAGTGGGGATCTTTTTGACTTAATGGGCGGGAAAACCCACACGGTTGCTCTTAATTGGGGGTATAAATAACCATTTGAACCGATTTGCCTCATAACTTTTGCATTCAAGAGCTCTTGCGCACATACTCTAAACTTGGTCAAGTTTTCAATCGATCTTACGTCTCTTTTCAGCATAAAAAGCCTGTTCGAGGAGCTTTTCCTCATTTCTGTTAGTTTTCTTCTCTTTCTGACTCATATTTTCTCCCGTTTGAGTTTCTTTTCCTCTTATCTCTCTCTCTCTTTCGCTTTTCCCTAAGTCATTTAGTCGCTCTTTAGGATGGGTAGGTTTAAGAAGTTGGTTGAGTCTGAGGAGGCGATGGAAAAATTCATCGCCGATTATAGGATACCTAGTAACGTGGGTCTGAGGTATTATGAAGAAGGGGAGTGGCTTATTAGGAGGGAGGAGGGTGAAGTAGTGGTTTCTATAATTGCCTTCCTCAAGGGCGGTATGAGAATCCCTATAGGGCCGGTGATGAGGGACTATTTTAGGCACTTTAGACTAGCTCCTACCCAATGCGCCACCAACGTGTTTAGGATCTTGGGTTGTGTGGACGCCTTGAACGAGAAGATGGGGCTGAGGTTAACCTACCACGATATAAACTGGTGCTACAACCTCCAGCACTTAAAGGGTAAGTCCTATTACATGAAGACGAGGGAGGATAGGGTTTGGCTTATCCAATGCCTCCTTGAGTCCAGCAAGGGGCTAAATAAGGGCTTTCTCATCCTGTCCGAGGAGTGGCACGACGGCCTTCACTGCCCGACTGTGGAGGGGACACTAGGTGGGGTACTTAGAGTAGGAGAGGGTCTAATATTTTTTGCCATCATGGCCTGCTTTGTTTGGTTGCTAACAAGAACATGTTCCATTTTCTGCAGATCCACATGCTTTTGAGCGCCATTTTCACTTGGTCAACAAGGCGGATTTGGAAACTGTCCTTAGGGCGGAGATCTTTGTGAACGAGGTTGACAACCAAGTTAGAGCAGCTCACAAGATCCTCGGATACGATCCGATTCAAAAATCTCTCTCGGCACCGAAGTATGTGGTCAAGGCCAAAGATCCTCGACTTTGCAAAATCACTGTAGCCAAGCACGGGTTCGTGCTTCCTGAGGGATCCCCACCTCGGAAGGCATTCCATCGACAGGCCCTTCTTCGTCCAATCAGGCTGTGGAGGGCGAGGGGGACGGTGTGGAGAGAGAAGAAGAAGTCAATCTGCCCGAAGATCTCTCGGGTGACTTTGCCGATCCCAATTTGACCGAAGCAGACATCTTGTCAGAGGGGATTTCTTCTCAGGTCGAAATGGGTTTCAAGAGGAAGCCCTAAACTAGCCTATTCGATCTAACTGAGGGCCAGCCGGGGAAGGATGCTCCGGGAGGGTCTCATTCGAAGCTTCTTCCTTTTCTCCCCAAGTCTCAGCCTGCTCAGACTGAGTCCTCCGCCCAATCCAAGCTTGCCACCAAGGCTTGAGCCCTCTGATCCTAAACAGAAGAAGAATAAAGGCAAACGGCCCATGGGAGCTGATAGATCTCGCCTCTCCCAGGAAGAAGATGAGGCCCGGTGACCTTTGAAACAGTTAAAGACCGGGCAGCAGGGCCGAGATAAAGAAGTTGATACTCGGCCCGAACCTTAAGCTTGGCTCCCTGCGGCAATGCTTCACGGGGCTTCCTTGATGGACAACGCCTCCCTAAGGGGCTTTCAAGGAGGAGAGGGCGCCCATGTGGCCGATGTGTTGGAAAGGTCCTTGCTGCTACCAACTAATATGGCCGAGCTGAAGAACTTGAGGAGGCAGGAGGTGATCCTTAGTCTCAAGGGGTATTGGGCATGGTAAGATCTTTGACACTTGTGCCTTCATTGAATTTTGCTCTTTGGTTCCCAACTTACTATAAGCCTGTTTCAACTTGCAGGCTGTCCAGGCCACATTTAGGTTGGAAGAGGTGTCGAATAACTAGAGTAGGGCCCTGGATAGTGAGCATGATAAACGCCTGGAAGCTACTCGGACTCTTAAGATCTTCGAGTCCGATCTCGCGAAGGCCAGAGAAGACCTTAAGGAGATGACAAGGGCCAGGGACAGCGCCGAAGCAGGCTTAGCGGGCGCTCAAAAGCAGGCTCAGGACCAAACGAGGCGCTTGCTTGAGGCAGAAGAACAACTGACGATTACTAAAGAGCAAATCGTCGAGTTGAAGAAAAAGGCGACTGAGGCAGAGGGAGGCAAGAACGTTGCAGAGTTTGCCCAGGATGAAGCCCTACGGGCTAAGGTAGAGGCGGAGTTTGCCAAGGAGGAGGCTCAGGCCTCTAAGGAGGTGGCCGAGGAGGAGGCTTATGCTTCGGGGGTGTCTGAGATAGAGGCCGCCCTCAAAGCTCAAGTCCCTGGGGTATGCAGGCTCTACTACTTCCAGGTTTGGAATGAGGCCCTCAGACAAGCTGGAGTTGAGGCCTCGTCTGACCTGTGAAAGGTGGAGAATGTGTACTACCCACCGGCCATCAGTGAGGCTGTTCCACCTAACTCCAAGGCTGAGGTGGTCTCTGGGGAAGTTGGTACTGCTCCAAGTGGAGCTGCTTTGGCTATTACCACTTTTGATGAGCCTGCCAAGGAAGCCAAGCATCCCGAGGTAAGTGAGACACAAGAGGGCCCCGACTAGGAAGAGTTCCAAGATGTTGCAAGGCCCTCCTCTGAGACCTAGGCACCTGATGCCGATGAGGCGCCTCTTCCAGCTGATCCTCTGCGGGTTGCTTCCCCACTTGAAGGCCCCAAGGATCCGGAAACCCTTTCTGCCCAGCTCCCCAAGGAAGGGCTTTTATGCTTTTCTTCTTTTTTTGAACATTGTAAAGTGACTTTTGGCTTGAATGTGTAAGGTTTCGTTCTTCACATATGTGCTTACTGTCATTGTGGTGGGTTCTGCTACTTTTATCGCTTGTGATTTGATTGTTAGCTGAACAATCTCCATAGTGGCTTACTTTCTACTTTGAATTAGCAGCTAAAAAATGTTAAGTCCATAGTGATAATTCCCACTTAGACTTTGGTTAATAATTGAGCCTTAATAATATGACTTGCTTTTGCTAAATTGAATATTAAGGGAATGACTTTGCAATATTAACCTTGCACCTCATGAACTGGTTACCATGAATGGTAAAAAAAAAAGAAAATGCTAAGCACGCAGTATTCATGAATATAAGCCTTTAAATCTTAAGATCAAATACCACAATGCAATGTACAAGGGTGCTCATAAGTATGCTCTAAAAATTTACTAACCTTAAGAATGCCCTAAGTGATGCTCATGGGCTTGTGTTTGTTCATATCCTTCATGAAAGTAGTTAGTTTTCCCATAGGTTTGAGTCCGAGGACCATGCAAGACCTTGATTCTGTCTAACACTTAGATTCTTCTTAAAGTAACTAGTTTCCCCATAGGTTTGAGTTTGTAGACCATGTAAGACCTTAGTTCTGTCTAGCACTTAGATTCTTCTTGAAGTAACTAGTTTTCCTATAGGTTTGAGTTCGTGGACCATGCAAGACCTTGGTTCTATCTAGTACTTATATTCTTCTTGAAGTAATTAGTTTCCCCATAGGTTTGAGTCCGAGGACCATGCAAGACCTTGGTTCTGTCTAGTACTTATATTCTTCTTGAAGTAACTATTTTCCCCATAGGTTTGAATCTGTGGACCATGCAAGACCTTGGTTCTATCTAGTACTTATATTCTTCTTGAAGTAACTAGTTTCCCCATAGGTTTGAGTCTGAGGACCATGCAAGATCTTGGTTCTGTCTAGTACTTATATTCTTCTTGAAGTAACTAGTTTCCCCATAGGTTTGAGTCCGAGGATCATGCAAGACCTTAGTTTTCTCTAGTACTTATACTCTTCTTGAAGTAACTAGTTTCCCCATAGGTTTGAATTGAGGACCTTGCAAGACCTTAGTTTTGTTTAGTACTTATATTCTTCTTGAAGTAACTAGTTTCCCCATAGGTTTGAGTTCGAGGACCATGCAAGACCTTGGTTCTGTCTAGTACTTCATCATTGCCGCTTGGGGTGAAGAGACTTGTCCTTAGCGTTGGAAAGCTTGCCCCTAGAGTGATAATGGCCTTGAGTTGGCTTTGCCCAGGGGGGATCCTTCCACAGACTGGGCCCTCAGCCCAACATTGACATAGACATGGGCGGCCTGGCCTTCCATCCCCACGTACGACAATAACCCCAGCGCCTCACTTTTTCGCCACTTCTAACTACAAGGCGTCTTTTGGCTATTCGAGTTACATGCCTGACATTTCAGTACGCGAGGCATGCCCTCATCAATATCTCTGTGGATTAACGTAGATCCAACGACTGGTGGTTTCTTTGGAAATTGGGCGGGGTTAATATCGCTTGTAATTCTTCCTTTGAATTCTGTGCGAATTAAATTCCACCGACCTTTGCCCTCTATATAAGGCGCTCCGGGGGAATCGTTTTCTCGAATTTTACAAATCCTTGAGTTCAATAAGAACTTTAAGTTCTCCACCTTTTAGGCATTTCTAAGGACCTCGCCAAGGTTGTGAACAAGGCCTGGGGGAATGGGATGGCCCTGGATAAGGGCAAGGGCAAGTAAGCCAAGCCTCCTTCAGGAACCGAGAAAGCCGCTCCGACCTTAGATGACGCAGTGGAGGCAAAGGAAACATAGGCCAAAGACGTTCCTTCCTGTTAATCGAATAAGAAAGATGACCCTCGTCCTTCAGCTGAGAGTCGAAGCGGGCGTAGATAACATCTTTCTCCAGTACGCGGATTTGCCTGCCCTTCAAGCTGGTAGTGATTTGCGTCCAGTTTACTTGCCAATGGAGGTTTGTAAGATTGCGAGATGGTTGACGCCCCAGTGTTGCTGCCTCCCATGCTCAATTATCATGAAACTGGGAGAGAATCAATGGAACATCTTGGAATGGGGCCATCAGACGCTTCTGCTTCTTCTCCTTTCTCATCACCGGTACCATCCATACTGGCTCGATCGCTGTTGGTAGCCTTAAAACAAGCCTGCCTCAGCCTTTTTTTTTTTTTTATTTATTTATTTTTTTTTTATAGTTAGCTTTAGAACAAGCCTGCCTAAGCTTCTGTTTTTATAGTTAGCTTTAGAACAAGCATGCCTAAGCCGTTTGGTGTATGATGTACTTTTTATGTACTTTTCCTTTATTTAATAAAGAAGTGGTTGTACTCTTTACTTACTTTACTTTCTGAATACTTTGTTTCTTTGCGATAATTGCTTTATGAGTGAGTGTGTTATTGTTTTCCCCTCCCATAGGACTTGGAGTTGGTGTCGTTGATGGTAACGAGAAATCGTCACCCCAACTTTAACAAAATCGATGGTAGCATTCAACTACTAACTTTAAATGAGCTAACCACGTGGGAACAATCAGGAACATAATCGTGTGCCCTACACCGCAGGCTGCGTGATCATCAAAGAATGTTGCTAGTGCGTGTTGAGTTTCCCGAGGCAGGAGGTCCAAGGACCCGACTCGGTTGAGGTTCCGTTCAACTGCGACAAAAAATTTCAGGATATCAATATGTTCCTTTTCAGCTACCAGACCCACGAGAATTAGCCCCTTGGTAGGGGTATAGGGCGTATACTTGACGTCAGGAGCCCCCAGGACTATCCCTTATTTAGCAATCCTCCCCGTGTAGTCAGCACTTCGAAGTGAATACTTGAGCGGAGGCTGAGCTACGGCAACAACTGCGTGTACACTCTTGAGAATAAAGGGGAAGCTTCTGTTTAGCATGCACTGCTGCCAAAATGACCCTCATCGGGGACCCTTGCTAATGGGAGCTCGATCTTACCATGATTGACCGTTGCACTTACTAACGCACAAGTTCTTCCCATAGACGACGCCAATTGTAGGGTCTGGGTTTGAGCATTTCTAGTTTTGGATGAGTGGACACAAACCCAACTAGCCCAATATAATGAATTTGTAGAGAGTGGGCCAAAGAACTAGGGTTTAGTGCATGGACAACAGTTAATATGGCGTTCATAGCAATCGAATAGAAATAAATTGAGATTTAGAAAGTTTGTCCTCGGCACAGTCCGAAGAGGCTTTGCTCTCATAATTAATAAGTAAGAATCGTTACAGGAATCCCCCCCGCCTCTATGGGGGGTTTCTCTTATTATATAGTCCTCTTTCATTGATCTCTGCCTTCCACTTGTTGATCATCCAAGCCTATATCTGAGTGCCTGTTCCATCAGCCGCCTTTCCAGACCTCCTGTGAGTTGCAACAACCAAGGCAGCACTGTTCAGAGGTCATTTCCTCATTAATGTGGCCGGAATGTCAGTTACGAGCATTTAATGTGGAGGTGATAGTTTTTCCTTGAATTGCTCCTCCACCATTCTCCTATGGCTGATCCATGGTACCTGTCCTTTCCCTTGGGATGTCCTGGGAGGCTGCCTTTGATAGCACGCCACTCTTCCCCTTAGTGATCTTGGTTGGCCGAGGACGAGACCCCTGATGGCTTACTGCCCTTCCCACGTATGATCTCGGTTGGCCGAGGACAGGAACCTCCTCGGCAATGTCCTTTGGCAACTTAGGCCCTCCTTGTTCATTCTCGGACGCTGCTTCCTCCTCGGCGTGGGCTTTGGGCTTAATATGAAGTCGGTTGAGGCTGTCGAATTCTTGGGCCCCACAGTATTAGGATTATTTAAAAAAAAAATTGATTAGAGCAAATCAACAATCAAAGAGAAGAAAAAAAAAATCTTAAAATACAAAATTTAATTACATCAACCAAAAGTAGAGTTCTTAAAAATATAAAAAAAAATTTCAACCTAAAGTAGACATGCAAGAAAAATAAAAATAAAAAATCAGCCAAAAAATTGAGAGAGAGAGAGAGAGAGAGAGAGAGAGAGAGAGAGAGAGAGAGAGAGAAAGAGAGAGAGATAACATTTTTTTGTTAGGGAAATCTATGCAAAGAATGGAAGGACAGAATGACAAATTTATAGTAAAATAGTGTGAATAAGAAAAAACAAAATATGGGAAGATGAAGGAAAATATGAATAATGATATTAAAGTAGAGGGTAGTGGAGAGATGAAAAGGTAAGAGGGTGAGAAAGGTATAGTAAAAGGGTGAAAATAAGAAAATACAAAATAAGGGAAGATGAAGGGAAATATGAAGAGTGATATTAAAGTAGCGGGTAGTGGGAAGATGAAAAGGTAAGAAATGAAGAAAAGTTGGAGAAAGTGTAAATATTAAAAAATATATATAAATGTTAAAAAAAATTATATAAAAATTGAAAAGAAATAGGATAATGATATGGACGTTGATGTAATTCAACTGGAGCGTAGTAATAATAAATCTAACGGTTCAGCTTTTATATATATATATATATATATGGTGATAAATTCATAGTTCTCAGAACCGGATCGGACCGGAAGGTCGGACCGTGAAAACCGTGAACCGGGATGAAAACCGGTTTTTTAAGCCTCAAGAACCGGGCATATGTGGCAATTCCGTGAACCCCTAAAACCGGGGTTGGACCGCAAGAACCGTGCGGTCCAACCCCTTAGCAATTTTTTTTTTTTTTTTTTATAAAAACAAATTAACACAATTATATTCTACTTAATTAAATTATCCATCTCTTACAAGGAATAAAAAAAAATTATAATTAAATCCTTCAAAGATATTCAACTTTACTTCAAAAATTAATCATAAATTTTAATGTTTTCATAGTTATTATTTTATTTTATTAACTTTCTTATTTAATTATTAAATATATTCTTGAAAATCATTAAATTTCCCTCACATATATAGATATATTAGTCAATTTTGCTATTTTTATAAATTTAATATCTATATTTAGGCTTTAATTAATTATTAAATTAATTATGACGTCATCACGGTTCGACCCTGGTTCGACCTCGGTTCGACCTCAAAAACCTTGAACCTCTCCCTTTTACGGTTCAATGAACGGTCCGGGTTTGAAAACCTTGGATAAATTTACCCAAGATCTTGCATCTTTGTTGACTAGATGAAACCCGGTTCAAATTGGTACAAGCTTAATACATATGGATCTTTTTTAGGTAATCCGAGCCATGCTGGGGCAGAGGCCTTATAAGAATATTGGTTAAAGGGTTCTCGAGAGCCGTGGGCATTACCTCTAGTGTTGCACCGGAATCACGGGCTCTTAGAGATGGACTTAATATATCTTTGTGTCTACCTAATCGTCAAGTTGTGAAGATTGAACTGGACGCAAAGATTGCTGTAGACTTTCTAAATAATAAATTCTTCTACGGCTAACAATTTTAATGCTACTATCATCTCTCAATGCAGGAAAAGGCTGAGGAGAATCCTCCAAGTTAAAGTTGCTAACTATTATAATTAAAAAAGCCAACAATGTACTAACATTCATGCCCGTAGTGGCGCTCTGCTCTCTCAAGATTTTATTTTGTTTTCTGAACCACATTCTAATATGTACAATTTACTGCATCTGGATGCTATTGGTACCCTCTATGAACGTTCTGTCCCTTTTGATGGGGGCTAGATGTTTCTTTATTTTATTCTGTTCTCTACCAAAAAAAAAAAAAAAAGGAGTTAATTACGGTTATAGTAACTACTAAAAATGGATTTTCATTAAAAAAAATCGAAATCAAACTTTATAAAAATTAACTTTAAATATATTTATAAGAGAGTTAATAATAATGACAATTATAATAGTTAAGCAAAATATTCTTTTTCTTCTAAAAAAAAAGCAAAATATTCTTTTATTTTATTTTTTAAAATTAGTGTATGTTTTAGGTCGACATGCATTAGGGCCTCCGAAATTGGGCCACTTGGAACTGAAACACAACCCCAGTTCTAATCACGTTTTAAATAGTGGATTCTGAAATTGGACCCCCAAAAGCAAAACTAATATTTAATTTAATACCCATTTCAGGAATCCAAAGTTCCGACTTAATCTATTTTTTCAATAGTGGGTTAGATTAAGCTGGACTTTAATTGAATCCCAATTCATTTAAAAGGAACGTGAACATGTTTGGCCCAAACATTAACTTCCTTTTTATTTATTTATTTATATTTTTTATGATACAAATATTAACTTCCTTAGCTATGTTATCTTGCTGTAGACGACTAAATTTTCTGCACTTGCATTTTTATCTATTTATTATTATATAGAAAGCTTGCATTTTGAATAATCATTGGCATGACCAAAAGGAAATCAATGGCCACGAGGCCCACGACCCACCGAAATCAAGCAAGAAGTATATTCGTGAAAGTGGTAGAGTAGAATTGTTCAAAGTATTTGAACTTGAACTGTAATTCTTGGTCTACTACTTTTTATTTTTTAATTTTTATTTAAGAATGATTCTTAGTCTGCTACTTTTCAAACAGCAGCCACACATGGGTCTAAATAGAAGTTTATAGACAAGGGTATTTTAATTTTTTTTATTAAATATAATTTCATTTAATTATCTAATTATGTTGTATCAATTGTGAAATACAAATTTATGGTTCTATTTCAATGTTGTCACTAAACAGATAAATAGTAATAATTACTCCATGGATTGAGATCAAGTGCAATACCTAAAGTATTGCACTTGATGCAATGCTTATGAATGGTTGAGATTGATAGTTGTAAAAACAACTTTCTATCTCAACTATTGATTCAAAAAAGTGAAGAAAAAAGTTAAAAGATGTAAAAAGTGAAAAAAAAAAAAATTTTGTGAGAGGAAATGAGTGAATTGCACACCGTACAATACCTAGATCTCAATCCTTACTCCATTTCACCTTATACACCTTTTAATAATGATTCTAATTCCTATGTCTTTGAATTGAGCATTTTCGTCCATTAAACAGCTTCATTTTTTCCCTTCAGTTTTCTCTTTATTTTGGAGAGAAAACTTTTTGGTGGACTCCGAGAGAAAATACCTGGACCCTACAATTTATTTTCCTTCCCCCCTTTTTTTTTTTTTTTGGTAAACAGACAATTCAATTAACAACTAAGAAAAAACAACAGGATCAGGACACAACCTGTCAAAATACAACCCATTGAGGTCATCCTCAAAAACATCAAAAATGTCCACAGGCGGACTAAGAAAAGAAGAAAAATCAGCATCTAGAGTGAAGCTCAGCCTAGTAAGACTATCAGCACATCTATTCACTTCTCTGTAGCAATGCTTTATCCGGATCTGTTGGAAGCGAGAGACCAACATCCTACAATCATCCAAGATAGGGGAAATGACATGGTTAACATAAGAAGGATTGCCTAAAACATCCATAATAGCCTTAGCATCTAGTTCAATCATAAGATGAGATATATTGAGGTTACAGCATAACAACAGACCCTCCCTAAGCCCCTACAATTCATCCTCAAAACTGTTAGTTAGCCCAATCCGTTTGCTAAAGCCATTAACCCACTGACCCCTCTCATCTCGAATAATGCCTCCACAACCAGCCATCTTAGTATCACCATTTAAGGCTCCATCCATGTTGAGTTTCTTCCAACCCAACGGTGGTCTCTCCCAACACATCCTCTTCACCACCTTGCCGATCTGCACCCTTGGGGAGGCTACACAATACAAAAATTCAAAGGCCTGGTTCACTATCTCAGCTGCTAACTTCGGGCTTCTATTTTTCCTGCTGAAGACAAACCTATTTCTACTCTTCCAAATATTCCACACAGCAAAGGGAAAGACAATTTTCCAAGGGGGGTTTGTAGCAATTAACTTACCACTCTTTGTACCATTTGATGCAAGCCAAACCTGCAGGTTACTTCTCCAAAAGGCTTGGTCAGTAGCCGTGACACCCAGCTGGTTCCAAACGTGCTTAATTTGAGTGCAATCCCGGAGAGCATGCAAGATAGTCTCCGAACCTCCCTGGGATATGGGACATAGAGTCTCATGAACAACACCTCTTTTTTCAAGGCAAACCTTAACAGCAATGCTATTATGGCCACACAACCACAGGAAAGTTTTGATTCTTGGCAGCGTATTAGCCTTCCAAATCCACCTCACAGGAGAAAGGCAATTGTTTTCCATACCCATAGCAATCCTATAAGCACTATTCAAAACAAACGTACCTTTCGGAGAGTCAGCCAACGCTAACTTGTCAACTTCTCTCGACACAACTGCAGTAGGAGTAGCTTGAATCATCCGTTTGATCTCAACCGGAAGCTCAAAAGGAATTTTCCCCCAATCCCAACCTGTGTCCACCAATATGTCTTTAACTTCCAAAAGGCTTGCTTCTTGGGTAAGAGGGCCTTGAATAAGCTGTCTAAGCGGGCCTCTGGTTGTCCAATGATCAAACCAAAACTTCAAACTACTATTCCTTCCCACTGTCCACCTACAGCCCTTTTGAAAGGTATCAAATCCTCTCTTCATTGCTGCCCATACTGATGAGTAGGGGAGTTTATTTGGATTTGCAGCAACCCTCCTTCTTTGACTATGGTATTTCATCTTCAAAACTTGATTCCAAGGAGCTTCTCCTTCAGAATGGAACCTCCAGTTCAGCTTTGCCAGGAGGGCAAAGTTCCTCCCCTTAGCTGATTGCAAACCAAGGCCCCCTTCATCTCTTGCTTTCGTTACCTTATCCCAACCAACCCAATGAATTTTTTTGGCTATGTCCGTAGACCCCCACAAAAAATTGCGATTCACTCTATCCAAACCCTCCAAAATTCTGCTTAGCAGCTAAACACATTGCATGATATATGCAGGAATAGCAGCTGACGAAGCTTGAATGAGCACAGACCGACCAGCCAGAGATAACATGTTGGCTTTCCATCCTGAGAGCTTCCACTTTACTCTATCAAGAATAAAATTATACTCTTGAGAAGAAGAGCCAGGATGTTTCAAGGGAAACCCAAGATACTTCCTAAGAGTTGGGGTGGAAACAAAACCCAGAATATCACACAGAGACTCCCTAGTGTCTTTATCCACATTAGGAGAGAAGTAGACTTTCGATTTTGAATCACTTACTGTTTGACCCGATACAACACAAAAATCATCTAACACATCTCTTATGGCTGAACAATTAACACCATCCGCTTTTGCAAAGAGCATTATATCATCTGCAAACATCAAATGAGAGAAAGCCGGCCCCCCTTGGGAAGCCTTAACAGAACACCAAAGCTTTGCATTGCATTTCTCTTTAATAAGCTGGCCAAGAAAATCCATACATAGGATGAAAAGGTAAGGGGAAAGAGGATCTCCCTACCTTATTCCCCTAGAAGGAAGGATCGGATCTAGAGCTTCACCATTAACCAAAATAGAAGTGGACACCATAGAAACACAACTCATAATAAGGTCTCTAATGTCCGAAGGAAAGTTGGCCCTAATAAGCATCTCTTTAATGAAACTCCACTCTAGTTTATCATACGCCTTTTCCAAATCGATTTTAACAGCAAGATAACCAACTTTACCCTTCTTTCTCCCTAAAGAATGGATAAGCTCCTGCGCTATAATAACATTATCAATTCCCTTCCTGCCGGGAACAAAGGCCGATTGTAAGGGGGAAATAAGATTATCCAAGAAATGCCTCAATCTTGCGACAATAATCTTCATAACCACTTTGTACACAGTGTTGCATAAACTAATAAGCCTGTAATTTCCCAGAGTTTCGGGGCATTGGATCTTTGGAATTAAAGCAATGTGTGTTTGGTTCAAAAAATCAGGCATTTCCCTCTCCACAAAGATCCTCTTCACTTCATTTATCACCAATCCTCCCACCACACTCCAAAACTTCTAGAAGAACCCCGCATGAAGACCATCTGGGCCAAGAGCCTTAAAAGGCTTTAAAGACCACATAGCATTCCTAATTTCCTCCTCAGTTGCAACCTCACTAATTCTATCCCTCTCTACATCAGAAAATTTAGGCTGCCATTGAGACAGAATGGGATTTATTCTTGAAGCACTGGCCAGGGATGTTGAATAGATCCCAATAAACCCCTTCCTAATAAAATCCTTTACAGCATCTTCTTCATTTATCCATTCCCCAACAGCATCTTTAATTGCTAAAATCTGGTTCCTCTTCCTTCTGACCAATGTGGAGACATGATAAAAAACTGTGTTTCGATCACCCTAAATCATCCAGTTCACCTGAGATTTTAGAGCCCAAAATTCCTCCTCTTGATTAAGGATTGAGTCAAGCTCCTTGAGGAGATCATTTCCGAGATTTAGCAAAAAATTTGAGGGATTAATAGCTACTGCCCTTTGAATACCATTAATTCTGGCCAACAGATTCTTCTTCTTTGCAAAAATATTCCCAAACTTGCCTTTATTCCAAACCGAAGCTTCCCTAGTAAAATTCCCAATAGAATCCATTAAGTTATCTCTCCACGCTTGAGAAACTACATTTGGGAAGGATGGGTCTAACAACCAACAAGATTGAAATCTAAAAGGCCTTTTCCTCCCACTGTTTGCTCCAGGCTGCATCTCAAGCAATACTGGACAATGGTCCGAGTGACTCCTAGTAAGGTGAGAAACTCTAGCATCAGGATACAGCATGCACCAACTGGGATTGACAAAAAACCTATCAATTCTTTCTTGAATCAAAGCTTGGACTTCCCGTCTGTTTGTCCAAGTAAAACGAGGACCCGAAAACCCGATGTTCATCATGCTACATTTATCCAAACACTCCTTGAATAGTAAGGACCTATTCACACTCACCGCCCTAACCCCAAATTTGTCATCCTCTAAGAGAGGCTCATTACAATCCCCTGCAATGATCCAAGGCATATTATGGAGCTCAGCAACTCGCATAAGATTACCCCACAAAACCTGCCTTTTAGCACTCCTAGGGCTGGCATACACAGCAGATAAAAGCCAACTAGTATTAGAGAAGCGTACCTTAACCTCAACATGCACTTCTTGCTCCGTGCTGGATAGATGTGAAACCTCAACTCTGTCTGAATTCCACAACACCCAAAGACCACCCGAATACCTGATTGTGTCCGTATGAACTGCACCATTAAAAGGAAGCCTATCTGTAATCTCCCTTGCTCTATCTCCACCTACCCGAGTTTCCATCACCACCAAAATTGCTGGGTTATGATCTTGAACAAGCTCTCTAACATGATTTTGAAAGGAGGGTTTCAAAGCACCCCTACAATTCCAAATAATGATATTCATCAGGCAGATAAGAATAGGCAGAGAGCACTCATCAATAGGGGGCTCCTCCCTCAAAAACCATGCAATCCGCTTGGTCACTTCCTTCAACTGACCCATGCCGTAAAGCGGAAACACCTGGTAAACTACTTGCAAACTGAAGGCCACCATTAGCTGAAATACCAGAACCATCTTCAAACTCGGCTTGATTTTTTTCCCTCACATCCTCCTCACTTGATCGGCCAATGAGGGCCAACGGAACCTGGTTCTTTGCTCCGTCACTAGAGAGCTGCGTTTCCATACTCTCCTCGCCTTCATAATGAATATCCCCATGATCCACATCGGATTCCCTCGATTCTTTGCCCAAACCACCTCCGATCTTATCACTGATGCACCCTCAAAAACTGAAACCCACCTCTGCCTAAGTAGCTGAATCAAGCTGAATAATGCCTGGAGATTCCGAGTTAAAACCATCATCACCAAAACTCCTCCCTTTCACTGACAGCGCAGCTCCCTTCTTCACAAATTTTTTTGAAGAACTTCTGGTACCTTCACCCTCCACGGTGCTACTTCTCTCAGACTTAAACACCCTCATACCAGCAAGCATCTTTTTACCCTTCGCCGATTTGGGCTTTGGTTGCCTTTCAATAGTTGGGCCTTCATTCTGCTTGGATAATGTGTGGGCCTGACTTACAATTTCGTTCCCTATCTTTTTAGTTGCATTTTCGAATTGGGCTTTGTCCAACTTTCTTGGAGCAACTAACTTCCTCTTACTATCCATTTCAGGCCCATTCACAACACCACCCCGATCCAAATCAAGCCTTTCCATGCTCCTAATCTCGCTTGTTCCATTATTCCTCATAGCAGGTACGCTTTTTTGTTCTCTTTGGGACCCACCACTCCTCTGAAATCTTGTCCCTTTCTTTTTACGCTCCACCATCACCCATGGACCGTACAGATCCTCATGCACAACCTCATGAACTTGCCCAACAACATCTTGAACTGTTGCATGCACGTCCTGCACGTCCTTTGTGGGTCCCCCAGCCAGCCTTGGACTATTAGCAACGTTCATATCGCATGAACTATCTCCTTCCTCATCGGCAGTCACCATCCCTGGCATCCCGGCTTACCCAGCCGTAGCTTCTTGACGGATAACATACGGACAAGTCTCCTTTCCATGCCCCATTCTGCCATAACCAAAACAAAGCTTATGTAATCCTTCATAGCTTATCGGCTGTTCAAGCTTACCAATCATAACCGTGGTTGCCAATGGCTTTCCCACATCTACTTGAACACATAATCTAGTAAAACGTCCTCTTGACTTAGACGCAGTGAAGGTATCAACTCTCAGAACGTTTCCTATCGCTCCTCTAATAAGGTGAAGGGCTTCAACATTATAGTACTCAATAGGAAGTTCATTCAGCCTTATCCACAAAGCAACCGAAGATACATTCGCCAACGACGCTCTGAAATTAGGCTCCCACGGCCTAATGGACAAGAAGTGGCCTCCGATAAACCATGGCCCTTTCTTCAATACATTTTCAACATCTTCCATCAACGACAACCTTACTAGGAAAAAACCCCTCCCTAAATGCACACAATCTAGTCTACCCGCGAGCTTCCACATCGCAAGGAGTTTTTCTCGGAGAAAATGAAAACCCACATCTCGGCCATAAACCTTAACAATAAAAGCTTTTGCCCATGGTCTTCATATTTTCTGTTCGAAATCCTTTGTGAGTTTCACAGCTACAAACCCTTGCCTGAGAGCTTCTACCTCCTCATCCGAGTCCACATCGTCTTCCATTAAGTCACCAAAGCAGAAAGCTTGTGTGTAAGCTCCAGGAATATCTCCAACGAGTTTTTCCTTGAAGGATGCACTATGGTTCCAAGGGCCACCATTATGACTAGGAGAGGAAGGATCCAAGGACTGCCCATCCCTGAAACCAGCATGACTAACAACTTTAACTTTTTTGTTGCTCCGGGCAAGTTCGTCTTGTTCTTCTTGAGAGAGAGAGCGTTCCATATTTATTTTATCTAGGCAAAGTGTTCAATTTCGCCACTTATTTTCCTTCCTCCTTATTCAACTAAACACACTTCAAAAAAGTTTTCATTCCTATTTTTTCTCCAAAATTTTTCATCCGCCATATTTCACCTCCAAATAAACACACCCTAAATTATTGGTTGTTGATATAGACACAGTTTGAAACCACAAAATTTTTATTTCATAGACAAGAAACTTAATCCACAAAAATATTGTGTCCTTGATTCTCTCCACAAAAATGACAACGACATCCATTTTGTTTCACTACAGCTTAAATTTGACAACTCCCAGCCAAGTACAATGATGTATCTTTCTCAAAAAAAAAAAAAAAAAAAAAGGTACAATGATAAAAATCATGATAGCTCTGTAAAACCAACTCTCCAATTTGATGCGAATCATGTGATCAGTATTTGTTTGCTGAAAGTCTTAATCCAAACAATTTCCTCACATATTCAACATTGTCCTTTAAACACTAGATTAAGATTATGAATTTTCCTTGATGTAACTTGCCGACATGCAGTTGAGTTGCTTGCTTCAATTTCATTGTTTTAGGCATGGGCCATGCTTAAAAGATGTCGCTAGGACACATAGCAGACATCAGTTGTGGGAAAGGGTGCTTCTGTCAATTTGCCAAAAAGTTTATGCCTATAAAATCAAGTACTTAAAAGAAAAGTTGTGCCCACTTAAATTTGAAAAAAAAAAAAAAGTAAAAAAAGGTACATATATAAAAACTTTTAAAAAATCTAAAAAATAAAAATTTAAGTAGATTTGATACTGATTTTCAATTGCACCCACTTAAAAATAAATTAAGAATTCACTTATCAGAACCATTATAAATGATTAAATATCATTTCACTTAAATTAAAAAAAAAAAAACTTATGGTATATTAAAATATAAAAAGAATGAAAAACGTGTACTTTGTATATATTTTCCCATTTCTCAATACATCTCTTTTTTTTTTTTCTTTTTTAAGTGGCTCCAAAGGATCAAACTTATAACTTAGAAAGAGAGGAAAATAAGAAACAAGAAAAAGAAAAGTTAATATAAGTTTAAAAAAAATTACTTAAACGTTATATTTTTATTTTTGGTTTTATTTTTATTTTTTTATTGGAATTAATTATATAGAAAACCAATATTGGATCAAATACCACTTGTCCAAAAATGTAATATTCACTATTGTAAACAAAATTGTTCAAAGTAAAACCAAGTTGAAGATTTTTTTTTTTTAATAGTAATTTTAAGGAAACAAACACACACTCATAAGAGAGAGAAGATGAGTCACATCCAAAAAAAAAAAGGAGAGAGAAGATGAGATTATAACACAACAGCACAGCACAGGCTCCAAATTGACGTTGATTTCGAAAATATCTTACCTCCTAAAATATAGACTATATGACCATAAAAATAATTGGGATAAAGTTAGAAAAGCATGTCTACAAAAGGATTCTTGTCATCCAAAATAACCACAACTTCCCCCCACACACACACACACACAAAAAGAAGATAAAAAGATAAAATAAATTCAATAGTTCTTAGTTTAATGAGTATGAAAATTGGTTGTAGTATAATTTTGGTTTGATATAGAACAATATTAAATCCATGTATTTGTTTTTTATTCCTCAATTGAAACTTTTCATCTACCGAAAAGAAATTAGTTCCAGCACCAGTCACAACCAAACACCATGTATATTCAAATTCATAGAGACATAACAAAATTTTTTTTTTTCGGTTGAGAATAAACATAATTGTCATTTTAGGAAAATGAAAAGAAAACTTTCCCCCATTCGGTTTGGCCCTATCATAATTTACTCTATAAAATTAAACTATTAGTTGCTAAATTTAGTCCCCTAAAATTTGGAATAAAATGGTTCTAAAAAAAATTGAAGGAAATAACAGATGTTATTTATGAACAAATTTACCCCTCAATTTCCTCTATCTACGCCTATTGAGAACATAAGCCCCAAGGTTGTAAATTGTAATTATCCCCGTCATTTTTCACGTCTTAATATTAGTTCAAAGTAATAAGAACCAATAGTTGTTCAAAAAGTGTTACTAGTTTCTTGAATTATCATTTGACGCAGAATCTGCTAAATTTATAGAGTCATTATGCAAAGATAAACTTGAGTGGATGTAACAAAATTCTGCAAATCGATTGGAAGATACAAGAAATCCTAGAAATGGAAGGTCAATTCTTTATTTAGGTTAGGCTAGTTACGGTCTTACGTACCTTGAACTTAGAAAAGTTTATTAGCACCATGCTACTCGTTTATCATGTTTTCTTTTCCTTTTTTATGTGAAAACGTTTGATAAAACTTGCACAATTACAAATGAATTAGTTTTGACAATGGACAAAGCCAATCCCTACATGCAACTGACATGTCATTGGATCATAGTCTAAATGATATTTTCATGTTTCAGTCTTGGTGTTTCATGAGGTTGCGGGTTCCTAACTTTCAAACTTCTAGTGCTTGGGTTGCTTATTAGTGGAAAAAAATAATATCAAATTTGTCACGTGTGGATGGTGTGATTAGTTAAGTAATATAGTCTCATATTAGATAATAATAATATTAGTGAGTGGGTAATATAACATATAAACTCATATATTTAAGGACAAAGTTTGGCAATTATATTGATTGTAGCTTAAGGCTAAATATTTTGAAAATAAGTGTTAAATTAACATGGCTACTGTGGGGCCCAAATATTCGGCAACCCCGGCCCACTCCATATCGGGCCCAAGGTCCATGCCGAGGAGAGTACAGAATCCGAGGATAAGTGGGAGAGGCCCAAGTCATCAAGGGATCTCACCGAGGATGCCCACGTCCTCGGCAAACCGACATTGAAGGAAGGGAGCTATCACTCACCAATTAAATGCACGCCACCAACACTCTGGCCGCATTAATGGTGAATTGACCAGCAAACAGTGATGCCTTGGTTATTTCAACTAACAAAAAGCCTGCAAAGGCGGCTGATGGGACGAGCCTTCAGACACAAGTTCAGATGGCCGGCAAGTGGACGGCAGAGATCAACTGAACAAGACTATATAATAGATAGAACCCCCAAAGTAGGAGGGGTTGGCCTTTCAGTTGGGAAGTGAAGGGGTTTTTCAAGGTGTTCAAGGACAACCCTTGTATTCATTGGTTCTAAGGAAAGAGCTCCTCGGACTGGGCTGATAACGAACTTTCCTCAAGAACACTTAGTCAAATTCTTGTTATTAATCTTATAGACCCACGTCGACTGTTGTCTTTCTTGCTAGTGTCTAGTCCTTCTATCCACTCTCTACAAATTTATTGTACGGGGGTCGCCCGAAACGGGTCCCTACAATTGGCGTCTGTGGGAAGGACTTGCACACTAACAAATGCGATGGTTGGTATGGAAAGATTAAGAGCAACACTTCTTTCAAAAAAAAAAAAAATACACAGCCAATGGCAACATACTTATTCAGAAGGCAATCATCGCAAAGAATCGAAAAGATGCAAGAAGTAAAAGAAATAAAATAGGGCTACTTCTTTATTAATATTGAAGAGAAGTTACATTTTACAGCAGATGCTTATGCAGGCTTGTTCTAGAGCTAACTACAAAGACAGATGCCCATGCAGGCTTGTTCTAAAGCTAACTACCAAGAAAAACGCCTAAACAGGCTTGTGCTGAAGTTAAAAGAAAAGGAAAGGGTGAGAGGCCTAGGCAGGCTTGTTTTAAAGCCAAGCCAAGTGTTGGAGGGAGAGGTGGAGATAGACCTATGTTAAGGTCGTCCACAGCTCCCCAACCAACACTTGCGGCGCAAGGAAGGAGAAGGAAGAAGAGGCTGCGGCGCCTGACGGTTCCACCTGGTTTCCCTCCCAATCCCACAACGACTGGGAGCTGGCGAATCACTACTAGCTTGGAGGGCCGGTAGATCTGCGCGCGGAGGAGAAACGTTACATTCCTTTCCGATCCCCCTCCAAACTGTAAGGGGAGTCCCATCTCTGGCTAGGTTGAAAAGAAGGAAGATCTTCGGCCTCTGCCTACTCCGCCTCCATTGTGTTGTCCAGGATCGGAGTGGCATCCTCGGCTCCTGAAAGGGGCTCGGCTTCCCTGTCACCGCCCTTTCCTAGGGCCACTTCATCTCGTGAGGCACAAGCTACTCTTCTGGTAAAGCCCTTAAGATGCACAGAGAGTGGTGTATTTGTGAAATTTAAACTCAAGTATTTGTCAAGTTTGAAGGAAGGATCACCCTAAAATGCCTTATATAGAAGGCAAAAATTGGTGAAAGCCAGCTCGCACAGAATCCTAAGGAGAAATTACCGGAGGAATTAACTCTATCTAATTTTCAAGGAGCTTATCAGCCGTTGGATCCTCGTAAATCCGCGAGGATATTAATGAGGAGGCGCCTCGTACACCGAAGTGTCAACTGCATTACTCAAATAGCCCAAAAGACATCTCGTTATCAGAAGTGGCGCGCTGGACGAAGGGGCTAGACCGAAGAAGAGTCCTCCCTTGGTGGAACAGGCTCAAGGCCGCTGTCACCACAAAGGCAGACTCCCCAACGCTGAGGAGGAGCCCCTTAACTCCAAGCAGTCCAGAAGAACTAGGTACTAGACAGAACCAAGGTCTTGCATAGTCTTCGGATTCAAACCTATGGGGACACTAGCTACTTCAGAACCAAGTGTTAGACAGAACCTAAACCTTGCATGGTCCTCGGACTCAAGCCTACGGCAAAACTAACTACTACTTCAAGAACTAGGTACTAGACAGAGCCAAAGTCTTGCATAGTCCTCAGACTCAAACCTATGGGGAAACTAGCTACTTCAGAACCAAGTGTTAGACAGAACCTAGGTCTTGCATGGTGCTCGGACTCAAGCCTACGGGGAAACTAACTATTATTTCAAGAACTAGGTATTAGACAGAACCAAGGTCTTGCATAGTCCTTGGACTCAAACCTGTGGGGAAACTAGCTACTTCAGAACCAAGTGTTAGACAGAATCTAGGCCTTACATTGTCCTCGGACTCAAGCCTACGGGGAAACTAATTACTATTTCAAGAACTAGGTACTAGACAGAATCAAGGTTTTGCATAGTCCTCGGACTCAAACCTATGGGGAAACTAGCTACTTCAGAACTAAGTGTTAGACAGAACCAAGGCCTTGCATAGTCCTCGGACTTAAGCCAATGGAGAAACCATCCCCTCCCATGAAATACCAAGTGTTAGGCAGAGCCAAGGTCTTGTACGTTCCTCGGCGTCAAACCTATGGGGAAACTAGTTGCTTCAAGGGAATCAAAGTACTAGACAGAACCAAGGTCTTACATGGTCCAAGGACTCAAACCTATGGGGAAACTAGTCACTTAAGGAGGACCTAAGCACTGGACAGAACCAAGGTCTTGTACTGACTGCGGGCCCAAACCTACGGCGAGGCTGACCACGTTGGTACTAATAATGAGCACTATAGGGGACGATGACCAATGTAGTCGGCGAAGGCGTAAATAAAGCCAGAATCATGCAAGTAAAAAAGATATATGTATATGTATAATATAATACAAGCAAAACGAGTAAGAAAAGAGAAAATATGTACTTCACTGAATCTTTAGAAAAAAGTTGTACAAGGCAAATGTGCCATTACAATGCTAAAAAAAGAAAAAGAAAAAGAAGGAAAACAAGGCAAAGGCGCACGCGGAGGATCATTCCTTCGGTTGCATCTCAACTCCTCCCTGGGAGGCTGGGCAAAAGAGATCTCAAAGCCCTTGTGGCCCTCACTTGGGACTGCAGCCTGGGGAGGGTCAACTGGATGAGATGCCTCCTCAACAAGAGGTGCTTGGACATCAGCTAAGGGGCCCGCAGTCTCCTCAGGCGCATCAGCGATGGGACCTTTGCTTGCCTAAACGGCTTTAGGAGGATCAACTTTCTTGGTTGGCTCGCCCGAAGTGATGGCAGTGAGGACACCTTCCTCAGAAACAACCCCAACACCCTTGGTAGCCACCTCGGCCTTAGAATTTGAAGGGGCAACCTCACTTATGGCAAGGGGATAGTACACGCTCTTCGCTTTCCATAGGTCGGACGAGGCCTCAACCCCAGCCTGTGTAAGGGCCTCACTCCAAACCTGGAAGCAGTAAAGTTTGCACACACCAGGCACTTGAGCTCTAAGGTTGTCTTTTGTTTCAGTCGCCCCTGCCTCATAGGTATCTTGCGCAGCCTTGTCTTTGGAGGCCTTAGCCTCGGCCCTAGCGGACTCAGCCTCTTTCTTGGCTTTCAAAACCTCGTCCTTGGCAGACTCCGCAGCACCTCTGGCCTTATCTGCCTCAAGCACCCTCTTTTCCAGGGTCGCTATCTCCTCTTTGGCAACCCTCAGCTGATCCTCTGCCTGGCGCAGACTGTCGGTTTGATCTAGAGCCAGTTTTTCAGCGACTAAGAGGGCAGTCTCAGTGGTGTCTCGAGCCGCCTTCATCTCTTCCAACTGGTCCGTCACCTTTTTAAGATCAGCCTTGGAGGCGTTGAGGGTCTGCACGGTGTCCAACAGCTTGGTATGCTCCGAGCCAGCGATCTTACTTTGGCTACTGGCTATGTCTTCCAGCCTGAAGGTAGCTTGGATAGTTTACCAATTGAAACCATTGTGCAGCAGATAAGGAGCCAAAAAACGAAAAATCAAGAAAATTACAAGCAATCAGAAAGCTTACTATGCCCAAGTATTGCTTAAGGCCGAGGAAGACCTCCTCGCTCCTCAAAGCCTCCAGTTGGGCCATGTCCGCAGGGAGTAGCAAGAACCTCCCCAATGCGTCAGCCACGTGCGCACCCTCACCCCCTTGAGGGTTCCTGAGGGAGGCATCATCCGTCAGAGGCTTCCCATGGAGCATGGGGGTAGGGAGCCAAGCCTAGGCCCCAGGCTGGATGGCGGCCTGCTTCTTCTGACCTCGGCGCCCTATCCTCAGCTATTTTGATGGCGGCCGAGCATCGCCACCACTTTGGGGAGGATCAAACTCTTTGCCCCCCTAGGTCTCTTGCCTTTATCCTTCTTCTGCGGAGGACTGGTGGGTTTAGGCCTAGGTGGTGAACTCTGTTGGGGAGGGGGATGAGGAAGCTCGAGAGGAGACTTCCTCGGCGCATCCCTCCTCGGCTGCCCCTTGATCAGTGCCAGCAAGCTCTTCTGAGGTCGCTTCTTGAAACTCATCTTCGACTGAGGAGTGGCTTTTTTAGACAGAAAGTCCGCTTTTGTTAAACTGGGGTCACCCAAATCGCCGGAAGGGTCCTTGGGCGAATGGGACTGGTCGAACACGCCAAACTCGTCCTCGGATGGACCTAAGTCAGCTACTTCTCCTTCCCCTAGCTCTTCCCCTTCAGCCTCTGCAGCTTGAGCTGATGAAGAAGTACCTACCAGCGGTATGCCCTCGGGAATGGGAGACCCTTCGGGGATTAGAAACCCGTGCTCGACTACGGTGATGCTACGCAGCCGAGGATTTTTAGCTTGGATCACGTGTTTCAGAGTCAAGAACGATTTTGAGATCGGGTCGTACCCTAGGATTACGTGGGCGGCTCTAACTTGGTCGTCGTCTTTATTCACAAAGATCTCTGACCTCAGCACCTTCTCCATGTCTTCCTTATTGACCAGGCCGAAGTGACGCTCAAAAGCGCGTAGATCTGCATAAAAGAAAGCAAATTCCAGTTAAAACCAAGCAAAGCAGGACGCGAAAGCACAAGAACTTAGACCCTCTCCTCATCTGGACGCCCCACCTGGTGTACCCTCCACAGTCGGACAAGGAAGACCCTCGTGCCACTCTCCAGACACAATGAGGAAGTCTTTGTTCAGACCCTTGCTGGACTCAGGGAGGCACTGGATGAGCCGGATCCTATTGTCCCTCGTCTTCATGTAATAAGACCTCTCCTTTAAGCGCTGAAGGTTGTAACACCAGTTCACATCATGATGGGTTAGTCTTAGCCCCATCTTTTCATTCAGGGCATCCACTCAGCCTAAAATTCTAAATACATTAATGGCACACTGTGTGGGAGATAGGCCGAAGTGCCTAAGATAGTTCCTCGTCACCGGCCCTATGGGAATCCTCATTCCACCCTCCAGAAAGGCAATTATAGGAATCGCCACCTCACCCTCTTTTCTCCTAGTGCTCCACTCACCCTCTCCACAGCATCTCAGACCCACTGTATCGGGGATCTTGTAGTTAGCGACGAATTTGTCCGTCATCTCCTCAGACTCGACTAACTTCTTAAACCTACCCATCCTAACGAGCTAACGAAGAACTCAGGCGGAAAAGTATGTACCAGAAGGAGAAGAAGACTTATAGAAATGAGGGAAAGATCCTCGAGCAGGCATTTTGTGCTAAGGGAAGTTGTAAGTACAGTTGGAGATGTGACCGAATTCGGAGTATGTGCGCAAGATCTCTTGAATGCAAAAGTGAAAGGACGAACCAGTTCCCCCAATTAAAAATAACTGCACGGACTTTCCCGCCTAATGAGCCAGGAGCATCCCCACCGTCCATTCATCATCACACCGTTGAACGTGGAGGACACAAAGCCGCCGAAATTTAATGAAGGCACGCTCCAAATACCGAAACGCCAGGAACGTCCCCTGGGCAGTTGAAAGGATTGTGACATTAATAGAAAGATAAGGCTCGACAGGCCAGGACATAGGCCCGAGAACATTAAAATCCTTCTCCCCGCCCGAGAGACAGGGCAGCAGAATTTTGAGGGGCTATTATGGGGTCCAAATATTCGGCAACCCTGGCCCACTCTATATTGGGCCTAAGGTCTATGCCGAGGAGAGTACAGAATTCGAGGATAAGTGAAAGAGGCCCAAGTCATCAAGAGACCTCGCCGAGGATGCCCATGTCCTCGGCAAATCAACATTGAAGGAAGGGAGCTGTCACTCACCCATTAAATGCACACCACCAACACTCTGGCTGTATTAATGGTGAATTGACTAGCAAATAATGATGCCTTGGTTACTTCAACTAACAGAAAGCCTGCAAAGGCGGCTGATGGAACAAGCCCTTAGACACAAGTTCAGATGGCCGACAAGTGGACGGCAGAGATCAACTGAACAAGACTATATAATAGATAGAACCTCCAAAGTAGGAGGGGTTGGCCCTTCAGTTGGGAAGTGAAGGGGTTTTTCAGGGTGTTCAAGGACAACCCTTGTATTCATTGGTTCTAAGGAAAGAGTTTCTCGGACTGGGCCGATGACGAACTTTCCTCAAGAACACTTAGTCAAATTCTTGTTATATCTTATAAACCCACGTCAACTGTTGTCTTTCTTGCTAGTACTTAGTCCTTCTATCCACTCTCTACAAATTTATTGTACGGGGGTCGCCCGAAACGGGTTCCTACAGCTACATATTTTGAAAATCTAACTGTTGAATTGCATGCTCTTTATGTTCTTAACACGCATGTCAAATTTTGTATCAATAGTATGTTATTTAATATTTGGTCTATAAACTTATTTTTTATGCATAATTTTATACTACAAAAACTTGAAATTTAAACATTTAATTGATGATATAACTATTGATATTTAACCTTTTAGAAATTTTGCAAGCATAGATGATATAAGAAGGAAATGTAATCCAATAGTAAATTTGTCAAAATTCACATTCAATAAAAAAATACTGAGTGAAATTGTAGCCTTGGATTACAACCAAGTTTAGCAGTCCTAAATTTAAACTTTTTAGTAATATTCTTACATGTTATATTATCGTATGCACAACCTATCTTGAATTACCAATTCTCCTGCCTCTCATTTTTCTTTTTAGCTTACAGCAAAATGTATTAAATTTTGTCCATAATTTGTAACAAATGTTACTGCCACAGAACTTTTAGACCTCATTTGGTAGAGTTGTTAAACAATTTATTTTCAGTTTTTAAACTACATTACATACATTTTCACGCACTTTTTTATTCACACGTCTTTCAAAAATTAAAATTATAACCAACATTACTCAAACTCCTCTACCAAATAGGCCTTATTTTCTAAAAGCTTCCATTATTCCAAATCATTTTCTTCATATTTTGTGGCATCCACTAAATAATTTGAGAGACAGACGTCGGTGGAGGCGCGGAACAATAACATCAAGCTTTTTGGAGACAGTGGGCTACTCTTTATTCATGGAAAATAACCTATGAGGATACTCCGACTTAGAAAAACGTGTGCATATATATATATATATATATATATATATATATACAAGTAATTTTTTTCATGCTTGCTCCGGAATTTGTGGCCAATGTCTCAAAAAACCTTCAGTAGTACATTAGAAATTTCATCAAACAAATTTTATTTTATTTTATTTTTTTCAAAGAAAAAGGGCATCTTTAAACAGTATATATAGTTAAAGTGTTAAACATTCTCACCTCAAAATTGTTAATGTAGTTAGTATATAATATATATAAATGCCACTTAATCATAAAACCTAAGTTAATTTACGAATTTGAGATCAATTATGATATTATTTTAGTTATGCAATTTTTTTTTTCTTTCATGTAGAACTTTAAAAAGATGTTTCTCGTAAATTTTTCTCACTTCCACATCATCCTCATTGAGATGTTTGGAGGGAGATTGTGAAAGAAAAACTATTTGTTTTTCTTTTGGGGAAAATCAAGCAGACATAACTTTATCAGCCTGAGAATCCTGGAACACGTAAGGGGATCGAGTTGATATCTTCGAATCTGATATCAAATCCACTCACTAAAAAGATCTCTAAGTGGAGCCACGAGTATTAGAATCCGAGAGATCAAGTGGCCCACTATTCTATATCAATATATCCAACACAATATTGTGCCATATACTTTAATTTAGTTGTGGGCTTTATGATTTAAAAAAAAAATCCTTTTGGCCCTAAGAGCATTCACATCAGATCATCTAAAATTTTCGAAAATACATCTACAGCGCAAATTTTACACATTTTGAGCAAAAAAACACCCACATCAGTGGATGTAAAATTGTGCAAAATATACACCCGGTTGTGCAAATGAACAGTAACCGTGTATATATACACGGTTACTGTTCGCGTGTAAACGATTTTTTTAATTTACTTTCTCTCTCCTCTCTCAAACTACCTCTCTTCCCCAACCATTACAACAACCCAGCGTGCCAGATTAACCACCTAACCACCAAACCCAGCGCCACCACCAAACACCGCAATCTAGCACAGAGTATTAACCAAAATCAACTGAAAATTAACCTAAACACATCCATACAGACAAATCAATGCAGAGATACACTTGCTTAAAAGAAAAGAAAAGAAAAAAAAAAACACAGAGATACACAAACACACCCATAAACAAACAAACCCAAATAGACAAACAACAAAGAGAGATCGGTGCTTATCGGAACGATCGGTGCTTGACTAGCTCGTGGGTCTCGCTTGATCGGAGCTCGTGGGTATGGGTTTTGCCTAATCGGAGCTTGAATCGGAGCTGTGGTTTGGAGCTGTGGATCGGAGCGGTGGTTCGGAGCTGTGGATCGGAGCTAGGGAGATTGGTATAAAGATGATCAGAGCTAGGGAGCTAGGGAGCTGTGGATCGGTATAGACTGAGAGGGAGAGTTGATTCAAAAATGGGTATAGAGATGGGTTATGGGTAGAGAGATGGGTATAGCGAGAGAGCAAAATCAGAAAAAATGGGTTGAGAGAGAGAGAGAGAGAGAGAGAGAGAGAGAGAGCGCGTGTATAATAAGGGGTTAGTTAAGGAAATAATAAAAAAAATTGAGAAAATTAATTATTTAAATAAAAGAGGTGATAAAATAGATGAACTGATGTGGGTATTTTGTAAAAGTGAATGTGTAAAATAGAAAAAGTAGGTTTTTAGTGTAAAAATAGATGTGTAAAATACACAGACTGATGTGAATGCTCTAAGGTAAGGAGAAAATTTGTCAACACCCTCCTGTGACACGCAACTTTTGTCATGATCATGACGTGGTTAATGCAAGTAATAGGAATATATATATATATATATATATATATATATTGTGTTTTTGTAAAAATGATAATCAAGGCCTGTTTGGATACTGCTTTTTGCTGAAAATTTAAAATTGAAAACTAAAAACTAAAAACACTGTAATAAAATAATTTTTAAATGTGTAAATAATACTATAGAACCCAGTTTTAAAATTAGATTTACGTTTTTCCGTATTTGCGGGTCTTGTAAACAGTGCACGGACCCAGCCAAAAAAACACAAACGCTTTGCTAAACACAATCGTGTTACTATCCAAACCTAGCCTCAATCACTCATAGTAGGTGATGTCATAGTTTTGATAGTAGTTGTGGCATAAAAATTTTGATCTATAAATGAATTCAAAGATTATTGTCAACCGAAGAAATTAAAGAATATATAGAAAAGATACAGAATTGCCTTTGGCTCTAACGCTATGGTTCCAAATTGAATAAGGAGAAAAATAAATAAATAAATAAAATCACATGGTTTGAAATAAGAGGGTAAAACAAGTTCAGTGTTGGCTGATCTCCAAGCAGATTGAAGTAGGAATTCCAGCATGCTCATTCCTTTTTCTCTTTCTTTTTTTTTTTTTTTTTTTTTTAATTAATTAATTATTTTTACTTACAACCAGTGAAGAGAGGAATTCCCTGCATATTATATAGCCCCTTTTTGGTATATCATTAACAAGGAACCTAACTTGGCACTCACATTTTTTTCACGAATTATTAGCAATGCTATCTGAAATGCATTTTATATGAACTATTAAGTATATTAATGGTCATAAACTCATTGCCATGTTCACTATATTTTAGAAAATCAATCCGGTTCATCATAGGGGAAAAAAAATTATTTTTAGGGATATAGAGTCCACATATTAGTGAGTTTTAGTTAAGTTCAATTAGTAACATCTCTAATAACTGAATTAGAGATTTAAAGTTCAATTCTCGCGTATACCAAAAATCGATCGGTGTCTTGATCTAACAATGAAAAACTATCATAAAAGACGGACGTCATAACTTGAAACTATCTAAAAAATAAAGAGTTCACATATTAATCCGTGCTCATGATGCTTCATTTATTCTTTTATTTCTTAGTGCTTGTCATAATGCAAGAGAAGCACAATTTGCAAGACAAAATGTTATTATTTAGCTGAATTCCATGAGTTCTGACTTAGTAAAGACATTTTTTTAATTTATGTTTGTAATTTTGTGGTTTAGGTCGCTCCTTGAGAACCCACTTGTTTTCTCTACCTCTTTTTTATTCCGACAATTTGGACAAATTTGGACATGTTGAACATAGTTCAACCTTGGTCAATAAATTGAACAGCAATAATTCATTTTCATTTTCCACATGAAAAACAAAAAGGAAAAAAAAAATTACAATAAATTTTTTTGGTCAAACGTCTGGTAATTCTGGCAACTCTCCAGCTCTATTGAAAAGGTTGAACCAAAAATAATCCATGCTATCATGCATATTTGAACCATAGCCATGGATGGGTTCCATAGTCATTAGTGGAGAAAATTGAAATTGAAGTTGTGCATCATCATCAACTGCTGAAAACTCACTCATCACCACTTCTGAATTTTCCGTCGCCAATTCTGACCAAAATTTCTCATCCATTTCCAGGAAATTTCTCGGCGATTCGACCTTTAGACACACTTTGTTCTCATTATTATTGTCACTCATGGTCACTGTGGACATGTCACTTGAACACTCTTGTGGAGAAACTGCTCCATATTCAAGGCTCTCAGATTTTGCATGACTTGAAAAATTCACGGGTTCTAATTCTAATTCATGCACGGCCTCGTGATAATATTTGGATATATTATTGTTGGAGCTTCGTTTTATTTCTGGGTTGGCTTGGTTTTGTTTCAATCTCTTCTTCAAGTGGGTGTGCCATACATTTTTTATTTCATTGTCTGTGCGTCCCGGTAATCTAGCTGCGATTGCTGACCATCTGAAAAAGCAGAATCACAATAAGGATTTGTACTGAATTAATAATGTGATAATTCTATCTTGCAAAAAAAATTAATTTCATATGTGAGTTTTTATAAGCTTTGAAGTGCTACATTTATTTGGCAGTATTGCGTATGAGTATATACCCAGAATTGTTTTTTAATTAGCACATGAAAATGTTACAGTAAGGAATCTTTTGAGTCCCACGTGTTTCCTTAAAAAAAAAAAGTAAAAACCCACTATCCAGAGAGAGAGAGAGAGAGAGAATTATGAATTGCGTATTTCAGTATCCATCTCTAGCAATTGGAAATGTGAAAGTTGATGCTAATAGTGATTCAAAGCTTTAAACTATTGAATCAAATTAAAATGCAATGAGTGAAATTTCCCACTAAGACATTAATTGATTGTTTATATGCAGCACAGATTACATTATTTTCAGCATATTCAACTAGTCTAACCAATTTTCATCCTAAAATCAATGTTTGTGTCCTCTACACAGAGAAGAGGGTAAGAAAGAACGAGAATCTATCAATATACCAACCTATTTCCTAGCATTTCGTGTAACTTGATGATGGTATCCTCTTCTTCTCTGCTGAAATTTCCTCTTTTAATGTCTGGTCTTAAGTAGTTTGTCCACCGAAGTCTGCAACTCTTTCCACACCTTAATAAACCTATAAAACAAACCAAAATACTCGTTAGTACCACATTAATATTGATTCATCCACAAACAAACAAAAAATGATAAAAATTGCTTGCTAATATGCTATCCAATTAATGTACAACTACTAGTAAATATGTGTGGCTGCAAATCTTTATATTAAGTAATTGGGATTTGCAATTACCAGCTTGTTTGGGAAGTGCTCGCCAATTGCCATGACCATAGAGTTGAATGTAATTGATCAGTACTTGATCTTCTTCCGGGGTCCAAGGACCTTTCTTCAACCCCATCTTCTCACAACATGGAGCTCTCACCATTTTTTTTTTTTCGGTTTCTCAAAGTTTGGAAACCTTTGTGAATGTTTAGTTATTTTGGTCTCCCTTTTGTGATATCAGAGCTCAACACAATACACTATGGCCATTAGTAAAGGGCTATATATAATTGCAAAAGGCCAGCAGGCACAAGTGTGGTAGTGCAAAATAGTCCAAAGTGTACACCGTTGATTTTCAAAAGGCTTTGCTTATCCGCCTACAATTTCTAGGAAAGCTCTCTCATACGTGGGGTCAGGGGTGTGCTAAATTTGATTGGTTGGAATTGGATGGTCAAATGAAACGTGGGGATATGCCTGTAGAGCATGAGTATGTGTACAAGTTCATGAACTTCGCATATACAAAATTGAGTACAGGTGGTCTTAAAAGACTTAAATCTTAGTAATTTATAGGCAGCACATATTGCCTCTTCAATTGTATCACCTGGCTTTAGTCTTATTTCTCTATTATTTATGTCCCGGGTCAAAATTGAAGCCTCAGTCTTGTTACATATTCCAATAACAAAATTCCTAATAGTACAAACTAATCTTACACCGCATGAATGAGTTACTAAATATTTTATAATAGTGATGAAGTTTTGGATGCATCTGCAGGACTTGAACCCAATAATACCACCATCTCTAATCATCTATGTCACTAGGGGTGTCCAATTATGACTTGAACCCAATAATACCATTTGATCAGATCTGGAGTCTAATTAGGTGTGGCAAATGGGTGGGTTTTGGTGCAATTGGGGTGGGCATAATTGGGTTGGGTATATAAAACTCATTTACCCATTAAAACCCATTTAACTAATTGCTTCTAACCCAAATTCAACCCAACCCAATTATTATGGGTAAACCTCAACCCACCCAATTATCCAATTATCAAAATTACCAAAATGCCACTAAAGTGAAAATGACCATCATAAACTATCTCAAAAGCTTAAACCATTAGAAAATTAAAAATTTATTCATTTAATTTATTTTAACAACTATAATTTATTTTTCTCAACTATATAATTGAGAAAAATAAATTAACTTAGAAAATTAATTGTTCGGTTTGTCTCCATTTCTGATTGAATCAGAAAATTAACTCACGAAATTTTTTTTTCTCGATCTGATACTTTCCGATCTCCGATTGATAGAGAAACAAGAATTTTCTAGGGTTTCGTTTTTCTCTTTGAGGGTTTTTAAATAAACGATGAATGATCAGGCTAAAATGATGAGCCAAAAGCCTCCGCAGATTCCGATGATGGCTCAACAGCCTCCCTTCCACCGTAGATTCTTAGCCAACTGCTGTTGATCACTCAGTCGCAGGTGTTGAGCCAGTCACAGATGATGATGATGAAGAGCCAGCCCAATCCACAACAGCCGTTTCCAATGCTGAACCGTAGTTTCAACATCGGCAATAGCAACAAGGTGTGGTCTCAGCAGCAACAAGCTTCAAAGGTGAACTACGCTACAGTGGCGAACTGTTTGAAACCGTTGTTGAAGCTCAGATGGAGCAATTGGAAGGGAAAGAACGTCGGCACGAAAATAGAAGCAGCTAACGTGATTGGAAGCTAAGAAAATGAGGGAAAATGAAACCTTGTGAAACCTAAGGCCTGGTTTTTTTTTTTTTTTTTATTGGTGGGAAGGGCTAGGTTGAATTTGGGATATATTGTTTTTGGCTTAAATGGGTTTCAATGGGTTTTTAGTTAAAACCCAATAATCATTGGGTCTAATTGGGTTATGCCCATTTAACCCAACTAATAATTGGGTGGGTTTGGGTTTAATTAGAGTGGGTGGGTTTAGGTGGGCAAATGGGTTTGAGCTTACTTTGCCACCCCTTAGTCTAACTAATTTGACCAAGGTGGCAGTTGACGGTAGATCTTTGCCAAGAAAATTCGATAAGCATAAGTTGAGTGGCAATTCTTATCAAGAAAATCCAACTACAATCTATTCGACCAAAAACTACTGTTAGACTTTGTCGTTCCCCACCACAGTTCAACATGTGCCATCGATTTATTGGTTTCTCTGCCAAATGTGGTGAGATTCCGGCTAGGTTTGGTGAGATGTGGACCACATTCGATGAGATTTTGACCAAATCCTGCGATTCAAATCTCCACCAAAAGTAATAGATTTGCCATGGTTGACAATATATTGACCAAATTTGATAGTTTCAACCAATTCAACCATTGGAATAATGGACTCACAGTGGTTTACCCACGATCGGTGATGAGTTGTGTGATTCAAGCTAGTGAGTTGATTAAGTTGAGTGGCGGTTTAACCCCAAGCCTAACCTAGACCAAGACATGGACACCTATATATGTCACTACCAAGGGCAGAGTCAAGAATTTTTGTTTGGGGAGCCGAGTTGTGACACTAATATATTAGTTAAGCAACCCCCCTACTCTCTCTCACACACGCACACACACACACACACACATATACACACATTTTTTATTTGATAAGTTTTACACACACACACACACACACACACACACACACACACCCAAATTTTTTTTTAAAAAAAACTTAGTTCTTTCTATCAAAATTATACTGTTTCAAATAGTATACCAAAGTGAGTAAAAAATATTTCAGTTGAACTAATGAAATTAAAAAAAAAAAAAAATTGAATGATTCAAAACTTGGAGGAATAAATTTGACTCCAAACATATTTGGAGCTATCTTATCCTAACCCATAATATGGCAACTAAAGAGACATTTCATGGATAGTTTAGTAATGAGATTTTTCTTAATGAGTTAATGACTTGTTTAATCATCACATAATAGGTTGAAAAGATAGATCAAAACATGCTTGGTGCCAAATTTTATAAAAAAATTTAATAGATATAAGAGCACGTTTTACAAAAAAAAAAAAAAATTGAGAAAAAATAAAGTATTTCCTCTATAACTATTGGACTAGTTTTTTTCTAAGAGCATCATTGGACTAACTTAAATATTTGGAGGAGCCAACTCTTATTTTGTAGGCTAAATTTTCAATATGTTATATATATATATAAAATAAGGAATTTTTCAAAATTTTGGGGGACCATAGCCATGGTCCCCCACCAATGTGCGTAGTCCCTTGGCCACCACCATGACTAGTGCTACCACTACTTTCTTCCCTCAAATTGCTACTATTGTTAGAGAATTTTCATTATATCAAATGCTAGAAAAATATATTCCTGATTGGAATTAAGCAATAAAAAAATAAATTATTTTCCACAAATTAATTTTTCTATTTATTATTTTTTCCGTTAAGAAAAAACATTTTACGCCCAAAAAAAACATGATTTAATCAGATAAAATCTTTCTCAAGTCTTAAATTTTATAATCTTTTGTCAAACGTTTCTTCCTGTGTCTTTTATTTTATATTTTATTAGTCTTCTGCTCTTTTCAGTTGCTTGGAATTATATACCAGGTTAAGTTGACTTCGAGTCGGTTCAGTGAGAAAAATCAACCTAAGTTTTAAGATATTTATAAATACGCACAAGCGCACATTACATATACAGTAATGTACATATTTTTCCATAAATAATACTTTCAGTTTCATCAATGTACACATAATATGAAATGAAACGATGAATATAATGATTAATGGCTTTGCCCGTGCAGTTGGCGAATCTTTGATGTATTTGGTAATAGTTGAAATTTATAGCATCAGTTGGCTTGAATGTGGGTCAAAAAAAGTGGCTAGTGCCGTGGGTTGGCCAAAATAAATAATGTATGCTTCTTCGCCTGCATGGTAGGTAATAAAAAGCAATTGAGGGTAAAAAAAAGTAAGGAAGAAAAAAATAGTCACTCTAGCAAAGTGAAGTCAATGATGTAGGCTGAACACGCAGGTCAAACTCAAGTGACTCTGGTCAACTTGTAGAGAAAATAGCTAACTAAACAGCTCTTTGCAAACGTGTAATTATAATAATGACATTTTTTTTATTTTCAATTTTTTTTTAATGTGAATGTCAAGGACTCTTCAACTACTTGATTATTTTTGGGTATATGTAATCTCTCATCCTATACACATCTGGTAATTACAGAAGTAAATGTACTAGGGTTTTGAACTAAAATACAATAATATAAGAGTTTTGAAATCAAGATTTCGTCATTTCATATAGTTTTTAAAATTACTAAATCTTGAAGATATTATAATAATGCCACTTGAGATGCTGAAATTGGGACATCAACTAGTAATGTCAATAGTGATCCCATATAAAGTTAATATGTTGTACAGTTGTACTAATAAAAATTTACTGTCATTTCAAATATTCTAAAAAAAAAAAAAAACTGTAAAATTTGTTGTGTCTGTAGCAATATTATTGATTGGGGGCATAGCTATATGGTGGATGTCATTGTCGTCTATGGATGTATATGTTTGGCTTTCCTTGGTCGCGTTCTCATATTGGACTCGATCGGGTATCACGTTCCAGCTAGTATCATTTTTTTGAAGATTTTAGGGAAGGCGGTATTGAGAGTTTAGCTTTGAGTTCGGTTTCTACGTGGAATTAGAGGAAATGTAACATCAAGTTGTAGAATAAAAAACCTGTAAGCCAATAAAATTACTTATTAGTGGGGACAAAAACCATTATAAGTCCAGCATTTGCAACATTTCAAATATGGTAGGAGGAACAAAGTTTTGTTTACTTCAATTCATATGAGGTGCCGAAAGAAACCAAGTTGTTTATGAATAACAATCGGACTCAGCTAAAAACATATGATTATATTTGCTTTTTTATCAGACAAGTTAAGTTCAAGTCTAAATAATTTATACTTGATTATTTAGCAAAAATAAATAAATTTAGACTTGATTATTAAATTAGAAAAGCTCAAAAATTAATAATTTATCCGTAAAGATACTCGTGAGTACAAAACTTGATTCATATATATAAAATATTGTATGTTTAAACGTGTATGAGTAATTTAAACTTGAGACTAAATTGTGTAAGTTTGTAATAAGTACATAAGATATTAATGTATAATTTATAGTTTATTGGTAATCTAAATAGTGCATTTCGTAGTAAAATTATGTTAAAATACAAGATTTGTGAACATAATAAGCTTTTAAAAAAGTTTCAGTCATAGTATGTGTACTATGTATGGCAAAAGAATAAGTTACTCAAGTATAAAGCTCTTGAGCAAACTCAAGCTTGTTCAATAACAAAATTGACAAAGGTTGAACATGCAATCTAATTTAATTAGAAAGTTGAGTTCAACTTATAATTAAATAAAATTAAATGAATAGACTTGAATTTTTAATACTCACCTTGAATCAATCAAGTCCCCAATTGCCCTAATTTACATTGGTGTATTGCCTTAAACAAAATATAGTTGATAATTACCTAATTCCACTGATGGAATATCACTAAAATCTGATCAAGTACGAGCATTTCTTAGTCAATATCGAGAAGAAAATGCTGGCTATTAAAATAAAATTAATTAAAAAGAAAATGAGGTAAAGGTAGGCTTTGATATGAACCTCAATTTAAGTCCGGGATATTTCATTATTTCTTACTAATGATCGATGTCACTTAATTAGGCGGAAAGTTGTATGAATTTTGTCGTATTAAAATGGCTGCTTATGGTAAAAGGAATTCGTCCACTTCACAACGATTGACAAAAGCACACTACCAACAGTACCGAAAGAATTTCACTTCTTTAATTTGTTTTTTGTAATTTGTACACATACATGTTTTCCAACACCTTTTCAATTTGCTATTAAAAAATTTTAAAATAAAATTAAAAAAGAAAGGAAAAAAAAAATCCACTTTTTCAATCTGCTATTAAAAAATAAAAACACCTTTTCAGTTTGCTTTGACCGCAAAGAAGAAATTACATGCTAATTGGTTAGCTATTTTGAAAGTAAGAGTAAGAGTTCTCATTTTTAGGTAGATTAAGGACTGACTTCTAAGGAACAAATGCTTTTGAGCAAGATTAACGTTGGTGTCACATAAAATGGGACAATTTGTACCACAATTCTCCCATATGGTGAGTTTTAAGTGGTAAAAGTGTACTATAACTTGCCACGTGGTTGAGTTATGGTATAAGTTGTGCCATTTTATATATATAGCACCAGCATTATTTTTTAATAATCTTCCTTCAACATATTATATGACTATTAAAGAGACAATTAATGTGTAGTTTTAGTCACATGATTTAATTATTTTAATAAGTCATTCGATGTGTTTAAATAATATCCTTTAATAATCTTATAATTTGCCACATAACAGTAATTTGGACTTTGAAGCCAACTTTGCCCATAAAACTTTCATCTCTTACTTTTTGATTTTTTAAAAGTAAAAGCACATTTTCAAGTGGGAAAAAAATAAAAATAAAAGAAAAAGAAAAAGAAAGATGACTATATTTGCAGCATTATTATTATTATTTTTTTTTATAGAGTTTCAACCTATGACGTCCGCTCTTGATAACATCTCTTTTATTATTAGACCAAGACACTAGTTAGTTTTTGGCGTAGACGGAAATTGAACCCCAGTTCTCTTATTCAACCGTCAGAGACTTTATCAGTTGAGCTAACTGGAACCCACATTTTGTAGCATTATTAAACATAAGAAAAATGGCTATCTTTTATTTTTACAATTTTCTTAACTTTATTTAGTATATAGGTAATCACTGCAAAATTTTCACATAAATATCTTTGAATTTACTGATGATTCGCACTTAGGCATTGGTGTTGGAATTTTGACAAGCCTCACCATGTCAGCAACTCCACTTCCAAAAAGCTATATGCTACTAACATAGTAATGCGTTGTAAAAATTATTTATCTCAAAACTAGTTCTAAATTCAATTTTTTGAAAATTGTTTTCATACTAATTTGAAAACAAAAATCTTACTATCAAATCAGGCCCTTAATAGGCTTAGAAGTCGTGGTTGTGTTAAATGGCATCACTAAATTGTAGTAATTTTTTCTAAATTGTAGTTGCGTAAATCGCTTCACCAAATTACAACTATATTTTGGATAAAAACAATTTTTTAGATAGAGACAACAACTTATTTGTTTTTATCATTCTTTAGATAAAATAACAATAAGTGTTTTAACAAAACATACAACATGCATCTAAGTTTCAATTGATAGAGACGACAATTTATTTGTTCATAATATCATATCAATTTCCTTAGATTAAGTAACAATAAGTGTCAGTCTACAACTACAAAGGTTAGGTTCTTTTGTAGTTGTATTCTGATTATGTAATGTATTATAAATCAAGTTTAAAATACTATTATTATTTTCGTGTGTGTTCTAATAAGTATTACTGTTTACTAAAAAAAAAAAAAGTAACAATAAGTATTTTAACAAAAAATGCAACATGCATTTTAAATAAAATAACAATAAATGTTTTAACAAAACATGTGATATGCATCTATGTTTCAGTTAATAGAGAAAACAACTTATTTGTTCTTATCAATTTCTTTAAATAAAGTATCTGTAAGTGTTTTAACAAAATATGCAACATGCATCTAAGTTTCAATTGATATAGACAACAACTTATTTGTTCATAATACCATATCAATTTCTTTAAATTAAGTAACAATAAGTGTTTTAACAAAATATGCAACATGCATTTTGGATAAAATAACAATAAGTGTTTTACAAAACATGCGACATGCATCTATGTTTCAGTTAATAGGGACAACAACTTATTTGTTCTTATCAATTTCTTTAAATAAAGTAACTATAAGTGTTTTAATAAAACATGCAACATGCATCTAAGTTTTAGTTGATAGAGACAACAACTTATTTGTTCTTGTCAATTTCTTTAGATAAAGTAATAATAAACGTTTTAACAAAACATGCAACCTTGCATTTAAGTTTCAAAAATTTAAATCCTACTCCAACTAAAAATCTATTTTCAAAAATTTAAAACTTATATATATATTCATCAATTGTCTTTCCATAGAATCTCTCTTGCACCCCATGTTTTTTGTTTTGTTCTTTTGTTTTTGTTTTTGTTTTTTTTGTTTTTTTGTTTTTTTGTTTTTTGTTTTTTTTTTTGAGTTGCAACTTATGCATATATATATTTGTATTGAAAGGACATACATGTTGTATAGGTTTATAGGACTTAATAAATTTATATGATACTCTCTCTTTCTCTCTCTCTAGATTTTTTTTTTCCCTAATAAACAACTTCTCTTATTAATTATTGAATTAATTTTTTTATTAATTGTTGTTATATATTTCCTTAAATTAAAGGGTAAAATTAAAAATGGTTTAATTTACGTAAAAGTTTGTCATTTAAATTTTAACAAATTTAAATTCTATTCAGACTAAAAGTCTATTATAATTTTTTTTAATTTCTTTCCCTTTTAAAAAATATAAATAAATAAATTCTATACTGAAATCCAGAATCACACACAACACCCCTATGCTTTTTTTTTTTTTTCCTCTCAAGTTGCATCTGAAGTTTTATTAATTTTTTAAAAAAATTATTAATTGTTAGGATATATTTCCTTGAATCAAGGGATAAGATTTAATTATAATTTAATTTAGTTAAAACTTTATTATCTAAGTTTCAGAAATTTAAATCCTACTCCAATTAAAAATCTACTATCAAAATTTTAAAACTTATATATATATATATATATATATATATATATTCACAAATAGTCTTTCCATAGAATTCTTTTTGCACCCCATGTTGTTGTTGTTGTTGTTGTTGTTGTTGTTGTTGTTGTTGTTGTTGTTGTTTTTTTTTTTTTTTTTTTTTTTTTTTTTTTTTTTTTTTTTTTTTTTTTTTTTTTTCAAGTTGCAATTTACACACACACACACACACACACACATATATGATAGTTTTAATTAAATAATAAATTCATCTTATTTATTGTTATTTGTTTCTACATTCTCATGAATGGATATTGTGGGGGTAAAAGCCCAAACTCGTATGTTGGGCCTTGGGCCTTATCTAAGCACACGAATATGTTCGAGGAGGAATAAATGATTAGGAGAGGCCCAAAAGTTGAGAATCATGTAAGGAAAGAATGGAGGAATATAATCCGAGGAGTTTCTCATCCTCGGATACGATAAGTATCGGTCAGAGCTGTGCTTAAGCAGTATAGGTGACCTTCCAAGAAGTTCCAACGATAAGGATGAATCTCAGGCACGTGCAAGAGCGATAAGAACCCAGAAATATCTGAGAGAAAAGCTGCTACCACCACATTAAATGCACTGCAGCTATTTTTCTGGCCGCATTTATGTGAAGAAGACTCCTGAACAGTGAAAGCCTAACCACTGCAACTTATATAAGGTTAAAGAAGGTGCTTGATGGGACGTATTCTCAAGTGAAGGTTTAGATGGTAGACAAGTGTATGATTAAGATAATCTGTAAGGAATTATATAATGAAAAAGACCTCTCATGAGAAGGAGGGAAAAAAAGAGAGAAAGAGAAAAGATTGGATTAATCAGAATTATACTTGTAAAAGTGTAATATTGATTTATATGAAGAATGACCTCCTCGGGTTTGGCATTTATTTAGTCTTACATATACAGTTTTTGCATGATTGTTTGCTAAAATCATACTAGCCGTTAGTAACCTTGTTTGAATCTAGCTTTTTAACCTACTCTCTACAAATTTATTGTGTTGGGCTCATTAGGCTAATGCCCCATTTGTTTTTGGGTTTGGGCTTCAAATTGTGACCCTACAGATATTATGCGAAAGGAAGACTACTATAAAGAAGTAAAATAAGGAACATCCATTTAAGTTCTTGGTTTCTCTTAGGTAAGTTTTTTTTTTTTTTTTTTACTCTCAACTTTTAAATTATTTTGTGTGTTTTAGATTTTGGTTATTCTATATATTTAATTTATAAGTTTTTATTTTTTATTTTTTTTCAATTAACTATCACTATGAAAAGTCTGGTTCAAAACATGTCTTTTATGTGCTATAGTGCAATCTGATTCCAAGTTAATTTTACTTATTGATTGTTAATATTTTATCAATGTTTATCTATTTTTTTATTTTTGTATTTTGTTTTTACTTTGTGTTAATTTCTTAGTATGCGGAATTCCTCTCATATCCTTTTAGATCATATAATTTAAGGTTCCTATGAACTTTTTCATGACTATTTTCTTCAAAAGTCTAACTACATTCAACTTAAAATTCCTCCTATATTAGGATAATCTTATTTATGCAATTATTAGAAAAGATTTAACTATTTGAGTTCAAATCACCCTTTTCATTAATAAATAAGGAATTGTAAAAAAAAAAAAAATAGAAAAGTTTTTATTGATCATTTTAATTAGAGATATTATATGTAAGGGGCAAATTACAAAATTATGCATTTTATATAATAATAATCATTCATTTAGTTAGAAACAAGTTCTAAAATTATGTAATAATAATTCATTTAGTTATTTTATATATATATATATATATATAAAGAAAATTCATAACTAAAGCCGTGCAACGTACAAGACATTCACTAATTTTTATATAAAAATCCATATAATCTGCTTAAAATCAAATAAATAATATGTATCTGGTATTTTTCTAAAAATTAAATGAAATTTAATAATTTAAAAATGAGATTTCTGTTTATCAATATGCACTAAAATGTTAATTCAAATAAATTACTTAGTGAAACCTTAAAAAGAATAAAAAGGGTGTGGGAAAAATCCTTGAGTGGATGTCGTCCCTCAAAATCTGAATTTAAATAAATAAATAATTTTCTCTTAAAAGTTATCATGACTTTTGAATGGAATTATGGTCTACCTTTGTGTCAGAACTTCCTTCCTTTTCTCTTGTGTGTGCGTGTGTTTGCTTCTCAAAAAAAAAAAAAAAAAAAAAAAAAATTGCATGAATTTCATCAATTACCACCTGCATTCAAAATGTCTAATTCCACAAATTACATGTTTTGGATTCTGAAGAAACAAGAAAATTTGGGATTAATTACGATTTTCTTTTCCTTTTTTTTTTTTTTTTGAATCTTGACATGACAGTATTCAATTTGAGAACACCTAGCCCGGATTGGTCAGAGAAGAAAAGTTTTACTTTTTGCTGAAAATATAAAGAGAGTTTTACTTGACTTCTAAGCAAAACTTTTTGTTAGATCTACTTTAATTACACTTTGGGCGCCTTTTTCCTAGTTAAATGAATTGAGACATATCATGACTAGTATAGCTAAGCAAATACAATAAGCAAAATCTTGACTATCTTTGCTAGGGGTGCTGGTGTGCTGAATTTTTTTAAATAAAGCCTTTTGAAAGAGAGTGACTCTGCCAATTATTCTTATAAGATTTTTAACACCTTGTCCGACTAGAGCTACTCAATGTGTAAATCTCTGACCTTTCGACACTGAATATGGCCCCTCCTGTAAGAAAATAGATTTTTGGGCAGGACAAGAAGTTGACACTTGACACAGACTAGCTTAATCAATTTTTGATAATTATAGAGTATGCTTCACGCACGGGTAGTTCTAAGACCGAAAACTATTCTAAAATCTTTTTGCTACAATTCTAACGCGGTAGGTTGTGAGTGGTTGTCGTTTATCACTTACACATGGACTTATCATTCTTCACCACTCACACCCTGTCATATCACAATTATAACAAAAAGTTGTGTAATAGTTTGTGTTACTAGATTTTTTTTTTTCATGTACGAGTCTATCTTGTACGGTGAAAAAAAAAAATCAAATCACGTACAAGTCTGTCTCGTGATCAAATCAAACTTGACATTGCACTTTTAATTTTCTTGCTATGTCTACTTAAAGTACTTCGTGTCATTGTATATGCGGAAAGGAAAAAAGAAAAAAAAAAGAATCTTTAGGGGAACAAAACACTTTTTGAGCATGGTACCTTAGATTACATGAAGATCATACATAATAAAGTAACTTTCTATTCAAAAGAATCCGAGTTTGGTTGCTCTTTTTGAATTGAAATTACCTCTACCTCGTGCTGCAAATGATGCACCCTCCTTTGGGCCCAATAGCATTAAAAAAGACTCATTCATTTTTTCTCTTTCATTCTTTTCAAGCTTACAATAAGTGGGGGATTTAAACTAATAAGCTGTTGGAAACATATAGTGTTGAAGATTGCTCAAATTAATTAACAAAATTACACATAAGCTTCCTCACATGGGAAGAACTAGATATATACCACTGATCACAAATAAACTTTTGGCTACTTTTTCATCTGGTCTTGTATGTACGGCTCGTTGATATATACCTATCCATGCTGAATTTGTTGGTTTATTCTATTGTTAGTGGAAAACAAAAGGAAAATATATATATATATATATATATATATACACAAATCCTATGGTTTGGGAGTTTGATTTGGATGTAGCGACCCCAATAGAAATTGCAGGCCTATCTTATTGCCTGGAATGGATACTAGAGCGATTAAGTTTAGATTTCATTAATCCCTTTGAATCTTGTCATAACAATATAAATTGCTGCCCTATCTTACTGCCTCATAACCATTTGAAGGTTGTATATACATGCATTGTGTTATAATATTGGAATTAATAATAATATGGCATTCAAAGATAGAAGCTAAAACCAAACAACTAACAAGATGCTCATGCCACTAGATGTTGAGAAAGGGTTTGTAATTAGATATTAGACAATTTAGACTGTCATGCAACCAGGCCATGATCCCTGTCGTCTTCTTTTTGTTTTTTTTTGTTTTTGTTTTTTTTTTTTTTTTTTGGCTGAATAAAAAAAAAAGATGCATCCATTGTGGATTCGTCGACTCTGCTCCACATGACGATAAGGTAAAAAATCACTTGTACTACTAAGCTCTAATGTAGCTATCTTTTTTGACACAATATATTGGTTAAAGGGTCACTCAATTCATGTCAAGTATTATGTGAGGCAATATAAAAACTTTTACCACCAAATCACACTTATATTGTTTGGATCAAAATATTACGTCGTTCTTTTTATATTATCATGTTAAAAATTTATTTAGTCAATGTCGAACTGTACTTTCTCGAGTGGCAACAAAATAGTGATCCAAAGTTGAAGAGGAGATAGCATCTTTCAAAAGCTGAAAGCCGTCCATCCCTCATATTCCACCTTCCCTTACCTACCTGAATGAACGAAAATGACATGCACGAACGTACGTGGAATGAATAATAGTGTGAATTAAATTAAATAACCCCAAATATTAAAGAATATAAATATTTTTACAAGTACCAAGAAAAACAACAACCACACAATAACAATATAGAGGAAACAACCATAGGATAAATCTAACAAATTCATTAAAATAAAATAGAAATTACAATACTCAAATTTATGCCAAAAACTTAAGTTCACAATATAAATTGGAAGATACAAAAATACCTCTCTAAGAATAAATATAATTTCACCAAAAAACATTGGAACCCAGTGTAACCAATAATACAACAAGACCTTGCTTTTCATCAACAACCAAAAAAAAAAAAAAAAAAACCTTAATAAAAGATGCTAATAGATATTCCTTAAATAACGAATATAGTTTTTATCCCAAAAGAAAATCCAGAATAGTTCAAAAAGTAAAAATTCTCCAAAAAAATCACTTCTCTCTCTCTCTCTCTCTCTCTCTCTCTCTCTCTCTCTCTCTCTCTATATATATATATATATATTATATACTATATAATAAAAGTTGTGCTTAGAAGTCGTAGTTGTGCCAAGTGGTTGCACTAAATTGCAGAAGAGGGGGGAAACCAGGTTGCCCATATTTTGGCCAAATATGCTAGAAATGTTGATAATGAATTGTACTGGATAGAGGACTCTCCTCCCCTGGTTATAGAAGCCTTGTATCAGGATTGTTTAAGCATGAATGAATGAATGAATATTGGTTTTGTTTTCAAAAAAAAAAAAATTGCAGTAGTCTCTCTCTCTCTCTCTCTCTCTATATATATATATATTATATAATAAAAATTGGGCTTAGAAGCTGTAGTTGCGCCAAGAGGCTGCACTAAATTGCAAAATTTTTTTTAATTTTAAAAAAATAAATAATTTTTTTTTTGTACTTATCTTCCTCTTCTATAATTTCTAAATGGATAAAAATTTTAATTTGAGTAGAATCCAAACTCTTCATCTAATCCTTTTATTATTATAATTTATAAGTTGATAAAAAATTTTAATTTGATTACAGTTTAAACTCTTCATCTAATCCTTTTTTTTTTTTAATTTAAAAAACAAAAAACAGCAACAATCTTCATCTATTCCTTTTTTAAAATTTAAATTATATTACTTCGAGTAAAAAAAATAAAAAATAAAAAGCTATGTATTCAATAGCAAAATCTTCCTCTTCACACGTGGCTTTATATATATATATATATGTATAATTATTGTTCATACCAATTTACCAAAAATGTTTTTGGATAAAGTTAGAAAAAATTGTAAATAAGGTAATAGTATTTGAGTTTAAAGTAAACACCTTCTCTTTCTTATCCAAAAAAAAAAAAAGTATCTATATATAATTAATGTTTGTTCTTCTAAAAAAAAACGTTTGTTTTGTTTATATATATACATATATATAAAAGAAAAGTTTCCATTTTTCCATTAAAAAAAAATGTTTTCTTTTTTCCTTTCTATTCATATGACCTTTTTTTTTATTCCACTTTTTATGGGATTTATGAGATAGCAACAAACAAATTGATTAGAAATATTAATTCCAATAGGATTTAAATTCTATATCAAATGAAACTCTACCTTTATATTAATATATATATATATATATATATATCATTTTTGAAGTGAAGTTTATTCCGATACGTGAATGCCTAAATCTCATGACAGCTATGCATTCTTTCTTCATTATTATTTTTTAATTTTGTTTAAGCTATTTTTTTTAACTTCAAAAAAATTAATAAAAACTTCTCACACACATTTTAACCAAATTCATAATATTAAACTTTCGTACTCATTTATTCTCTTCTACAATAATTGATTAAGGTTTTAGTTACATATTCACACTTTCATCTCTCAAAGTGATAAAGAAAACAAACGGATTTATTCTTTGTTCTTTTTCTAAATTTATATCTTAATTTATAATTTGTGTTAATTTCTTAATTTTAAATTATGAATAAGTTTGATTATATTTTTTATATTGAATGTAAATTGTTGTTTATAGGTTTTTGGTTGTGTTATATTCTTCGGGAAAAAAATTAAAAAAAGAGTTTATATGAATTTGGTGACACAGCTAATAGATAAGCCTAAGAAATGTTTACTAATAATAGTTTGTGGGGCCGGTTGCCCGAAAAACAATGGGGACATGCAGCGTGAGATTAATATGTTAAAAAGGGAATTACGTTACGAGCAACGGAAGCGTACAACTTACGACTCGAGGCAATCCTCTGAGGAGTTAGATGACACAAGCTACAAACGAAAGTCTAGAACTCCACCCAGTGAGCTTTTTTCACATGATGAGAAGCATCACCGTGGGCGAACATATAAGAGTCCACCTCGTCAGGGCTTAGGGAACGACGCTTTGAACAAAGCGCTGAGTCAAGTTTTCGAGTCGCCGTTCACGCAACGCATTGAGGATGCAAGCCTTCCTCGGCGGTTCCATCAACCTACGTTCACCATTTACAATGGTCAGACGGGCCCGGTGGAACATGTTAGCCATTTCAGTCAGAGAATGGCCGTTCATTCCAGGGACGAGGCTTTGATGTGCAAGGTTTTTCCCTCTAGCCTAGGTCCACTGGCGATGAGGTGGTTCAACGGTTTAGGAGTGAATACTATTGACTCCTTTCAGGGACTCATCCAAGCTTTTGGTGCTTGCTTTATTACTTGTAGAAGGGTTGTTCAGCCCCTGGGGTCGTTATTATCCATGTCTATACGAGAGGGGGAAACTCTGAAAGCCTACTTTGACAGATATTGGGAAATGTTTAACGAGGTAGATGGAACCAATGACAATGTGGCTATTAATACCTTCAAGGAGGGCCTTCCAATTGATCATGATCTGAGGAGTTCCCTAACTGGTAAACCTGTTACTAGCATGCGACAGCTTATGGATAGAATCGACAAGTATAGAAGGATAGAAGAAGATCAGATACGGGGTAGAGGAAAGTCCAAGGTGATCCCTCAAGAGAGGAGGGATTTCAGGTCGGATCGGTATAACAACAATCGACCTTGAAGAGACTTTGCAGGGCAGTCAGGATCTACTAGCTCCCAGGCGGTTAATGTTGTGTTCCGAGAACTAGTACAGCGGGTTCTAGAAAAGATACAAGACGAGTCTTTCTTCAGATTGCCCAACAGAATGGCAGGGGATCCTACGAAACACAATCAAAACCTCTACTGTCAATACCATCGAGACCACGGGCATATTACTGAGGACTGTAGAAACGTGTGGGACCACTTGGAACAGCTGGTTCGAGAGGGGAAGTTGACCAATCTTCTGCACCATTCCAGTGTCCGAGGAAGTCAGACAGGGTCGACGGTGAAAGGAGATGCCTCTTCAGGAGCCCCCCTAGGCACAATAAATGTTATATTTGCTGCCCTGGGGAGGACAGGGTCTTGTCCCTCTAGGATACTGTCTGTGTCTCATTGTTCAGATGGAGGCTCAAGTTTAATGCCGAAGAAAGCAAAACTGAGCACCTCACTGGTGCTGGGCTTTTTAGATGAGGACAAAAGAGGAACCATACAACCGCATAATGATGCTTTGGTTGTTACGCTTAGGATTGGTGGGTATGACGTAAGAAGGGTGATGATTGATGAGGGGAGCGCAGCCGAGGTGATGTATCCGGACCTATACAGGGGGTTGAATTTGACACCCAAAGACCTGACAGCTTATAGCTCCCCGTTGGTAAGCTTCGAGGGTAGATTGGTCGTTCTGTTGGGTATGATTAGATGACATGTGCAGACAGGTTTAGATGTGTTTTAGGTGGATTTTATTGTGGTGGACGTTTTCTCTCCCTATACGGCGATTTTAGGAAGGCCCTGGTTGCATACCTTAGGGGCTGTTTCTTCCACTCTTCATCAGAAGGTGAAGTACCCATTAGGTGGCCAAGTGTTAGAAATATTGGGAAATCAAGTCATGGCAAGGCAGTGCATGGTAGCGGCTATTTAGCATCGGCTAGAGATAGGTACATCGGCCAAGGCCGAGGATGACTTATAGCAATCAAGGGACCTAGGAACCCTCTTCAGCACAACCGCCGAGGAGGCTGGGTGCGAGGAGTTGGAGAGGGTGAATGTTGGTGATGATCCGGATAAATACTTTCAGGTTGGAGCGCTATTACCTTCGCAGGAGAAGGAACAATTGGTTGAGGTTCTAAGAAGGAACGTCGATGTGTTTGCATGGAATGCCTATGAAGCCCCAGGGGTCATCATCTGAATGTCAATCCCTCCGCTATTCCGAAGAAACAGCCACCTCGGCGTCCGTTTAGATTACATGCTGAGGCTATTAAAGACGAGGTCACCAAGCTCAAGCAGGCAGGGGCTATCAAAGAGGTGTTTTATCCTCAGTGGTTAGCAAACACAGTTGTAGTGAAGAAGAAAAATGGAAAATGGCGAGTGTGTGTTGATTTCACGGATCTTAATAGAGCCTGTCCAAAGGATCCTTTCCCTATGCCCCTTATAGATCAGCTGGTGGATGCAACGGTAGGTCATCCTCGGATGAGCTTCCTAAATGCCTTTCAGGGCTATCACCAGATCCCACTAGCATTGGGTGATCAGGAGAAGACAGCTTTTCTCATTCCCAATGGAAATTATCATTATAAGGTAATGCCCTTTGGCTTGAAGAACGCGGGGTCAACTTACCAGCGGATGATGACGAAGATGTTTAAGCCACAGTTGGGTAACAACATAGAGGTTTATATTGATGACATGGTAGTAAAGAGCAAGGTAGTGGCCGAGCATGTGACGGACCTCACCAATACGTTTGAGGTTTTGAGGAAGCATAAGTTGCGACTGAACGCATCCAAGTGCTCCTTTGGGGTGTGTTCTGGGAAGTTTTTGGGCTACATGGTGACCCATCGAGGAATTGAAGTGAACCCCGACCAGATTAAAGCCATAAATAGCTTGCAACCACCTCGGAATCCCAAGGAAGTTCAGAGGTTGACTAGGATGACCGCTGCGCTGAACAGATTCATATCCAGGTCGGCGGATAGGTGCAAGCCTTTCTTCCTTTTACTCCATAAGTGGAAAGGGTTCGAGTGGACTAAAGAATGCGCCCTGGCATTTCAGCAACTCAAGGAATATCTATCTCGGCCACCCATTATGTCTAGCTCTGAGGTGGACGAGGTTCTTTTTGCCTACTTGGCGATAGCCACTTATGCTATTAGTTTTGTTATGATACGAGTGGATAATGGCGTACAGCAGCCAGTCTACTACGTGAGCAAATCACTTCATGAGGCTGAAGTGTGTTATTTACCATTGGAGAAGGCCATTTTGGCAGTGGTGCATGCTACAAGGAAACTCCCCCATTACTTCTAGGCACACACTGTGGTTGTTCTGACTCAGTATCCACTTAGAGCTGTACTTCGGCGTGCAGACTACATTGGCAGGGTTGCTAAGTGGGGCACAATCCTTGGGGCTTTCGATATAAAGTATATGCCTCGTACTTCTGTGAAGGGTCAGGTTCTCGCCGACCTGGTGGCCGAATTTACTGAAGGCCCTGAGGAAATAGATGCAAGTCCACATGGCATGGATGAAAAATCGGTTGGCCTTATATCCATGCAACGTCCCACTCCCTAGAAGGTGTATGTGGATGGAGCAGCAAACCAAAGGGGGTCAGGAGTGGGGCTAGTCCTAATATCTCTTGAAATGGCCATCATCGAGAAGTCTTTAAGGTTGGGATTCTCAGCCACTAACAACGAGGTAGAGTATGAGGCCTTATTAGTAGGAATGGTGATGGTAAAGAAGCTGGGTGGGAAAACAGTGGAGATGTTCTCAAATTCAAGCCTGGTCGTGGGCCAGGTTAGAGGGAAGTTGGAAGCTCGAGACACCAGAATGCAAAGTTACTTGAGCCGAGTTAGGCGTATGCAAACAGATTTTGAATCTTTTGAATTATCCCACGTCCCTAGAAGTGGAAATGCACATGCGGACTCTCTGGCTACCCTCGCTACCTCATCAGCGCAGAACTTACCTCGGATTATCATGGTTGAAGATTTGAGTACACCCACTCCAATAGCGGAGGACTCGCTTCAGGTCAATCAAATCAGCTTGGCGCCTAGTTGGATGGATCCTATAATCGTATTCCTTGAGAAGGATGTACTGCCCGAGGACAAATTGGAAGCTGACAAGATACGAAGAAAAGCTCCTCGGTTCTGGCTGTCCGAGGACAGGAAGTTGTACAAACGCTCGTTCTCTGGGCCATATCTGCTTTGTGTGCACCCTGAAGCATCAGAGGCACTTCTAGAGGAGCTGCATGAAGGGATTTGTGGGAGTCACACTGGAGGAAGGTCTTTATCTCATCGGGCAATCACCCAAGGGTATTGGTGGCAAGGCATGCAAAAGGAGGTGCAGGAGTATGTTAAAAAATGTGATCAATGTCAGAGGTTTGCTCCGAACATCCATCAGCCTGGGGGAGTCCTTAATCCTTTTTCTAGTCTTTGGCCTTTTGCGCAATGAGGCTTAGATATTGTTGGTCCTTTCCCTAAGGCAATGGGAAATAAGAAATACCTGCTAATTGGCACGGACTATTTCACGAAGTGGGTCGAAACTGAGCCCCTAGCTAATATCAGGGATGTAGATGTCAAAAGGTTTGTTTGGAAGAACATCATCACCTGATTTGGGGTTCCTCAATCTCTTATCTCGGATAATAGTCTTCAATTTGACAGCAAGGCTTTTAGGGAGTATTGTTCCAACCTGGGAATAAAGAACAGGTATTCCACTCCAGCTTATCCACAGGGAAATGGGCAGGCCGAGGTTGTCAATAAGGTCATTGTGAGTGGGCTCAAAAAGAGGCTAGATAATGCGAAGGGAAAATGGGTGGAGGAACTGCCACATGTTCTTTGGACATATAGAACAACCCCCCGGCGGTCGACCGGAGAAACCCCATTTTCAATGACGTATGGGGCTGAGGCTGTGATTCCTCTCGAAACGGGTTTCCCCACATTAAGGACTAGTACTTTCACCTCAGATGGCACTGATGAGCTTTTGGGTAAGAATCTAGACTTGATAAATGAACGACGAGAAAAAGCGATGGTTCAGTTAGCCTATTACCAACACAAGCTGAAACAAGGTTATGATGCAAATGTGAGGCTGAGGCCGTTAGCTTCAGGGGACCTGGTGTTGAGAAAAGTCTTGGGAAATACTAAAAATTCAGCTTAGGAAAAATTAGGGCCCAATTGGAAAGGACCATATCGTATCACATCTGTAACAGGAATAGGTGCTTATTACTTAGAAGATCTAGACGAGAAAACTGTACTCCATCCTTGTAATGTAAGCAACTTAAAGAGATATTACTATTAATACGAACAGTTCTGTTATATGTCTCTTTTTTAACTTAATTTAATTCTATTACTTGTGTTCCTTAAGTCTATTAAAGTATTAAATAGAAACTAAGTTATGTAAGGTCCTCGGATCACAACTTAGTGGAAATTAATACACTCTCCTATTTACTGAAGCATTAAACAGAAACTAAGTCATGTCAGGTCCTTGGATCACAACTTAGTGAAAATTAATACAACTGTGACATCTATTGAAGTATTAAACAGAAACTAAGTCATGTCAGGTCCTCGGACCACAACTTAGTGGAAATTAATACAACTGTGACATCTATTGAAGTATTAAACAGAAACTAAGTCATGTCAGGTCCTCGGACTACAACTTAGTGGAAATTAATACAACTGTGACATCTATTGAAGTATTAAACAGAAACTAAGTTATGTAAGGTCCTCAGATCACAACTTAGTGGAAATTAATACACTCTCCAATTTACTGAAGTATTAAATAGAAACTAAGTCATGTTAGGTCTTCGGACCACAACTTAGTGGAAATTAATACAACTGTGACATCTATTGAAATATTAAACAGAAACTAAGTCATGTCAGATCCTCGGACCACAACCTAGTGGAAATTAATAAAATTGTGACATCTATTGAAGTATTAAACAGAAACTAAGTCATGTCAGGTCCTCGGACCACAACTTAGTGGAAATTAATACAATTGTGACATCTATTGAAGTATTAAACAGAAACTAAGTCATGTCAGGTCCTCGGACCACAACTTAGTGGAAATTAATACAATTGTGACATCTATTGAAGTATTAAACAGAAACTAAGTTATGTAAGATCCTTGGATCACAACTTAGTGGAAATTAATACACTCTCCTATTTATTGAAGTATTAAACAGAAACTAAGTTGTCAGGTCCTCGGACCACAACTGAGTGGAAATTAATACAACTGTGACATCTATTGAAGTATTGAACAGAAACTAAGTCATGTAAGGTCCTCGGACCACAACTTGGTGGAAATTAATATACTGTTATCTTTATTGAAGTGTTAAGCAGAACTTAAATCATGTAAGGTTCTTAGCCCACAGCTTGGTGAAAATTAATGCACACTGTGACCTTAATTGGAGTATTATACTTAGGCTAAGGTATGACAGATTGTTTATACTACTAACTTAGTGAAAATCAGCGCTTATTAAATGGGATCTGTGTGATTATCTTTATATATCAAAAGCAAATTCCATGAGCATCACTTAAAGCATTTCAGGGTGTTCAATACCTCCAGGGACTAATTGTTTGGAATGCTATCTCCAGTTTACTTTGATTTTCAATTAACATACATAAGGTTAAGTTTTCTCTCATAGTGTCAGATTTTGCTCTTCTATAGCCGGAGATATATAAATGTAAAAGAATAGTCGTACAGGAAATTATACAAGTAATAGATAAAACCATAATGTCTTATATAAATCTGAGAAGGGAAATATACGTCACACTTGAGAATATCCTCAAAAAAAGAAAAAATTAAATTAAAATTAAAAAAGAAAATTATTACATCAACTGTTTGTTTAGTTTTATTTGTAACTTGGGTGGTGGAACTTTGGCAGTTTCCTGAGGAGGAACGTCTTTCTCCTTCTCCTTTGAAGCCTCCCCAGTAGGCAAAATAGTGAAAGCTAAGTCATTTTCAAAGCTTTGAGAGGTTGTTCCGTCCTTAGGACCCTCTACGGCTTTGGCTGAGGAGGTCTCTGTTACCACTTCAGACACTTCAGGTTGCTTTTGCTGATTGGTTGGGAGAGGATTCTGATTCTGAGCTTTTTCAGCCGAGCCAATAGCAGTAAAGGAGACCTCTTGTTGTTGAGAAGAAGGACTTGGGGCTCATATGGCTGGGGGGAAGTAAGTGTTCTCAGGCCTTCTCAGCTCTGATGATGGCTCGACCCCAGCACGATTGAGAGCTTCCTCCCAAATGTGTACACAGTATGTTCGGCACACAATAGGGACCTCAACTCGAAATCTATCCTCGGTCTCAGCTACACCGACATCATATCCTTGCTGTTCGGCCTCATCCTTTGCTTTCTCAGCCTCAGCTCTTGCTTTTTCAGCCTCATCCCTCTCCTTTTCAGCCAGACCCCTTAGCCTTTGAGCTTCTTCCAGTTGTTTCATCAGCGTTGATACTTGTTCCTTAGAAGCTGCCAGTTGGTCATTGGCATCACGAAGGCTTTTCCTCTGATCTTCAGCTTGCTTTTGAAAGCCAGCCAAGGCTGAATCAGCACTCTTTCGAGAGGATTCTTCGTTGGCCAACTTTTTCTTCAGCTCAGCTATGTTTTGCTCACTGACAGTAAGTGTCTTAGCAGCTTCGTTTCTTTTCTTCCTCTCCTCGTCCAACTGAAAATAAAAGGCATTGGTCATCTCCTCTAGTCTGAAAGTGGCTTGAATAGCCTATAAAAAAAAACGGGGAGAGAGTCAGAGATAAAGTAAACTAAAAGGAACAGGTAAAGCTGTAAGGATACTATACCATGCCCAAATGCCTTTTCATGTTCATGAAGATTTCATTTTTCTTCATGTTCTTGAGCTTGGCCGTGTCCCTGGGAAGAAGGAGGGTTTCTTCTAGGGCCAAGGCGACATGGCATCCAATCCCACCATTGTAGTCTCTGATGGATGCTTTTTCCCTCAAGGGCTCACCACCGAGCATGGGAGCAGGGAGCTAGGCCTCGGGCTCCGAGGACTGAATAATTTGCTTGGCAGCAACTTTTGAAGTCCCATGAGTTGTCTTTTGTTGTTTTGGAGGCCGCTGGACCTCACTTTCCTGGGCTGGGCGAGATCTCCCAATCTCCACCACGTCTTTACCTTTTTGCTCTCTCCTCCTCTTAGGATCAACAGGTTTTACCCCCGGAGATTGGGGAAGTTTAGGAGAAGGGGGAGGAGGGAGAGTGGTTTGAGCAGACTTCCCTGGTGCCTCTTTTCTAGATTTACCTTCAATAACATCCAACAAACTTCTTTGGCTCTTTCTCTGGATGCCCATATCGCCAGAAACTGCCTCGGGAGATTGGGGTTGGTTGAAGACCTCAAATCCATCCGCAAAATCCGATACTTCTACAACTTTTTCTTCTTGTTCTTCTTCTTTCTCTTCCTCCTTCACTTCCTGAATAGTAGGGCATGACGAGGAAGCCCCTACGGAAGTGGCAGCTACATGTAATGGCTGAGTATAGGGGGTGCCTTCAGGAATGGGAACACCCTCAGGAACAAAAAATCCCTCGAAGGCTACGCTGATTCGATGCAGCCGAGGATCTTTAGCCTTTATCACACACTTGGGAGCTAGAAAGGCGGTGGAGATTGGTTTGTATCACAGGATTATGTGCGCTGCTCTCAGTTGGCCGTCGGATGGGTTTACGTACACCTCGGACCGTAGGATTTTATCCAAGCTCTCCCTGTTAATTAGTCTGAATTGAGGCTTGGTAGCGCGCTTATTTGCGAAACCAATAAAACAGCAAAAAAATTCCGTCAGAAATGAAGTTAACTTGAATTAAGGAATATAAATTAAAGTGTAGAGGCGTCCAGCCTAAAATCCCCACCTGGTGTTCTCTCCTGGGTCGGACAGGGTAAACCATCGTGCCATGCCCCAGAAAAAATAAGGAAATCATCTTTTAGGCCCTTGTTCGATGTAGGGAGGCACTGGATTAGCCTTACCTCGGGGAACCTAGACCTAAGGTAATACCCCTGATTCTTCAAGTGCTGGAGGTTGTACACCTAGTTCACATCGTGATGGGTAAGGCCTAGGTTCATCCTCGCGTTAAGGGCCTCTATACTCCCTAGCACCCTGAACATATTTGGGGCGCATTGTGTAGGGGACAATCTAAAAAACCTAAGGTAACTCCTATTGAGACTGCCCATCAGAATAGTCATCCCTCCCTCTATGAAAGCGATCATGGGGATGACTACTTCCCATGTTTTCCTCTCATCGTACCACTCTTCTGGGGAAGCGTACCTCATGCCCACCGTTGGGGGAATCCTATACTTAGTTCTAAATTTCTCTATTTGCTCTTCGGAATCAACTAAATACTTAAACCTACCCATTTCTTAGGAATCGTGAAGAAAAATTAGAGAAGAGGATTGAAAACTGAGGAAGGTTAAAGAAACTTACAGGTGTGAAAAATGAACTCCTCGGACAAACTTCAGGTATTTATGAGAACGTTGAGAAGAAAGAAAGGGGGACAGGTTCAATGAATACTCGCTAAGATTGTGATATTTTTTGTAACTGAAAAGAAATTTGATTTGAAAAGCTCTTTATAGGGGCGCAGAAATCGTAAGCGGGAAAAATCCCGCTCATAAATTTTAGAGGCCTTCCACCGTTTGATTCGCATCCTGCTGAAACATGGAGGACAGAGAAGCCGCCATCGTTTAATAATGGCGTGCTTCTGACGCCAAAACGTCAGGGACATGTCTTGGGCAGTTGGAAAGGCGTTCTGAAATTTAGAAAAGTCCAACGAAGGAGTTAAGGGCGTGATATCAAAATCTCCCTTTTTTCGAGGTTACAAAAAGTGAGATTTTGAGGGGCTATTGTGGGGTCGGTTGCTTGAAAACTTAACAGAGAGTTCATAGGAAGTGGGCTTATGGCCCAACGACCCAGTCCGAGGACACTCACATGTTCGAGGATAGGATTTACTGCCCAAACCACGTCCGAGGATAATATTTATTCCTCAAACCAGCGTCCGAGGTGGATGTAACTCTTTTAATAGTCAAGAAACTTCGCAGAATTACATGCAAACTAACTAATGAATATTGAACAAAGAAGGAACCGGGAATGGTAACAAATATCTCCTAAAAGCTGCTGCCTCCACATTAAATGCTTCCCAGCTAACTCTCTGGCCGCATTAATGTGAAGGTGATACCTGAACAGTAACCAAGCAGCCTTATGGCCACTGAGCGGAGGATCCAGGAAGTTCTGGATGGGACAGAAAGAAGTTCTCAGAATGGAACCTACACGTGTACGGTGAAAGCAGGATGAAGAAGGTAGTATATAACGTGAAATCGGAGTACACGGGAGAGAGAGGGAAGAAAAAAAGAAAAAAAGAATCCAGAGAGATATACACTAGAAATCTAGCCGAGTAGAAGAGAAAGAAGAGGGTTTTCTTTTATTTACTTTGAAGTTCCTTTTGCTGCACAAGAACAATGTCTTTTTCCACTCACTGGAACTAGTTTTTACACCCACTCTCTAAAAATTTTGTTGTTTGGGCTTGTTGGGCTTGAATCCCATTCCTCTTTTGGGTCCAATACTATTTGAGTCCTTACATAGTTTTATCAGTAACTTTTTATTAACATCATTTAAAAAAAAAAAATTTGAATAGAGAGATAATTTATTAACGTGATTTAAACTCCACTAAAACTTTTTTAAGGGATTGGTTTAAAAATTTTCAAAGTAATTTTCTAATTATTAACTACTATGCGCTAACTTCTAATACCAAAACCCACAATTGAAATATTAATCTGTATGAGATACCACTTTCAAAGATTAATATCTTAGTTATTATATATTATACACTGACTTTTTTTTTTTTCAAAAGAAACGTTTCTCTCTCTCCCCACAAAACAAATGGATTATGACAAGAATTAGCTCGACAGGGCTAAGACTACACCTCTTTTCTACAATAAATGTTAAATTCAAATAATTTTTCATGCATATATACACAAGCTACACAAAGGGATTATAGCAAGAATTAACTAGACAGGGGTAAGACTACACCACCTCTTTTCTACAATAAATGTTAAATTCATATCACTTTTCTTGCATATATACACACATGTAGCGTGCAACACACAGGACTTAAACTTGGTAGGGTGAACCTCACTCAAGTTTCAATGCCTTCTTCCATACTTTCAAGGACAAAAATTAAATTCTCATGTGAGTCTCTCTCTACTTCAAATTTTTAAATGTTTAATAATTTAGATTGTTTTTAATTATTGAATTGAGGTTTCACTTAAACATGATTTCAATTATTGTTTTGGATAGTTTTTAACTCTTAAATTCAAGGGTTTTCCATTTAAATATATGTGATTAATTGAGCCTTAAAGTTCAATGTATTATTGAAAATCATTTTATATATATATATATATATATATATATATTTTAGGTACCTCTACTATCTTCCATTCAATTATAAATATATATATATATATATGTGTGTGTGTGTGTGTGTGTGTGAGTGTGTGTGTGTGTGCGCGCGCGCGCGCGCATTTTATGATCCCTTAGTCTCACACAACATACATTCATTATGTAACTTAAAAGTAAAATATTCATTTATTTTTATTATTCATTTTAAGTAAATTAATAAAAAATTATTTACATATGAATTTTGATTAAGCCGTGCATCGCACAAGCATAATGCTAGTATATATATAATCTCAGTAATAGTGTTAAATTAACATTTTAAAATTATAATAAAAATTATAAATATTAATTGTAATAATTTAATTATATACCTAATCAAATTATAACATGAAATAAATTTAATAAGAAATAAACAAACAAATTACAAACCCGTGAGGTATTTATTTGAATTTTAAATAAGAATTACTTTATGAAACTTGTACTATTTAAAAGAAAATCAAACTTTTTTTTTTATATATCATCATTTTATTCAAGTAGGTGAATTTATAATTCATTAGAATTTAATATTTAGGGGAGATGCTATCAATTTATTTATTTTTAACAATTATGGAGATAGAAATTTTAAATATAGGACAATAATATTAATTATAAAATTATTTAATTTAAAAATTATAACCGAGATCCACAACGATTAAATATAGTTATATAATGGTATTTTAAAAAATCTTATTGGAATATAACTCTATTTTACCATTAAACTATGCTATATTAAATTTAGAATTATAGATTCATGGTTCTATATATTAATGTGTTATCACTAAATGGTTATCACTAAATGGATGTATAGGGATAGTTATTCCATTACAATATTTTATATTCTTTATAAAACTCGTTATTGTTCTTAATTAATTTTCACTATAGTGTACCAAATATGTTTTAAATACTTCAACTCTTTATGTTGTAGCATTCAAAATCCCCTCTTAGTCAAAACCTTTGATGCATCTCCTTTGTGTGTCTTAAACAATAAGAATATTTTTTTTGTTTTCTTTTACTCTCTTGCTGGGGAAATTATTGTGTACTCTTGGAGTACCATAAATGCGTACTCCCTCATCTCACATGAATGGTGGGTCCCACCATTTAATTAGTGGGACCCACCATTCATGTGAGAGAAGTGAGTATGCATTTATGGTACTCCGGGAGTACCTAATAATTTTCCCTTTTGTTGCACTGTGCAAATTCTTTTCTTTTTCTCGCATAGTGGGAATAAAATATGTTATAATGGAATTACTATATAAGTCATAGGTTTGGTTGTAAGTTATAATATTAGAATAAAACTTAAGATCTATATTTAGGAAATATATTATTTATATAGTTATATTTATATTATTTATATAGTTATATTTCCTAAAAAAGAATATTTTTAAAATTTGCAAGAGAGAGAGAGAGAGAGAGAGAGAGGGGGAATTATTTAATGAATTTTTTTTATTCAAATTTTTTTTAAATACCTGTTATATGCATAAGGAAAGTTTGTATAGTTAGAAATATATTACTTTTAAAAATTATTACACATACTAAGAAATAACTATTACAACCCTTCTAGAGAGGAATAAATATTCCTCATTTTAAAGTATAGTTATTCATAAGAAATGGTCATTCACTGCAATAAAAACATAATCAAACCATAGAATAGTTAAACCATAAGAATAGTTATTGCATTACAGTATCTATTACAGTCTACTAAATATGCCCTAAGCACGCTAGCTCTCTAACCTCTATGAGTTGCTAGCTCGCTGGCCTCTGTGGGTTTCTCACCCCCCAACTACAAGCACACACACTGCTCTTATATAAAGAATTGTTGCCTCTCACATCTCCTAATTCTACTTAAATTAGGATGCTTGTCCAACACACTCATTAAATGATCTTTATTACCATATGACCTAGAACATGGTGGTGTGGTGCACCATAACAATCTACCTTTCCAGCCCATTAAGGTAAGAGATCTTCAATCCAACTCTTTAGTTAGAATTCATGTCGGTGTTGAGGACAAATTTTTCACACTAAATGGAATTATTTTATTGGCAACCCATGCCACGTCAACATTATGAATTTTGGGCTCAAGCAACGACTCAAGGCTCACAACCCATATTATCTCTCATACTCACAGATAGCGGCTTCTCTAACAAAGGCCCATATTTACACAAAATGACATCAAAGCCCATGATTAAAAAGCACATGGCAAATTATCTTATATTTTTCAGCTCATGATTCTCATCGGGGGAATTTTGGAAATCACGGTTTGGAGGGCTAAGAAGTATGTTCAGTAAAGCTCCTGCGGTTTAAAGTTGATAAAGGAAACATGTTGCTTGGCATGTCTTCCCCAATTCCCTGAACTCTAATGAGCCAATGCGCAATAGGCAACATCTGGTAAGCCTCTCATATCACGTAATGCTTAAAATAATAAAACTCCCTATTGCTCTTTACATAAAAATTAATTTTCATCATATAATATAAGTTTAAAAATCAAATTATATTATTTCATATAAATTTGTTGAGGGTTGTTTTTTCACGTTTTACACCTAGTTATGTGTCTTGCATCTATTAGACATCTTTTAGCCTAGGCCTTTTATAAGAAGGAAGTTGGACCTGACGCTTTCACAAGATGAGCTTAAGGGTCTCATTCTGCTACTGCCAGTCTGTGCACAAACATTAAGTCCACTCCAAGGAGTGCCGATGCAAAATGGGCTTATTCTCCTTTTCTACTACCATTGAAGTGGTTGTTCTCCACTTTCTGTAGAAGTAACATTATTCTACTGTATAACGATATTTACTCCATAAAATGAGTTTTTCTCAACTTTCAGCAGATTGATCATTACTTTGCTTCCTCTACTATTATAAGTCCTGCATAAAAAATACTAAAGCCCAAAGAAAGTATTCATCAAGCACATGTTAGTTACAACATGTCAGCATACATTTTCCCAAATATATATATATATATATATATATATATTTACATATATATATATATATATATATATATTTGTATATATACTGAAACGCATTCACGCATGTTAGAAATACTGAATGTAATAGTATTGTATTTCTTACTGAAAGAATATACACGAGTGCCTTTATATAGGAGGCATATGAGTGCAGTACAAGTAAGATTGTAGTACAAGAATGTGTGTTATACAAGTAATCTAGTTGGGCCTAAAGCCTACAACATTATACACTTTAATAGCCCCCCTCAAACTCAAGGTGGATGTGAGACCAACTTGAGGTTGTCAACCAAAATACGAAAGCGTCCCTTAGGATATGACTTGGTGAAGATATCTGCAAGTTGATCTTTAGAGGAGACTGAGATCAGCTTGAGAGCACCATAGACAAGATGATAACGGATAAAATACAATCGATCTTGATGTGTTTAGTCCGTTCATGGAAGACATCATTGTGAGTAGTATGAATGACACTCTGGTTGTCACAATAAAGAGGAGTAGCAGAAGATGTAGACACACCTAAGTCTTTGAGAAGCCATCGCAGCCAAAGGAGCTCAAATGTAGTATCAGTAAAGGCACGATATTCTGTTTCAGTACTGAAGCTGGCCATATGAGTTTGTTTCTTGCTTCGTCAAGAAATCAGAGAAGAACCAAGAAGGAAGCAATAACCAGTGGACCTGTGATCAGTGGGATCTCCTACCCAATTATAATTAGAAAATGCACGGAGAATGAGAGGAGACTAAGCAAAGTAGAAAAGACCATGGAATAGAGTGCCCTTTAGGTATCGAAGAATATACAGAACAACAGCATAGTGAGTCGATTGTAGAGCAGACAGATACTGGCTTACCTGGTGAACAGCATAGGAAATGTCTGGACGAGTGACAGTGAGATAAACTAGGCTGCCAACCAAGCGTTTGTAAAGGGGGGGGGGGGGTTAGACAATGGTTTCCCCCCTAAGGGAGTTAGATGCACATTAAGCTCAATTGGAGTGTCAATAGTCTTGCTATCAGTGAGTTCAGCTCGAGACAAGAGTTTAGAAGCATACTTGGCTTGAGTAATATAAAGTCCATCTGTAGAATAAGTGATTTCAAGACCCAAGAAGTAGCTGAGATGTCCAAGATCTTTCATCGTAAACTGCTAACTGAGAAAATCCTTGAGTTCTTGAATGCCACTAAGGTCATCACCAGTTATGATCATATCATCCACATATAGGAGAAGTCAAATAGTGCCTTTGTCAGTACGACGAAGAAATAAGGCAGAATCATAATGACTGGCCATGTAACCCAAGCGAGAGATGGTAGAGCTGAATTTGGCAAACTAAGCTCGTAGAGCTTGTTTAAGGCCATAAATTGCACGTTGAATGTGACAAACTTTGTTTAAGTCAACAAAGAGACCAGGAGGAGGTTGCATATAAACTTCTTCACTTAAATCCCCATTAAGGAATGCATTGTTGACATCCATCTGAAAAAGTCCCATTTACTAACAGCAGCAACAACTAAGAGGGCATAAACAAATGAGATACGAGCAACTGGAGCAAAGGTCTCTTCATAATCAATCTCATACTCCTATGTAAAACCTTTTGCAACAAGACGAGTTTTGTAGCGCTCAATAAACCCATCAGAGTGAGTCTTAATCTTGTAGATCCACTTACAACCAACCACAGATTTCCTGGGGGGGAATGTCACCAAATCCTAAGTATGGTTTTTGGATAATGCATCAAGTTCCTCTTTCATTGCAATCTACCATAAAGGGTCAGTGGAAGCCTCACGATAGTTGTAAGGCTCGTGTAGTGTAGTAAGGGTAGTGTAACAATGATAGTCAAGTAAATGTGCAGGAATAGATCTTACCCGAGTTGAGTGACGAGGTGGAATGCCTTGTGCAAGATCTTCAGGCGGAGCAGGAGCAAGGGACCCAAGCTCAGGGTTAGTGTTGGGTAGCTCATCTTCCACCTGTTCATTAAAGGGTGAACTACGAAAGGGATCAGTGATATCTAGTGGTTGGACAGAGAAGTCTATAGGAGAATCAGGAGCAACTATAGAAGGATCAGGAACAGCTACAGAAGGAATATGTGCCTTATCTGGAAAAAGATCTAAGACAGAGGAGGAAGACAAGGAGGCATAGAAGTGAGAGAGCTCGACAAAGAGGTGATGTTCCCAAAAGACAACATTTTGGGAAATACGAAGACGATGAGAGACAGGATCATAACACCGATACCCCTTTTAAGTTTCGCCATAGCCAAGAAAAAAACAAAGCCTTGACCGAGGCTTAAGTTTGTTATGCTCATGCGGCTGAAGAAGAACGAAACAAGCAAAACCAAAGGAGCGGAGGTGGTGATAGTCTGGAGGTGACCCAAAAAGGTGCTCATATGGAGTTTTATTTTGGATAACAGAACTCAGAATGCGATTAATAGCATGAATAGCATGAAGAGCAGCTTCACCCCAAAAAGGAGCAGGAACTTTGACAGAGAGAAGGAAAGCACGAACAGTGTCAAGAATATGACAAAATTTTCGTTTAGCTCTACCATTTTGCTAAGAGGTACCTAGACAAGTTAGTTGATGAACAGTGCCATAGGAATGCAAACAACTTGGAAAGCATATTGAGTGTATTCATGAGCATTATCAGATCAAAAAATTTTGATGCGTCTAGAAAACTGAGTTTCAACCATTTTTTGCAAAATTAGAATATACTTCCAATAATTTAGAATGATGTTTCATATTAAAAATTCAAGAATAGTGAGAGTAATCATCAACAAAAACAACAAAATATCGAGACCCACCAATACTAGAGACAGAGAAAGGGCCCCAAACATCAGAATGAATAAGGTCAAAGATATTATTAGATATTGATTCACTAGTATTGAAAGGCAAAGCTGGTTGTTTTCCTAATTGACATGAAACACAATCAAAATTTCCTATAGACACTGAACCTAACAAACCTCTAGAAGCCAATTGTTGTACCCAAGAGGAAGATGAGTGACCAAGTCGAGCATGCCAAAGTGCAAGGGAAGGAATTGAAGAAACTGTAGCAGCTGCAGCAATAGAAACAGGAGCAACAAGTGGAAGACGAAGGTTGTCCATGGAAAACATACGCCTAACTCTGGGACCGGTCCCAAGCTCCTATCCCATCCTTGGATCTTGCACAATACATCCATAATAATCAAATATAATGTGATAACCTAACTCAGCTAATTGTTCCACAGAAAATTAATTGTAAGAAAGATTAGGAATATTAAAGACCCTAGGAACCGAGAGGTTGGAGGTCGAAACAGAACCTATATTATGGCCAGACATTGTGGAACCATTTGTTGTGTGAATATTAAGAGGGTGTGGTGCAGGTTTTTGTTCAGAAAATAAGGACGAGTGAGGTGTCATGTGATTGCAACAAGTAGAATCCATAAGCCAAGAGGAAGGAGATATACCAGATAAAGCTGAGAGAGAAGAGGAATAAGATGCATTACCAGCCATACAAATGACATTGGCGATGCTATTTTTAAGGTCATTTATAGACATGGTGACAATGCATCCTGAAGATTTAGACAGTGCAGAGATGGGAGCCATTGGCTGGACATTCTCAGTGTTAGCAATAGTGGCAGCAGAAATTGAAACAGTTGATTTGTTGCGACGATAGCAAGTCTCAATATTGTGGCCAAAACATTTGCAAAAATTGTAAAAACGTTTGCTGGATTGTCAGCTACGAGTATTACAACAAGAAGAAGACATGTCCTTATTCTTCATTTAGAAGCAAAATATGCAAAAACAAACTGCAAAAATGAAATCTAAGTGAAAAACTGGGTAAAGAGCACTTGGATTGCAAAAGTCAACCCTAGAGAAAAGTTAACGGTCAAAGTCAATGCTGGTCAACGGTCTGTCAACACTGGTCAATGGCAACGTCGGCTGACGTGGCTGGTGACGTCAGCAGAGGACTGAATGATGACGTTAGCCCTAGCTGAAATGGCAGTAATGACGTCACTTAGGCAGCGTGTGCGGCCTCCGATGGCTGCGAGACTTCCATGGTTTAGTAGATCGAGGCGAGACAATCACTGTGGTGCCTGCAAAAAATTTATCGGAGCAAGATGCACAACGAAGACGATGAATGCAGTGGTCTGTGTGGTGCAGGACTCCTCGACGATGGCGGCTGCAACTCCGGAACCCAAGGACGACGGCTGGAAGGACGTCGGAGGTTCTACGGCGAAAGGCTACAGCGGCTACTGTGATGGCGAAAGCGATGAGAATGGAGTTGCACCAATAAAGACAAGACTGTTGAGAAAATGTCGGAGCAAGATGCACGGCGAAGACGATGAATGCAGTGGTCTGTGTGGTGCAGGACTCCTCGACGATGGGGCTGCAACTCCGGAACCCAAGGACGACGGCTGGAAGGACGTCGGAGGTTCTACGGCGAAAGGCTACAGCGGCTACTGTGATGGCGAAAGCGATGAGAATGGAGTTGCACCAATAAAGACAAGACTGTTGAGAAAATGTCAGAGCAATGGCTCTGATACCATGTTAGAAATACTGAATGCAATAGTATTGTATTTCTTACTGAAAGAATATACACAAGTGCCTTTATATAGGAGGCATATGAGTGTAGTACAAGTAAGAGTGTAGTACAAGAATGTGTGTTATACAAGTAATCTAGTTGGGCCTAAAGCCAACAACATTATACACGTTAACAATGCATATATGTATAAAATACATTATGTAGAACGAATCGGGCCAAAAAGAGTTCAACTCCAACTCATACAGTCTTATTGCCTAGAGTCGACACAAAATTGTGAGGTTTGGAATGTGAGTCAAATAGGCCATGTTAAGATGAATATTGAGAAACTCAAGGGAGATGTGTCTTGTGAGAGAGAGGAATTTTTCCTAGTGATGCATGTCAATACTAGGAATTTTTCCTATTCTACAATAATCTCTCTCTCTCTCTCTAGGTGTAATCTGTAGAAGGGTGCAAGCACACTACTAGGTACAAATTCTCTGCCTTTTCATTACTATTTCTCTTCTAACTATTATATTCTCTCCCTATATTCTCTCGTTCTTTTTCTCTCTTCTTTGTTTTCTCTTTCTCTCTCTTCCTTTTGTGTTACCTCTCTTCTCCCTTCTCCCTGTGTTACCTCTCTCTTTGGTAATATCTCCCCCTTTTATACCTCAAATTGAGTGGGTCTGATTTTGCTTTTCTTTTGATTTCTTGAGCTCCATGTCTGCCTATTCTTGTTGGCTCTCTTTTTCTCTCTTTTGGATTACAACAACAAATGGATTCTTTGGTTTTTCGGTGGGTTTACGGTTAAAACTTGGTTTCTATCTAGCACAAATGGTGGAAGACCATGAATGCTATTTGGCTTGACATGCACCTCGTGATAATCCACAACTTTTTCCTCTTTTGGTGTGAGTGCTTTTTCCAACAAAAGCAATCTCAAAAGAGTTGTGGCAAATTACCACAACTATGATCTTCCTCCCCTCCACAAGACACACCTCCTTGAATCTGCGCAATGACAGGTTAAATTCCCTCTGTATGTTTGGGATACAGATTTGGTGAACCCATAGATCTCATTCTGCAGCTTGAAACCTAAGAATTTTCCTGTATTGCAGTATTTTACCTGTTGGATGTTCTGCAACATTTAATATTTGAGAATTTCTATATTCTACGGTGTTTGAACACGGGGATTCTCACTGCCACTTGAAATTTGAGAATTTATGCGTTCAGCGGTGTTTGAACCTAGGGATTCTTTCCTTCTTTCACGGCATGCTTTCCTCCGTTTTGCTGCCTTCACTCTATTTTCTTATCTTTTCGTTGGAATGCCCAATAAGGGTTTTGGGGTCATCTAACTTCTTCTACCTCTTTTATACAAATGAGTTGGGCCACTTTGGGCTTATTTAATACATTCCCTTATGTAAGGGTCTTGGGTCACTTAAGGGCCCGCTTGTTCTCATAGCTAGGCATTCTACAGCAAGACCCTTTCTTTGGTCACTCTTAGCCAATTCAACTGGGACATGGATTTGGGTATTAAATCTCAGGTTTTCTCTCCATTCTCCAAGGCATAGCTTGCTAGGCTTTGGTCCTTATATATTGGCCCAAAGTGTGAAAATTTGGGTATCAACAAAATTATATTACTATTTTCATCTAAATCCTGCCCAAGCACTTGGTTAAATCTATATAATATCTCATCTAGCATTAAATGCTCTTCTTTCCTCCCAAGATTTGGTCACAACACAAAGAGACCATAATTACATCTCTAAACCTTCATCAAATATCAATCAATGAGTTTATTACTTACCAAAATTATATTTTAATAAAAACACATGAATTAACATATAATTTTCAAAAGAAGAACCTTGGCCAAAAAGTACCAGTAGCTACTCCAGCAGAAGCTGTAGTAGCTCCAGTAGAAACTACAACAGCTCCAGCAACTGACATATGTCCTAAAATGACATCACTAGCCCATTAATGATCAATCTTAGCAGCTACCTGCTATACCAAAAGAAGTAAGGATCCTATAAAAGAAATCCAACCATTTTAAGCCAAATCTTTTGCCTCTAGTTGCAATACCAAAAATAGAAAGATCCCATAAAAGGTATCTTACCATTTTCAACCAAACCCATGAATTTAATGCTGAACATTTTCTCTAGTAAAAGACATCACCTAGTTGGCATCATCCAGCTGTGCCAGGACAACTACTGCTATACAGCTATCAACTGCAGCAGCTACGTGTCAACTGTCGTACAGCTGCAGTTGCAAACTTAAATCTCAGAATTTCTTCTTTTAGTTAAAACTTAAAAACCAACTAAGGAAATCACTTACTTTGCCAAAGACTTTTCCTTATTTGTTGATTTTCCCTTCAATTAATTCAAACCTAGTTACATACTTGGCTCTATATAAAGGGGACCAAGCCACAACTCATCTAACGCCATTACAATCTTATGCTCATTCTCTTACTCTCCATATTCAAAAAATGCATCTATCTTGCTACCCATATCTCTAAACATGTTTTTCTCCATTTCTCTTACAAAATATCTCTTCTTAGAAAGCAACATAACTCATGACATAACACAAAAAACCACTCTAGCAGCAACTATAAACTCATGTATTTACTATATTTAACCTCCATATCTCTCATACTTCCATATATTTTACAAACATATTCCTCACAAAATATCCATACATACTTCTCCTATATCTTACAAATACCATATCTCAAAAAATATATATATTTCTTACCATCTTCATACATCTTAAAAAATATTAAACACTTTTCCAAGAACATGTTACAAAAGCCCTTCTCATGGAAGGCGCATAATTATAATGCTAAAAGCCTTTCTTATGAAAGGCACAAATTTATAATACTAAAAGCTCTTCTCATGGAAGGCAATATTACTCATATTTGAATAAAAACTAAAAGAGTATTACATGGGGAAAATCATTTAAGTGCATGATAAAGGGGGATAAACTTAACCAACATATGCACACGGTTGGACATATTCTCTCTCCCTCTTGTTGCACCCATTTTTCCCCCTTAATCATGAAGTCACCATGAAATGACTCATAATATCATACTGCACTGCTAGATTCATATTATCGCACTGCTGGAATGTTATTAGTCCACTAGTGTTATACGGCTAGAACCACGAACCTTATAAAGTGATGTTATACAATTTGAGCCATATACTATGAAGCTCATTAATGTTATACGGCTACAGTTAGAAACATAAAAGATAAGTCAATGTTTCTCTATCTTTGAATTACATTATTAAGTATATGTTAACTCATTGTTACTGTACCGGTCGATGCAAACTACTTTAATATTATCTCACTACTTTAAAAAAATGATTTTACTAATGTTTCACTAATGAACATATATATTAATAAATTGATCATCTCATTGTTGGACATATATTACCTAGACATAACCACCTAGACATGTATATTATTTGGACATGAACCACCACTGGATATGTATTATTTGGACATAAACCGCCACTAGACACATAAATTACCTAGACATAAACCACTGCTGAACATGTATATTATTTGGACATGAACCACTGCCGGATATGTATTATTTGGACATGAACCCCCACTAGACATTTTGGACATGAACCACCACTGGACATATTTTATTTGGACATAAACCACAATTGGATATGAACTATTTTGGACTCATCACATTGCCGGACATATGTTACTTAATTATTATTGGACATCACTTAACACACGTAATTATGATATTCAACTCATCATTTAATCAAAGCTATTCAATTAAACATCTTATTTATTTATTTTAACCATTATCATGATTCTTAAACTTTGAGTTTTATCTAATTTGTAGGCTTAAAAATGCACCAAAAGCCATTGGTCTATGCAACCCAATGTCAAGTTTCGGATTCAACTCCCCAAAACAAATATAGGTCTAGCAAAGTCTCACCTCTAGCAGTAGACACACGGCTACGCACAAAAAAGGTCAGTCGGCCAACTTAACACAAAGCTCAAGCTTCTTTTTGGGCACAACTCTAGTCAAAATTTCATGAAAAGACCTGAGAAAAGTGAGTCACATATGTGCTTAAACCTCAAAATGACTAGTTAAGTTGTAGTTAGAGCTCCTCACAATCACTTATAAACTATCCATTTAAAAAACACTCAATGTTGGACTCAACACATGCCTACATAAAACACACTCAAACAATCCAATTTGTGGTATCCTAATGTCCCTCACTTAGATTCCTTATATATTGCAGTGTCCTTAAGCCACATGGCTTTCTAAGTTTACCCTGATACCCTTTGTAATGACTCGACAAGAAAAATACTAACCACAATCTCTCCCACATAAATTCCTAACATCTTTATCAGGGCTTATGTTGTGCTAGGTTATAAACACCTAATGTAGAACTCAACACATGCCCACACAAAAAACACTCAAACAATCCAATTTAGGTTATCACAATTTCCTCCACTTAAATTCACGACATCCTCATTAAGGCCTACATTGTGCTAGAGTGTCCCCGAGCTACATGGCGTTATCAGGTTTGCTCCAATACCATTTGTAATGACCCGAGCAAAGTGCTAGCGACATCTACACTTATATCCCCAAAAGGACTAGTTATGTTCCAATTGGAACTCCTCGCAATCACTTAAAAACCCAAGATTCACCTAGTAAACACCCAATGTGGGACTCGACCCATCCCACAATGCACACCCAAACTCTAACTACAGAGCAATAAAAAATTAATGATAAGTTTTCTTTCTCTTTCTTGGATGAATAAGATTTCCTTCTTAGTTTGAAATGACCACCAAGAGGTATGCTAATTGGCTTGGCATGTTTCATATCACCTTATTCAAGTTAATGTAGAACTCCTTTAAAAGAAAATAACAAATTTTCATTTCTTTTTGTTAAATTTTATGTTTAAACCATAATATTTGATTATTTATATGAAAAACCTTGATTTGGTTATTACATATTCATCAAGGTATGCATTTAGTTTATCAAAAACACATACCTTGATGAATAAATGTCACATAACATCCAGTTAGCATAAGTGCAATTTTTTTTTGGCCACCTCCGATTTTTTATTCACCACTTGTTAGCAATAATCTTTTTAACACAAACAAAAGATTAATAACAAAAATGACACTTTTTTTTTTGTAATATGTTGGGGGTGAAAGGATTTGAATCCTGAATATTATCATTAGAAACACTAAAATCTGTAAGTTGAGCTTCAAAGCTTTTTTGCCAATATTTGAAAGGTTAAAGAAATTTGAAATATAAGACCAAAGCAAAAATTAAACCTTTTTTTAATATAAATCAATGTCCAGAGCAAAACAGGTCAAAAGTCTTCCAGCCAAACCCCAGCTGCTTGGTTGAGTATTACGTTAAACAAAACCAGATCTTGTTGTCCTATATCTCTGAAACGTACATGTGGTGGCGTGCGAAACACAAGGAAGCAACACGCCAACACGACCTGCCGTAAATGTCAAAATGACATGTCCTGTACTCTTCAAAGTTTGCTATTAGTAAGGTAGCCAAATAAAAGCCAGAATGGCCTGCGTCTATTCCCTACAAAAGTAGAATTTCAATGCTCTTTTTCTTTTTCGACATAAAAGTACATCTCAATGCAAATTTCAACTTCCAAGTGATCCCTACCTCCCTAAACACTACTATAGTCCCACTTTGGAGAGTCCAAAACCCCAATCCCTGTAATCAAAGAATTTCTATATCTTGAATCAAGTAAAGGACTATTGAAATAACATAATACTACCAGGCAAACCGGCTTCCTGTACCATCAAGAAAACGATCAGTATGCCATCCTTTGGCCTGCAGTTCAGACAAAAATGGAGAGAACACATCGTTCATCTTGTCATAAGCCTCTTGCAGGGCACTAGCACTTGGCACATGAGAGGACTTCTCAATCCGTGCAGCATATGCAGCAACTAGCCACCCCCTCAATGCATCTTCACCAGTAGCATTGTTTTCCAATACCATGTCAACCCATTTACTACCAGGACATAGCAGAAACTTCTCCTCTGGGAATATTTCTTTCAATTCCTGAAGTTTTGAAGGCTTCACAACCTTGCGCAGAGCCCTTCCCACTTTGACATTTCCAGCATCTTCTATTAGCCGTCCGGTAAATAGGAGATCTTCTCCATACCTTAGATCAGCAGGGCTTGATATTTTTCCTGCCTGGTTGAATTTCAATCAAAAAACATATTAGATGGTGACATTTTAATATATGGGCAAAACGTAGATACAGTTAGTTATTATACCTTAAGTTCACCAATCAAATACAGCCATGTGATTACATTGACCAATGCAACACAAATGGTATCATCTTTCCCTGTGCACAATTAAATTCAACCATATGTTACATTGGTCAATGCAACCACATAGTTGGATTTAATTTGAGAACCTGAAATACATCACTAAAGGAATTGTACCTAAATTTTACCCTTTCATATAGAGAGAGATACCCATATCAATTTTGCATATGGTAGTTCAAAATAAACCTTTAGAAAATCAGCCACAATCATTGCAGTTCTCTGGGGATTCAATGTGTTGACAGGAGCTGCTTGCATTTCTTCAACGACACTATATACATGTAAGACAGAGAGGACAGGCCCAACAACCAACTGAAAGAAACTGTAAATGATTAGGAGTTCAGAACCACCAAAGACAAGATTCCTATGAAAATAAGATGACTCGTTGCAGTTCCAAAAAGAAAATAGATTAGCAGGAAATTTTTCTAATTCGTGTGAACTATTAATCCTCTAACTGGACTCCATAAATCCCATCCACCATGCTTTAAAACTTGAAAAAAGATTAACTCATTCGAGCACCTTTAGATGGCCTAATGTTCAACCTGATCATAAATTTAATACCATATCATATCTTTTTTTAATAATTTTATATTTTGATTCTGAAAAGATATTCATACTCTGTTTCACTTCTACAAAGATCTAGGCTTAAGTCAAAATTTTAAGTATAAAAACTTAATATTTATTGTCAAGAGGCCAAGAACGAGTAAATAGTGCTGCTACCAAGACTCGCCAAAATTAACTTATACTTTAGAAAAACTAAAAAGGGGAGGGGGGAGGCAAAATCAACTGATTTTAGCGGTGCTCTAGATACAATGGTTAGACTGACAATTTCTCAACCAGATTCTCATTACCTTCTGATTTGTCATGACTTTAGGACTCCTACGAGTTTAATTTATTTACTTTTTATATTTTTTGGATAAACCACATTATAAAGTAGAGCATGTGACATGAGAACCATAAATTGTAGCTTACTCATTCAGATGGGTGTTGACCACAGATAGCAGTGACACTATCAGTGAATTATAGGCATTAAAAATAAGTGTAAAAAAGTAGTGTTCAAATTTCTGAGTCTCATGTCATCCTCTCTATGTTCTCTAAATCTACGTCGTTGTTGCTATTGATGCTTTCAATTTTTTTGTTTTTGGTAAGGAAACATTTTACCTGTTGATTCTGTATTTGGATAAAGCATACAGTTAATTAACTTGATATCAACCCTCCCAGGTTTTCCATTGACAGATACCAACAAGTCAGAAATTTTTTCATTACATGATATTCTAGATTAGAAAGAATAACTAGTAGGACCCACTTATATCAGTAAAATTAAATATAATAATCCCACTGTTCTGAAATTTAGGAAACAAGGAATTCATAAGAGACTGTACCTTTCCTTGCATTGATGAACAAACAGTAGATGCTAGAAATATTCCTGCTCCTAATCCAACAACATTGAAAAGAGTAGAGATGGCCTCCCCTTTTGCAAAGAGATCACTAAGATTGCCTTCTTTGGCAAATGAAGAATATATTGGCAATCTTGTCGCTCTAGCTGCAACAACTGCCATTCCCTGTAAACTCAAGGTAGAGAAAGAGGGATTCAATATGGAATTCATTTTTTGATTAGTTAGTTAAACACACCCAGTGGGGATTAAACCCACGACCGCACCCTCCACCCACTATTGTGGAAGGAGAAAGTGTTATTTGAGCAGTACTTCCACTGATCAGGGATAGGGGTGCGTGTGTTGTTGGGGGGGGGGGGGTGGGGGTGGGGTGGGGGGGAAGATGGTTTAAGGTCCGCTAGAAGTTCCTCTATAATTTTCATTCGGATATAGATGGTTATAGTCAAATCAATAACATAACTTCAGATGGCAGTAGAAAATTATAAATTGAAATATATATATATATATATTAATTAATTAATTTAAATAGGATATTGCGTACTTTTGATCAGTAAATAAGATATTACATATTATATCATATATTATGATTTATGAAAGACATCATCATACCTTTGCAAAATTGCCTAGGCCTGCCACTTCAAGAAAAAGATGTGGGCAAATGGGAGAAAGAACTTCCAAGCCTGTACCCAAGTCGTAAAGCACATCAGCTGCAAGATGGAAGGCTCATTCCAGTTAGGCACCTCATAATAGTAGATAAATACTTACCAAAAGCTTCATATAATGCACTTTCATCATAAAGAGAAAAGAGCATATACAATACCAACCCCCCCCCCCCCCCCCCCCCCCCCCCACCCCAAAAAGAAAAACCAGTGTTCCAAAGCCAAAGATGTCAACCCAGAATCCTCCAACTTTTAGGCTCAGGAATCCATCTAGCTCCCAAGTTACTACAGATGAGCTTCCCTACATGCTGATCCCATCCTTTAAAATCTGCATGCCAACGAAAGGAACAGAGAAATCTCAACAAGAATGCAGTCAGGACCAGACATCCACAATTGACAAACACAATGAGAACTTACCCAACTTACGGCAGTTGCTTGTGCAGGTGTGGGTCGCAAGCCTGCAGCAAACAGCAGTGACTGCAAAGTAGTAAGCATATAAAACAAATAGCATAAATAAATGGCAGTAACATGTTTTTTCAATTCATGAGTGTATTTTTAAAATAAAAATAAAATCAAGCATGAATATAGCTCGTCCATAAATCAAATAATCTATTCCAACTTATTAAATTAAACACAAAAAGCCCTTCTCTCAGTGCCCCAAGAAATAGATTTACATTCATGCATTAGAAATAAATAAAGATCTTTGTTACTGAACTTTATACATATTGTAATTTAAATTTTGCTATAGTATTATATTTGGCCTCTAAAGCATATAGTATTTTCCGCTCTCATCCAAATTAAGTTTTTATTTGTAAAAAACTAATGACTTGACATCAACATTCTCCACATTTTTCCACGATATTGATTTTTATGACATCATGAATATAGCTTTTCATCTACAGATCAAGTAATCTATTCCAACAAATTATACTAAACACACACACACCCAAAAAAAAAAAAAAGGAATAAATTGCACGAAATCAAATATAAAGGAATTAGAACATTTTGGAATGTAAAGGCCAAATTGCAATATAGTATAAAAATGTAACTTTACTACGTATGAGTATCAAAACAGACCTGAGTTGATAACACAGATAGTGCTGCACTGGTCATGTGTTGCAGTGCCCGAAACTGCGTGTATCTAAGGTAACCTTCACTAACACTGTCACAAAGTATATACTACATTTTAGATTTTTATTAATATATATATATATATATATATATATATATATATGAGTAAATAGTGAAAGATTATATAACTAGCACTGTGAAAAATTATATAACCTGTAGGGATATCCAGAGGGGAAAAATTTGCTCAAAAAGGAGTCAACAGTTCTATGAATTACTGATCTAGAATCATCCAGAAGCTTCATCTACAATTATTAATAATAAAATAAACCCTAGTTTTTTTTTTTTTTTTTAAAAAAAGAGTGATTAAAAGGAAATACAAATTTGATATAGAAAAAGAAATGAAAGAACTAACGGAGAGTTGACCGTCCGGGTGGAAATGGAAGCAGCGAGAGACGGAGTCGGAGATTTCGGTCCAGTACAGTGGTTGGTTGTCGGGGGGTTTGACTTTGACTTCCTCCTTGTCCTTGGTTTGCATTTTTATCTTATCCTGCTTTCGCATCCAAATTATTTCATGTAAGAAATATACTTATACAATGAATATGAATATGAATAAGAAAATATACACTAATGAAAGAATTTTGTATGGAAATTGGGAAAAGAGAGTTTACGAGCAGCAAGTTCATGATAGACGGGAGGATTCAAAGACTGGAAATATCAGTACTGTACAACACGTTTCGCTTTGAGTTTTCAGTAAGAGCAGCCTAGTGTTTTTTCTAACGGAAGAGGGGCAGTCTAGGTTTTCTTTTTCTATTTTTAATGAAGAGGGGCAGTTTAGTGTTTTTTTTTTTTTTTTTTTGGGTTTTAAAGTTTTTAGATCATGATAGTAGCGGAATATCAATTATTTTTTTTGAGTAAGCAAGAATCAAATCTCATACCTATTATTACTTAACGATAATAAATTTTATCATTTAAAAAAAAATTATTAGTTGAATTAACTAGAATCAACATAATTGTCCACTCATAATAGTTTAAAGCAAAAGACTAGGGATGGCAATGAAAAAACTAATTGATTTTTAATGTAGGTGAAGATCAAATCTCAAATGTGACGACAAAGCATCTTGTTAAAATACCAATTACTTAAAAAATAATAAAATAAAATAAAATAAAAGCTAAACTCCTTAAAAACTCAGCGCATCGAGCCCAATAGCTTGTCCTAAAATGTAACAAATGAACAATGCGCTCAATACACTTGTTGAGGACACCGTTCATCAACAAACTAATTTCGGTCAATATTAATATTAAAATTTTTTTTCTCACTCTTCTTTGTAGATAAACTCTCTCTCCTTTCCCTCGACAGCCCTACCTACTAAACCAAGGACCCTTTTCTCACTCTCTTCCTTTGAATCAAAAATCGCCATCACCAGTGCTATGCAACAGTTGGGTTGTGTTGGTTAGTTCCGAATTAGTGGTCAATGGTTGTGGTTTTGTTTGATTTGGGTTTGTGTTGGTTTTTGGTTTGATTTGTGTTTATGGGTTTGCTATATATGTGGTGTTTGTTTGTTGAGTAGGACGTTGATGTTGGAAACGACAAAGCTCGTGGTGGACATTGGTCATTGATTTGGTTAGGATTGTTGTTTGATTAAGGTTTTGTCAGTTGTGATAGAGGATTTTATGGTGGTTGTGTACAAGAGAGAGGCAGAAAACTCGATGGGTAGGACACAAAAAAAAAAAAAAATAATGAATAAAATAATATTTTAAAGGGAGAATATTGAGTCTTATGTAGTTTTTTACACCAAATTTAACTAAATTCACAATGCTCTTAAGAACTGGCTTGGATTCGGTAACCCTATGCACCAAATCCATTGGAATCGGAACATGTCATGTCCACATCTTAACAAGTTCAATTTGTCCGTTGGAATTTGGAAATACAAGTAGAAATTTTGAAAACTATATTTTTTTCCCTAGAAAAATGGCTTTTCTTATTTGTTAAACTACAGGATCCAAATCTAGAAAGATCTTAGCCAAGTAACATTTAACTAGAAAGGAATTAAGCTAAAAACTACCTCTTTAATTACTTTTTGGGAGCGATTTTGATGTGTTTAAAAAATGTGTCTAAAGGGGTCTTTATGGAAAAGTCTAGGATCACATAATTTTTCACAACTTCTTGCCACAACTGTGACGTGGCATAGTGTGATTGGTAAAAAAAAATCTTGAGTCTATGCGTAAGTGATAGTTAATCATTCATAAACTACCACGTCAAAATTGTGACAAAAAAGTTGTGAATAATTTGTAGTCCTAGAGCTATTCGAGTCTTTATAGTGATTAAGAAGGGGTGCAAGATTGTTATTAGGTGATATTAGATTAGTCTTGCTTTTTTTTTTTTTTTTTTTTCCACAATAAAATTTCCATAAAACTAGAGTTTGAGTGGGATTTTTGTTTATTTTTTCAACCTATACGGTCAATGACAAAATTTAGCTACAAAATTAGTTGTAGCCTTAAACTACAGCTTTACTCAATATCTTTTTATTGGAAGTCAATTTTGAAAATTCCACCATTAGATTACATTTTCTTCTTATATCCTCCATGTTTACAAAATTTCTAGAAAATTAAAGATCAATAGCTATGCCATCAATAAATTGTTTAAATTGCTAGTTTTTGTAATTTAAAGTTATGCATAAAATATGAGCTTTTAGATTATATAGTATATAATATCCGATATACATAAAATTTGACATATGTATTTAAGAGTGTAAGAAATATGCAATTCAACGATTAGATTTTCAAAATATATAATAATGTTTATTTTATTGAGTAAAATTTTTTTTTATAAGTATTTTATTGAGTAAAATTGTAGCCTTAATCTAAGGCTATAACTAATTTTATAGCTAAATTTGTCCTATAGTTAAATGGTTTGCTTGGTCATGATGATCTTAAAAATTTTGTCATCATGAAACAAAGGGCTTAAGCCAATTTAGCAGTGCAAGAAAAGATGTATACATATGTTGTAAAGTAAACCGAAGTACAAAATCAAACTATAATAGATCACAAACATTTTTAAAATTAATACAAAAAACAACCACATCCAAAAATATATATAAATATAATAATCTACATAACCATCCACAATTAATCAAAATATAACCATCTACATAACCATATAAAGTATTTCAAAATATAAGCATCTATCGAATATTTCAAAATATAAGCATCTATCGAATATTTCAAAATAGTTTAGCATGCTAAATTTTCCAATGCTATTTAAAAAAATAAACCAACTGCATCCACATAATCAGAATAGTAAGCTTAATATTTGTTAAGTCTACCGAATCAATTCCAACCAGATCATTTGGAACAAACTTAGGCCAGGTAAACCCTATACTTAGAAACAAAATTGCCAACTAACAGCAAAGAAAAATCCTTGTGAGCTGTAATTCGGATGTCTTATACAAGCTTGGATGGATGGGAAGAAAGGGAAAATAGAGGGGAGTAGATGTCACAAATCATTTCATACACATACACATACTAGTCTCATCGCACGTATTTCATGGACTTCATGTGTGCAATTGGGCTTTTTAATTTTGGATTTAGTATCATAATTTTCCATTCATTTATTTATTTTAACTCAATGCAAGATTCATATTAACCATTAATCACAAAATAACACTCTACCACAGTTCTACCCAAATCGTAAAAATGTGTAGACTGTGTTCTTGAAAATGACAGAAATGAATACAGAAAACCAAATCAACATGTAAACACAAACACAAACACATTGGTGGTAATAATCTTACATATGTAGAAGAGAAATGTACATTTTCAAACAAAGTCAAGTAATAAAATGAATATATTAAATAAATGGGATAAAACAACAGCAAAAAAAAAAGAAAAAAAGAAGATAACAACCTGCCTGGACGTACCCCAAACCCTCACAGTCTCTTCTTTACGTCCTGCCTAGGGTATTGAACTCTAATGGCAACGCAATCCCACTCACAACCTATTTCTAAAAATTAATTAAAAAATGAAGAAAAGAACTCATAATTATTAACACAAAAACTAAATATGACAACCACTATTGTAAACCCAGTAAAATAAATACCACATAGAAAAAAAAAAATTGAAGATATAATTTGCTTTCTTTTGCAGTACTAAACTACCGCCAAAATAAATTATTTTTTCTTCCCATATATCTGTCAATCAGTACTAAACTACTAATAATTTAATAAACCATGATCTTTGATTTGGTTCCATTGTGTCAAATCAATTCAACCAAAGAAGTTTGTAGAACACAATTTTGGCAATAGAGAAAAATGAGGGTGGAAACAAATGAAGAGACAAAATAAAAGCCCTGAAGAGAAATTGAAAAGAGATGTGTGGGATATTTTTAAATAGAGATAGTGTGTGCTAAATTTTAAGAAAAAAAATGTGTCAAACATGTGATATATATACGATGTTGCGGAAACCTAAAAAAGGCATACACGATGCTCTCTTAGTAGAAAAGAAACTAAATTATTAGCTTATGATAGTAAACCTCGAATCCACGAGTGGTTTTCCTAAATCCACGAGTGGTTTTCCTAAATCCACAAGAAGATAAACTGGAATCTAGCAGGGAAATAATTTGACAATAAGTCGGCATTTATTGATAACTAGTCGCTAACCCGTGCAATGCACGGGATAGTTAAATAAAAACATAAGAGGTTGATTTGCTCATCAAGAAAAAGATAAAATAATAAAAAATAAAAAATAAAACCATTAAAGACAATGGGAAAACTATTTTCAAAAAATTGCAACCGTTATATGTTTACTTGGTTCAAAGCCAGAATCCAAATTCAATTTTACAACAATAAAAACATACAACTTATTAATTGTAAATCAACCTGACTACACAAATCTAATTCTCACTCTAATGTATTTTGCAAATCATGCACCAAAAAACACTCATCGTGTCAACAATTTCAATAAACACTATTGCCACTTTTATCTTTGTTCTAGATATTTAATTTACACAAAAGCCAATAGCACAATCAGCTATCACGGTTGCTCAATACTATGACAAGCTTGACCTCTTCTCGTTCCTTTAAATCTGCATGTCCAAAGCGATTTCGACTTTTCTATTAAAAATTACATTTACACAAAATCTAAGCAACCTAACTCACCTTACACCTTATAATCTTACAACTGTAGCTTCTTGCTCATTAAAAGGTCTTACTCAATGCATAAATCTTCTGCTCATTAAAATGCATAATATGTGTAGGTTTTCCTTTCGTGGTTGTGTTCTCTTAGGTTGCCAAAAAAAAAAAAAAGACCTTTCATGGATTTCGACATCTTATAACATTGCACATCATCAGACAACATCTGTATGAGACGATGTTATTTCAACGAAGTGAACAAATCTGATACAAAATCAATGAATAAAACTCTAAATAGAATTACAATTCAACCGAGCATTAATAATTGCGTGCAAAAATAAAAAATAAAAGATTCAAAAGCAGAACTGAAAGCTTTTGGTCATAAAATAAAATCATGAATTCTTTATTTAAATAGCCTGCACTCCCTACTTTTTTACACTAATTGAAAGAATAAAAAAGAATAAAAAGGTTCTAATTTATTTAGATTCAGCTGCACGTTAGGAGGATATTCTTCTTAGTAATATCATGCTTTACAATTTTGTCAACATCATTCACATTTATATATATATATATATATATATATATAATAGATATATAGATACATATAACTTAACAATCAACAGCTTCTGGGTGTAACTTCCTCCAAGAAAAAGAAGTGATATACAGGGAGCAAACTTTAAAACCCAAATGGCATTGGTTTGAAATACAAAAAAGTTCCCAAAGTCAAAGCTAATCTACAAAAATCTATAAAACCCAATCAAACACATTAGATTACTATAAAATTTGGAACACATTTCACATTCAAAAACAATTCTGGTAAGTAGGACTTTAACCTGCCTAACCTGGTGTGCTTTAGTTTAAAGTTCTCATTGACAAACTTCACACCAAATATTGAAAACTCCACCTTTGCCATCACCAAGAGTAAAATCACCTACTTGGATCATAAAGTTGGGAATAATTCCCTTTTTTTTTTGATAAGTAGTTGGGAAAAATTCTGTTGGATGTGCTCCCTTTGTTGAGGCTTCCCACTCTTCTCAATTCCTTTCTCCACTATTATGAGAGGGCTTATCAAATTTGTAACAAAAAACATAAAAGGCTACTGGCCATGGTAATAAACTCAAATCATAAAATGGCACAATGAAGGGAGAAAAAATCCAAAATAGAGAAGTAAATTTCATCTAATTAAAGATATAAGCAGGGATTAAAAGTTACTTGGCTACCCGTGCAAGAGCTTAAGAGCTTCCTTCACCAAAAAAAAAATGTAAAAGTCAGTAACTTCCTTTAATAAGGAGAGAGATAATTGGGATGTGTATAAGACAGTGGCTTCTAGTTTACTTGGGAATCTTACTTATAGTTTTAGAAATTGTATTACCAAAGAGTTCTTTAATCTTAGGTTTTTATGCCACTAAAGTGTCTCTCTCTCTCTCTCTACTGTATCTAAGGTTAGAGTGCTTATGTTAGTGATTTTTTAGGGAGGGTAAATAGTAAACACCTAAGCCATCATCTACTCCTAGTGTCCAGACCTCATTTGATCCCAAATGCATAAACCTTTCGCTCACATTCTTTAAAAATCCCTAAAGCTATTTTTTTTAGAAACCTAATCCACTCATTAAACAGTAAAAGTTCCAACTTAACTTATTTTATAATTTGTTATGCTTCCACAGAATACACTATTTTTTGCTTCAAATTTATTTCTACTAAGGTGACCCCACTATTTGGTTACTTAAGGTAAAGAGCACTGAGCACATAAACTTGTGGAGTATATATTCCACTTCAAAAGTTCTTATGTGATCATTTAATATAAAAAAGTCTACCAAATAACTTAATCAAAACCAAATCTAACCCAAATACCAAAATCAAAACCAATCCAACCAAAATACCCAAACCTAAATCATATATATTAACCCAAAAAAAAAAAAAAAAAAAACCTTTATTGGTATTGGCAAATTTTTTGGTTATGGGTTCTAATTGAAACTCTTAATTTCTTTTCTAAGAAACTCTTCCTTATCTATATATATCTAATTGTATTTTCCAGATAAGTAATGAGTAATTGGAAACTTTATAGTTGGCATGCTTTTCATAAGAATAACCCACCAAATTGTTCAAACAAATTTTCAAAGAGAGCATAATTAACAATAATAAAGGCACAATTTAGAATGGCACAGACAATAACACTTAGCATCTCTATAAAATTATTTTATGATTTCTCAGGTTTCTTTCTTGACTGTTCAAACTACCAACACATAGTAAAATATTTACTGCTTAAGCAACCAATTAAAAAATGTAGCAAATGCAAACAATAACTCAATTGAGCCCCCAATATGATGTGAGAAAATAAAGATCCAAAGATTCAAATCAGCAAACTATGATGTGTGAAAATAAAGAAGTGAAAGCATGGAAGTCATATTCATAAAATATAATATGGTCACTCAATTTAGTGCCACAGATCTCCTATTCTCTCGCAGTACATTTATCAAAAAACTGATAGGCATTTTCGACTAACATTGTTCTTTTTAAAGAAAGGAAAATAACCTCCAAAGACTTTATATGCTTTCTCACCAAAGCATCTCTAATGATGCCAACACAAAGTGTGCAGAAAATTATGAAAGGATTAAATGATTATAAACCAACTGAAGAAGAATGATCCATATAGGCTAAGAACTACAATAATAGAGAAGAAAAAATGTCCAAATTTAGTGGGGATATTGCAAGCAGAAGAACAAAGACAAAGGCAGACACAAAATTCAAATGATATGATGATATGATCCATACAGGCTAAGAATTGCAATAATTCTTTGCATCGGAGTGGTAAAGGTTGGGCATGAGAAAATCAATTCCTAGCTATAAATAATTATAGACATAAACATGTTTAGAACTCTATTTTAAAAGAATCCAGCCACAATAAATTACAAATGGCTACACATATAATTCCTATGTCAATATTTGTTGTTGAAAATGTAACTTGATCTAAAATATAACTCAGTTAAATATGATTATGCAGGATGAGAATGGTATTAGATATTATCTTAAAATCAGTAAGATTGCAAGATTAAGTAATATCTACTTGGCTCAAGACATACCAGCAATATTTCAAGACCAAAGAAGATATTGTTGTTCATCTCTTTGAAGGCTTATAAGATGCAAAGATAAAGTGCATAAGTGAGGCTAAACTGTCTACAATACAAAAATAAATATGAACATAGTTAGGCTACAACATCTAAGTTGCTCCACATCAAACACGTGGTGAGGGAAACAATCTAAACAAAAGCTAATTGTAAAATTACATTTCAAACAAAACATACATACACGTGCATTTATGTTACCAATCTCAGCATGAAATACAAAGTTTGAAGAGTATCAACCCAGACCCACAAACAAAAAGTAAATGATTGCTGTGTTCTATCCTTAGTTAATAGGTTGAGTCAAAATAATAAACAAATAGATAACATATCTTTCCAATTTTAATGCCTTAAAAACAAAGATTTACCAAGCAACTAACTAAATTTGAATGCTTGAAACAACTGAAACTATAACTCTTTTCGATTCTCAATGCATCTGTTTGGCAGCATTGAACTAAAAAAAAAATAACACTGACTCAAAATTCAATAGAATTCACCCCCTCACATCATAATCAACAATTTCTCAACAGCTATAGTTTTACATGTAACTAATTATTTATGTAGATTTCTGTCAACTGTGTTTCTTTTGTAAAATAACTCCAAAACTAATCATAAATTAATCTCAAAAACCAAATCTTGTTGGAATATGAACAAATAGCACAAATTAATCAACCATTTATTAACAAAAGAATAAATTAAGAACCGGACAATTAAGGGGAAAATTCATAAAAAATTACCTTTCAAAATTTTTGGTACTTGTTCTAATGCAATACGTCAATCACTATAATCTGTGAACGCTGTAGCCTATGTATCGCAACTGCGGGGAAAAAATTAAATTTTATTTTAATTTTTTAATAAAAAGCACTCAAATAACCTGACAAAAACGAACAAAGAGAATAGAAGAAACAAAAACATTGGAAGAAGGAACGAAATAACTGCCAATTGTAAAAAAAAAAAAAAAAAAACAACATAAATAAAAAGGCATGCATGTTGATTTTAAATAGATACCCAAAACGAATGCAACCCAAATAGACAAAAACAAAACCAATTCTAATCCAATTTCTTTAGGCAAAACCCAATATAACCCAAATACCAAAAAATAAAAAATAAAAACAAAAGAACCAATTCTAAACTGAATTCCAACGGTTTAACGGTGGTGGGAGGCCGTGCTGACAGTGGAGGCGGCCCATAGATTTCAATCTCTACCTTAAAGACTCAGTTTTTTCCTTCCAGATAATTTTCGCTGCTTTGTAATGCTGTATATGTTCAATTGTAATATGTTTAGGGCAAAATTTGTATGGAGAAACTGTTTTAGAGTTGTTGCAAGAAATTAGAAATAATAGAGTACGGAGAGAGAGGGGGGGAAGACTGAAGCGTGTGTGTTTGTTTTTTTTGTTTGTTTTGGGAAGAAATATGAAATGCACCGAATTTGTAAACAAAGAAAGAAAGGGAATTGTCATTTTAAAACTTGGACGCTTGTTTGGAGAAATTGACTTGACGTTTTCCACAAGAAATATATTTTAGAGAGAGAGAGAGAGAGAAGCGCATAGAGAGAGAAAGAGATAAGAATGAATTGTTTGTTACATTGTGTCTCTAAATTAATATGGGCAACTGAATTGTATTAAAAATAATGTTTCGTATTAACCACTAAACGAAAAGACACTTATTTTGGGAGTTTTTTTAATGTAAACGTGACAGTAACTTGTGTAGATAAGTGGCGCAATAAGAAGCGGTCAACAAAAAGTCAAATATTTCAGCTATTAGTTATTATTAACTTATAACCTACGCAATGTGCGGAATCATTTTATGTATTAATGAGCCTACTTTCAATATAAACTTAGTTCTCATGCTTCCATTGCATGCATTCAAACCTAAATAATGGTAGCATATTTAAACATATAGTATCCAATATCCCCTAAAAATTTTAAACACTTCAAATCATTTCATATGTGTACTTCCCTCATTCCAAATGCACCACATCAAACATAGAGGGACAAATGAGCAATAACGCTACCCTTTCCTTTTCCAACCCACCCCTTTCCAACATTCCATAAGGCATAACATGGTTTTGGGCATGAAACAGAACGTGCAAAACAAAGCAAACACCAATAATCTCTATTATTTCAATAGAGAAATAAAAGCAAATCACTAATTTTAAGAAACAAAGAGAAATAAATTGTAATTTATAAAAAACCTAACCAAGCTAGGGTAAAGTTTCCATATGCCACACACAATTAATAGAACACAAAGTCATAACTGTCAAATAGTTGATGCTAAGATGAATACATGTCATTCTAATAATCCAAACTCATAGGGAATCCCATGCTTGCCACTGCAAGTACCTTCAATATTGTAGAGTTGTATCTACACCTCCATGTAAGCACCTTGGACGGTTGTTTTTAATTTCATCAATCATGTAAATTACAATTTCAAAAAAGAAAATTAAGAATAATTATTCACATTTCATCATAAGAAAAATTAATTAATTAATGAACTAAAGATAGTTTGAGTTGACCTGAAAACAAATGTGGATAACATAAACTCACTTATGTATTTTCAACTTAATTAAATTGTAGTTCTAGCTTTCCAAAATTTTATGATAGAAGAAAGGAAATTTATCATACAATTTCATAACACAAAAACCATTATATGAGACTTCTATGTCTAACTTATAAGCAAAGACTAAAGAGTCCTAGGTTTAGTAGTAAACAGTTTAATGTTTTGTTTAGTTTAAATGATTTTAAATACTTTTTTTTTTTTTGAGAAAGATTAAGTGAATATAATTTCAATAATGTTATAGAAATAGAAGAAGTCCAATAATATTCTTAAAGAGATAGTTAATTTAAAATTTTGAACACACATAGTAATTTGAAATTTTGAAGACATATAGTATAAGTGTTCATTCATAAATCCTAAACAATTTAAACTATAAGCTTTAGCAATTCCTAACTGGAAAATATAATAGATCAAATATTGTCATTATAAAAAAATTAAACTAAAATTGAATATGCAATAACCACAAACTAAAATTAAATCAAAAGCATCAAAGAAAATTGACTATACAAAGAGTCACTTATCAAATAATAAAAAAATCTTATAGCCTTAAAGTCATGTCCACTGATGAACCAAAAAATTATGGTCGTCATTATATGCAGATCGTCATTCACCCAAAGAAGACGCTACGCATTTATTATGCACATTGATGATGAAATGTAACAGACGGAACAACGGTCACAGAATGAGCTGTGATCTCCAGACAAAGATTCTATAACGCTCTAGCCGTTGAGCATAAATGCAGCACATCATTGCCCATTAATGGGGCACATAACTATAAAAGAGAAGACAACATAAGTTAAAGGTACACACAAAAAACTCTACAAAATCACTCTCTGCTTATTTTCTCTCTCGAATCTTTCTCCCTTACTGACTTAAGCATCAGAGGCGGTTTGGCTGACGCCACACCGACGTATTACTCTTCCACCCAGTTCATATGACGGTTCCAAGGATCCCTTGCATCACATTAAATCATTCAAGACGCTGATGCTATTACAGATGACTCCAGACGAGGTGATGTGCAGGGCATTCCCAACCACATTAAAAGGAGCAGCCAGGGTATGGTTCAGCAAGATACCCCCAGGAACAATTGTAGATTTTGAATAACTCAGCAAGGGTTTTGTTCGTCATTTTATCGGGGGGCAAAGACACAAAAAGCCAACTAGCCATCTTCTTAACATTCAACGGGCAGAAGGAGAATCACTAAAACAGTACATCACCCGATTCAATAAAAATCTGCTGTTGTAGGTAGATGAAGCCGAAGATCAAGTCATCTTAACGACTTTCCAGGTAGGATTGCTGCTAGGAGATTTCTTCTTCTCAATCACTAAAAGTCCACCAAAAAAAATAGCGGAGTTGCTTCGTAAAGCTCAGAAGTACATGAATGCAAAAGATGAAGTGCTCATAAAGGAAATGAAAGGAAAAAGGAAGAGAGATGAAGGAACAAACAATAATCGCGACAAGAAGAAGGAGAAATGAAGTGTTGGGCAGACCACAAGGAAAAAGAAGGAACTTCCAGACAAGAAACCCAGGTTCACTAACTTCACTCCTCTAATAATGCCAATTAAGCAAATCCTTATACAGATAAGAGATGATCCCTCCCTGTAATAGCCGAAGTCAATTAGCACTCCTGTAGAAAGAAGAGACAAGAATAAATACTGTAGGTTCCACCAGGATCACGGGCATCGCACCGATAAGTGTAGACATTTGAAAGATCAGGTGGAAACTTTAATTCGACAAGGGAAGTTACAGAAGTACGTCAGAAAGACGAAGCCCTATAGATACCAAAAAAGGGATGACTAGGACAGAACTCCAGAGGTAAAGGATAGCAAACCCCCTGCAGGAGAAATAACAACGATCTCGAGAGGACTAACGGCAGGTGGAACGTTGAAGTCCCTAAAAAAAGCACAAGGGAGAGAAATAAACAGCGTCCATTCGTGGCACCCTCCAATGAAGATTCCAAAGAATGACAAGCCTGATATTTTCTTCTTAGAGAGAGACAATCACGGTATCAAGTAACCCCATGACAATCCGCTGGTAATTATGCTCAGAGTAGAAGAATTCAATATCCACCGAGTGCTCATTGACAACGGAAGCTCAGCAGATATCATCTACTTGCTCGCGTTTTAGCAGATGAAGCTGGACAAGAAAAGGATTAGGCTTTTCACCTCGCCTCTAGTAAGCTTCACAGGGGATAGAATCGTCCCTATGGGCATCGTCACTCTAATTGTGATCACAAGAACTTACCCAGCACAGGTCAACAAGGAATTGTTTCTCTCATAGTTAATTGCCCTTTAACATACAATATCATCTTGGAAAGACCTACACTCAATAGACTAAGTGCAGTGACATCAACATATCATTTGAAAGTGAAGTTTCCAATAGCCCATGGAGTAGGAGAAATCAGAGGAGACCAAGTTCTAGCAAAAGAATGATATCAAGCTGCCCTAACGTCGGGAGAGAACCACACATGGGTGATCAATGAACCAAAACCCATTCCCGAACCATCAAAAACACCACAAGAAGTTAAGATCATCCCAGGAGATTTGACGAAGGTATTAAAGATTGGAATAGCACTCCTAACTTTCGAGAAAGAGAAAATGATCTCCTTTTTAAGGGCAAACCAAGATGTTTTCGCCTGGAAACACGAGGACATGCCCAGGATTGATAGGAAGATCATACAGCATCGTCTCAACGTCAACCCAAAATGCAAACCTATATAGCAGAAGTGGAGGATATTTGCACCAGAACGCAACAAAGTTGTAACTGAAGAAGTAGAGAAGCTGCTAGAAGCTGATTTCATTAGAAAAGTCTTCTACCCAGATTGGTTAGCAAAGGTGGTCATGGTAAAGAAGAGCAACAGTAAGTGGAGAATGTGTGTCGATTTTACAGACTTGAATAAGGCTTGCCCAAAAGACAGCTTCCCCTTGCCAAGGATTGACCAGCTGGTAGACTCAACTACTGGACACAAGCTCTTGAGTTTCATGGATGCATTCTCTGGATACAAATAGATTCTTATAGACGAAGACGATCAAGATAAGACTTTGTTCATCACTAGCCAAGGGTTATACTGCTACAAGGTTATGCTCTTTGGACTGAAAAACGCAGGATTCACCTACCAAAGATTGGTGAACCGTATGTTCTTTCACTAGATTGGAAGGAATGTGGAGGTATACGTGGATGATTTGCTAGTGAAAAGCAAGGACGAAGCTAACCACTTGGACAATCTCAAAGAAACCTTCAGCACACTACGTAAGTACAATATAAAATTAAACCTTGTAAAGTGTGTTTTTGCTGTTGCTTCAGGTAAATTCTTGGGATTCATGGTGTCCCAACGAGGAATAGAGGCAAATCCAGACAAAGTAAAAGTAATAATTGAGGTCAAATCACCAAAAACATTGAAGGAGGTACAGAGCTTGACAGGAAAGGTTGCAGCCCTGAACAGATTTGTCTCTAGGGCAATAGACAAGTGCATGCCATTCTTTAAGGTATTGAAGAAGGCCTTCTAGTGGACTGACAAATGCGAAGAAGCTCTTGCCAAATTGAAAGAGTACTTGACAAAGCCACCACTGTTAAGTCCCTCAGTGATGGGAGACAAGCTGTATCTCTACCTAGCAGTATCCAACACTATAGTAAGTTCGGCACTGATCAGAGAAGAAGGGAACATCCAGAAGCCAGTTTATTATACCAGCCAGACATTCTAAGGAGTAGAGGCAAGTTACCCAAAGATGGAAAAGATAGCTTTTGCATAATTGATTGCCTATAGAAAGCTTCGTCCTTATTTCCAAGCACATGCCATCGTCGTCATGACGGACCAACCCATAAGAAAGATGATGAACAAGATAGACGCAGCAGGATGACTCATTCAATGGGCAATTGAATTAGGCCAATTTGATATCGAATATCGACCACTAGCAGCAATCAAAGCCCAAGTACTAGCGGACTTCATTGCAAAATTCACTTACCCCTGTAAGGAAGAAGAATCCCCCATGGAAATATGGACGGTCCAAACAAATAGGTCAGCCACGAAGAAAGTGGGAGGAGCAGGAGTAGTTCTTATACCTCTAGAAGGAGAAACGTTGAAATATGCAATCAAATTGTAGTTCCCAACAACAAATAACGAGGCAGAGTACGAGGCATTGCTGACAGGGCTAAGCCTAGCAAAAGCTCTAGGAGCAAAGAGTCCCATCGTTCAAGCTGATTCTCAGTTAATAATAGGATAAGGGAAGGGAGATTATGATGCCAAAGAAGAAAGGATGCAAAAGTACTTAAAGATCGTCAAAAGACTCTCACGGCACTTTGAAAGTTTAAACTTTGTGCAAATCTGTTAGATTTTTAGACCCCTTAAAACAACAATTGGATCAACCTAGAGAATTAGCCAAGTGATTAACTTAGTCAAAAAATGCAAATCTAGGTTAACACAAGCATATAATCATATTAAGCATATAAAGCAGCGAAAATATAAAGAACACAAGATATGATGACTCAGGAAATCACACGGTAAAAACCTGGGGAGGATTTGATCTAGCTATCCTTAAGGTAAACTTGAATCCACTATATGAAAGAATCGAAGTTCATACAATATGACTTACAAGCACCCCCGCTTAACTTCCTATTGCTACCCATCAGTAGAACTTACTGACACGACCATGTGCAATCTCCGAATCCGCGGACTCCTTCTTTCTTGGATTCTCCACAAGATACAAGCACTCCCGCTTGTGTTTCTTTAAGCTCCAATAGCAGCAACTGAGTTGATCATCAAGGTGTTGATAATATCTCTACCTTGAAAACCCTAAGTTCATGTGAAGGAAAGCTCTTCAAGGATCTGATAAGAGATTCACACAAACTACAAAATATGAGCAACAATACAACCAGTGCAACTCACAAAATGTGGCTAGGGTTTTGCCTTATATACCTAGAGCAAAGACATAAAACCCAAAATGTTTAATGTGATAGGGCTGAGTTGGAAATTCTGCAGAAAAAACATTCTGGCCGACTTTCAATCGATCGAGTCTATCCTTCGATCGATCGAGCCAGGCCGAAATGCACTAATACATCTGCAGCCTCTCTATTCCAACTTTACATGAATTACACAACTTTGAGCAAGCCTAAACAAGACTAAACATATTGTTTTGATCATAGTTTGCCAATATTACACATTAGAGTTCTAAATACATAAAATCCTAAGTCTTTAGAACCTAACAAACTCCCCTTTTGGCAATCCATGACAAAACACAAATTAAAAGCTCAAAGTTTACATAAATTAATAAGCACTGAACACAAGAATCAAAAATCATATATCAGAATAAATGTATCTCCCCCTAACATGAATAGCCCAAAAATGATATCAAATGAAAGTATACACAGTGAAGCACCTAGATACAATCTAATATCTCCACTAGCTCTACAAATAAAAGAAAACTCCCCCTAACTACAAAATCTCCTCTACAAGTGACAAAACTCTACTCCCCCTTTTTGTGTCGGAATGCCAAAGGACAATCACATGCTATCATCAAAAGGAGGTGGTGAGGAAGAACGAAGATGTGCCAAGTCAACTCTCAAAGCTCGCAACTCATCAAGTAAGTCCACCAAAATCTGACCATGAGCCGCCTGAACAGTCATGACAGTCTCAAGGTACGACGCATATCAAAGTCATCCGAAGGAGGTGGAGGAACATCAGCAGCAGCAGCAACATCAGCAACAGGATCAGTGACATCCTCACCAGCAGGACCTGTAGAGGTAGAAGGAGGAGGTGCGGTACCAGAAGGCTCAGACCTAGGGTGTTTAGAGCCAACTCGAAGATGAGTAGCCCTCTGCCTAAGAAAAGACGCACCTATGGGATCAATAACATAAACGGGCTCAGAGGAAGGGAAATCATCTAGACCAAGATATAACAAAATCCTATGAATAAAAATAGGATGAACAAGAGTATGAGCAGAAGATGAACTCCTATAAATTTTGTTCAAAGAACGAAGAAACAAGTAAGGAAAACTGATAGGAGCATTAGTAACAAGAGCGTACAAAAAGACACACCGCTCGAGAGGAATGGTGTGAAGATGAGAGATAGGCCAAATAGAATGACAGGCTATCCTAAGAAAAAGATAAGTAGTCTCAGGAAGCTCAGTAGAAGTGATCTGAGGATCAGTACCCCACTGGATAGAAGACCCAGTGATGTATAACATGACATCATCCAAAGGTGGAGACTTATCGTACGAATATACAGGGTGCTGAACCAAAGGTACCCCTAGAGCATCAGCCACTACATCAGGAGTAATGGTGAACACTACACCTCGTATCCAACTCTTAACCAAAGCGTTGGAATCATAGATGCAGATAGAGATGTTCGAAAAGAACTCTTTAATCAGGGTAGCTGGAGGAGGAGGATCAGAAATATCCAACAGAGGTAACCAGCCCCGACGGCCAAAATTTGCCCTAATGGTAGGATCAAGCTCATCTAACACAACAGAACGCTCAACCCATATCTTTCTCTTAAGGTTCAGCTTCTCAAAGGTTCAGCTTCTCAAAGGTCTCATGGTTTTTCTCACTAGGAAACCTCTCATGGTCAAAGGGAGGAGGAGGAGGTGAGGGAACAGACCTTCGAGCTTTAGTCTTCCTAGGCATGATGCTAAGGAAAGGACAAAGACATAAGGAAGGAACCAAAAAGAACAAAACAAAAACACAACCCAAGGGCATACTGCAAATTAGCACAAAAAGATATAGAACAAAAATATAATGCATGAACAATCAAAATGTCATGATACATGATCTAATGCAGTAAAACTAAGTTCAATTTCACAAAATTGGCTTGAGCATAGAGTTTTTAACAAAAAACCCCAAAATTTTAAAACCACTCGTTAAGTTTTAGGAAAAAAACTTGACCAATTGATCATCACACAAGCTAGAATACTCAATATAATGATCAATTACATCAATTCAACAAGCCAATTGCATCAATTAAACCCAATTTGAACAAAATCCCCAATTCGAATTCATTACAAGCCCTAGAATTTTCAATTTCTCACAAAACACAAAATTGATCAAATTAAACCAACAAGATCATGTTTATATCATGTCCCAACAAAAACCCAATGATCAATTTTACATATAATGGCTTGAATCATCAAAAACCCCAAAATTTGCTAAGTCCAAAAATAACCTCTTTAATGCATGAAAAATGCATGAAAAACTGAAAATAAGTGAAAAAGAAAGGGTATAAAGGACATATCGGCCCTCGGGGAGAGAAACCTTGCAAAAGGAATGATCGAAAACGACAAAAAATAGGGATTAAGCCTTGATCGAGTTGTATGGAGAGAGAAAAGAGAAAAACTTTTTGAAAAAGTGTTTTGACTCAACTGAAAATCAGGTTTTAAAAAAACCTCTCATATGATTTTCAATTGATCAAAAATAACTTTCGATCGATCAAACCAACCCGAGACTCAATTGAAAATTTGAAGCACATTTTCAATCGATCAAAAAAGAGACTGGATTGATCGAAACAGACAGAAGCTCACAAAATTTTTGAGAAAAAAAAACACAGTTTTTGAAAAACCAACACATTTTGGGCAGTAACACTCAAAGCATTGAAATTGATGAACAAAATGTATAAGTATGAGATAAAATGCTTTTTCAAAAACCCTAGTTCTAAATCTAGTTTCTCCAAAAAAAATTTCAACCAATCTTCCTTTAAAATTCTTCAACAACAAATATGTTGTGCATAATAACTCAAGGTATTTTTAAACTTGGTTGGTCAGACCAAAAACACACACAATAACATGTACAGTGTTTAGCAAAGAGTAACTTGTGCAGTGTGTGCTACTAGCAAAAACTTGAGATACATGTGAGGTGATATGTGAATAGAAATCAAACACAAGGTTTACAAAATTCATCACATAGAATTTAAAAGAGACTATCACCAAAAGAGTTACATCATATAACTCTCACATCTCCTAAAACAAAAGCTTGCAATCATGTAAGTTTCTTGATTTTTGCCTCATGATATACACACCAATTTTAATTGTTCAGAAACTTATTAAAAAGCCAGGATAATGTACACACCAATTTTAATTATGTGATTTGACATCAAGCCTAATAGTACACACCAATTTTAAGCATTAAGCAGTTAATCCGAGGCTACACCTTATGTTCTTTTTGTGCATGTGCTACACTTTCTCGAGCACAAAATCTTATGATATGCACTAAGGTATTCATAATTGGCTAGTGAACAGTGGTGAGATGGTTATTTATGCATTTCTTAAAAGGATTAAGTCCGACAGTCAAATAACATGTGACTTCAAGATTAAGACAAAGTGATAAACACCATAAACATCTTTTCCACATAACATGCACTACAAAACTTCAACTAGTAAAGTGCAATAAATAAGCTCATCAAAGCTAAAGAAGGTACATAAGATATGTTATGTGAAAATAAATTAACCAACCTTGTTTTCAAAAACCAAGAAAAATAATGCCAAACACCATTTGCTTCCTCCTTTTTTTTTTTTTTAATTATTAAAAGAGAAAATATAATAAATCTTAGAATGAAATGCATGAATGTAATGCAATGCAAAACCTAGAACAAAAAAAAAAACAAAAACCAAAAAACAATGGTCACAAAGAATAGAGCAATGAAGCACAAGGACCATGTCAAAAAGACTCAATTAGATCGATTCTTTTGCATCCAAAACCTTTTAGATGCACTATGAGCATTGGAGTTCCTATTCACGTTCGAGTGATTTCCAACTCCAGGATTGGAATAAAGGTTTAAAGCCTTTACCAATTCACCAATGAGTGCCATAGGATCTTGTGCTTGAGGCACAGACACTTTTGGTTTGTTTGCTCTTTTAACAGCTTGAAGCTTGTAACAATTAGGACGAATGTGTCCAGACTTTCCACAAAAATGACAAACCCAAACAGGTTTACCATGCATCTTGTCCTTTGGAAGGGTAGACTCCTTAGGTTTAGACTCTTTCAAATCAACCTTAACCTTCCTATATGGTGAAACTTCTACAGGTTTGACAACCTCGCTCACAGAGGGTTTGACAGTTTCACTCACAACCTCACTCATGGAAGGTTCAGAAGAAGATGAAGGAACAAAGTTTGTGGAATGGGGTGTAGACACAGAGATTCTCTCAACAAAACCTAAACCAGATTTGTCTGAATGATACTTTTGAACACTTAACATTTGATCAAGTTTAGAACTAGTGGATCTAGCAACAGCTAAATCAACTTCTAAAGATTTAATTTTATCAAGCAAAAGCATATTTTCAGTTTTCACATTGTTCAAAAGTTCATTAACATCAAACAGTTTAACAAGCAAATTCTTCTTATCAAGCTCAAGAGATTCAATTTTCTTCAGGCCAAGTTCAACATTCATAGCATCCTTTGTAGCAACTTTGCAAAGTTTATTATAGGTTTCTTGAAGATCTGCATCTTCAAAGAGTTCCCCATCAGAAGGGTTTTCTTCAACAGACACGCTTTCATTGACTACAGCAGTAGCAGTGAAAATAATAAAGTTTCCATCCTCGTCACATCCAAACTCATCATCAGAAATTTCATTATCACTAAGGGTTACAGCCATACCTTTGTCCTTAGACCTCAAGAATGTAGGACATTCAGATTTAACATGACCATACCCTTGACATTCAAAACATTGAGAACCCAAAGAATTATTAGAAGATTGACCGACTTTTTCTCTAGGTTTTTCAGTGTTGCTAACCTTAGTGGGATCATTCTTCCTAAAATTTCTAGGTTCAGCAGTGCTTGTATTTCTTACCCTTCTGTTACTATTTCTAAGAAAGTTTCTAAAGTTCTTGGCAAGGTAAGTAATCTCTGTAGTAGAGAGCTCATCATCAAATCCACCAACCTCAACATTATCAACTGACTTAAGAGCCATTGACTTGGATTTGCTAGCTTTGGGTAGATCCAACTCATAGGACTAAAGAGATCCTACAAGTTCATCAACAGGGATAGAGTCCACATCCTTGCTCTCAGTAATGGCAGTCACTTTTGGTCTAAAATCTTCAGTTAAAAATCTAAGAATCTTCCTAACAATTTTAGGTTGATCATAGATTTCACCCAGATTATATGCAGGATTAACAATATCATTCTATTTAGCATAGAATTCATCAAAAGTTTCATCATCAGACATCCTAATGCTTTCAAATCTAGAAGTTAATTGCTGCAATTTATTAATCTTAACTGCCTTTGTGCCTTCATGCACAGTCTAGAGGATATTCCAAGCAGTGTGAGCAACCTCAACATTAGAGATTCTCTTAAATTCCTCCATTGAAACAGCGTTAAAGATAGTATTCATAGCTTTGCTATTGAACGCAACTGCTTCTTTTTGAGAAGTTTGCCACTCACTCACAGGAGTAATGAGCTTCTTCCATCCGTACTCAACGGAATTCCAAACCCTCTCATCAATGGATTTTAGGAATGCTTTCATCCTTACTTTCCAATAAGCATAGTTATTCCCATCAAAGTGAGGAGGAATAACAAGAGAGTGTTCGTATTCCATGACAACAGGGGTCAAGGATCAGCTCAGAGATCAAAAGATCAACAACAAGAGAGCTACCTGCTCTGATACCACTTGTTAGGTTTTTAGACCCCTTAAAACAACAATTGGATTAACCTAGAGAATTAACCAAGTGATTAACTTAGTAAAATTTTGCAAATCTAGGTTAACACCAGCATATAATCATATCAAGCATATAAAGCAGCGGAAATATAAAGAATACAAGATATGATGACCCAGGAAACCACACGGTAAAAACCTGGGGAGGATTTGACCTAGCTATCCTCATGGTAAACTTGAATCCACTATATGAAAGAATCGAAGTTCATACAATAAGACTTACAAGCACCCCCGCTTGACTTCTTATTGCTACCCACCAGTAGAACTTACTGACACGACCACGTGCAAACTCTGAATCCACAGACTCCTTCTTTCTTGGATTCTCCACAAGATACAAGCACTCCCGCTTGTGTTTCTTTAAGCTCCAATAGCAGCAACTAAGTTGATCATCAAGGTGTTGATAATATCTCTACCTTAAAAACCCTAAGTTCATGTGAATGAAAGCTCCTCAAGGATCTCACAAGAGATTCACACAAACCGCAAAATATGAGCAATAATACAACCAAAGCAACTCATAAAACGTGGCTAGGGTTTTACCTTATATACCTAAGGCAAAAACATAAAATCCTAAACGTTTAGTGAGATAGGGCTGAGTTGGAAATTTTGTAGAAAAAACATTCTGGCCGACTTTTGATCGATCGAGTCAGGCCGAAATGCACTAATACATCTGTAGCCTCTCGATTCCAACTTTACATAAATTACACAACTTTGAGCAAGCCTAAACAAGACTAAACATATTGTTTTGATCATGGTTTGCCAATATTACACATTAGAGTTCTAAATACATAAAATCCTAAGTCTTTAGAACCTAACAAAATCCTTCGAGCCAAAATGCAGAAGCCGGTTTTTTGGCAAGATTGGCCTCGTCAGACGATTACAATGCGACCTTCGAACTATGTATAGAAATAAGGGGGTAGCCAAGCACAAAAGGTGAACAAGTCCTGATGATAAAAGAACAAGACGAGTGGATGGTTCCCATCATCCGTTATCTGAAAGAAGGATGGCTCCCTGAAGATAAGATAGAAGCAAGGAAGATACAGATCAGAGCAACTCGATTCGTCATTATTGGCGATGTGCTATACATACGAGGATATTCGCTCCCATATTTAAGATGCGCCAGTTCAGAAAAGGCAGATTATGTGCTCCGCGAGATACATGAGGGAACCTATGGAAACCACGTTGGGGCAAGATCGTTAGTAGTAAAGGTGCTCAAAGCAGGATATTACTGGCCAACCCTATAAAAAGACGCATACAACATCATCAAAGCATGCAACAGGTGTCAACACTTCGTAAATGTCCAGACGAGACCAAGAGAGATGATGACGCTCATCTTCTCACCATAGCCCTTTGCCCAATGCGGAATTGATATTATGGGTCCATTCCCTCTAGGGAAGAAGCAACTCAGATTTCTAATAGTCGTAATTGATTATTTCACAAAATGGGTAAAAGTAGAGCTAGTTCGACGATAACAGAAGCTAAAGTCACAAACTTAAGTCCCACATGTCATAATATTAGACAATGGAAAGCTGTTTGACAACCCTAAGTTTCAAAAATTTTGCCAAGACTTAGGAGTCAATAATCACTACTGTTCTTCAAGTCACCTTCAGGCCAACGGCCAGACAGAAGTGACAAATAGAAGCTTGCTCAAAAGTATCAAAACTAGGCTTAAGGGGGCAAAAGGGGCATGGCCTGAAGAATTACAAAATGTCCTTTGGGCATATAGGATGACCACAAGACTTCCAACAGGAGAAACACCATTCAGACTGACATTTAGCATTGAGGCTGTCATACTGGTGGAAGTAGGACTGACAAGCTACCGAGTTAAAACATATGAAGGCCAGAAGAATCAGCAGGAGCTTAACAACAATCTGGACCTAATCGACGAAGTTAGAGAAGAAGCTATGAAGCGAATGGCCAAGCACAAGGAAGCAATGGCCAGATACTATAACAGAAAGGTTAAGGTGATAAGGTTTAACACAGGAGACCTCATCCTTAGGAAGGTGTCACAGGCAATAAAGGACCCTTCCCAAGGAAAATTAGGACCAGCCTGGGAAGGCCCTCACGAAGTAATCCGCCATTCTAGAGAAGGCTCATACTACCTGAAGTCTTTAGATGGCCAAGAATTACCTCGACCATGGAACATAGAACACTTGAAGAAATACTACCAATAAGGAATGCTTTACATTTCAAGTTGCCTAATGTTCATATCAGTATAAACGACAGTTATTACTTTCGTCATTTGTAGATCAATAAATGAAAGCATTATCCATGCGTATTTATCAATAATTATTCATAAGTTATTTGTCAATGAAAATATGTGCAACAATTAGGAGTCATCCTTGGGAGACGTCTCAAGGACCTCCGTCATTAAAATTATAAATCAAAAGCTATTCACACATGGCCACCAAAGTCGACCAAATCAAAGTTGTTTAAACATAGCCAAAAAGACTAAGTTGTTCAAACACAACTAATATCGTCATTCAAACATGACTCAATGTAAAGTTGTTCAAGCTCAGTTAAAAAATACTAAGTTGTTCAAATACAACTAATATCGTCATTCAAACATGACTCAATATAAAGCTGGTCAAACACAACTAAAAAATAAATAAATAAATAAATACTAAGTTGTTCAAACACAACTAATATCGTTATAAAGTTGTTCAAACACAACTAAAAAAAAAAATACTAAGTTGTTCAAACACAACTAATATCGTCATTCAAACATGACTCAATGTAAAGCTGTTCAAGAACAGCTAAAAAATACTAAGTTGATCAAACACAACTGGTATCGTCATTTAAACATAACTCAATATAAAGCTGTTCGAACATAGCTAAAAAAAAAAAATACTAAGTTGTTCAAACACAACTAATATCGTCATTCAAACATGACTCAATAAAAAGCTGTTTAAACACATCTAAAAAATACTAAGTTGTTTAAACACAATTAATATCGTCATTCTAACATGACTCAACAAAAAGCTATTCAAACACAACTAAAATATACTAAGTTGTTCAAAGGCAACTAAAATCGTCATTCACGACTCAAAGAAAATTGTTCAAACACAGCTAAGGAGTACTAAGCTCGTCATCCAGACATGGCTCAATAGAAAGCTGGTCAAAATGCAGCTTAAGTGCTAAGGTGTTCAAACATGATCAAAATCTTCATTCACACATGATTGTTCCAACAAAGCCAAAAACAAAAAGTTACTTCAGCACATCATCATAAAAGGTCGTCTAAGCACAACCAAACGTAAAAAGAGTTGTCTGCTACAACCAACCTACCTATCATTGTCAAAGTGATTGTTTAATTGCCCAAAACAACGGGCCCCAAAAGAATTGTTCAAACACAACTAATATCGTCATTCAAACATGACTCAATAAAAAGCTGTTTAAACACATCTAAAAAATACTAAGTTGTTTAAACACAATTAATATCGTCATTCTAACATGACTCAATAAAAAGCTATTCAAACACAACTAAAATATACTAAGTTGTTCAAAGGCAACTAAAATCGTCATTCACGACTCAAAGAAAATTGGTCAAACACAGCTAAGGAGTACTAAGCTCGTCATCCAGACATGGCTCAAGAGAAAGCTGGTCAAAATGCAGCTTAAGTGCTAAGGTGTTCAAACATGATCAAAATCTTCATTCACACATGATTGTTCCAACAAAGCCAAAAACAGAAAGTTACTTCAGCACATCATCATAAAAGGTCGTCTAAGCACAACCAAACGTAAAATGAGTTGTCTGCTACAACCAACCTACCTATCATTGTCAAAGTGATTGTTTAATTGCCCAAAACAACGGGCCCCAAAAGAATTGTTCAATTGCCCAAAACAAAGGGCCCAAAGAAAAATATTGTTCTTGCCTTGCAATAAAAAAAAAAAAAAAAAAAAAAAAAAAAGATTACTACTCTTCAGGGATAGGGTTAGTAGGAGTTATAACAGTAACCTCCTTCATTCCTTCAGCAACGTCTGTGGCTTCTCCGTCACATTCTCTGCTGTAGCCTCAGAAGACATGAGCTCTTTCTCGATGTCATCCACAACCAAGCCAGAAAGGTCCAAGCCAGGGTGGTGCTTTGCCATCCACTTCACGAGAAGATCAAAGCCCTCCACATAGTACTTGCACAAGTCATTAGAGTACTCATTAGAGTCTTTGAAATCCTGTACAGCTGTGGCCCCAACATCCTTTAGCTTCAGCTCTAGGTCACCAATCTGCTTGTCCTTCAGCTTATAAAAGTCCTTCCCCACTTGTAGGCTCTTCTCCAAAGTTGCCACACACTTCTTGTGATTCTCAGTTTCAGTAGTGAGAATAGTAACCTTGTTTTTAAGCATCTCATTCTCAGCAGATAAAGACTTGACCAAAGGCTCAGACATGGCCACCTTCTTCTCTAAATCCAAAAGCTTCCGTGACGAATAGGGACTTCCCTAAAGCCTACAAGGAAATTTTCTCTTAGCAGAAGTAAAGCAAAGGTAAAAGAAGAAGCAGAGACGACTAATTGCACATACCTACACAAGCTTTTGGGTGTGAAACGACATCACCTCACTAGATGACTTTGCCATCAGAAGGCTTAGATCATCCACAAAAAGTGCCTTATGGGCCTTCGAAGTTGCTGCGTCAATGTCATCCCAGAAGGTAGGAAGGAAAGATTTATCACTAGCCTTTTTCTTTATCTTAATCTCTTCTCCACCAGAGGCAATCATCTCTAGTGACGAAGTAGGAGAGGCAGGGCATTTAACGGGCGAGTAAGCAGGAGAAATTGTCGTCACAGGGTCTTTCTTAAAAATGTTACCAGTCTTCTTCTTGGACAGGAGACCACTAACGGTGCCACCATTGACCTTTTTCTCTTGGGCCTCAGCTAACTTCTGCTTGCTAAACCTAGTCGTCATTCCTGAAAGGACGAGGCAAAAGTTTAAAAAAAAAAATTATGAAGAAGGTAGAAACACGTACTCTTCTTCACAACTTCCAAATTCTTTTGAACCTTAGTAGACAATTCTAGACCCAAAAAGTGTAGAAAACAAGACTGAGGAGAAACGAGTTCGTCAAAATCCTTGACAGACTCAAGATACTCCTTTACTTTCTCCACGCGATGCTGGTACCTCTTCTTCAAACGAAGACACTGGGCAACTGCAAAACAAGAATACCAGTAAGTCACATATCATCGTCACTCAAAAAAGAAGGGGAAAGCAACTGAAAAGCTGAGAAAGATGCACCAGACACGAAAACTCCCCAACTACGAAAGAACTTGGGGGCATCGTCCAAGTCCTCACCAGGGACGAACTCCCAACCACTTCCAGAGATAAAAAAGAAATTTGGCTTCTAGTTTTGGAGAGATGAGGGGTAATCAAGGATTAACCTAGAAGCCCTATCCCATGGCATAAACTCATAATAGTCGGGATCCTTAGATTTCCTCAGACAATAAAAATGAAGAAACTCGTCCCTCCTAATGACATCACCATCATTGGCAGACATCCACACCACCATGCAAGAAACAAGGATCCACCAAGAGTTAGGCACTAGCTACGCCGGGGCCGGATGCAAATAAGAAAAAAGTTCCCTAACAAAAGGATGAACAGGGAAACGAAGGCCACTGGTAAAATCGGTCTCGTAAAAACAAACCTCATCGGCATAAGAGTGACAAGCCCTCTCTTCGTCACTCAGGATCCTAACTTTTACAGAATTAGGGAACTGGAACCTATCCCTAATTCGCTGCTTGTCTTTTCCCATAAGGGAAGACGAGATGTTCTAGGCTTTATAAGGGATGAAAACAGAATTGGCCTCTGAGACCACACGATCATCAGACGAGCACAACCTTATCTCTAGGTCACTAGACCTTACCTCAGGCATCTTTAGCAACTTATCTACCTTAGCAGAATGGGAGACTAAAGGAAACAAAGAAGAAAGGACAAAAGTATATGGATAGTCCTTCCCTACGAAGGAACTGACCCTCTCAAGATGCTCCCCCTCTACGGACTCAAGTAAACTACCTAAATGAGTGAAAAAGAAAGCTATCGAAGGACAATCTACTCTAGCAATTGAATAATCTACCATGGAAGAATCAGAAAAGAAGAAGAAGCACGAAGGACTTACCAGGAAACATAGAACAGAGAAAGGAAAGTTGGAGGGGAGACAAACCCTAAAACGGAAAATTGAATAAGGAAAAATATAGAAGAAAGGAAAGGGGAGGGAAAAATGCAAAAAATGCGGCCAAAGCTCACACGGGAAAACCGAGACATGTTCGCACATCGAGCACATCCTAGCCGTACACGTGGCGCCTAACCACTCAGACATCAAGTCGTCATAAATGCGCAGTACACGGAATACAAAGCGTCAAACGAATTTGTTCTTATCTTGTCTAAAAGATGAGAAAATGAACAAAGGGGGCAGCTGATGAACTAGAAAATTATGGTCGTCATTATACACTGATTGTCATTCACCCAGAGAAGACATTACGCATTTATTACATACATTGATGACAAAACATAACAGACGGAGCAATGATCACAGAATAAGCTGTGATCTCCAGACAAAGATTCTATAACACTCTAGCCATTGAGCATAAATGCCGCACATCATTGCCCATTAATGGGGCACATAACTATAAAATAAAAGACAACAGAAACTTGTTCGCACGTCGAGCACATCCTAGCCGTACACGTGGTGCCCAACCACTCAGACATCAAGTTGTCATAAATGCGCAGTACACAGAATACGAAGCGTTAGACGAATTTGTTCTTATCTTGTCTAAAAGACAAGAAAACGAACAAAGGGGGTAGCTGATGAACTAGAAAATTATGGTCGTCATTATATGCAGATCGTCATTCACTCAGAGAAGACATTGCGCATTTATTACACACATTGGTGACGAAACATAATGGACAGAGCAACGGTCACAGAATGAGCTATGATTTCCAGACAAAGATTCTATAACGCTTAGCCATTGAGCATAAATGCAGCATATCATTGCCCATTAATGGGGCACATAACTATAAATAAAAGACAATAGAAGTAAAAGGTACAAATAAAAAACTCTACGAAATCACTATCTGCTCATTTTCTCTCTAGAATCTTTCTCCTTTACTGACTTAAGCATCGGAGGCAGTTTGGCTGACACCACACTGATGCATTACTCTTCCACCCAGTTCATTTTGCATGTTTTCCATCTACAGAGATGATCTCATTCACAACATCGTAAATCTGCTACGACGAGCAGCTCAGTTGTTGATTTTTTGCATCATCATCCACCTTTCCAAACCAAAAAATGGCAAGTTCATCTCTCTAATGCCTGGCTTGTGCCTTATCTTGTGCCCTATTGGAACTTTATTAGAAAGATCATTGTATTTCTTCCACATGTAGGAGTGGCATTAGGGGACCGCTTGATCTCCCCAGAGGATTTTGCGGTACATAGTTGTAATTTCTTTATGCAATTTTTATAAAATGCAACTTTTATATTTCAGCTATGGTTTAAATTTGATAATGCAATTTTCATGGGATCCTCTTCTCAAAGATGTCACTCAAATTAAAAACAATGGGCTACAGGCATCAAACATGTTTGTGTTTTCTACTTTTAACTATCTAAGGATTGGAAACATTTTCAGTCCCCACTAACAAGCCCATTCAGTAAACAACATAACTCAAAATATTAAGAAACAAATTAAGAAAGATGAATCTGTGAGCCAAGATGGAGGTAGTAGTCTCCAAAATTGTGATAATGTTCCTACAAATCAAAATGGAAAATTGCTATCAACGTACAAAATGCAATAAATCCATCCACTTTCAGGCTGCAAATTCCCTCTCAACAGCACAGAATATCCCGTTTAGGCTATCTTGCAGGTTTGTTAGGATGTTTCCTTTAATCCTTTTTTTATGCTAAGTGCTTTTCAGCCATGGCATTACCAAGAATGGCTGTACATTACATCCCTTTGATTTTGAGGGTAACTCCTGAGTTTGCATTAAGATGAAGCTGCAAACAAAGAAAAGAAGAAGTTTAATATTGTTTACCCAAGGAATAAGAAAAAAAAGAAGCTTGAAATTGCGAAAACAATTCCAAAGGATAGTTTAAGCAGTCTACATAATTCATTCATTGAAATAATCCTATATCAAATCCTAATTTATGTTCAAGCGTAGGTTTCTTCTTGACATTCTCTGTTTTTTAAAAAGAGCTTTGAGGGAGGGCTTGTATTTTGTTCTTTTGAATCAAAGTAGTGTAAATCTCATTCGCAACTCTAATGTGAGTCCGATTGACAACTATAATCAAACACATTCAAGGCAAATCATCAAATGTCAAAACACCCAACTCTTCCTTTTTAATTAGCACACATTGTTGCTTTCAACAATATAAAGATAAATTTTAATCAAGAGCCAAGCTAGTTAGTGCAATTAAATCTTCAAATTGCTTTAAAAACAAATCATGAACTTATGCAAATTATCTCTTGCCCAAACATGTCCAGGAAATTAAAGGGTTGACAATAACAAAAATGTTTACATGAATGTATGCATCATAAAATTTAATTTTCCACCTTAACTTGCTTCTACTTGGCAAAAAAACACAGGATTAAGCTTCATAGGTCATTGAAGATTGGGTATGTTTTGTTTCTTTTCCAGGATATGACAAAAATAGCACATGGTTTAATGCCACAATTCATATGCTTAAATTATTAAGGTTTTTAGTTGGTCAATGAGTACATGTACTCAAATAGATAAAATCAAGAAAAAGGAAATATGTGTGGATATTGGAGGTTCAAGAGAGTCAGGGCGTTCTTGATCCTCATTGAGACTATAAAACTATTTCCATTAAAATTTAACATAGGAAGTAAAAGTTTAATTTATATCCACAATTCACTACACATGTTTACATGAAAAAATTACACTGGAGTCTCCCTCATCTCAGCAAGTTATTGATCAAATTTTGGGAATACAAAAAAGGAAAAAAAATCATCAATTGTAGGTATCTATGCCCAGTTGCTCATTCCTAGTACAAATAAGACTAAAGTTAAACTCCATATGTTCTCAGCTTTGGTTACCTATAACCATCAAATTCTAATAAATTTAGAGGGAAAAAGGCGAAAGGGGGGCGGGCAATTGATTTTAAACCTTTAAAAAAAAAAAAAAAACTTTAGTTCTTTATAAATGGGATCAAAAACTGAACTTTGTTTTAAATATACTCAAAATTTTCAAGTAATACTACAATGTTGACAATTATCATACACCAGGGTTTATCTTCCAGATCATGCCTTATACCAAGTAGTGATGTAAGCCAAGTTCACTACGATTTTAAATATATATATATATATATATATATATGTATGTATGTATGTATGTATGTATGTATGAATGTATGTATGATGATGATGATGATGATGATGATGATCAATATATCCATACCACCTCAGCAAAGACAATCTCCAACTCATTGAGAAAGTTCTCTCTCCAACGTTCATACTTTGCAGCAGTTCGAAAAAAAAAAAAAGATTATCTACATAAATCAAAGAAAGGAGAATTAAAGGTTTGAATTAAAGGTTTATTACTAAGAACTAAGTATGGGGATAGAACCCCATGTGCAGAGAGAGGGGGAAAGCAATCCATTTACAAACTTAATGAGAAAACAGGTATGCATTCTACAAAATATAAAAATTTCTTCCTTTAGCATGCCATAATTAGGCATCCAATAAAACAAAATTTTTCTAGTTTACCATAACAATAAGATGAGCTTTTTGGTTTGCTGAGGCTTCTTATAGATTCAACAAGTAGAGGTATACACATATTCCATGTTGTCCATTTATCAACTTGATAGTTTTTTATACCAAAAAGTACATTGTATGTCTATCACAGATTCTTTCAATGTCATTAAAAGAAAATGCAAATCTTCCCTTATTTCCCTAAAACTTTAAGTGAAGTTGCCTTCAACAAATTTTCTAGTAAAAAATCTGCTTGCACATATAACACCCATGAAAACCAAACAATTTCACCAAGACCCTATTTTCATTACTTAATCCTTGTCCATCATTCCCCCCTCCCCCCCAACTTCCATGGTCTTAAACATTTCCCATCAAAGCTAGCACAACTTTCTAAACTATAAACAATCAGCAAAATAATAAATTTAGCATTAAAAAATGAAAAATGAAAAAGAATCACCCTCATAACCCATATACAATTTATCTCATCATCAGAATGCACAAAACCCGTAAAAAATTTAAAAACAAACAACACTTTCACTAACCAAAAAGCAGACTCCATTGGAACATTGACAAAAAACTCTCATTTTCAAATAACAACATCCCAAAGATAACACATTTATAAACCACAAGCCAAGTAAACAATTAACAAAAACCAAACTTTAAATAACAAAATGTGTTTTCTTATCAAAACTTTGAATAACAAAAAAAAAAAAAAAAAATTTATTGTTGAGTTACACAAACACCCGATGGGTTTTAAAATTTGCGATCTCAACCTACAACTGGGGGGAAGGAAGTGCCATTTGTGCCAAAGCTCATTCCTACCAAAACTTCACAAAAATTGGAATGGCACATGCATTGTGAAATACACAAAGGATTTGAACCAAGTATAACAACTATACATACCCAGAAGCTCTAAAAGTACAAAGAATTCCCCCACCACCAAAAATAAAAATCCAAAGACAATTCATATAAAATTACCTGAAGCTCCTTAGCAAGGGCCACTACTTCATCCAAGTTTGCGTTACTTTCCTGTTACAAAGATAACAATGCCAAATGATTGCTTTTGTGGGAGATTCTTAAATTCTATAGAAAAAACGGCTGAATATTATTTTAAAAAAAATTAGAAAAAAAAAAACAAAATTTACACATCTGCTTCTGATTCCATTGATTAAATTGAGTCTATTAGCACAATGACCTAAAAGATAACTTACCTCCAGGGTTTTGCCATCAGGGGCTATATCCCTGTCATGGAAGCACCACTAATCAACTCCAATCTTGTTTGTGAATTCAAAATTGGCTTTCAGTGTTATATGCATTAAGAATTCTAAGGGGAAAAAAAAGCTCATATCATTTCCACTGGTAAATTATCAGTGCTAAGTATACAAAATTGGACAAATAAAGATCAATCTTACTTCTTCTCTTGGCCTTCTAAATTTGTACCATCGCTTCAGCATTTTCTGTTGAAAAACCACTTTGTTCATCAAAAATTTCTTCTAATGCAATGTGCTCCTATCAAACAAAGTATTTCAAAGATTTTAAGAATTAAAAAATAGAACTTTACAGGTAACGATTTCAACAATCTGACTGTGTGTGAAGACTCTAATTTTTCTTTCTCTACTTTATAATCTCAAGTCTCTATATCGTTATTCTAAAAGCCCCAAATTTTTCTTGTTTGATACTGAAACGGTTTTTAACAGCAATTGTTGTTCTACCTTTCAACAGAAACTACCATAGAATGGTTGCAGACAAAAAAAAAAAAAAAAGTAAGAAGAAAGAAAAGAAAAACCAAATAGAATTTAGAGAATAAGAAGAAAGAAAGAAGAGAACAATAGCATTAACCAAAAAAAAAAAAAAAAAGGAATATACAAATCTGAAAAATAATAATTAGGATTGATTTTTTTTCCTTAGAACTTTAAATCTCTCTCATTCCATTGTGTGCCTTAGGAATTGTTTCTCTTTGTGATTGTGGTTCTGATAGTCTAAGTCTGGCGAGGGAACGAATGGTAGAGGAAAAACTGATGGTTATGGTCGGCCTTAAATATTTATCTCTTAGCGCCCTACAAACTCTGTCTCTCCTATCTCTGTATCTCAAGCCTTTCGTGTTTCAATTGCATTTTTAGTTTTTAACTCAAATAACTAAATCTAAAGCAATCCAACCAAAACATTCAAACCTAAATCACCATTCAATCCCCAAATTTGAAAAAGAAAAGGGAAAAAACAATAACAATAACTTTACTGGTTATGGGTATATGGCAAAAAAACCTAAAATAAATATCAATGCAACATTCAATCCTATACTTATTTAATCCCAAAGATTTCATTAAGATTAGAAACAGAAGTACCCAAACTAAAATCAATATTTTTAGTGATTTCTATAATATATAATATAAAAAAAAAAGAAAAAAAAAAGCAAATATCTAAAATTGAGAAAACAAACATTTTGATAGAGAATCCAAAAACCCAAAACAAAAACGAATCAAATCTAAACCTACCCACAAAAAAAAAAAAAAAAAAAAAAAAAAAAAAAAAAAAAAACTCAATTAAAGTAACGTTTTATAACCAAACCTACAAAATTGAGAAAAAAATGTACCGTTGTCGATGTCAGATCCGGCGATCAGGTGGTCTAAATCTGGCAAGGGAACGGACGGTGGTGGGGAAATTGATGGTGACGGCTAGCCTTAGATATTTCTCTCTTCGCTGGTAAGAAGTTCCAAAAAAATTCAATGCGTACCTTCCGAATATGGAGTGAAAGGGATTGTTTTTGTTGTTCGGTGTATGGTTCCGACGAACTCTACTCTCTTTCCCCGGACAATGGATGGCCTTAGATATTTCTCCCTTTCTCTTGGCGCCTTAGAACAAAGCCTCTTTCTCTATTTCTTGAACTTCTTGTCCTAGGCCTCATTGCCTCACTCTATTTTTATCTCTGTGTACATCGTATTTTAACCGGTTAATTTTTTTATTTATAAAGATAGGCTTTTAAATGGTGTTACAGCATTGTCAAACAATATAATTTATCGCTTTTTAACTCATAGGTGGTAGAATTTTAGATGAGCATTTTTCCTACATGGCTGCACCTCCTTAATTATAGGAAAAGATTTCTGCTATTATATATAGTATATGATATAGATAGTCTAATTTGCCTTTGACAACTACAAAACATATGAATACTGGAAAAAAAAATGTCTAAAACCTTAATTCGCACTAATTACTCAATTAGGTGACAAAATACCCAAATTTACCAAAAATAGCAAAATTGAGTTAAATGCAGAATGTTAGGAAATTTAGACCCCGGTTGATAGAATTAACAAGTTTTAAACCCAAGTTGTTAATTAGATTTATTATGAATAAACCTTGTTAAAAAAAAAAACCATCAATATCATGTCAATATCATGCACAGCAGAAAAGTAAATAAGACAAGATATGATGACCCAGAAAAACCAATAAAACAAACTAGTTTCACAGTAAAAAACCTGGGGGGAAACCTTCTTGAAAAGTAATCCATTATAATAAAGAGAAGTTTCAGATCTAGTACAAAACCTTTGTCCTAGACTCTATAATCCTCATAGATGAACTTACAGTAAAAACCTTCTACCGCTTCAGAACCTCTGAACTCTTCAATATATGAACGCCGCCCTTTTACATGGATCCCAGTACGTGACTAACCAATGATGCACGGCTCCCAGTATGTGACTAACTCACCAACTTGAAGAAGATGTTGGCTGCAAAGTTCTTCACTTCATCAATAATGAAGATCAAGAAGCAATAGCTTCTTTCAGAGAGAATAAGACACTCGGTCACTTTTAACATGTATTCTCTTGTGTAATGGCCTTTAAAATAAGTCTTCTATATGTCTAGGGTTGTGAGAAAAGAAACCCTACACATACATGTCAGCATAGGCCAAAAATTATATCTGAAAATTCTGATTTTGTAATTCTCAATAGATACAGCTGTCGAGCTATCTGTTGAGACCTCGAAAGATAGGTTATCTATTAAGCAGCTGTCGAGCTTTAATGAATCAGCACTTCTTCACTTGTTTCTTGAACATATTTGCATGGCTTCAATATTAGACTTGAACTTTTGTTCCTTGAAGTACTAAACCCATCATAGATCTACCTAAATACAAGTAAAGTGCGTTTTGTCAAAGGATTAGCCAATTCTAAAATGACATATGTTCATACCATGTTCCACATATGTCCTAACACAGAATCATAACTATTGACCTTAAGGGTCATCCCAAAACAAGCGGGATCTTATTCTAATTTTTAAGCAAAAATTTATTAATGAAACAAAAATTACTATAAACAAAAAAATTGTAGTTTTCAGAGCCTAAATGAAGGAATTTGTCATTTTCAGGAAGTACCATGTGACAATGCCACAGTTATTGCTCAAAAGTCCGTTTCGTTTCAGCCTACTAAATTTCATGTAATTCTGACCCTGAAACATATGATTTCTACTGGTGCCTTTTTGCCTTGTGCGATGATTTCAAGTGCACGTGAGAGTCCAGGAAGGCCATGGCAGTATGTTCTACATTAATCTCCCTTACTTGAAAAGAATTCAACCCCGAGTTCCCACTATCTGGCGCATCAAGAGGATAGTACTCATATAAGTCAGCACCATTGAAGGTGGAAGAGATATTCATGTCTGGTGGAAGAGCAACCACATAAACATTGTTGTTGATCTTCTTTGTAACCTAGAATGACTCATATTTCTTGTCCTTCAACTTGTTGTAGGTACCAATAGGAAACCTCTCGTTTCTAAGGTAGACCCGCACTAAATCCCAACACTGAAAATCTTCTCACGTCTCTTCTTATCAACTGCTTCATTGCACTTGGCATTAGTAGCTTTCAGTTTCTATCTCACTTCCTCTTGCATTCCTTGAATACAGTCAGCCATATTCTCTGCAACTTGACTCACTCTTGGAAGCTTAGGTAAGGATACCAAGTCCAATGCATGTTTAGGGGGCACGCAGTAGACAATGGTGCTACTGTAATTCAAGGATGTGTCAAAATGCTTCCACAAGGTCTACCAGAAGTGACTGATGAACTTGGTATCTCGGTCAAAGGTGATGGACTTTAGCACTCCATGCAAGTGTACAACTTCTTTAAAGAACAGATTGGCCACTCGAGTAGCATTTAAAGTCTTCCTGCATGCTATGAAATGAGACATCTTCGAGTACCTGTCAGCCACAACAAAAACAGAATCCATACTTCGCTAGGTTCAAGGAAGACCTAGTATAAAATCTAAAGACCTAGTATAAAATCTATAGACAGATCCTCTCAAGGTGCTTGTGGAATTGGTAATGGCATGTATAAACCAGTATTTTGAGATTGTCCCTTAGCAGTTTGGCAGATTGGACACTTCCTCACATGATTGACAACATCCCTTTTTAGTTGTGGCCAACTATGTCCACCCAAACCTCCACCATGCAACTCCCTAATAATCTACTCCTTTAATGAACTCTTAGAGATGCATAATTGATTACCCTAAAAGAGGAAACCATCATGGATGTACATGCTATTAATAGTAGTATGAGTTTGTTGACACTTACCCCAAATATCACCAAAATCCTCATTATCCTCGTACAGCTCCTTAAGGTAATCAAACCCTACAACTTCAATACGTACTGTGGTCAACAAAGATGCCCGCCTGCTGACTGCATCTACCACATTATTAGTGACACCAAACTTGTTCTTCAATGTGAAATGAGAAGTGTTGTATATAAGCTACCCATCTAGCATGCATCTAGTTAATGCTAGCTTGACTATTGATGTGCTTCAATGCTTGATGATCTGTATATAATTCAAACTCCCATTAAAGCAAGTAATGCTCCCAATGCTTAAGAGTTCGAACCATAGCAAAAAACTCTACCTCATAAGCCAACCATTTACTCCGAGCTTCACAAACTTTCTCACTGAAGAATTCTATTGGCCTATTGTCTTGGGAAAGAACAATGCCTATTCTGACTACAGATGCATCACACTCCACCTGAAACATCTTATCAAAGTTAGGTAATGCCAAAACTGGAATGGTGCTCAACTTCTCCTTTATTAAGGCAAAACCCAGTTTTGCTTCCTTTCCCCATGAGAACCTCCCCTTCCTCAAACACTCAGTAATGGGGGCTACGATGCTACTAAAATCTTGAACAAACCTTTGATAGAAAGTTGCCAGGCCATGGAAGTTTCGCACATCACTCACTGTCTTTAGGGTTGGCTAGTCTCTAACTGCACAGACCTTGTCCTTATCAATATGAATCCTATCCACACTAACCATATATCCTAAGAACAGCAACTTATTAATCAAGAAGCTCCACTTCTTCAAGTTGATATACAACTAATTGGCCTGCAACACTGTCAGTACTTCTTACACATGATTATAGTGGGCTGCTTCTGTCTTACTATAAATTAGGATATCGTCAAAATAAACTACCACAAACTTCCTAATAAACAGTTTCAATACCTTATTCATAACCCTCACGAAAGTTTTGAGAGCATTGGATAGTCTGAATGACATCACCATCCACTCATGCAACCCCTCATTTGTCTTGAAAGCTATCTTCCACTTATCTCAAGGTTGAATCCAAATCTGGTGATACTCACTCTTGAGATCCAACTTGGTATAAAATTTGGACCCACTCAGCATATCAAACATGTCATCTAGTTAGGGAATAGGAAATCGATACTTGATTGTGATCTTGTTGATGGCTCGACTATCCACACACATACGCCAGCTCCTATCCTTCTTCAGTGTTAATAATGCCAGTACTGCACATGGACTTGTACTCTCCTTAATCTACCCCTTACTCAGAAGCTCATCCACCTGCATTTTTAGAATCTAGCCATCTTGAGGATTCATCCTGTAGTGTGGCAAATTTGGTTGATTAGCTTCAGGAGCTAATTCAATGCACTGCTAGATGTCATGCATTAGTGGTAAACTTGTAGGCAGCTCCTCTAGGAACAGCTCTTCAAACTCCATGATTAATGGTTGAATTACCTCAGGTATCTCTACAACCTTTTTCGACTCTCCATCCATCACCACTACTGCATAAACCTGCTTCAACTCCTTATAGTCCCTATCAAACTCATCCTCATTGTTAACTATGAGAAGTGGTGGCTTTACCTCAATTTTAAAGCTTTAGGTACACTACCTTCCTTAATAGGACCAAGGACAATTTTTCTACCATTCTTAAAGAACACATACACATTATCCTTACACCTATGAGTAGCATCTACATCATACTGCCAAGGTCTACCCAATATTAAATGACATGCATCCATTTCAACAATATCACAAACTACTTCATCTACATAATTTTTACCCATAGAAAAAGTAACAAGACATTGTTGAGTAACAAGAGCTTCTGTACCTTTCTTGATCCACCTATTTTGTATGGAGAAGGGTGTTTCTCTGTCTTTAGCCCAAGTTTGGAAACCAAACTTTTCGACACGATATTCTCTACACCACCACTATCAATGATAAAGTCACAAACCCTCTTACTGATGGTGCAACGTGCTAGGATGCATCATGGCTACGTGCGCAGGATCGTGCCTGTGTGTGCATGCATCAGGGCTGCACGCATAGGTTGATTCCTGCGTGCGCATGCCGAGAGCTCCCTTGGCCTTATTTTTCCAAAAATAGATTTATTTGCTCATTCAAAGTTATATTTTTCATTTTAACATTTCTCAAGTCAATTTAACATTTGATTGGGCCTTAAACCAACCTTGGGTCTTAGAATTTCAACATCATTGGGGAACGGGGGCTCGAGTTGTAAGGGGTACAAAATACGGTGTCTACAGATGCCCTTTTTTTAATATGTGAGCTTCACTAACGATATCAAAAGAATAAGAAACAAAAGATTTTGTTTTGACGTACGGCTCGGGCCCAACCTACGCACATGACACACCATCATGCATACATGGGGCTAGATGCAACTTTGAAGAGTTGTGTGGGATTCGTATGTCCAAATTTCCACCTTAATGGATGCTGGATGACTCACTATGGAGTATAATTCTACTTAGAAATGTTTTGGTGATGATTCTAACCTACCATAAAGTCTTGATGGTGTACAGCCCACTGGGGAAGTGGTAGCTTACTGAGGATTTCTTGATGTGGTGTTGCTCACTGGGGAAACTTTCCTCCACTAGGGAATAATTATCTTCTTCTTTCTTATGACTTACTAGGGATTGATGTTAACTCCACCCTCGAGAGGGTTTTACAAAACTTCATTGGGGAAATTTTATTTTGCAACTCTCGAGGGGGTTGCTTCTGTATCTTAGACCCAAGGGAGTCCTCCTATGATACTGAAATTTGCTTGGAAATTTGGTTGATGGTCTTGATTCACAGAGGAGTTGTCGTGATAATTTCTTGTCCACTAAGGGATGTTTTTGATGCTTTCAATCCTCTAGGGATGCTTTTGATGCTTTCGATCCACTAGGAATACTTTTGAGGGTTTCGATCCACTATGGATGCTCTTTTAAGGTCTTCGTGTTCTTTGTCCATTGAGGGCATTTCTGTCATTTTTGGATGTATGTTTGAATTTTTCTTTCCACTTCTAACTTATTGGGAACTTCATGGCAATATTTGAATATATTTTTTGCTAAACTATGCGGAGTTTAGCGAGGAGGCCTAGACTACATGTAGTTTAGCCATCAGGTATGTTCTTGCCTTTTCGTCCTTTTTCTCCAATGGTTACCAACCGTTTCTTTTTTCATTCTCTTCTTCTCTCCAACTCTCTCAACAAAAGCCTTCTGGCTCTTTCTTATTCCCTTATAATCTAGCCCTCATCTTCTTCTTTAATCTCAACTTTTCTCTCAAACTCTCACATCTCCTTCAATGGCACCCAAGTCCAAGAAGAGTTCTTACATCCTCTCCACTGATGCCTTCCATCTCACCCGCTAGAATGGAATGGTAAGGCTGGCTAAGGCTTCTCCTTTGACCTACAAATCACAACAACATCTTTCTGAGGGTGCAAGGACCGGATCAGTGAGTTTTTTCTCTTTTTTTTTTTTTTTTTCCATTTTCGAGTTTTTCCTTTGATCTTTCAATTTGATTTGTTTTTAGGCTTATAAATGCTTGGGTTTTGCTGTGGGATGGGTTTAGATGAAAACTTGACACTTTAGGAGGGGTAGGAATATGTTTAGGTTGAGTTTTGATTAAGAAAACTTGGAAAATGTCAAAGAACACCCATCTGTGTTTGTTCCTGCGTGTGCAAGTTCGGTCCTATGTGTGCAGACATGTTCTTGCGTGTGCAGCTTGTATTTATGCGCACACAAACTTATTCTTGTGCACTTGCATATGTTCTTTAGTTTATGCATGTGTAGGTTCCAACCTACGCATGTGTGCAAAATTCTGCGTATGCAGGATCCTTCCTGCGCATGCAAGATCCTTCCTGTGCACACATGGCGCCAGGCAGAAACCCTAGTTTGGCATTTGGACTCCTTCTTCACCTGTTCTTCATTTGTTTGTGATTTTAACATCATTCCTCACCATTTTTGCATCCCACTATATGCCTCACATCACATCTCACTCTATTGTGAATCCAATATCACTTTCCCACTATTCTTTTCACCTAATCATGAATTTAATCTCATTCTCTTTTTGCAGGTTTTAGCCCCATATTCTAGTAGGGGGAGTACCAACTAGTTATTGGTATGGTACAATATCCTTACCGAGAAGACTCGGGGTCATATTCGTACTGCGGGTTTTAAGTAGGTGTGGCAAAATTGGACACGACCTGCGAACCTGACACAACATGACACGAAATTAGTAAATCATGGGCTGAGGCTTAATGCGTTCATGTCATATTCAGGTTGACACAGCTGACTCGTTTAATAAACAGGTTGAGTTAATATTCAACACCTAGAACTCGTTTAATTAAATGACATTTTACCAATATACTCTTCAAACTCTAGGTATATAAACTTATTAGTTGTTGTGGTTTATTTTCTTTGATATATTGTGATTGATTATTGATATTGAGATATGCTTTAGTTTTAAATAATTATTTGTAATGCAATTACTCATTAATTCTAAACTTTATATTAAAAATATTTATTTTGTTTGTTTTTTCAGAATTTTTTTTCTTCATTTTTATAAAATCTGATAAACAAGTCGACACGACTAACCCGTTTAATAAATGGGTCATGTTAGGGTTGAGGAATCTTGATCCATTTAATAAACATGTCGGGTTAATGTTGACCTATATAGTCGGATACTCATGAGTTGACACGACGCATGAACAAATTGCCACCCCTAATTTTGAGCCCGTCCTTTGCCTAATGCCTGAGAGGTCTATTAGTGCTATCTTAGCGCAGACATTAGCCGAGAGGTGATGGGAGACTACTCACACCTTCCACATTGCTGACTGGGAGATGACTATCACTCCCCACGACTTCCATCGCATGACTAGCTTTTGGTTTGATAAAGTCCCAATAAGTCTAAAGGACAAGTTGGGCACTCAGCTGGGTGCAGAGCTGCTCGAGAGGAAGTATGCTACGGAGACGATTTGCTACACGATCTCAAGGCGGACTTCATGCATCGTCCATAAGGGACGGCTAAGAAGAGTACCCGGATGGCTGGGGTCATTTTCCTATACTTGTTGGAGGCGTATTTATTCACCAATGGTGGGCAGACACTATCCTTGAGGTGGCTGGCTTTTTTCCTTGACTTAAGAGGGCTCGAACTGCCAACTGAAGGCAAGCATGCTTAGCCTACTTTTACTCTTCCTTGGACACGCTCAATCAGGGGACTCTACACTAGTTAGTGGGACCTTGGAAGCCCCTCGAGATTAGTTTCCTTCCCTTTCTCTTGTAGGTCATGTATTCTCAACCCTAGTGATTATCCACATGCCATTTAGGTTAAGGCTGTGTATCAAATTCTTGTTGATTGCATTTATATCCACATCTTACAAACTATCATTTGGCAAACTGCAATATCTGTGCCTTGCAAACTGTTGTTTCTGTTTCTTGCAAACTGTCGTTTCTATTTCTTGCAAACCGTCATCTTGCCAACTGTACCATAATCTCTTACAAACTGTAATCTTGCAAATTATTATATCTTTTCAGCGCTGGGCTGGGGAGTACGGTCTCATTTCTCGGGGGACTTTGGTGGACTTGAAGAGTGTCACCTCAATTCCGGCCCACCTCGACAAGCTCTCTCTCTCGATGATGTAAGTTAGGAATAGATTGCTTTCCATTGTTTTCATGCTTCTTAGGATTCTCTTTCTAACCCTATGTGTTGTCATTGATTATATGGAGTCTTTAGGCCGGTGTTGATCTTGTAGCGAACCCAAACTTGCAAGCAACTGCTATCGTTGCTTCTAGGCTCTCCCAGCCCCTTGAGGGCGTTGGGTTAAGGGTGATTTACCTGGCAGAAAGGGTGTGCTGCCAGCTGGCAAGTGAGGACGTGCCCCAGGTTCCCATGGATCCTCTAGTGTTCATGCTTGCCCCTCACTCCATAACGACCGAAGAGTACAACCTAAAGGGGTCAAGCATCCCCTTCACTGAGCGAGTCATGGATAAGTTAGACTATGATGAGTTTAGTGGGACTTTCCTTATACCTTTCCTTATTGCTGCAGTATGTGTTCTTGCTTCTCTCATTTCTCTTCAATCAGTCATCATCTGCATTCTTCTACATTAGAAACATTCAAACAAAACACTTGTGTAAGGCTGGCCTTACTGCTGGTGCTCTCATTAACCCTCCCTGTTTGCCTTGGTCGGTCTATGCTTATGGCCTTGGTGGCTTTGCTCAGAAGCATCCCATTGGCCGTAATACAAATGTCACGGGCTACCCTTTTCTTGATGGCACATGGGCGGTGAGTTCTCTTTCATTCTCCTTTTACTTTTCTTGCATCTCTCAACCCTTGTCCTAACGCTATCTTCTTTCGGTTTTCAACCCATTGAGGCTCTTTGTATCGTCTTTGAACCTTTTTTTTTTTTTTTACTCTCTTTCTTTTCCTTTCACTCACTCCTTCTCTCCTTCTATCTTCCCTTTTCCAGATATGGCCTATGAGAGGTTCCAATTGTTTCATTCCACTTTAGGGCATAAGAAATGACTTAAAGATGTCATGAAATGGGTTCACATTGCTGAGAAAGCTTACAAAAGTCCAATCAAAAGAAAGAAAGACTGACCGACCACCTTGATACGCCCCAAATTTTATTTTTCTGCACTTTATGATTCTTATGTCTTTTCTTATGAATTTAAATAAAGGATTGGAATGTTCCAAACCCCCTATAGAAATAGTTTATCATCTTTTAGTTTGAGCAATGAGAGAACCATCCATTTATTTTCTTTGCTTATTGTCATCATTTTTCTTTTCTTTTTCTTTTTTTTTTTGTGCCTTGTAACTTTTGCCCATGACGACCTTTAAGGAACTTTTTCCATGCCCATGGTCTTTGTCCCTATCTTTTGCCTAAAGCGCCCTTTCGAGTTTTCAACCTAGCGAGGTCCTTTTCCCTTAATTTTGGCCTAGGCCGCCTTTTCGAGTTTTCCTTCTTCTTTTTCAAATGTTGTATCTTTAAAGTCTATCCATGTTAATTAGGCGAAGCATCTCTTCCCCATCCAAATTTGTAGTTCTCGTAACTCCTCTTGACATAATCTTCTTGATAATAAAAAGTTCAGACCATCTTGGCTTCATCTTTCCTTTTGGATCAAAAGTTTCATCTCTAAACACTTTCAAGACCAAATCTCCTTCTTTAAGGTTTCTAGGTTTCACCTTTTTCTTAAATGCTCTAGCAACCATTATTTGGTATCCTTGTGCATGGTATTGTGCCCTAGCTCTTTTCTCATCTATCAAAGTCAATTGCTCATATCTTTGTTTCACCAAATCTTCCTCTAGGACCTTAGTTTTCGCTAGTACTCTCAAAGATTATATCTCCACTTCAATGGGAAGCACCACTTCACTACCATAGACCAAAGAGTAAGGGCTTGCCCCATTGGTCTGTGGTTGATATGGTGAAGACTTGTGATGCTCAATGTTGTATAGTTCTATGATTGTTCTAACCTCTCCCTCAAGGCAAGAACCATTATCGGAGATAATCTCTTGTGGTACTCCATATTGACAAATGATGTTATTCTCTATAACACGAAGTAGGAAGTCACTTCCACCCACTTGGTGAAGTAGTCAATTGCCACTAGGATGTATTCCTGCCATTTATGGCTTTAGAGCCTACTCTTCCAATCACATCTATGCCCCAGACTGAGAAAGGCCATGGAAAGGTCATGCTGTATAGCTCACTAAGTGGCATGTGATTCAAATTCACATATGTTTGGTGATGGTGAACCAAAAATTAGATGATCTCCAGTTTGTCCATAGTGTCGTCCAAGCCCAGAAAGGTTAACTCCATACAAGAGTGTCGTCCAAGTGTAAGAACGTCATCCAGAGTGTAAGCACCTGGACGACCTCCCAAAACTTAGAAATTATCAGAGCAAATTTGTCTTCAAGAGCTTATAAGTCGGACCAAGTTCTACTATTCCGAGTTATGAGAAAAATCCTTGTTCATCACTATAACTTCCCACTAAGTTCTTAATTTCAAATAGCAGTTGTAGAAGATAAGTCCGAACCTTCTAACTTCCATAGCAGTTGTGGAAGTTTAGTCTTAACATGCTAACTTCCATCCACGTTGAGGAAGTTACCAAACAAGTAACCACTTTAAAGCTCACTATAAAAGGACTCATCTATATCAAATGAAGGTAAGTTTCTACCACTCCTAAAGTTGGAATTCTTGAGTCCTAGAGAAAAAAACTAACTTAAGCATCGGAGGGTTCTTGGCCGGTTCACCCGGGTCACCTTTAATCTTGTGTCTTTCTTTTTAGGCCTTCCAAGCAATCACTAGCGCATTGAAGCCTGGAGCATTCAGCCTACTGATTTTCTGTGCATCACTAGTTGGGGCCGTCTGCGGGAATAGATTAAATTTGTATTTTGTAATTTATCTTTCTTGGACAAAAGGTTGTATGGTCTGGATAAGGTCAATGGCCACTAGTCGATTCCATCAGGAGAGTGGAAACGCTTCCAGCTAACCTAACCGCGCTCACCAGTTTACACCTGTTATGCAACCGCCTTCCATCCAACAAATGCAGTCCATGGCAGCCACCATGGCAGAGCTAACCCGTCAGAATCAAGAGTTGACTCGAGATAGCAACTAAAAGAAACATCATGAACGGTGTGTGGAAGGGCAAGCTCAAAGTTAAGAAGTTAGAGATGGCGAAAATGTTGAGCGTGAGAATCATTCACGGGGTACAACTTCGTATAGGGTGCCACACTTGGAGAAGAAGATGGATCAAATGAGGAGGGCCATGGACGAGATGAGGGAAAATATGAGAAGGACGAATCATGTAGATGATTTAGTTCATCGAACTGATTCCCCTTTCAAAACTTCCATCAATAGTCATCCCTTACCTTCCAAGTTTATGATGCCTTCGTTGGATTCGTATGATGGAACCCATGTGATCACATTGCAACTTTCAAGATGACAATGCACCTTTAAGGGGTTCTAGATGAAATAATGTGTAGAGTCTTCCCAACCACCCTTAAAGGGCCAACATGAGTGTGGTTTAGTAAGATACCTTTGAACATTGTTAGTTCTTTTGAGGAGTTAAGTTAGTTATTCGTCAATAACTTCATTGGAGGTCAAAGGCATAAACGCTCTTCGTCCAGCCTACTAACTATAGAGCAAGGAGACAATGAAAGTTTGCGGTCCTTCATCACTCGTTTTAACAGGGAAGCCTTGACGGTAGACGAGATGGATGACAAGCTATTGTTAGCAGCCTTCCACATTGGAGTTAGTTCAGATTTATTCATCCGTAAGCTCTATGATCAAGAACTGCAGACCATGGCTGAACTCCTCCATTCAGCCCAAAGCTTCATGAATGTAGAAGATGCGATCATTGCCAAGAGGAGGAAGAGAGTAGAGCAGATGGAAGCAAAGCTCCCACACCATCCTGAACAAGGTCCTCATCCAAAGAAGGCCCGGACAGGAGAAAGGAAGGATAGAGACAACATGAAGGCAGGTTCGTCTTCAGGATGGAATTTACATTATACGCCCTTGAATGTTCCGCTTAATCAAGTGCTTATGTAAATTAAGGACAATTTATCCTTGAAATGGCCAGAGAAGATGAAGGGAGATCCTAACAAGCGCAATAAGAACAAGTATTGCTGCTTCTATAGAGATCATGGGCATGACACAAATGAAAGTTACGACTTGAAGTAGCAAATTGAGAATCTCATTAGGCAAGGAAAGTTGAGGAATTTTCTTGGACGAGATCATAAGGATAAGAAGTTAAAGAGAAAGGTAGAAGAGCCATTATGCCCTCACTTGGAGAAATAAGAGTGATTGTAGGAGGAACTTCAGCAGGACAATCTTCCAAGTCAAGGAAGACCTATCTAAAAGTGGTACAGAGCGTCCAACTCTCTGGACGACCACCAAGGACAAAGGGGGCAGACGAGTAAGCTATTACTTTCATGGATGAAGACGTCGGAAGAGTCCATCATCCACATGACGATGCAATCGTCATAACTTTACTCATTGCAGACTACACGACTAAATGGGTGTTAGTAGATAATAGGAGTTCAGCAAATATCTTATATTATCCCACCTTCCAGTAGATAAGGCTTGGATGAAATCAACTTCATCCAGTAAATTTGCCCTTGGTGGGATTTGGAGGAATGAAGGTACAACCAGTACACACTATTACTCTACTCGTCATGGTGGGAGCGTATCTACAGCAGATAGCTAAATAAGTAAATTTCCTCGTCGTAGATTGTTCGTCTTCTTACAATGCCATCATTGGATGATCAACTTTGAATAATTGGAAGGCAGTAACATCTACCTACCACCTATCTGTCAAGTTTCCAACAGATTATGGAATAGGGCAAGTGCAGGGAGATCAGTTAGCCGCTAGAGAATGTTACTTAGCCATGTTGGCTATGGACGAGCATGTGCAGAGAATGAACATGGAGGAGAGAATGATTGCTACAGAGTCCATTGAAGTACTGGAAGATGTTCCTTTGGACGAAGGTAACCCCGAGAAGTTTACTAGAATTGGAACAATTATGGAAGAGAAGACGAAGCAAGACCTCGTCCAGTTCTTAAGGAAGAGCATTGATGTTTTTGCGTGAAGCCATGAAAACATGCCAGGAAATGACCCAAGTGTCATTACCCATCATTTGAACATATATCCTTCCTCCAAGCATGTCCGTCAGAAGAAGAGGGTTTTTGCTGCTGAACAAGATAATGCTATCAAGGAAGAAGTCTAGAAGTTAACCACAGCATAATTTTTTCGGGAAGTTTATTACCCAGATTGGTTAGCTAATGTGGTGATGGTCAAGAAGGCTAATGGTAAGTGGAGAATGTGTGTAGACTTCACTGATTTGAACAAGACTTGCCCCAAGGATAGTTATCCGTTGCCATGCATTGACCAGTTGGTAGACTCAATAGCAGGTCATTAATTGTTAAGCTTTATGGACGCCTTCTCAGGTTATAATCAGATAAAGATGGATGAGGCAAATCAAGAGAAGACATCCTTCATCACCAATCAAGGCCTATTTTGCTACAAATTGGTGCCTTTTTGTCTGAAGAACGCGGGGGCAACCTATCAGAGGCTAGTCAATCATATGTTTTGTCCATAAATAGGATGGAATATAGAAGTATACGTGGATGACATGTTGGTGAAAAGCTTAGACGAGAAAAAACATTTGGACGACCTATAAAAGACCTTTGACATGCTTAGATGATATAACATGAAGCCGAATCCAAGCAAGTGTACTTTTGGGGTTTTGTCAAGGAAGTTCCTAGGATTTATGGTTTCATATAAAGGAATCAAAGCAAATCTTGATAAGATCCAAGCAATACTGAACATGGAGCCACCAAGAAATATCAAGGAAGTCCAGTCTCTCACTGGACGAGTTGCAGCCTTTAACAAGTTTGTTTCAAAAGCTACTGACAAATGTTTGCCATTTTTCAAGATTCTTAAGAAGGCATTTGAATGGATAGACAAGTGCCAAAAGGCCTTCCAAGATCTTAAAGTCTATCTTACAATGTCTCCCCTGCTAAGTCCGTCTATACTAGGTGAGGAATTGTATTTATACTTAGCAGTGTCCCCACATGCCATAAGTTTGGCACTAATCAAGGAAGAAAGGAAGGTACAGAAGCCTGTTTATTATACAAGCCGAGCACTAAGGGGAGCAGAGGGACGATATCTTATGATGGAGAAGTTGGCATTTGCACTGATAACAGCTTCTAGGAAGTTAAAGCATTACTTCCAGGCTCATGTCATCAATGTCTTGACGGATCATCCACTCAAGAAGGCAATGAACAAGTTGGAAGCCGCAGGATGACTAATCCAATGGGCCATAGAGCTAAGTGAGTTTAACATCAAGTATCAACCTAGAAGTGTAATAAAAGCTCAAGCTTTAGCAGATTTCATTGCAGAGTTCACTCCAAACCATGGCGATTTAGATGAGGTGGAGGAAGCTAGGAGATGGGTCGTCTATGTAGATGGTTCGTCCACAAGTTGATGTATGCAGCTCATCTACCATATCAGACAACCAACAATGAAGTTGAGTATGAAGCCCTCCTTAAGGGGCTGGAATTGGCTGAATCCTTAAGGGCAGAGTCAATAGTCGTCTAAGGAGATTCTCAGTTGATAATGGGTTAGGTGAATGGAATATATGAAACTGAAGAAGAACGGATGAAGAAGTATCTCAACAAGGTGAAGCGTCTTATTAAGAAATTTAAGGAAGCCAGTTTTCTTCAAATTCCAAGGGAGGAAAACATGGAAGCAGATGCCTTAGCAAAGGCAGCATTAGCAGATGGGTTGGTGGACGAACTTGATGAAGTCTAGTACATGCCTAGCATAGATCTTCCAAAGGTGTAATAGATAGAAGGTGAAGAAAACTGGATGACCCCGATAGTAGCCTATCTAAGGGATGGAAGGCTTCCAGAAGAAAGAAACAAGGCCAGAAAGTTAAGGATTAGATCAACTAAATATGTCCTTATAGATGAGGTACTGTATAAAAGAGGATTCTCTCAGTCTTACCTAAGGTGTTTAGCTCTAGATGAATCAAACTATGATTTGAGAGAAGTTCATAAAGGAGCATGCGGAAACCATTCAAGAGCAAGAACTCCCATCCATAAGGTCATCCGCGCAAGGTATTACTGGTCGACTATTCAAGCAAATGCTAAGGCCTATGTCAAGGCGTGTGATCAGTGTCAACGCTTCAGCAATGTCCCTAGACAATCATTGGAGTACCTCACCCCGATGATGGCTCCATGGCCCTTTGCACAATAAGGATTGGATATTTTGGGTCCCTTTCCAATAAGAACCAAGTAGATGAAGTTTTTAATAGTGGGGATTGATTACTTCACTAAATGGGTGGAAGCTGAATCCTTAGAAAAGATCACACAACAGAATGTTAAGAACTTCGTCTGAAAGAGCATCGTATGTCGATTTGGGGTTCCTAGGGTACTAGTGTCAAATAATGGAGGGTAATTCAATAACACACCCTTCAAAGATTTCTGTGAACAACTTGGGATAAAGAATCATTATTCCTTACCCTCCCACCCGCAAGCAAATGGACAAGCTAAAGTAGCAAACCGATCCTTGTTAAAGGTCAACAAGACTCGGCTTGAGGGGGCAAAGGGAGTATGGCCAAATGAGCTACTAGGTGTTCTATGGGCCTACAGGATGACTGTGAGGACCCCCACAGGAGAAACTCAATTCAAATTAGCCTATGGAAGCAAAGCAGTCGTACCTTCAGAAGTATACATGGCTAACCACAGGGTGATGAAGTATCAGGACGAGGAAAATGAAGAACAACTTCATCTTAACCTTGATTTGATAGACGAGGTAAGGATGGATGTAAAACAGAGAATAGCGAGGTATAAAAACCTCATGGCTAGACAATATGATGCAATGGTGAAACCCAAGCGCTTCAACATTGGGGACCTCGTCCTACAAAGGGTCTCTTTAGTAACTAGAAACCTGGCCTATGGAAAACTAGGCCTAATTGGGAAGGACCCTACAGGGTTATCAATTGCAAAAGGCAGGGATCATACTACTTAGAAGCCCTGGATGGATAGAAACTGGAGCACCCTTGGATATAATAAGCATTTAAGAAGATATTATCAGTAAAGCATTAGACTAGATGAGCATCATCCTGGACGGGCATCATCATGGACGAAGTTTAAGTTATGTGTTACTATCCTTATGTTTATTTGAGTTTGTTGATAGTACTATATGTTTTTTGTACTTTAATTCCCTAAAAGTGCACTAGTCTCCAGATTGTGCATTGTCTATGGACGTAGTTGTGATGGACGAAGTCATGAACTTAGTCCGTTTGTACATAAGTATTTTCAATTCCCTTAAGGCACTAGCTTCTAAGCATGTGCCATGCTTGTGGACGATATTTATGTTGTGTGAATACAGTTTGGATTTCCAATGTATATAATGTTGTGTGAATTTCCAATTTTCATGTTGTTGAAGTTCTCATTAAAACTAATCCACAAGAAAGCTAAAAGCCCAAGACGAGAAAAATCTCTGGACATATAACGTCTATAAGCTTTCCTTAAATAAGGTAAAAGCAAGGTAAAATAAACCTAAGGTATATTCATCTAACTAATGGACGAGGTAAAGTGTGCATGCAAGAATATTTAAAATCCATCGATAAATGTCACCAACTAAACAATCCAATCTTTGGACAAGTAAATGCTGGAAACGTCTTGCCCAAAGATGAATAAAGAGTCTTCCAACCTATGGACGAATATTAATGCAAGCTATAAGTCAAACCTATGGATTAAAAAGCTGGTAAAGGAAATTCCATTCATAGACGAGTTACACTTGTAAAATATAATGAATGGTAGAATGTTGAGCATGAGAAATTTATCCTAACATGGATGAGCTAAATGCCTTCATAGGTGGACGGACCACACTTAAAACCATAGGATATAATATGGACGATGTAAACAAAGGAAATTTGTTCATACACAAAATACAATATGTTCAATAGTAAATAAAGAATGAAGATGGAAATAAACATTCATTCATAAAAGTCTAAAAAATGGTAGACAACCATCATCCAAAAACCCTTATAAAGTTAGCCTAAAAAAGCAATTGTATCAGAACTCGCCTAAAAAACATGAACGAGTTAAATGTACTTAGACAAATTCAAATGGTCCAAAATAACGGACCTCATACTTGTAAAAAATAAAATTAAAAAACTATTACAAGATAAAAATTTCAACATCTTTTAGTAGGGTGGAATATCTCTGGAATTAGGCTTGTCTTGAGCAAGCTGGGTAGTGGCATCATCTTCAATATTAATATCTTTAGAGCTCGTCTGAAGGAGAGAACTTGTAGCACCAAAGTTGAGTTGGATAAAGCTAAAGTCAACTTCGGGGAAGCGTTCAACAGCGTCCAAATGGAAGTCCTCAAAACTAGCAGCATAGTTCCTATCCAAAAGGACAGTGAACTGGCTGGACGCTTTGAATTCCTTCACAGCATCTCCACGGGCTTTTTCAAGAAGGGCATGAAGCTCGTCATTCCTCTTTTGAAGGTGGTCAAGATAGGTATCCTTCTTCGACGACATCAACCTTAAGCTCCTCGACAAGGTTTTTCAGCTCTTTCACCTCATCCATGGCCTTGGTTGCTACCTCAACTTTACCTCTTTAGTTTGCCTACACCTCACTAATCTTTGCTTCCAGCCTTATTCTGTTCTAATCCATCTCAGTAGCTTGCCTAGATGCTGCTGTGAACGTTAACATGGCCTACATACGCAATTGATTGAAGAAATTGGTTAGACGAGAGATATGAAATATGACAAGACAAAATGAAAACATACCTTGAAGAGATCATGAACAGCAGAGTGTTCAAATTCTTTCAAGGACATGTCATAACATACAGCCACGTCCTCATTAGTCACAGCCTTTTGAAACCTTTCCCAAGCAAGATCCTCATTCTTAAAAAGGTTCATGGGAATTCTTCTAGAAGGCTAAGATAAGGTGGTTACCACAAGCTTGGATAGAGTGACTCCAGCAAGGACAAACGAATCCCAATCATGAAATTGGATGGACGGTTGTTGGAAAGTAGGAGGGATAACAGGACCTGGCTTGACGACTCCAAACTTGGACAACCTATGTTTGGTCTTGTTATGTCCTCGACGACTAGGAAGGTCTCCCAAATCAATCATCTTGGACAACGTTTTTCTTTTGTCTCCAGCAAAAGGACGAGGCTGAGATTGAGTCTCTGGCAGGGTCTCCTCGTCCACCAAACCCTTTCCCTTATTTTCTTTCATGGTTTCAATCCCTGTAAAGAAAAATGTTAGGGCCTGGTTAAAACAAATAATAAAAATAAAAATTTCTAAGTAAAAACTTACGTCTGTGGGTGGTAAGCTCATGGGCTAAAGCTTCAAGAGATGGTTCAAGTCCAAGTCCCCAAGTAGCAAGACGTTGAAGAGTAACCAAGGAATGAAAACTCCTCTTAGTGAATAGACGAGCCCTCTGGATGAGCACGAGGTAAAATCTACTCAAAGAAGGTCGTCTGACAGCTATTAAAAAAAAAAAGCAGGTTAGACGAGTACAAAAAAGATAGAAAAATATTGAGTAGAAAAGAAACATACCTTCTGGACAAGGGTTCCCTATTTCTCCAGTATAAGGGGCGAAAGGATCCCTGCCTACCTCAACAGGGTTTCTAGCCCAAAAACCATAGACGAAAAAGAACTTCATCTTCCAGTTTCTATCAGACATAAGAAGGGATTTTATTAATCTACAATCTGTACCCCTAGACGAGAATTGATAAAAGCCTAGGGACTAATTAATTTCTAAGGGTTTATAACAGTAAAGGAACTCGTCCACTGTGAGAGGACGGTCCCCTTCAAATATCCCTCTCCACAAAATTTGCATAGAGACAATCAACCTCCATGCATTGGGATTAAGTTGGCACACTCCTAAACCTAGCCTGGTAAGTAATTATCTAGTGAAAGCATTGAGAGGAAACCTAAGTTCCCCCAAGATATAAGCTTCATAAACACCTATTCCAAAATAAGGGTCATAACACCACTTACCATGGATGGCTAACCTAGGGTTAAGGTCATCTGAAATTCGGTACCAACTTCTAAGGGAAGTAAGTCTTTTTTCATCCGTCTTAGAAGGGACACCAACGGCACAACTATAAACGATTTCAACCTCTTCTTGCGTAGTGGACAAGGAGCACTGGTGGAGGTACCAGCATGTGATCCTGAAGCTGCTTTCTTCCTAAACTCTTCTTGAAGAACCTCCAAAGGAACCCCAGGAACTCTAGACATATATTGTTCGTCTGTAGTGTTCCCTCCACTACTGCTACTATTACTACTCCTACTACCACTATTACTACTAAACCCACTGTTACTAGTCCTCTTATGGTATTTGTCTATCTCTCTATTATCACTGTTGCTAGACAAGGATACTACAATCTCAGACATCTCAAGAAACTTAAAGGAAAACTTAAAGACGAAGATGAAGAAGATACTTGGCTCTAAAGGAAAAAGGCCCAAAGACGCGGGAGACTTCTAGACGGGGCGTTGGACGACAAATGTTAGAAGGGAAAATATCAAAAAAGTGAAAGGGTAAGAGAGAGAATGTACATATTCATAGGCCCTAAAAGTGGGTCAATAAAGTGATGCAAACCAACCAGAAGCTGACACGTGGTATATTCCTCGAAAAATAAATCGACGCGACAAGTCAATCAATAAGATTGTGACACGTGGAGTAATCTAAAATGACAAAATTCAACCAAAGCAAAGACGACATGTGGCATATCAATTGACCATTAAAATATCAACATGTGTCAAAAGCAAATAGTTCTACCATAGTGTCCAGGACGACCCTTGGACAAAGGGGGCAACTGATAGTGAACCAAAAATTAGACAATCTCCAGTTCATCCATAGTGTCGTCCAAGCCCAGAAATGTTAACTCAATACAAGAGTGTCGTCCAAGTGTAAGAAGGTCATCCAGAGTGTAAGCACCTGGACTACCTACCAACACTTAGAAATTATCAGAGTAAATTTGTGTTCAAGAGCTTATAATTCGGACCACGTTCTACTATTTCGAGGTATAAGCAAAATCTTTGTTCATCGCTATAACTTCCCACTAAGTTCTTAATTTCAGATAGCAGTTGTAGAAGATAAGCTTGAACCTTCTAACTTCCATAGCAGTTGTGGAAGTTAAGTCTGAACCTGCTAACTTCCATCCACATTGAGGGAGTTGCCAAACAAGTAACCACTCCAAAATTCACTATAAAAGGACTCATCCATATCAAATAAAAGTAAGTTTCCACCACTCCTAAAGTTGGAATTCTTGAGTTCTAGAGAAAAACTAACTTAAGTATCGGAGGGTTCTTGGTCAGTTCACCCCGGTCACCTTTGATCTTGTGTCTTTTTTTTTTCAAGCCTTCCAAGTAATCACTAGCCCATTGAAGCCCGGAGCATTAAGCCTTCTGATTTTCTATGCATCATCATTTGGCAATCGTAACAAATCTTCACAAAGTCTACACAATTGGTCTCCATCTTGTTCTAATAGTATCCTATCTTTAAGATTTTCTTGGCTAACATTCTCCCTATCATGTGAGGACCACAAATCCCATGATGGATTTCTTCCATGACTTTCTCAGCTTCTTCTTTCGTTAGACAACGAAGATGTGTACCATTATAGGATCTCCTATAGAGCTGACCTTTGCATAAGATGTATTGCATTGCCATCATCCTAATCAAACGACGCTCTCTCTTGTCGGCACCATCTGAATATACCCCTAACTCCAAGAATTTCATGATGTCATAATACCAAGGAACCCTTTTCTCTTCTATACCCAAGACTGAAGCTTTGGCCCTCTCTTTGTGTACCATCCTATAACTTAGTTCAATTTCTAAGGTTTGTGTCCATACTCCTTTGGATATTTCAACCATGGAAGCTAAAGTAGCCAAGGTGTCTGCAAATTGATTCTAAGATCTAGGGATGATTGTATATTCAATCTTGTTAAAGGTTTTGGTCAAATCATCTAAGTATTGCTGATAGGGCTTTACGTGCTCTTCCTTCACTTTCCACAACCTTTGTGCTTGAGCTATAACCAAAGTCGAATCTCTAAAGACCTTGGCCTCTTTCACCCCCAATTCTCGGAGAGCTTCCATGTTGGCAATACAAGCCTCATATTTTGCCATGTTATTATTTGCCTCGAAGTTCAACTTAACTACCAAAGGTATGTGAGATCCTTCAGGATTAATCAAGAGTACACTTATCCCATTCCCATATTGGTTCACGACTCCATCGAAATACATCTTCCAAGTCCCTAGCTCAATGTCCAAAATATCCTCATTTGGAAAATCTTCTCTACCATTCTTCCCTTCCATGGGATTCTCGACACAAAAATCTAACACGACACTCCCTTTGATAGTTTTTCTTACCACATACTTCAAATCGAATTCTACTAATAGGATCAACCACCTCTACAGTCTTCCACTCAAAAAGGGCTTCTCAATCAAGTACTTTAATGGAACCATCCTGGCTACTTCCTATACTTAGAAGGGTAGGATAATGTGTCTCAACTTCCATACGGCCCATACGAGAGCAAAGCATGATTTTTCTATGGGTGTGTATCTAGTCTCATAATCATGGAACCTTTTGCTCAAATATTATACTGCTCTTTCATTCTTATCAGCGTCCTCTTGTGCAAGTATACTTCCAACTGCATCTTCTATAATAGAGAGATAAAGTAGTAATGGTTTTCCGCATCGGGGGTACCAAAATAGGTGGATGGAGGAGATATTCCTTAATGAGCTCAAAAGCTTTCTGACATTCATCATTCCATTCATGAGGTTCGTTCTTTCTTAAAAGCTTGAAGATGGGCTCACAAGTGGAAGTGAGTTTGGCAATGAAACGGCTGATGTATTGTAATCGGGCTAAAAATCCCCTTATCTCCTTCTCGCTCTTGGATGGAGGCATTTCTAATATGGCTTTGATAGGTCAACTTCTATCCCTATATCACTTACCAAAAAGCCAAACAACTTCCCTACAGTTACCCTAAAGGTGCATTTTTGCTAGTTCAATCTCAGTCCAAACTTTTTGATCCTCTCGAAGAACTTCCTCAAGTTAATGATGTGACCCTCTCTCTCCTTGGATTTTATGATCATGTCATCAACATACAATTCTACCTTATTGTGCATCATATCATGTAACAAGGCTGTGTCCATTCTTTGATAAGTTGCACCCGCATTCTTAAGCCTAAATGGCATTACAGTGTAACAATAAATTCCCCATTCTATGGTGAAGGTAGTCTTGGTCATGTACCTAGGAGCCATCTTGATTTGGTTATATCCCGAAAACCATCCATAAAAGACATCAAGGCACTACCAGCTGTGTTAACCACTAAAACATCTATGTGAGGAAGGGGAAAATCATCCTTAGGGCAAGCCTTGTTCAAATCCCAAAAATCCATGCACATTCTTACCTTCCCATCTTTCTTGGGTACGGGCACAACATTTGCTATCCATTTGGCTTGGTGCACGGGTTTGATGAACCCTACCTTCAATTGCTTAGTGACCTCTTCTTTGATCTTTAGAAGCCATTCGGTTCTCATACACCCTAACTTTTGCTTGACAGGTACCATGTAAGCATAAGTGTCAATGTGGTGCTGGGCTATCTCGGGATCAATATCAGGCATATCTTTGTAGGACCATGCAAACACCTCTTGAAATTCTGTGAGCAACTCTTTGAGATCTTTTCTTTCTTTTTCATTTAGGGTTGAGCCAATTTTAATTAAGCATGGATTCTCATCATTGCCCAAATTAATAGTTTCAAAAGTTAGTTCTATAGGCTCAATTTTCTTTTCCAATTTTTTATTAATTTCATTTTCAAATTCCTTAGAATCATTTAAGTGCAGAATTTCAATATTATGGGACACATCAAAATAGGCCAAATAAGAATTCTTCTTATTAAAAATGTTGAATTGTACATTAGGACTTACATTACAAACTTTCTTTACCACATTTTTAGAAAAATCCAACCCATGTCCAATTATTAAGTTGCCCCATAGCAAGCACAATGAGGCAGAAGGATCACTTGGTTCCTTGTTGGTGATGGCGAATACGTTTCCATCCAGTTTTCATCATAGTCTCCATTGCTTCAGCATCCATGCAGTCCATCCAATTGACTTTCTCTTGAACTTCCTTGATCACCACTGTAGGCTTTTTCTTGAAGGTAAGCTTCTCATTGAAGAATATTTCCCAACTAGGATAAACTTTTCTATCCTTACCTACCCAAAGTTTGGGAAAGCCACAAAAAGGGAAGTCTCCCCATTCTTTCACAAGGTTTCCATGAAGGGTACCAAGGTTCTTTTTTATTCCGTCGCAACCTTCAAAGAATCCCAAACCTTTCTTGGTCAGTTGAGTCTTGAAATTTGGGGAATTCAACCACCCATTTTCCTTCTTTTCCAAGACCCATTCCAAGCATATACCCCATGTTTTTCATTATTGCAATCACCTCATGGCTACAATATGGGATCAAATCCATAGCATACCTTTCATCCTTCAATCCATAATCAGCTATGTTTACAAACTCAAATCCACTCATTTAGAGCTCACTTCCTCCTTCCTTAAGTCCACAAATCGGTGCTAGGATCTCTCCATCACTAAGCACTAAGGCAATCCCTCCCTTTCATGGGATCTTCATCTTATGGTGTAGAGAAGAGGGAATAGCCAATAGGATGAAGCCATGCCCTTCCTAAGAGAAGATTGTAGTTAGGAGTGATATCCATGACGTAGAATTCCACAATTGTCTCCAATGGACCAATCTCGCAAGGAGCTTTGAAAGTCCCCAAAACCTTCCTTAAAGTATTGTCATATGCCCCAACGATCAAAGGAGAGGGTATAATGGTCTCCACATCCAAGCCAAAGGTAAGGGCAGCCCTAAAAGGACATACATTCAATGCTTATCCATTATCGATCAATACCATAGGAACCTTAGCCCATGCATTCAATGGAGATTTGTAAAGGTCTAGTGTGAGTGGCCCCTTGTGAAGGAAGTTCCTTAAAAAGCAAGAAGAGGATGAGATAGGGCCTCTCCCATGAGAGATAGTACTTCTTGTGGTGTAGTTTTTACGAGCATCTCCATCCCATTTAAAGCATCTAAGAGAGCACTACAATACTTGTAAGAAGCCATGAGCTTGAGTTTTCTTCAATTGAGTCAAAACTCGATCTTCTTCCTCTTTCTCTTCTTTCCCATTAGGTTCCATGGGCTTAGACCCTCCTCCTATGTCCTTACCAAGATGATCCTTCGCTAAAAATGATTGTTTGTAGTGTTTCCCACTCCTAGTAATGTTGGCCACACTGTCTTCCATAACTCTTTTCTTTAGCTCGGTCATTCCTTTGGGAAATATCCCCCACACAGCCACCGCATTCTTTAGAATCTCATCTTCTTCATCCCATATTCCTTGGACTTCCATGGCGTCAACTTCCATGGTTTCTATCAACTTTGAGCAATCCCATTCGATCTCATCTATTTGCACCCAATTCTGATATAGAGGAGGAGCCCCATGATAAGCAGGCAAAGGGTTCTTCCTAATGATAAGTTTGGTAATAATGTTGGGATTTGGAAGGGTTCCATTGTCTATGAGATCTTGTGTTTCATGTTTGAGGCGGAAGCAAATGTCGGTTTTATAACCGAACTTCTGGTGGTAGTGACGGTTCTAAGTAAGAGGCACAGGATTAGGCATAGGCATGGGATCTAGAGTTTTGATGAATCCTTCGGAAGTCAAATTTTCATATGCTTGGGCAAAGGTCATTCCTAGGTCAGAAAATTCCCTACGGGCTTTCTTTGTAAAACTTGGGTAGGCTAAGGTTTGTTGAGGTATAATGACACTTACATTCACAAGATTGGGTGCTTTAGAGGTAGTTGCTCCTCCTCAATATGTATTCTTGATTGGAGGTTTAGATCCCTTCTCCAATTGTCCATTTTTGATGGCATCCTCTATCCTAGTTCCACAATCACACAACTCTCCAAATGAACTAATAGGCGATGACAAGAGCCTACTATTATATACCAGAGGCAAATTCTTGATAATCATGTTGTTTTTATCTTTCTCATTTGGCCTATTAACCATCCTAGATGCCTTTCCCTTCCACCTTGTTACATTTTCGGAGGATGTTTCCCCGTCTCCAAATCTCTTAAAGTAACATCAATCATAGTATGGAAGATGAATTGATCCACAAACAACTCCACTAGTTCATTCCACACCTTAGCCTTGCTAGGATCCAAATTATAGTACAATCTTGATGCACCTGCCATAAGTGAAAGAGGAAATGCATACAAAGTTTGCTTCTCATCCAACCCCTTCATTTCAACAATGCTTAGGTACCACCTAACATGTTGCTTTGTGTCTCCAGTTCCATCAAAATTTTCCACATTAGAAATCTTGAACTTTGGAGGTAGTGCTATAGGAGTTTTGGAGCGTATGCCCCCCATGTTGTAGAGACAACCATCCATCCATTGGGCCTTGCAAAAAGCTAGTTGCATTTTCTCCATCTTCTCCCTTGTGTTATGGTTTCTACTATGAGTTTTTCAAATTGCTTGTTCCTTTCATAATCACCTTTGTCCCTTTCATCCCAATCTTACACTTCTTCATCATCAAGAACCTCTACATGTGGGGTCCTTTTCAACTTGGCTTCTTCTAGCTTGATGAGGCGACTTCCCATCTTTTTGAGAATGTCGCTTTGTTCTTCCATTGCCTTAAAAATCTTTTGTGCGACTTCGTCGCTAATTGAAGCAGCCATTGTTGCTTGAGATGATTCCCTTACTTGGAACACTTCTTCTTGATGTTTGTCCTCAATCTTGACCAAAAGCCTCCCATGCTTTTCTCAAATCCAAACTGGAGTGGGGACGCGTTTTCTTAACCTTGGTGGTGCAATGGTGCCTGAAAAGAAGTCCAATTTTCATTAAGTTCATGTCCCAAATAAAAGGTTCCTTTTAGATTTTTAGATGTTCGTAGAAAATCTTTCACTCTATTTTAATGAAGGCCTAATTACAAAATCACTCCCTTTCCTTTCATGAACCTTGCCCCTTGTTTCATTGGACTTTGGTCTATTTACAATAATGCTCTCATCTTACTCTCATGGGCTTTCATTAGAATGTACTTAGAGATTTTTAACCCTTTGTCTCAAACATGGCCTTATAATATATTCATCACCTTAGGGACCTTCTCTTTCATTTCATTACCATCATTTTTTGAAGTAACCCTTTAGCTAGGATATATTGTAGCCTTCCTCTCAAGGTCCAGGAAGTTCTCATCATTTTGGGCCTAGGCATACAACAAAAAGACCCAAGATTAGGGAAATTCATATTGACTTTGTAGGATTTTGGATGCTAAGTCCATAGCATACTTGTTATCTTAGGCCCAAAGTCCTCTTCTTCAAAAAGGCTTTTTGATTTGGGCCTATGTTAGCAATTTGACTATGGCCTTATGAACCTTTCAAGTTAAGATATACTTCTAGATTTAGGGATAAGCCTCTTACATGTGAGAACTTCTTTTCTTTTATCCCAATTGTCTTAGGGTATGCCATAACTTTAGGGTCATACTTCCATTTTTATATCTTTTATTTGTCCTTTAAAATTAGGTGATCACAAGATATATGGTTGAACAAACAAGAGATATATAAAGGGTGTCCTCTTTTAATAGAATCTAGGATCTCTCTAAGTGTGGGTAAGCTCCTTAAGGCTAAATGGATAGATAAGTAGGTCACTCACAACTAAGTGGGCCATGATTCCAACCAAAGGCCGAAGTGGACCTTTGTGGATTGGTGGCAAACCTTTAACGTACTCAAAGCCCATCATTGGCAATGGCACCGATTGTGAGTTAGTGGGATGAATTTCGAAAGACTTGGGCCGGAATGGAGCCTTCCATCTTCCCACTCATCACCAACCGAGGTAAAGGGATAATAGGCCAAGTGAATGTATGTGCAAACAAGTATTGAATAAGCCTTTATTAAGGTTAAGACATAGGACACATAGGAATTAAACTCACAATCCCTAGTGGAGTCACAACTATGGACACAATAGGGGTAATCGCCACCTAGTTTTTGCAATGGTCTAGGAACCATATATATAGCATCCTCTTGAGAAATGACCATAAATCTTACTATCATAGATATGGTTTCAGAGTTAAAGTACGATCTTGGGAAGGTGTTAGGCACCCAAAAACGCCTTACCCTAGGGTTGGCTTTCTCTCATTATGTCTTATGTCTTAACCCTATTAAAGGCAAATTCAATATTGCATTCTAACTCACACACACACTAGCATACATCTAAGCATACAACATGGCATCAATCATCCCAAAAAGACCTAATCATTCATCTATCATAGCATACCCTAACATACATCTATCATGGCATCTCCTAACATTCATCTAGCATATAGTTATATCAACCTAGCATTCATCTAGCATGGCATAACATAAACCCTAGCATGTTACTATCATACATGGCATCTAAAATCAACCTAGCATCCATCTAACACCATGTCATCATATCATATCCAAGGCAATAAACAATAAATCAAGGCAGAAACGTAAGCATGGAAAGATTTAAATAACATGTCGTTAAATGTAACTCACCCAAAAAAAACATGTTTACGTCTATCATTAAACAAGATAATATTCAAAAATGCATGTTCATGCGAATGCGCGTTCATGCAAATGCATGACTTACCTCACTTTCCTTACAACATCTCAGCACCTATGACATTATGCATCAACATGTAGATGCATGTTCATGGCATCAAAACAAGAAAACACAAGATAAATCCTAACTTAACATGTGAAAAGCAAACAAACAAACAAACAAACAAGCATGTGAAATGGAAGCTCAAAACCATGAATATATAATATAAAAAAAAAGGTCTAAAACAGAAGCATTACATGTGAAATCAGAAATAAAATCAGAAAAATTAGGGTTAGAGTTTCTGGGAAAGATCATGCGCACACATGAACAAGCCTGCGTGCACATAATCAAGCCTATGCATGCAACTAGGATTATGCACACGTGGAATTCAGCCTAAAAACCCTAGCAACCCAAAAAATAGAGCAGAGCTTCTAAACAAGAATTCTAACAACCTTATATGCTTTAAAACATAAAAACTACCTAAACCTAAACTATATAAACATATTAAAACATATAAGAACAAAAAAAACTAAAGCATACAGAAAGATTAAAGTACAAAAAGAAAAGAAAAGAAAAAGAAAGTTTAGACTAATACCTCAAACACGAAAGCTCTTCAAGCTTTATTTTTTACAATTCCCCTTAGTCAAATCCATTCACAATCAATAAGAAACGTGATTAATAATCTTAAACTCAAATATCAATGCTAGAAATGGCCTTAATCAAAAGAAAATTGACTTGAGGATGTTTTGTGAAAAACTCCCTCTTTGATTCACTATTTCTAGTGAATTTTAGTGTTTTCCCTTAGGATTTTTGTCTATTTCGAAAAGGTACCATGTATGGCTATTTATATTGTGAAAATGGGAGTTTGGAACGGCTCTTAGGCGATGTGGGATTCATTCCAAACCTCAACATTAATGCAAAAAACTTGCCATTCATAGTTTCTAAAACCATACATGCACGCGCAGGATCGTGCCTGTGTCCGCATGCATCATGGCTATGTGCGCATGCCGAGGGCTTCCTTGGCCTTATTTTTACAAAAATAGATTTATTTGCTCATTAAAAGTTATATTTTTCATTTTAACGTTTCTCAAGTCAATTTAACATCTAATTGGGTCCTAAACCAACCTTGGGTCTCAGAATTTCAACATCATTGGGGAACAGGGCCAGAGTTGTAAAGGGTACAAAATGCGATGTTTACATCTGTTAATCTTTTCATCCTCCTCCATGATCGTATTGGAAACTTTTTCTCACGGGTACGATTTAATTGAACACGATCTCATTAGGCAGATGCTCCTTCCGTCAATTTGTATGCCACCAAACACAACTGTTTATCATCGAAAAACTTCTCCACCTCACCGACCCAATCCAGATATTATCCAATGGAGATATTACCATTAAAGGGTGGTAACTCTACTTTCATCCAATAGTCCCTCTGCTCCTAATAATCTCGACCATTATCCCTCACATGACCACAATGATTCCCAAGGACTCCTTCTACATAATCATAGTCCTCACTGTTCTCTTCATTGTAGTCTAGTTGCCTGTTCCGATTTGGACCGTGATAAGAAGGGCTGTGCGCTCAGTTATCACGTCACTCTTTGTTATCACGATTAGGGGTTTCGATTAAGCTAGGTGGCAAGCGCTTCTTGAATTCAATCCAAATTTTGTCAGGTTGAATCACAAAACTATTGATTTTCATCACAAAAATCAAGGAACTCAGCCTCAGTGAGGACTAGGTTGTTGACGTCGTCATTATGGACACAATGAAAATATGGAGTCACCACCTAGTTATATGGTCTAGGAACCATGAATATAGCGTCCTTTCGAGTTCGAGGAAGGACCTTTGATCTTACTATCAAAGTTTGGGTTCGGAGTTTAGGTACGTTCTTGGGAAGGTGTTAGGCACCCAATATTGCCCAACCCTAAGGTTAGCCTCCCATCATTGTGTCCTATATCTTAACCTCATTAAAAACATACTCAAAACTTGTATCTATACTCACACACACACTAGCATACATCTAAGTATACAATCATGGCATCATTCATCCCAAAACACATATCTATCTACCCTTAAACAAAAGAGAGCTAAACACAAAAGAAACCCTAGCATTCATCTAACATATGAATACCCTATCATACATCTAAAACAAAGCAGCAACTTGCACATGGTAGCAAAGCATATCATCATAGCAAGGAAAACATATTACAAAACCCTAATCCTACACCTAAGCATGTTCTATCATAAAGTAAAACCCTAACACAAATGCATGAACATTGCTAATGTATGACCTACCCTTTACTTACCTCTCAGCAGCACAGCACCTATGACATCAATGCATGAACATGTGAATAAATGACATTAAAACTAAGAAACCCTAATCTAAACCCTAATCTAAATATGTGATAGCAAACGAGCATGTTAAAGGGTGAACAAGAAATTATGGGGCTTAAAAACATATGAAAAAGAGGCTACACAGATCAAACATGTGAATGCAGAAACAAAACAAACAAAAATTAGGGTTTCTAGGCAACAGCATCACACACGTTAGAACAGGTCTGTGTACACGTGAGTTCAGCCTGTGTGCACAAGCTAGTTCATGCATACGCAGATCTTTACTCAGAAAACCTAATTAACACAGAAACAAAGTAGAAGCCTAACAAAATAAGAAAACGTAAACCTAGCAAACTAACATGCTTAAAGACATAAAGAAAGCCTAAAACTAACCTAAACAAGCATGTATAAACATAAACTAAACGAAGAAACAAATTAAAGAAAAGATTAAAGGTAGAAAAGGAAAAAAGAAAAGTTCAAAAAAATACCTTAAAGCAAAAGCTCCTAGGCTTAATTTTTTATCGTTCCCCTCAGTCAAATCTATCACAATTCAATAAAATAGTGATTAGCAATCTTAAACTCAAAGGATTAGGGCCAGAAAAGGTCTCAATCAAATAAAAAATGACATAATGGTGTTTTGTGAAAAGTTCCCTTTTGATTCACTATTTTCTGGTGAATCTTAGGTTTTTCCCGTGGGATTTCTATGTACTTTGAAAATGCACCACGTAAGGCTTTTTATAGTTGAAAAAATGGGGTTTGGAACGACTCCTAGACGATGTAGGATTTGTTCCAAACCTTAACCATTATTGCAGAAAACTTGTCTTTTTTATGCTTCTGAAACCCTAGCTGCATACGCAGGAATGTGCCTGTGTACACATACTTTGGCTCGCATACGCAGGTCATGACCCATGTATGTAGGCCGAGAGCTACCTAGGTCATTTTATTTCCAAAAATAGATTTTTGCTCATTTAAAAGGTTAAACTTTCCATTTTAGCACCCTTCAAGTCAATTTGATATCTGATTGAGCTCTAAGCTGGCCTTGGGCCTTAGAGTTCAAGCATCATTGGGAAACGGGGGCCCAAGTCGTAAGGGGTATAAAATGCGGTGTCTACAATCACCACCGTCATTGTTGTGATGGTCACTGTCTCGCCTATTAGCCATTAGACTAGGGTATGTCAAGGCTCTGATACCAACTGATGTCGGAAGCCTAAAGAAAACACACACGATACTCTCTTGGTGGAATAGAAACTAAACTATAAGCTTCTGGTAGAAAATCCACAAAAGAATTTGCCACTTTCAGGGGGTACCTCATGGCAAGGCTACGACTATTGCTCAAAAGGCCATTTCACTTCAGTCTGCCAAATTTCATGCGATTCCAACACCGAGACCAATGATTTCTACTGGTGCCTTTTTGCCTTGTGCGATGATTTTAGGCATGCGTAAGAGTCCAGGAAGGCCATGGCGGTTTGTTCTATATCAATAAATATATATATATATATATATATGTGTGTGTGTGTGTGCGTGTGTGTGTGTGTGTGTGTGTAAATTGGTGAGACATACTCCCTCCATCCCAATTTGTTTGTCCTCTATTCCATTTTAGGATATCCTAAAATATTGTCCTGTTTCTAAAAATAAAAGTCATTAATTTACTAGTGTTCCTATTATACCCCTTCTTTATTTTCAGAACTATTTGAAAAGAAAACTAACAAATATTTAAAAAATCAATCTAATTAGGGCACCTTTTTAGTTGCCTCATTAACTCTTTTTTAAAACTTTAAAAAAAAAAAACTGATAAATTTATTTAAGGGTAATTTTGTAAACTTACATTTTTATAAAGCAGACAAGACAATAAATGATGTTCATTTAAAAAGTTTGACTTTTCAAATAGGACAAACAAATTGGGACGGAGAGAGTATCTAATTTAGAGATAATGAATGTTAAATTTTAGGGGGGAAAAAAAACCTATTATCATGTAAAGTAAAATTATCTCATAAAAAATTTTGATAAGTAGTAAAAAAATTGACAGCAAGGCAATGAAACTTGGGGATTTAAAAAATAATAATAATAACTATTTAGAAAAAAAACTTGCCACCAATTATAAAAAAAGAGGGTAAACATGAAGTGATTCAAAGAATTCAAATCTCTTAATACTTTATTCTAAAAAAAACTTTTAATACTCAATTTGAAAACCAATAAAAGAGTGGCCCTATTTTGTAGGCAATATTTTAAAAATGTATTTTTACTATGTTATCCTTGAGTTTTGTCTCAATTTAAATTTAGGGTGTAGAGGTATTTTTGAACCACCAAAAAATCCATCCCAAATAGGAAAGGCTCTACATTCTCAAAAGAAAAAAGGAAAGGTCCTTTAAATAATAGTGTAATATATATATATATATATATATATATGGGTTCAAGTTACACCTTTTTTAAGAGGTAGATTTATGAGAAATCCAACGGATAAAATCAAAACACCATTATCCATTACAACATTAAATATTTACCTAATTAATAGTCTCCTCATTATCTCTTTCCTCATTAAATATTTCTAATGTCTCTTTTTCTCTCTCCTTATTAAGTCTTTCTTTCCATTTTCTTTGCAATTTCTCCTATGTTTCTACGTTCCAAAATATAGAAAAAAAAAAAAAAAAAAAAAAAAAAAAAAAAAAAAAAAAAACCATTCACATTAGCAACTGAAATGAAGCAAGACATATAAATTTTGAAACTTTTAAAATTAAGAGAGAAAATTTTAACCTATGTTTTGTTTCATTAAGCCATTCAAGGAGAGGTAGGGTAGATACTTGTGTCATAGCTACTGGACATGCTCAGTGCGTAGTGCCATCTCCACCATTATTGTGTAAATGTATTTAAGTAGAATATCAATTATATGAGCATCTAGAAAAAGGTTTTTTTCTTTTATTTTCTTTTTTCTTTTCTTTTCTTTTTTACGTACATTATGAAAACTCAACTAAAAAAATACATTATGAAAAAAATACACTTTCTCAAGGGCATATAATAACATAATATGATTTATACTATTACAACTTGTTCATTAGAATATAACACATTTTTAAAATAAATGAAATTATTATTTTATAAATTATGTTTTAATGTATTTTAATTAACATGTGTTTATAAATTCTTTTATGTTTATGAAATTCATTTATGTTATGTTTAAACATAAAAGACAAGAACAAACCTATATGGATCCGATCTTGCTAATCTTGTGCAAAAATATAGATGATAAAAATGCTAGAATAGAAAGGGAAAACCCAAACTGATTCGATATTTGAATGATGGATGGCTGGAATATAATATAAAATGATAGATTGAAACAAACACTTAATAAATAAAGGAGATAAATGACTCACCACTCTATGAGGCACAGAAACACCACTAAAAGAGATACAAAACCCTAACTCACAACCCAAGGAATCCTCCAACGAAATAAAAGTTTAAAAGAGGAAATCCATCTTCTGCAGCACAAAGGCAATATAATTTGAAAATACACTCTAATTTTATTTAATTATGTAAAAAGACTAATATAAAGTTTAGAAAAACCTTTTAAGCATAGGAGAATGAAAATAGTAATTAAAACGTTAAATTTTGCAAGACCAAAGTCAAACTTGACTCAGGAACTAGAAACACAATAAAAGACTTGTCTGCCTAGGAAAATTAAAACATAAAGTCTGATAATTCCCTAGGAATTACTAATTAAGGCTATTTGACTTATTTGGAAACTATAAATTATTAACGATATTTTTGGATGAAAAACGTTCAAAATAATTGCTGCACTTCTGGACTTGAAGAAAAAAAATCTAGGCCAGACTTAGCATCAAATTGGGTTTGTTGGAACTTGGGACACTCCAATGCCAAACTCCCTTGGTTGAAAAGGACTTGCCTCGAAGTCCACTTGGTCTTCTTGATCTTCATAGAAAGGAGAAAGATCAGAAACATTGATGGTTGCTGAAATACCTTAATCCCTTGGTAGCTCAATCTTGTAAGCATTCTCACCAATCCATTGCAGCACCTTGAAAGGCCCATCAGCTTGAGGCTACAACTTAGAACTTAAAAGATTTTTTAGAGAGAAATCTTTCCTTCCTAAGATGAATCCAAACCAAGTCACCTTCCTTGAAAGTTGCTGGTTTCCGATACTTATTTGCTTGCATGCAATACTTCTCATTTTGCATCCCAATTTTATTTCGAACATGTTCACAAAAATTTTTAAAAAAAATCAATACAAAAAAAAAAAAATCCAATATATAGATATATATATATATATATAGAATAATCTACATAACCATCTACATAACTATATAAAGTACTTCAAAATATATGCATCTATCAAATATTGCAAAATAGTTTAACATGCTAAATTATCCAATGCTATTTAAAAAAAAAAAATTAAACCAACTACATCCACATAATCAGAATAGTCAACTTAATATTTGTTAAAAGTCTACTAATCGAATCAATTCTGATAGGGTCATATTTTATGTAATTAGCTAGTCCTTTGACAAAATGCAATTTACTTGTAATTTGGTAGATCTAAGTTGGGTTTAATACATCAAGAAATATGTTGTTCAAGCATATCTAATGTTCGTATTAAAAGTCATGAAGATTGGTCCAAGAAACAAGTGAAAAAAAGTTGTTCATTAAGTCTCGATAATAGTCATCTGTCGAGTTATTTGTTAAGACTTAATATGAAGCTCGATAGATGGCTCGACATATCTTTGATCTATTGAGAATTACGATTTTGAAATTTCCAAGTCTGAAATTCGACCCAAGCTTATGCATTTGTTTAGGGTTTCTTTTCACATATCCCTAGACATATATAAGGCTTATTTTAAGAGCCGTCACATACGAATACAAAGACCAAGAGATTTATTTTCTCTGTGAGAAGCTATTGCGTTTTGTATGCCATAGGGTTTTGTAACCAAGTGCTTCCTGATCTTCATTGTTGATGAAGTGAAGAACTTTGCAGCCAACAACATCATTCAAGTTGCTAGAGTTAGTCACGTACTAGGATCTGTGCAAAGGGTTAGTCATAGATTGGAGATTTGTGCATCAAGGGAAAGAAGACTACTACAAAATCAAGTTCAATTGGGTATTGAAGCGAAAGTTCAACTGTAAGTTGGTATTTTGGGATAGGCCAGGATAGTGGTAAAATTCCTTATACTTGTAACCGCTTGATTATTGATTAGTTGATTTTTGGAAGTGGTGACCTTAAAATCACCTGATGGGGTTTTTGTCTTGCGAGAGGTTTTCCCTATTTATCAACAAATCACCGTGTTAATTTAATTTCCACTACATTTAGTTTATTTGCTGATTTGTTGGTGCCTTCACGATTTGCATGCAATTGAACCTAATTAATCAACTTGGATAAATTGAATTAATTAATCGGGGAACAAATTCCAACCAAATCATTTGGAACAAACTTAGGCCAGGTAAAACCCTATACTAAAAAATTATAAAGAAAAATCCTTGTAAGTTGTAATTAGGATGTCTTATTCTTATATAAGTTTGGATGGATGGAGAGAAAGGGAAAGTAGAGGAGAGTAAAGGTCACAAATCATTTCATAACATATATATATATATATATATATATTAGGGGCACAAAGGCAAGGAAGAGGTTTGCATAGAAATCATCATTTGGAGTGCTGCAAAGCCTTTTGGTCCTACTTTGTGTGGTGTGTGAATTAGGTCATCAAACATAGAAATCTTCCTTTTTATTTTTCCCTTTTTTGAATATTAAAACATTCAAATCTAGAGAGAAAGAAATTGAGGAAGCTGAGAGAGAGATGGAGTGTGTTGTGATTTAAAGTTTTGTACGAAAATGCATCCTCTGAAAGTTAAAATAGCATATGATGTCAATAAATATGCAAAAATATAATATTGTTTGGTCTCTAAAGTTTACCTATTAAGCACTATTAGTTCCTGAAATTTGAAATGAGTGCTATTGATCCCTAAAGTTTTAGAAATGACCACTATCAGTCTTATGTTAACTTCTGTTAATTTTCTTCCTATGTATCTAACGGAACAATGAGGTGGAATTTTTTAAATTACATGTCAACTTATTTTATAATAAAAAATTATACTCCATTAAAATTTTTCCCAAACCTGTTTTAAGTGTTCTTCCCACCCAATTCAATCTGTTTAATCCATCACTCCCAAATCCAAACACAACAAACCAGAGATCTGAGAGAGAAAACATCGCAATACCATTCATTTGTGGAACAAGATATACATCTTTGAAACCACTGAGGCTAATCCAAATGGTTATGAAAGGATACTGCATCAATATAAATAAAGTTTTCTCATGAGATTAAAAAAACAAAAAACAAAAAACAAAGAAGAAGGAAACGAACAACATTACTCTCGTTGCTTGAGAAAACCTTTCAACCATTGACACATGATATTATACAATAGAAGCATTTTATACGATTAAATTATAGACTAAAGAAGGATCAGTTTATTCAGTTCATCTATTTAAAACTTGTATATTGATAGTGATCTTTTTTTTTTACTATTACTATATTGGTTTGAGAATGATTGGAAATTTTGAGGCTCAAATTGGGGATTTCGAAGGGGGAAGGACATACAAAGCTCTATAGGATTAGTATTTTCTAGTTAATTCAGTAGGTAAAGTCTTTTGTAGTCAAATAAGAGACCAAGAGTCGAATCATACTTACAAAAAATAGAAATTCATTGATATTTTAATATGCTGATAAAGAGTACAAGTACATATCAAATCTAGAAAAAAAAATCAATTAGTTTCAAGTTTCAACCTTCAATAGCCAACCAAAGCTACTCGCATGCCTACGTTTAATATTTGGTTTTGAACTTGATCTACACTTCAAACTCAACTCTTGGATGATTTTCTTCATTCTTAAACTTTTGATTTTTACAAATTTTAATCCTAAACTTAGTCATTTATTAAAACGTAAATCATTTAAAACCACAACCTGTTGTGCCACAATTTTGCCACAACTCTGATATAGCAAACCATAAGTAGTAGATCCATATAAAAGTGATTGGCTGCCAATCACAATTTTCCACATAAGATAGTTGTAGAAAATTCTCTCTATGTGCACATCAAAGTAAACCCTGTGAGTGAGTTCCAGTTAGTTCAACTGGTAAAGTCTCTGATGGTTGAATAAGAGATCTGGGGTTCAATCCCCGCCTACACCAAAAACCAATTAGTGTCTTGGTCTGATAATAAAAAACTATCACTAGGAGTGGACGCCATAGGTTGAAACTCTCTTAAAAAAAAAAGGCAAACCCTATGACAAGATACACCCACATTAACTAATGCCTGACAAGTTGTAAGCAGTTTCAATTAAATTAACAGTAATGCTAGAGATAACAAATTTTTTAGCTATGTGCTAAGATAGCCAATTTTGACTAGTGTAAAGTCACCTCCATATGTTCAAGGAATGAGGATGAAACTTGAAAGCCAACCCAGCATTTCCAATGGTGTGCGACTAAACCATAATGCCACAGGCAAGCCAACCCTAGGAGCTTAATATATGCAAGCAAAGCACTCTCAGATGGTAAACTTCTAATTAGCCCAGGTAAAGGAACCCAGTAATGTTTTAGGTCTCGCATAGTTGCTTGGAAGCCTGACCATTTCATTCAACATCACAACCTATATACAGGTGCATATACTAGGGCTGTTCAGTGACCCGAAAAATCCGACTCGCCCGACCATACCCACTCAACTCAAAGGTCTATAGGCGGATCCGAATGCAAGTCTTGGTCGGTCAATGGTCCTATTTTAAGAAGAACCGATTATTCGATTCAGGTTTCGGATTACAAAATAATTAATCCGAATAAACTGAACTGACCAGTACTTAGGTAACATAAAGCAGTCTTCCACTCACATGCCTTGTGCTTCGATTATTAGGTAACGTATAGCAGAGAGGAAATCAATCTAAACAGCCTTTTTTGGCACAAGTTCCCAATTTCAAATTCAACTGTTTAAACCAAATCAAGATTCAAATTCTACAATTACAATTACACTCTACAAACTCCTTTGAGTCATATTAGTAAGCACAGTAGCACAGAGACACATCATATCAGCGATTCAAAGCAAAGGTACCAAATTACAAAGCAACCGTTAAAATCAAAATTAATAACACAATCCAACTATCACAATTAGAGATCAATTTCTTGATTAGATATCTCAATCTCATATCCAATCCAACGAACACAATCCAACGGTCTCAAATGCTCTCTCTCTCTCTCTCTCTCTCTCTCTCTCTCTCTCTCTCTCTCTCTAATCTCTTTAGTCTTCACCAGACGTTCTCAGTCTCTTTATCTTAATCTCATATCTCTCAGACTCAGAAGCACTCTCTCTCTCTCTCTCTCTCTTTCTCTCTCATCTCTTCACTAGTTCCATATGAAATCTTCATCACTCTTCAGTCTTCAATCTTCACTCTTTAAAGGCTTTAAGCTTTGGTCTTCTCACCAATGAATAAACCACACTCTCAAACTCTTAGTTCTCACTTCGCCTTTCTCTACTCCAAGTTCCAAAACCTAGCTTCTCACTACAAGTTCTACATGCTAGCTGCCGCCGCCGCCACTAGCACCCACTCCTCTCCCTGCCGTCGATTATATAGGTTGAACCATTGAAGAGATTGTCCTTGTTCTTCCACCCCACTCCAAACTGATAAAGGTAAATATTCTCCTTTTCTCATCTCTTTTTTTTTTTTTTTTTTCAGCCTCTCATTGATTATATTTGTTATGAAAATCTACTGTTAAAATCAAATAAACCCAAAATTTTATAATTTGAAACCCTAACTAAAAAGAGTTGAAACCTTAACCATTTTACTTTTGTTCTTTGTTCATTTGTTTGATTAATTTTGTTCCTATTTTAATTTTATTCAAGAATTGAAAGTTGTACAAATGGGGTTTTCAAACTTCAAATTTGAAACTCAAACACCCATGGTGTTTTTAAGGTATGATTTTTGTTTCCTTTTGTTTTTTGTGTTCAAAATTGGGAGAGTTGATGCATGTTACTTATGCTGTTGTGGATGTTGTTGTCATTTTGCTGTTGTAGTTTAATAAATTTTAAGCATCAATGTTTCTACTTTTATTATTTAGTAAAATTTTATTTGTTATGAAAATCTACTGTTAAAAATCAAATAAACTCAAAGTTTTATAATTTGAAACAGTAACTAAAAAAAATTGAAACCCTAACCATTTTACTTTTGTTCTTTGTTCATTTGTTTGATTAATTATGTTCCTATTTTAATTTTATTCAGAAATTGAAAGTTGTCCAAGTGGGGTTTTCAGTCTTCAAATTCAAAATTCCAACACCCATGGTTTCTTTAAGGTATGATTTTTATTTCCCTTTGTGTTTTGTGTTAAAAGTTGGGATTTTGTTATTTTTTTGTTAGAGTTGATGAATGTTACTTATGTTGTTGTGGTGGTTATTGTCGTTTTGCTGTTTTTGTTTAATAAATTTTGAGCACTAATGTTTCTGCTTTTATTATTTAATAAAATTTCAAGCATCATATTGTTTGTATCTGGGTTTTGTTTTGTTTTAAGTTTTATGTAGGATACTGTTTTATGTTTTATGTTAGAGTTTTATATTTTGTGTAGGATACTATTATCTGGATTCAAGCATCAAAGTTTTTCTATTTTGGTTTGTGTGATTATTATTATTAATTGTTCTTGTTGTTCTAGTTTGTTAATATCTATATTTGATTTTTTTAGGTCATGGAACCCTCCACTAATGCACTCTCTATTTCTACACAAGCTGATGGTTCTACTGCTACACAAGTTGATGGTTCTACTACCACCCAAGTTGATGGTACTACTGCCACCCAAGAGGTTGCTGTTGCTACCCAAGCTGAAGCTATTGATGCTGAGTTGCCCCCAATTCCACCTAGCAAAGTGAGTAAGACTGGTACCAGTAATGGTAGAAAAAAATATTTAGTTTGGAATCATTTTGAAAAAGCAAAGGTAGATGAGGGTGGCACTAAGGCTATATGTAATTATTGTAAAAAATCATATCATGTTGATAGTAAGAGTTGTGGTACTAGTAATTTGTTAGCTCATGTGACAAATTGTCCCAAGAACCCTAATAGAGAAGATATAGGAAAAGGGCAAAAAACCTTAGCTTTTAAACCCAAAAATGATGGAGACGAAGGGTTCCAACTTATGTCAACAACCTTTACTGTTGAGGCTTCTAGAAAGACATGTTGCCTTTTAGGTGTGTTGAGGGGTATGGGTTTAAGAAATATGTAACTACCTTACAACCTAAGCTCCGTCTAAAGGATATTCCATCTCGTTAAACTGTGGCTAGAGATGTGATTGGAATTTATAATGGTGAGAGAGAGAAACTAAGGAAATCCTTGAAGGGTTGTAGGGTATCTTACTACGGACACGTGAACTTCTATTCAAAATTTGAATTATATGTGTCTCACATGTCACTTTATTGATGATGCTTGGAAGTTGCATAAGAGAATTTTAAATTTTTGTCAAGTTGAAGATCACAAGGGGGAGACTATAGGTAGAAAGATTGAGATGTTTTTGCATGAGTGGGGTATTGATGGGGTGGAACTCAACTTACCTCATGTTAGAAACTGCTAAAAATTTTGAGAAAGTATTCCTTAGAATGGACTTTGAAGATGATGGTTATTTGTCATACTTTAGAACCAAGGAAGACAGTGGTTGTTTGGGATCTCCTTGTATGAGTGATTTCCAAAATTGTAAGGCATTTGTGACTTTCTTGAGGCTTTTTTACAATGCAACAAATAAGTTCTCCGGCTCTTTATGTGTTACTTCAAATGCCTTCTTCGATGAGATCTTTGTTATTTAAGAGAGCATTTCTCATTATTTAAATCCCAAAACACCCTCTTGAAAAACACAGCCACAAAACATGCAAATTAAATTTTAGAAGTATTCGGGGGAAGGTGATAAAATTAATCCTTTTTTGTATGTGGCTATGGTTTTTGATCTATGAAAAAAATTGAGGTTTTTGAAGTTTTCTTTTTCTGAAATTTATGGGAATGCAATGGGGAAAGTGATGGTTAATAAGGTGAAAGATCTTTTGATGAAGTTATATAATTTTTACTGTTCTGTTTATTCCCTAAATGTGGAAGAACCAAGTGGGAGTGAGAGGACACAAATGGAAGGTGATGCCAGTGATCCATATGTGATGGTTCACTCTCAATATGAGCTTTTCTTGGAAGTTGAGCAATCTGTAGGTTGTTGTAATGAGGTTGAAAAGTATTTGGCTGAAAATTGTAATGGTAGGAAGGATGTGAATTTTGAGGTATTGGGGTGGTGGAAGGACAATTCTAGTAGGTACCAACTGTTGTACAAAGTGGCTAAGGATGTGCTGGCTGTACCAGATTCGACTGTTGCATCTGAGTCAGCATTTAGCACCAGAGGCCGCATTGTTGATCCATTTTGAAGTTCTCTCTCTCCTCTCATGGTTCAAAACCTTGTATGTGCACAAAATTGGCTTCAAGCCACATTTTTGATTTCTCATTGCCAATCAAGGGATGAGGTTAAGGCGTTGGAGGAGGAATTTCATGATTTTGGTAATATGTTTAAATTCTAAAACTTATTGTCTATTAATTCTTATTGAATGTCTCATGTATTCAAACAAAATTTAATTTATTGTATTTATTTCCTTTTCTTTTTTAGTTTTAAATCAACAATCATCATCAAGTGCATCAGCAAGTACCAACTCCAAATTGGGTTCTAGCTCAAGCAAACGACCCATAATTAGTATTGAAGATTGATAATTGACTTGGTATGTTACTGCCTTTGGCCCCTTACTGTTATAAACTTGTTGTCCTTTCTAGTTGGTCTTGTATTTGGTACTAATGTATTATTTGTAAATATTTTTTTGTCTATTGAGGAGGAATAATTTATTTTGTAAAAGAGGTAGCCTTTTGGGAACATTATGGAAGCTCTTTTGTATATTGCTTTTCTAACAATACTACTCTTAATGCTTATAGAAAAGAAATCTTAGTCAATAGGTTTTCTTTTCTATAAGTTATAGACTTATTAGCTAGAGTATTTGTCAGTCAATGCTTTGGAAAAGCTATTTTTTTGGAAATATCTGTGGTATTTCATAATTGTAATTAATTATATTGCTGGGAACATTGTATAGCCAGCAAGCTTACTGCCTTATGATTTACTGTCTTAAAAACTTGCAGTAATCTAATTGTCTTCTCTACCTATATGGCTTACCTAGTATATATCCATTTATATATATAGATGGAAATATTGCAGTATAAATCTGTTGCTTATGCTTGCTGTGGTTGACTTATTTGTTGTTGGAAATATTACTTGTTGCGTAGTTGGCAGGTGCAGGTTTAACATAGGTGTTAAAATTGGCTTTTATGCCTTTGGGTTTTTCTCGAATATATATGACTTGTATTGAGCTACTAGCTTACTGCCAAGTACTTGTATTGTGTGGATGTTTAACAGATCATAGGTGGTAAAAATAGGTATGTTTGTGTATTGTGTTTTGCTATTTTGTCCAGGTTATTTTGTTGTGTTTATTTTTTGGTAGTTAATGTGTGGCTGTTTAACAAGTCACAGGTGGTGAAAATAGAATTTTGTGTGTTATTGGTTGTGTTGTGCACTTTGTCCAAGTTTTACAATATATTTTGTTGTGTTTATTTTTTGTGGTCAATGTGTGGATGCTTAACAGATGTGATAAAAATGGATTTAGATCCTCTAGATTTCCTAAAGTACTCTATCAAATAGATTTTCTTAAATTTTAACCATTCTTTAATGATTTAATGGTCTAAATTTTTCCATGTTAGCATTCTACTAACAACAATCTTAATTGTTTTGTTTGCAACATTATTTTATTATTATAAGAGTATTGTTAGTGAAATGCTGACATGACAGAATCTTAGTCTTAAAATCATAAAAAAGTGATTAGAATTTAAAGAAATTTATTAGTAGAATACCCTAAGAAATGTAGAAGATCTGAATCCGGTAAAAATAGGTTTATTTTGTGTTGTGGTGAGGTATTTTGTCCATGATGTTTAATGCTTAACATGTGGTAAAAATAGGCTTATCTTGTGTCTTGTGGTGAGGCATTTTGTCCAGGATATTTATGTCCGGAAGGCCCAATGGATTTATAAGTAGAGTAATTGCTTAATTTAAGTTTATCTTAAAGACACATTGAAAAAAAAAAAGGGGGGGGGGGGGGGGGGGGGGGGGGGGGGAGGCCCAATCTATTTTATATGAAAAATTCAAAAAATATAACACCCAAGTGATTTTTAAAACTGCCAAACCCCTTAATTTGGGCTTAAAATGTTGAAAAAATTGAACTAAAATAAATTTCATAGAAATCCAAAAAATGGGCCAAATTTATGGCCCAAACCCGCCTAACCAACAACTCTAACCCGCCCAACTAGTGGCCCAAAACACCAAATCCGACCCAACTATTCGGTCAAATACAAGTCTAAGATCCAACCACCCGACCCAAACGGGTCGAGTTCGGTTCAAGTCCAAATCCGAACCGGTCCGACCCGTGGACAAGCTTAGCACATACCAAAAGACGAAAAGTACCCAGTGCAAATTAAGAACACAAAAATCTTTCCACAGATAAATTAGAGTGTACAGTTTTGGAGAGATCTTGCAAGTGGTCATAATAAAAGCAATACTGCACTATCAAAAGAACATCCTAGCCTGCATCTTGGTGTAAAGGAAACTTTGATGACATCCTTCACCATGATAGGATAAGATTCAGGTTGTGTAACGTTTCAGTTACAATGCAAATAAAAAATTGGTAAAGATATAAAAACTGCAAGGGTTAAAGAGGGGCTTTCATTTCCTAAGGAGTTCTGGAATTGATGGGATTTTGAAGACAAAAAGCATACTTTTTACGGCCCCAAGACCCAAGATTTGCAAAGCATAGACGGAAAAGCCAAATCACATTTCATTCAGTGCAAGCAAAATTTACAATGTCTTCTTTTTTTTCTTTTTTTCTTTTTTTTTAGGAGATAGGTATACAAGAAAATTTACAATGTCACATCAGGATCATCATCATAGTCAAAATCCGGATCACCTGAAGACCTCATTCTTTTTGCATCCCTTGGCCCAGCTCTTCCCTTCTTCGGCTTTCCCCTGTGACACATTTTTTTTTTTTTAACATTATGAGGCCAGAAGTTATAAAGAATTTGCCACAAGTAATGTCAATATTGTCATTAACATTGTGTTTGGAAAATGAAATTTATATTTTCATGGAAATTTTAAAATGATGGTATTTTTTCAAACCCATCATTTAAAAACAATCACCTACAATCTAGATAAAAGCTTCTGCAACTAGCTTTTTTTTTTTTTTTTTTTTTTCAGGTAAAACAAAACAAATCTCTTTTTTTATTTATCATGTTTCTCATCTCCTCTTCTTGAGAAATCATACAACCCTCATGATGGACTACGTCACTTGTCCACTATTTCACTAAAAGGCTCCTACTTATTTAAAATTGCTGAGTCAGTAATCAATTTCTATTTTTTAAAAAAAATTATAACTCAGCAATTTTAAACAGGCAGAACTCTTTTAGTGGAATGGTGGACCACGTCACTTGTCCACCATGAGGACCTTATAATTTCTCCCTCTTTTCAAACCAATACAAATCTCTCCAATCAACAGAGCCACTGAATCTTGAAATTTTTCTCAATTGGTAGATAAAGATCTCCTTAACATATTATTGTTGAGCCATATCAATCTCCGCAAACACATCTACCTTGGCCAAGTCTATGTGTGCATTTGGGATGAGCTAAATTTTTCAGTTTATCTCAACTTTCAACTTATTTTTGCTACTATCCATGAGTCCCACTGCACTTTTTGATACTATTCATAAGTCTCACTGTACTATTCAGTTTATTTTTTAACATTTTTTCTATACTTTCAACAAAAAAATTTCAGTTTCAACTAAATAAGTTGTTCCAAACGGATACTATATCTATGCCCTTGAGCTTAGCTTCAGTTGTTAGAAAATAATGAATTTAATCATTTAACCATAATTCTAGCACTCCGCCTCACATGTGGGCCTAAACTCCCCCTTAATAAGTGGGACCCAACACGTGAGATTTTTAATATTTTTAAATGGAAGGTAGAGTAAAGCGAGGGATCAAACTTAGGATCTGTTGATCTAATACCATGTTAAATTACTGATTATTCCCACAGTTTAAGCTGTTAGGAAATGATTAATATCTTTGAACCATAATTCTAACAATGTCGACAGTGTCTTCAACGACTTTAGGGAGGGTTAGAGAGAGTGAAGAGAAGAGTATCGAGGGATTTGGAAAATTCTACCTGTTAAGACAGAATTTTGAATCTGGGATTTTGCCTCTACAAATTCCAAAAACGTGTTCCGAGGACAATTTTCAAATTCTGTTTCAAACTTGCCAAACTTGAAGATTGCGACAAAAGAATTTAAAATATCAGCGTAACCTAAAGAGTTGAGCGCCCAAACACATGGTAAAATTTGTTCAATTTCAATCATTTTCAAGCTTGGGTAACATTTGTAATATAATCATTAGAGTGATAAAGTAGCAGAGTACTTACTGGCCATTTGCATAAATACCTCCACCCTTAGACCGACCAAGACCGTAGTCCGATCTCCCATCTGCAATGAACACAAAGGAAGGAGAAACAATAAGAATTTAGAAAAGCAAAGCAGTCAATACGTTCACTTATATAGGCTCACCATCTCGTCCAGTTGCAAGCTCTTCAGCCTGACAAAAACAGTAGAACATATATTAAAACCACGTTAAAATAAGTCAAAGAACCTCCTGGTGGACATGACACCATTATGATCTATATTTTTAAGAGAAACAAAAAAGAAATAATAATAACAAAAGGAGCAAACGACTTCACAGTGCAAAAATTCTGATTTTGGAAGGATTGGAAAAAGGGAAATAAAGGGACTTCACAGTTGACCAATAGTCTAAAGTAGATCTCAGTATATGACTTCCTCTCTCATGCAGTTGATAATGGAGAACATTTTGCAGTTATAAATGAAAAATAGAAATCAATTCTATGGAGTAACACATCCCAAAGGAAAATTGCCCTTTACTGTATAGTTTGTATGTTTTGCCATGAACAAAAACAAAACTAACGGAAAGTATCATATCCAACACCATATTCTTAGTACTCTTTTGGCCACAGCCATATTTTATTTCTTTGCTGTTTTGTCGCCAACAGGGAAATGGGGGGCTGGAATTTCTTGTTTTTAAATTCATATCTTGAACCTGATGCATTGTGCATTGATAGATTCATTGTACCAATGCTTTTGATATTACCCAATGGCAAAGGCAAACCAAGTGATATAACCTGACTGCAATTTATCAAGTGATGGCTTTCAATGAGCCCCAAATCAGTCATCTCAACTAACGTTTAAATGCCCCAAAGACTTAGAAATTTGTTATCTAAATTACTTTGCCTGGAAATGGACAAAATTATCAATAGAACACTAACATCAAGCAGCATGCAAACCTAAAGAACTAAATAACTGAAAAAAAATAAAAAATAAAAGGTATTTTACAACTAGAATAACCTTTGATCCCTAATACAATTTTTAGATGCTAGCAATATGGGAATCAGAACATAAATGATGACCGAAAGAATAGAAATTTCCCAATCATGGGTTTGCCTAAATGTAGCTGAGCTGCTCTAGAGATTCAGCCGTGATACATAAATGCAATGCATCCCTCAGAGTCAGAGGCTCTGGCTGGTAGAGGTAGGCATAATCATGTGGCTGTCTTAATTTGGGGCAAATACAGCAGGATCTCACCTAGAATTTTTTTTTCTAGCTCATGAGATCTAATGGATATAACAATGATCAGAAACAATGGAAAATAAAAATGAGAAGCCCTGACATGGATTCCAACTCCAACATCAGAATCGACTTCAATGACCAGGATAATTAGCTGCTTATAAATGCTACATACCTGCGGGTTTAAAGTCAAAATGGGTTACTATTCTGAAGGCACTCTTTTGAAAATGAAATGAGAGTGAAAAACCAAGCATGCCCTTATCTATCATCCTTTATAAATCAAGGAACAGGTCAGATTTTCACAGATACCCTTCCCAGTGCTGTGTTTTGGACTCTGGAGAAAGAAGACTTGTCAAAAATTCTTTTAACATTGGTATACCCCCACCTCATTTTGTTCTCCTTTTCCATTATCAAGGGGAAAAAAGATATAGATATCAAAAGAAAAAGGAGAACGGCACCCTGTTTGTGTTCCAATATCATTATGGATTACAACCTGAATAAATCACATATGCAAGTACATAAAGACACCCATTCAAACCAAAAATACTTTGGCAGTATTTTATGACAAAAGCAAACATATTAACTACCAACTCAGCACTTCTAGCTCAACAGTAATAAATGACATAAGCAGAAATGTTAACTACCAACTGAACACTGGCTAGCAGCTAGAATTTACAGTAAAGTGATGAAACAGCCCGCCTTATCTTGCATGAAGGCCACTTTTCCAAGAAAGACAACAAAGCAGAACAAGAAAAAATTTAAATAGTAAATGAAGTGCCTTCAATAAAAAATTGAAATTCAATATACATACAGCTGGTGAGGTGACTGAAGATAAAGAGAAGAGCCTATCTTCAGGCTGAAACTTCCTAGACCGCTTCAAGCTGCACCACAAGTTTTCAAGTGGTTAGGTTTCATTGATATCAGATGAACAACAACCCACCTCATCTAAAAAAATATTAATTTTTATGTATGTTACATGCATAATGCAAGAAACATCAAGTTATGTACGTCTTAATATAATATAAAGGAAAGGTCCAAAAAACCCCTATAGTTTTATCCTTGTGACAAATTAAATCCCATACTTACAAATGTGCCACTTCAAACCTTGCACTTTCATTATTGTTCCAGACATTTGGAAATTATGAAACACTTGAGACCACAGAGAATTTTGTTTGGCACAATAATGAAAGCAGGGGTTTAAAATGGCACATTTAAAAGTATGAGGTTTAATTTGTCACAAAGATAAAAATATAGATTTTTTTTTTTTTTTTGGGACTTTCCGCTATAAGAATATATTAACATCTAGGATCCATCAATCTAAAATGTTGTTTCTATGAAGATATGCCTAAGGTTCATCAGCTTTTCAATGATTTGCATCATTGCACGTAATGTTTTTTTCTCTAAACATCCAACCAAGTTAGATTCCCTCAAGTGACAGATATAGTTAAAATTCCCATTTAGCGGAATGACATGGAATGCTATAGAGAATGAACAATCTAAGACAGAGGTTTAGATTGTTCATAATTAACCTTTACCTAATTTACTGAGAAACATCTGACTTCCTGAGATTAATCTATTCAGTTTTAAAAAGGATATTTATCTCTAAGACAGCAATTGAGACTCTTACTGGAACTACATGTCTCCAACATGTTTCAAACAGCACTGGCAATGACCCAACTTTTCCTTGAGCAGCATACATACATACATATATATATATATATGTGTGTGTGTGTCCATTGATTTTTCTAAAAGTAGGCCATGGTAAGTTTTCTTTCCATTTAAAAAATTAACAGCAAATTGCAATTTCTGTCCATCAAACATGGAGACAGTTCAATTTGGACCCCCGATTTCAAAAGTTCTAATTTAGCCCCTTAAATGTCAAAAGTGTAACTATTTAGTACAACCATCTATTTTCCATTAAATTTTGGCTTATGTTGCTAGTGGCCAACAGAGACGTCTGCTAATTCAGCATTATCTAGTGTGGCCCTATTAAACATTTTATTTTCTTTCTCCCCTCCTTTTCCTCTTCCCTAAGAAGCATGGAAATTGACACTAACACAAACACAAGACACAGCAACACAACAATTCTTAAAAATTGGGACACGACATGGTGGGGATACGACAACTAATTAATTAATATTTTAGGTAATATTATTTATTTATAGGCATAATTTATGTTTATTTCAAGTTTTGAAATAAATAAATATCAAATCTTTAAATACATATCTAAAATCAGAGGAATTTTTTTAAATAAAAAGATTTTTTTCCCTCCCAACGCAATGAGAACAAGCATGCAAAGAGTGTCCCTGGTGTGTCAGACACAGAAATGCCGGCAGTTTTGAAGTGTCCATGCTTCTTACCTTCTCCCTTTCCTTTTTTCTTCTGCGCTACTTCTTATCTTCCTCACAACATTCATTATCACCAAAGACCTTTTCCTCATAGTCATAATACCACCCACCTTAAAAAAAACCCTCACCTTTTGACTCACCATTTTCCCAATCCAATTCTTAGTTATTCCCATTAGCACAAAACCAAAATTATTACCACAAATCACCCCATTTTACTACCCATCCATATACTCATTCCTCTTCCTCCATGCATACCTGCACTGTCCAAGTTTCATTTTCACATCTCCATTTACATACTGCTTATTGCCAAAACTATGCTTGTGTTTCGAGAGCCAGGGTCCTTTGTAGGTGTGGCCGTCAATTCTGTTGAAGGTTCTTAAGCTGTCCAATTCACCCTTGAAATCAACTTACAATTTACCCAATAATTGCGTCATCCTCTTTCTTGTTATTATCATATTGATTAGAATAATTACTATTCAGTTTTGCACCAACTTGTGCATTGAATTGCTATAGAAAAAAGAGAGGGTAATGTCACTTTCAAAAGAGGACCAAACAACATAAATGGCAATATATAGGGATTCAATATAGTGCCACCATGACAAGCTGCTTCACCCCCCCCCCCCCAACCCCCAACCCCCCTTCTCTCCTCTCCAGGGTCAAAATAGATAACTGTTTAAGTTTATTCTTGAGCTTTGGTTCAAAAACAGGTCAGAAAAAGAAAATCGTTTCTGAGAATGCTTCACATAGAGAACAGATACAAGACAAACCCTGAAACCTTAAGAACTTCACCAGATCATAAATGTGACTTGGAGGTGTTAAAGGCACAGGTATCTAACCAACAAGAAACATGACAAGAATATGAAACAAAGAAGAAATTCGAATAAGCATAATTAGACAGGGTACTCCTAAAATAAATTTCAATCATAACCCAGTCTCTGTATTTCACTAAAAATTATCATGCATTTGGAGTTTAGCACACATACATTCAATCCATATAAACACCAATGAAAGATGAGGGAAATGTAATCATAAAAGTAAAAATTGAAGGTAAAGAGTATCTCATTCTCAGTCAGTTCATACAAGGCAGTGTTCTTAGATGAAGATAGGAACCCTTCAAAACCTTTCAGCACATTGCCACATTGGCTCGGGTCCTGTAGATAACTAGTCTCCATATCATAGACCTGGAGTAAAAGCAAACTATTAGGCTCCAACCAAATCTTCATTTTACTGTATTTATGTGTGTGTGTGTGTGTGTTTTTACAATAATAATAATAAAAATAAAAATAAAATATGTATTAATATTAGTGGCATAAACTGCTTATCACCCAGGGTGGGAGAGGGGGGGGGGGGGGGGGGGGGGGGAGAAAGTTGCTTAAACTATTTATCCCTATTTCATTTCAAAATTTAAACAAATGAAAGATATTTGCATGTTTGTACATGCACATGGGCTTAAAAATCTTCCTGGATTTAGGAAAAAGGGAAAGAAAAAAAGGAGGTTGGAATTCTTAGCCAGATTCACCTACACACCACACCATGTACAGTTTCAGCCACAAATAAATAAGAGCAAGACACCGCACAAAATTTCTTGTTCTATGTAATGGTGATGGTATACCCAATGGCAACAAATTACATTAATATTCTGTATTAAATGACGCATACATAAGATGCTAATTTGCTACTTTCAAGTGAAGGATATTCCTACAACAACCTCCAAAGAAACCTCTGGAGGGATTCTACTGAGCAGGTAAAGGTTTAGGCAACTCTATTGTTTGAAATGAAAAAAAAAAAATATATATATATATATATATCATGGGGAGAAGTTTTCTGATAGTTTAGGCTCAATCAAATTAAGTCCCTCTTAATGGTCTTAAAACGACTACCTTTTCCTCTGTGCAAGGTGAGGCTTTCATGGGTAGCTTAAAGTCTGGGCTTGATAGGGAAATAAACAAGGAAACAAACTGCCGTAAATTCGTTCATGTTTGAGTGACGTCTTGTTTTAACTATTACACTATTCACTCAAGAAATCATAGTTGTACCAATTTCAAACAACCATTTATCACTCATTTAAAAATCCAAATTGGGTCAATTCTGTGTCCATTTTGAAGTGCTAGATATCTACTTTCCAATGAAACAAGTTTCGCTCAAATAACACGACAACCCAAATAAGACACTGTTGATGATTTGGCACTAGGATTTACCAACACATTATTGAAACCTAATACATGTACACATTCACAGTTAACACAAAATCATATACAAATTTGAACAAAGGATGCTATGTTAGATGTGACACAAATCGGAAAAAGTACAACAGCAGCTAATCCAGATAACTTAACAGAACTTGATAAATGATAAGTGGGTCCAAAATTCCAAATGTTAACACATATTCTTGCATTGGTTTAAGCATAGCACCAGTCCTTTCATGTTCACATTCAGTTCCAATTTGCACTATGACCCCTCTTGCATTTTTCTCAAATACCCATAATTTCAATACACTGTTACTCGTCCCAAAAAAAAAAAAAAACATTATTAATAATTGCTAAATTAAATTCCTGAACAAGTTATAGAAAAATAGGAAAATTTACCTGCTTCTCGATGATTCGAAGCTCTTCGTGGAGCTTGGCTCTCCTGCCAAGAAGAGAAGTGAGCATTGCCGATGGGTTCAACGAGGCTTTTTGCCCTGAAATTTTCAAAACTCAATTCAAAAAAATTCGACATTTTTTTAAAAAATAATTCAAATTCAAATTCATATCTACGAAGGAATTAGTAGTACAAACAAAGATAATTATCCAACGGCTACCTTCGGATTCCATTTTCGCGCGAAAATTTTGACGGTGAAAAAAAAAAAAAAAAAAAAAACCCTAATTTCTCTGCTAGGGCACACACGAGAGGGAGGGGTTGATTTTTAAATTTAGGGGTAAAGTTGGATTACTTCCTCTACGGGCGTTTTCTCTTTCGAGTTACGTGAAATTGCTAATCATGTTCCGCCATGTCATCGTGAATTTTTTGGGCCTTTTTTTACAGCCCAATACAGAAATATGGGCCAGATTGTAAATGATAAGCGACGTCGTCGCCATTATCCTTATATATTTTTTCCTGGCAATAGTGTAAAGTAATAATGAAATTATTGTGAATTGGTTACGCGGCGACTACATAACGTTGAGGTGAGCTGCTTGAGCACGGCAATGTGAATGAGAACCACTTCACTTTTTGGAAGGAAACTTTTTTTTTTTTTTTCCTTTTTGAGAAACAAGGGCATTTAGAAATTTACGAATGTCTACTATTCTCTTGACCTCAAGTCCGTGTAGTTCACATGTATACTCTACAATTTAGGGCTGTCCACGGGTCGGTCCGGATCGAGTTTGTGTCCAACTCTGAACTGACCTAACCAGATCGGGTCTCCTAAACCTGAACCCGCTGCTGACCGCCGATGGCAACGGTTCAGGTGGTCAGATGTCAATGATTCGCCGGTCAAGTATCGGTCGGTTTCGTACTGAGTAAATCGACGTTGGATTTTGCAGAAATCGTCACCGGATTTCGTCGAAATCTCTAGTTTTTGCTGGATCTGATCAGATCTCAAAGAGATCTTGGCAGATCTTGAAGAGATCTCAGCAGATCTAAACAAGATCAAGCCAGATCCCAAAGAGATCTGGCGAGATCTTAGTGTAAAATCGGCGGAGAACAGATAGTAACCATTTTCTAACGTGTTTCCCGATCGAGTCGGTTGAAAATCGGTTTTTCATGCTCAAGCCGGTCAACTGACTCGCCGGTCTTGGGTTTTATGGGTGGAGACCCGCTGTAGACTGTCGCCGGCATCAGGTCGGTCGGTTTTCTAGCCGGGTCGGCCTAATTGGGCAGGTTAGTCAAGTTCCGAGTCTGCTTGGACACCCTTACCCTACATCTCACATATATTAGATAATTATATGAAGGAATTCTTTAACAATAGTCCTAAGTAGGAGTGACAGTTTGTGTTTATGTGTCGAGTTCATGTCAAGTCAACTCATGAGTATCTAACTATGTAAATTAACACTAACCCAACATGTTTGTTAAATAGGTGTTGAGGTCCAAAAAAGAAAAAAAAAGGAAATTGAAATAGCCCACCAATAGGCCCACAGAAAAAGGAAAGGTATTGGGCCCATTTCAAAAATAAGGAGAGAAAGAAAAGACCAGAGGATTGGGACCCAAAAGAAAGAAGCCCAGCCAGCAAAGCCAGACCAAAATGAAGAAGGAGGAAGCTGGGCCGGAATCCCAGAGAGCCTCCCAGAGGTATCCTAGGGCGCGCAGAAGGATCACAACAGAAAGAAATCAAAGAAAGGAAAAAAAACAAAGGCCACGCAAAACTTGTGACCCAGACACGCAGAGGAGGTACAGAGCATGCAAAAAACGCAGAAAATCTGATTCAACCGTTTGAAGAAAAGACAAGGAAGAGTACAGCTGGGAAAGGCTGGGACCTCAAGCCAGCCAACACAGGATGTCCGGAAATGGAAAGGAGCCGAGGGACTTTTATGTGGTCGGAACAAAAAAGGAATGATGAAGAAAGAGGAAGAGACATGATCCTGAAGCAGCCAGGTACAGTACAGGCTTCAAAGGGGTAAAACAGGGGAATGGCTGGTTCACCGGGGAGGCCGAAGTTGTGCTATAAAAGGAGGAAGGGATCCATGCTACAGGGGATTCAATTTTGAGAGGAGGACAATCAGATCGTCTTAAGCATTCACCTTTGTCTTCCTAAAATCCTAGAAAAGTGGTAGAAAATACTCTGTACCTTGAAGGAAAAACAGAGGAACTGTTCCGGTATCCCAGTGCAGCCACTATTGAACACGCTCGGATTCAACAAGTTCAAACTTTGCAAGTCTTTGAAGCTTAAACAGCTATCAAAGTCTGTAATTTATGAGCTCAGTTGAACCTTGCATCACGTTCTAGTGAGCATCGTAATCACAGTTTAATAAAATTAATGAAACATACCTCACTTAATTAGAGGATCCCCAGCTTTTTCTTATGTTATATTCTTTTCATTTTTGTCATTTGTATTAATCCTTTACTGCATGAATGTCGTTCAAATGCAAATATTCCAGCTTCTTTTTGCTAACCATTTGCATTGTGGAAAGTATGTTCTGTGCACCAATTGATTCTTAAAACAGCCCCTCTTAGCTGCAGAGAATCAATCCTAGTCCACCAAGAACATCTCACAAGGCCCAGAATCCTTGGGTCATAGTGCTAAAAAAAAAGCACTCTCACATTTTGGCGACTCCGCTGAGGACTGGGTAAAGAAAAGGGAAGAAGCAATCCCTTCGCAGAACATGCCTCCGAGACAAAGGAACAGTAAAGGTGCAAACATGCCACCCACGGCCTCTAAGCCCGTGGGGGAAAATGAAGTAGCCTCCAGACAAAGAGGCGAGGTGCCCCTAACAGAGCACGAGGCCGTGTCAGAACAGAGGAATGCGAGGCAAGAGCTAGACCCTGTGGCTCAAATGACCGCGATGTTGAAAGAATTGCAACAAGAAGTTCACCTGCTCAAAGAAAGTAAGACGCAAGAAGTCAGAGACAATGCCCCCCATGTGGGTAACCAAGACAGAACCCAGCCAGAGGGAGGATCAGCAGTGGGAGGGGGAACTAACCCCCAATATCTGACAATGGCAGATGTCAGTGCCCTCCTGGACCAAGAAAGGGAAAAACTTTCCAGGACCCCCAAGCAATTTTCTCGGGATCCCCCATTCCCACTGGAACTCCTCGGCAAGCCATACCCCAAGGGATATGAGCCGCCAAAGTTCCATCCTTTTGATGGAAGGAATGGAAGTGCAGTAGAACACGTGAGTAGGTTCGTCCACACTATGGGCCCCTACGCAGGAGACCGGGAGCTGTGCCTAAGAGAATTTGCTAAGTCCCTGGTGGACAGAGCATACACTTGGTACACTACACTGAGGCCTGGGTCCATTAAGACCTGGGACGAAATGATGGAAAGATTTTGTGCAAAATATTACCCCGGTGAGGACAAGGTCACTTTCCAAAGCCTTCAGATGGTGAGGCAGAGGCCTGGAGAGGATCCTGTCCAGTTCATCAAGAGATTTGAAGATGTGTCCCTAGACTGTTATGGGGACCATGAAGAAAAAGAGCTCGTGGAGACTTGCATCTCTAACATGCTTTTCGATTACAGGCTCAACCTCGAAAACTTATGTATCACACAGTTCGCTGACCTGTTGCAGAGAACAAGAAGGACAGCACAAACTATGAGGGCGAAGAGGGCACCAGCATCCCAAGCCATGACAGCATCAGTGGGAGAAAAAAGGAAGAGGCCTGATGGAAAAATGTTCGAGGAACCACCAGTGATCCCATGTACCGTAGAAGAATTAAACCACGTCCTGGACAAATAGATCGGAGATGGAGTGATTAGGCCATTCACTGTGTCCAGGCCACCCACCGAAGAAGAAAGGAAAAATCCTTTGTTTTGCAGGATTCACAATTACGTTAAGCATTCCACCAAGGATTGCTGGACCCTCCGCAGGCTTTTCCACAGGAAGCTAAGGGAAGGAACCCTGGAACTCACCCAGAAGGAGCCAGAAGTACAAAGAAACCCCCTGCCTAACCATAAAGGAAAAGGGGGTAGTAGCTGTGGTGATCCATGGGAACTCGACAGAAGCAGAAGAGTCAGGGGGATCCTTCCACCCAAACACAGTCAGGACCCTCCAAAAGAATCCCAAGTTCCGGTCATTATTCAATCAGCTGGGATTTGGACCAGAGGCAAGAAGGGTGGCCACGGAATCCCTCATGACTATAGCAGCAAATTCAGGGATGGAATGTTTCACAGCAGAATCTCATGCCAGCCGAGCTTTCCTAGAGACAACAAATGCCATAACATTCACTGATGAAGACATGGAGGTCGAGCACCCAGACCACCGTAGACCTCTCTACCTAATGGCCACCATAAATGGTGTCCAAATCAGAAGAGCACTTGTAGACACAGGGGCATCACTCAACCTCATAGCCCTGAGCACCTTGGAAGCCGAGGGCCTAGCTGGAAGAAGGATCCTGGGGGCTCCCATGGAGATAACCGGATTTGGAGGATCAGCAGAATCAACCGAAGGCTATATACAGCTAGCCCTAAGGGTGGGGCCAACAGTGGGCTTAACCAGATTTCACGTAATCAATTCTAAAGTGTCCTACCACATACTCCTGGGACGGCCATGGCTCCATAAGCACCGCCTTATACCATCCACGTACCATCAGTGCGTTAAGGGGAGGTTGAATGGGAGGCCTGTAAGGATCCCTGCCAACCACAACCCTTTCAACCAAGGAGAAGTAAACTTTGTAGAAACAATGTTTTATGATGAGTTGGGACCAGATGATGAAAGTCCCATGCCAGGGACCCCAGGAACACCCATCTTGGAAAAAGAAGAGGGAGGGGATACCCACGACTTGAGGGACCTCCTAAAGAGAAAAAGGCAAAAGAGGGAGCCCAGTGCCTCAGGATCCCGGGAGTGTGTAGTAGTACGAGAGCCTGGGGGAAGATTAATATATCGTTTGTGAAGGTGCGCGGGACCTGAGTGCATCGTGCAGGAGGGTCCCGGACCACCAGAATGTATGATGGCCCAAGAGGAAGTCCAAGAGGAACCAGTCAAAGAGACACAAATCTAGCCTGAGGAAGAATTGCAGGAAGTAAACTTAGGAGCTGAACTGGGATCTCAGAAGCCCGTTTTCATCAGTAGTCGTTTGACAACACAAGAAAGGGGGCCACTGCTGGTTTTGCTCGAAGAATATGCAGATGTGTTTGCATGGACCTACGATGAGATGCCCGGTCTGGATCCTGGATTAGTGGTCCATGCCCTCAATGTGGACCCAAGAGTTAAACCAGTGATCCAACCAGCTCGGGTCTTCCACACTGATATAGAAGCCCAGATAACTCAAGAAGTCAAAAAGCTACTAGCAGCTGGCTTTATCAAGCCCATCCAGCACCCCAGATGGCTTTCTAACATAGTACCTGTGAAGAAAAAGAATGGCCAGATCCGTTGCTGTGTAGATTTCCGCAACTTGAATAAAGCATGTCCAAAAGATGAGTTCCCCCTGCCTAATATTGACCTCCTTGTGGACTCAGCTGCAGGAAGTTCCATGTTCTCATTCATGGACGGGTATAGTGGGTACAACCAGATTCGAATGGCTGCCAAGGATGCCGAGAAAACAGCATTCAGGACACCAATCGGAAATTTTTATTATACTGTGATGCCCTTTGGTCTTAAAAATGCAGGAGCCACATACCAGCGAACCATGACAGCCATCTTCCATGACATGATGCATGAGGAAATGGAGGATTATGTGGATGATATTGTGGTCAAATCAAAAACTAGGACAGGGCATCTTCAGATACTTGAACGGGTTTTCAAAAGATGCAGAGAATACAAGCTACGCATGAACCCCATGAAATGCGCTTTTGGGGTATCTGCAGGAAAGTTCCTCGGGTTCCTGGTGCATCACAGAGGCATAAGTGTAGATCTAGTCAAAGCTGCAGCCATTGCCACTATGAGAAGACCAACGACAGTAAGGGAGCTCAAAAGCTTCCTGGGAAGGGTTTCCTACATCAGGAGATTCGTGCCAGGACTAGCTTCGGTCACAGGAGGCTTATCCAAGCTGTTAAAAAAGGGAATCGAGTTCACCTGGGTAGCAGAACAGCAGGAAGCCTTCCAAAGGGTCCAACAAATCATGAATCATCTGCCCACTCTCCAGGCACCAGTACGTGGGCGACCTTTGCTATTATACTTGGCATCAAATGCCCAAGCAATAGGAGCCCTGTTAGCCCAAGAGGATGATGGTGGGAACGAGCAGCCCGTTTACTATGTGAGCAGAACACTCAAGGATGCCGAAACCAGGTATCCCAGGATAGAAAAGGCTTGCCTAGTGGTCGTTTACGCATCTCAGAGGCTGAAGAGATATTTCTCAGCCCACCAGATCCTGCTGGTAACTAAATCACATCCCATAAAAGCACTCCTGCATCAGCCCCTCCTAACAGGGAGAATAGCACAATGGCTGGTCCTGCTTTCTCAATATGACATAGGCCTAAGGACCCCCAAGGCCGTCAAAAGTCAAGCCATAGCTGATCTCCTGGCACAATTCCCAGGGAAGGAGGAAAGCCCACTAAGCAAAGAGATCCCAGGTGAAGTGGCAATAGCAGAAATCCCAGGGAAGAAATGGACAATGAGGTTTGATGGGTCAGCTACAGCAACTTCAAATGGGGTAGGAATTGTACTAAGTTGTGAAAACGGAGACACCATACCTCTATCCTTCAAGCTTGGTTTCTCCTGCTCCAATAATGCAGCTAAGTACGAGGCGTACCTAACCGGGCTAACTATAGCACTAAGTATTGGGGTGAAACACATGAGAGTATTGGGAGATTCTAATCTTGTGGTATCCCAGGTGAAAGGCGACTTTGCATTAAGGGAACAAAGCTTGGCGGCCTACAGGACATGGGCACAAAGGCTGGAGCAGGAATTCCTGACCTTTAGCATAGAGTACACGCAGAGAAACGAAAACAGATTTGCAGATGCGCTTGCCACCCTGGGATCCCAAGTACCATTCAAGGGAAAAGACACTCTAGTCAGAATAGGAAGGCAGGAGCATTCCGTCTTAAAAATCCTCCAACAAATATCCCCCGAAGAGTCCAAGCAATGGGACTCGAGGAGCGAAGTGAAAGAAAAAATGAGAGAAACAGGGTCTGGAGGGAATGTCAAGGAGCTGAGAGACTACACTCTAATAGAAGGAGAACTATACAGAAGACTGCCCGGAGGGATCCTATCCAGATGTATCAGTGAGAAAGAGGGAAAGCTGAGGTTGGAAGAACTACATACCCAAGTCTGCGGGACCTCGGAAAAGATCAGTCTATACAGGAGGATGCAACGTATGGGGTACTACTGGCCAGACATGAGCAAAGAAGCATCAACTATACAGGAAAAATGCCAAGAATGCCAACCTTCGATAGACAGGGGAGAAAGCTATGCTGTATTTGTTACAGAAGACTGGAGGACCCCTTTTATGGAATATTTGGCTCAAGGGATCCTGCCAACTGACAGGACGTTGGCCCACCAGCTCAAGAAGCTCGCGGTCAGGTATTTCTTACAAGACAAGATCCTATTCAAAAGGGGATATAGTGGAGATCCCTTAAGATGCCTGGGACCAAAGGAAGCCAGGGAAGTGGTCAGGGAAGTCCATTCTGGTGATTGTGGAAGTCACCCAGGTAAAAGAAGGCTCTATAAACAGTTACTACTACTAGGATACTACTGGCCAACAATGAAAAAGGACTCCGAAAAGGTTGTCAAAACCTGCCACGCATGCCAAGTCCTTGGAGATGCAATCCATACTCACCCAAATACGTTACGAGACATGACAACCCCATGGCCTTTCCACACTTGGGGGCTTGATCTCATAGGACCTATAAATCCTCCATCCAGTGGTTACATATGGATCTTGGCAGCCACTGAATATTTTATAAAATGGGTAGAGGCCATCCCCTTGAAGAAAGCCACTGGAGCAGCTGTAGCAAACTTCATTCGAGGCCATATCATTACGAGGTTTGGGATCCCCAGGAGGTTGATCAGTGACAACGGGACCCCCTTTATAAATAAAGACGTGAAGGGGTTAACAGAAGCTTACTACATCAAGCATGGAAGGTCTACACCATACTACCCACAAGGGAATGGCCAGGCAGAGGCCACTAATAGGGTAATCCTGAAGATCCTTAAAAAAATGAAGCAAGAATATGGAGGAAAATGGAGTGATCACCTGGCAGATGTACTTTGGGCATGCAGGAGCTCTGTGAAAACAGCTACAGGATTTTCACCGTTCTCCCTAGTCTATGGGACAGAAGCTGTCAGCCCAGTAGAGTTAGTTGTTCCCACACCAAGAGTAGTACTTGAGGAAAGTCAGGAGGACACCGAAGACACAAACAATGAAAGGAGGTTAACAGACCTGGAAGGGGTGGAGGAAGAAAGAGAGCTGGCCAAAAGAAGAAGCCAGAGGTACCAGCAAAGGATGACAAGAGCATATGCACAAGCAGTACGCCCGAGGACTTTCACTACAGGGCAGTTGGTGCTAAGGACAGCAGAACATGTGAGAAGAAACCTACCGGGACCCTCCAAGTTTGCCCCAAAGTGGGAAGGACCCTACATCATCAGGGAGGCCCATGATAGTGGATACTACTACCTCACGAAGGAAGATGGAACAATTCTGACAGAGCCCATAAATGGGAAGTGGCTGAAACAATACTACGCATGAGAGGGGAAAGGTCTCAGTACCCTGGGATCCTTTTGGCAAAAATTACTCCAACCTGCTAAGTGTTCCTTTTTTTTTTCTTTCATATATATGCTATTATTTGAGTAGTTCTGTTCAAAAAAAAAAACTAGAGGTAGAGGGACATCCTAGGATCCTTACTATCTTGGTTAGATTTGCTGTGTTCCTTGAATGACATTTATGTTTTTAAGATTCAATGAAATTTCTGCTTTGCTTTTTCAGTTATTAAATTCTAAGTAGCACGAAATTTCTAACATGGACAAAATCAAGGGAGGATACCTGAGGAAATCTTCTTACACAACCCAGGATCACCCCACGGATAACTACAAACAGTTGAAATTAAATACATGGTCTAGGACCTCAAGCATGAACTGAGAGTACCTAGCCCAGTACTTGATACAAAAAAAAAAACTCGCCAAGATTCATGAGCTGGGACAAGTAAGAATACATTACCAAACGTACCCAGCTCAGTACTTGTGCAACAAAAGAAGGGGGATACCTGGGGAAATCTTTTGATACATAACCCAGGATCACCCCACAGATAGCTGCGAAGCAACCAAATCTCAAATACATGGTCTAGGATCTCAAACATAAACTGAAGATACCTAGCCCAGTACTTGATGTAAAGGAAACCTGCCAAGTTCATGAGCTGGGACAAAAAAAAAGGAGTACAATAATACGTTGTCAAATGTACCCAGTTCAGTACTTGCGCTACCAGGAAGGAAAAGAATGAGTACCTAGTGGGAACCTGCAACAAAAATTTTTTGTGGGGATCACAGGCTAGGACTCAGCAAAAAAAAAAAAAAAAAGGAGAGAAGACAAGAAAAGAAGATCCACATGCCACTTGAAAAAGATTAGAAACAGAGCTATATTAAAAGCACAAACACATAGAAGCAGTCTCAAAGTACAAGTGCAGATCTAAACAAAAAGAAACAGAAACATTGTTCAACCAAAAGAGAAAATTATACAATCCCAAATTGTCCACGCATATCCAGACAGTTTTAAAAAAAAAAGGAAGGAGAAGCTAAGTAAGGAGGCCAGCCAACAAAGAGCCACTCGAAAGAAGAGCAAGTGCAGCTGAAGAAAGAACCCTCTGCCTTTTGACTTTCAGATCTTGCAAAGTCTTGTGAGCACGGGCCAGAGCTTCCTCAGCAGCAGCAATCTCAGCATCAATACTCTCAGAAGCTTGTCTCTGGAAGAGCGCTTGGGCTAGTGATCGCAGGTACTCCAACAAAAAGGATAAGTTAAACTTGGCCTCCAAAAGATCCTGAACAACTCCCCTCCATTCCAAGAGCTTCTCCTCAGAAAGAGAGTCCAGTGAGGAATCTCTCATAGAAATCAACACAGCACACAGCAGCTCCAGCAGAATGTTCCCCAAGAATACTCCTCCTCTAAAACCAAGGGTAAAGTCCCTATGACTTTTATACAGCCCTTCTAGCAATGGCAGACCTTCCATAGGCACGGAGAACCGCAAGAAGTTGCCATAAGAGGATCCAAAGCGGCAGAAATGACTGGCAGGAAGGCTGTTGAATTCCAGGAGATCAAAACGAGCCAAAAAGGCGGGGAGCCTTGAAGCAGGGTCTGAAGCAACCACCTCTGGGGCCTTCCCCTTTGTTGCATCATCGCCTGGGGTCCCAAAGAAACCTTCAACCTCCTGAACAGCATAAGGAGCAGCAGCTTGAGCAGGTGCAGCTTGAGTAGACCCTACACCTCCCTCAGGAGTCACAATTTCAGGATTTTTGATATCAACACCTGCAAAAAAAAAAAAAGAAAGGGGGGTGGGGGGAATTTAGCTTATAAAAAAAAAAGGGGGAAAAGAGATGAAAGGAAGGAACAAAAAGTGATAAAAAAAAAAAACCAGTGTCAGCCTCTTGAGGCGAAATTTCCTCCTCTTCCTCCTCTGATTTCTTGAAAGATTCTGGTAAAGAACACAGGGCAAGTTGAAGAAAATGTGAGGAAGTCCCAGCAAAATGGCTAAAAGAAGGCAGGGACATAGGGGGCTTCGCCATAACAAAGAAAAGCAACAAAAAAAAAGGGGGGGAACGCAAAAAAAAAAAAAAAGAAGAAAGAAAGAATGCAGTAAGTACAATCCACACCCAACCTTCAGAATCCTCCGATTCCGAAGAAGTAGCAGCACCAGAAGCAGATCTTGCAGTAGCTTGGCCTGGAAAGAAGAAGAACTCAAAAAAAAAAAAAGGGAAAGAAGGGGTGTAAAAGAGATAAAGATAAAACGCTATATATATAAGAGAAAAGAAAGGCTCACCCGTTTGCCCAGATGATGATACGCCTCCCAAGGTCCTTGTACTTAACTCAGTCTGAGGTAGCACGGTCCTGACAGGGCTAGGAATCTGTTCAAAGTGAGAACCTGGGGACGCGGGGAGCTTAGGGGCCTCAGGATCTTGGGCAGCCTGGACATCCTGCATTGGTTGCCCGGTTTCCTCAGCTATGCCGCCAATGGGAGTCTCTTCCTCTTTACTCTGAGACGCAGCTTCAGCCATCTCCTCCTCCAAAGTCTCACCAACAACAGGGGGAGGAACCTCAACCTAAAAAAAAAAGGGGGGGGGGGGGAATGAGCAAAAAAGGACAGCACAAGTGAATGACACTTGTGAAATAAATATAAAGAAGCAGCGAAAGACACAGATAAGGAAAACATACCACATCTTCACCAGAAGATTGACTCTTACCCTTCCTGGGATCTAGCTTACGTTTGGACTGCACACAAAAAAAAAAATTTACTCATTAGTTCGAAAAAAAAAAAAAAAAAAAAAAAAAACAACAACAACAACGAAACCACGAAAGAGCAAAGGAGAAAAGAGGCCTTGCCCTTCTTTCTCTTTCAACAGGGTCTCCGAGTCTCTGTTGTCTACTACGGGTACGTCCAGAGGGTCCCAAGGAACCATGAACGGAAGGACTCACAAGAGCTGGGGAAGAAGAAGACTCTACCTTAGTCTTCACACGGCCCTTTATGGCCAAAGGTTGCTCCACTTCCTTCTCCTCAGCAAGTACCAACTGTTTCCGAGATTTTCCAGCTTTCTTTTTCTTTGGCTTAGGACCAACCTCCTCTGCACTCTCTTCAGCCGCGGCTTCCTTCAACTTCTCCTGTTTGATTGCTTTTCCTTTACTTATGCCTATGGGGGCGCTGGGACTTATGGCTTCCACTACTCCTTTCTTAATTGGTACCCCAGCAGAAGCACCAACAACAAGGTCACACCCCAACCAGTTCTCTGGGAAATCTTGCGCATAAGTCACCCAACCTTCTCTGGAAGCATGCCATTCTGCAAAGCCAGTTTTGCTGCTCACAGCAGCAGAAACAATACCAGCAGTAGGCAGAGACAAGCGCCTGTTGGATGTTGGAGCAGAAGAGATGTCAGGGTTAGGCACTATCCCGATTGTCTCAGAACCAGCATAATCAGCAAAGGATTTCTGAACCCTCCTCCAATAACCAGCATAGCCATTAGAAGCAAAAACTCCTCTCTGAGAGTTAGGCACAACAAACTGAGGACTCCGACGAGACCAATAAGAAAAAGCCTGAAGTCTCATGAAGGGATCCAAGGAGGGAAGAGAAGGAACTACGTCATTGAATACTGGGGGAATATCCTGGTCAAAACCGAACTACCGAAGTACTCGATGCGCCGAGTAATGGGTGTATCGTGGACCAGTCGAAGAAAGCACAGGAAGCCAGGAATGGCTAGTGCAAGCCAAATAGGCTAAACTACCCTCATCACCACGACGTAAATCAAAAGTATTACCTGTAGAAGTCAGAAAAGGAAATAACACAGAATCGCAAACAAAACCAGGGCCAAACTCCCGAGGGGAGCGCCAATTCAAATGGCCCGCCTGATCAAACAACTCGACCAAGTTAAGATTGCCACCTTTTAGACTCAGCCAACGAAAAATAATGGGGTGGCTGTCAGTAGAGCTGCCACAAAGCCCTTTTATCACATCAGGGGAACCCTGAAACTTGTCTTTCACAAATTTTAAATTTCTGCATTTTGCCAATGTAACTGAAGAACGATCCCACATAAATACCTGGACAATAGCGCAGTGAAGCGAAGAAGTGATAACATAACAAGAATCACCCTCTGCCTCATCTCCATGGAGTTGATCCAACTGAGAGTAAACGTGGCCCAAAAACATGGGGGCTAAAGGATATTGAGCACCCTGAGCCAACTTAATCGCCAAAGGAAAAAGAGTGGACTTGATTCCGTACCCAGGGAACTCGCTGAACAGGAACTTGCTAAGCCAGAATGCAAGGAACCCAGCACGCCTGACTTCCTTATCCTTCTCGCGCGAAAGAGTCATAACCCACCTGCCCATCCTGGCCGGTTTCCCACCAGAAGAGGCAGTACGCCCACCAAAATGAGCAAATAGCTTCTCTTCAACTTCGAGATCCTCGTCGGAAAGCTTGATATCAAAGGGGTTTTCATCCCCAAGCACAGGAAGGAGAAAATTGTTGACTACCTCTTCCAAGGTAACAGTCAACTCACCAACAGCAAAAGAAAAGGTGTGCAGAGAAGGACACCAGCGGCGCACCAAATGCCTAAGCCCTTTGGCATCTCTGAAACCCTCAAGGTTTCTGGAAATAGCCACCGCCTTCAGGACGCCGGCATGCTCCAAACGACCCACAAACTCTTTATCAGAAAGCTCATTATCTACCCAAATGGGCCAGCCCTGAATCTTTCCAGCAACGAAATCAAAGAAGATAGGAACCGCTTCTCGAAGTCCTTGCCTGATTTGGAGATCAAAAATCTCCCTAGGGTCTGGGACTTGTGCAGAACCAACAAAACCTGCTTGACCAGAGAAAACCCAGGTGTGCGGAGATGGAGGAGTCTCGCCATGAGACACTCGAGGAAAAAATAAGCTAGGAGTGTACCAAGGGTCTCGCAAGGGGAAAGCAGGGCGCACAGTGACAGACTCATCCTGTGCAGAACTAGAAGAGCCCTCACCTTCAAAAGGACTGGGAGTGCGCTCCTTCCTTTTTCGAGAAGAAGAAGAGGCCATTGGAGTAATGGGTATCTGGAGAAAGAAAAAGGAAGAAGATGGTAACGATACTGATCGAAAAGAAGATGGTAACAGAGAACTCAGGAAGACAAGGAAGAAGAATAATGAGAAAACGCTAAAAGAGGAAGAAATAAGAGCAGTTAAAGAAGGCAATATATGGAAAGACGCGCCAGTTGCCAGGAATTAAATTTAAAAAAGAAGGAGGTTATCAGCAGTTATTAATGAGTGTATGGGAAACGTAAAAGTAGGTGGTGGGAGTTTTATTTCAACCCAACCGCCACGTACCACAAAAAGGGGAAGAGTCACACAAAAAAAAAAAAAAGAAGAAGAGAGAAACAAAAGAGACAGGATACCAAAAAAAAAAGAGAGAAGGAGAAAGTAGAAGATCAGGATCCCTGTGGCAAAAAAAAAAAAAATCAAAACAAGAAGAGATCCTGCAAAGAACTCACGCATGGGCTGCAGGCAACCCATGAGCTCGGGGGGCAAAATGTTGAGGTCCAAAAAAGAAAAAAAAAGGAAATTGAAATAGCCCACCAATAGGCCCACAGAAAAAGGAAAGGTATTGGGCCCATTTCAAAAATAAGGAGAGAAAGAAAAGACCAGAGGATTGGGACCCAAAAGAAAGAAGCCCAGCCAGCAAAGCCAGACCAAAATGAAGAAGGAGGAAGCTGGGCCGGAATCCCAGAGAGCCTCCCAGAGGTATCCTAGGGCGCGCAGAAGGATCACAACAGAAAGAAATCAAAGAAAGGAAAAAAAACAAAGGCCACGCAAAACTTGTGACCCAGACACGCAGAGGAGGTACAAAACATGCAAAAAATGCAGAAAATCTGATTCAACCGTTTGAAGAAAAGACAAGGAAGAGTACAGCTGGGAAAGGCTGGGACCTCAAGCCAGCCAACACAGGATGTCCGGAAATGGAAAGGAGCCGAGGGACTTTTATGTGGTCGGAACAAAAAAGGAATGATGAAGAAAGAGGAAGAGACATGATCCTGAAGCAGCCAGGTACAGTACAGGCTTCAAAGGGGTAAAACAGGGGAATGGCTGGTTCACCGGGGAGGCCGAAGTTATGCTATAAAAGGAGGAAGGGATCCATGCTACAGGGGATTCAATTTTGAGAGGAGGACAATCAGATCGTCTTAAGCATTCACCTTTGTCTTCCTAAAATCCTAGAAAAGTGGTCGAAAATACTCTGTACCTTGAAGGAAAAACAGAGGAACTGTTCCGGTATCCCAGTGCAGCCACTATTGAACACGCTCGGATTCAACAAGTTCAAACTTTGCAAGTCTTTGAAGCTTGAACAGCTATCAAAGTCTGTAATTTATGAGCTCAGTTGAACCTTGCATCACGTTCTAGTGAGCATCGTAATCACAGTTTAATAAAATTAATGAAACATACCTCACTTAATTAGAGGATCCCCAGCTTTTTCTTATGTTATATTCTTTTCATTTTTGTCATTTGTATTAATCCTTTACTGCATGAATGTCGTTCAAATGCAAATATTCCAGCTTCTTTTTGCTAACCATTTGCATTGTGGAAAGTATGTTCTGTGCACCAATTGATTCTTAAAACAGCCCCTCTTAGCTGCGGAGAATCAATCCCAGTCCACCAAGAACATCTCACAAGGCCCAGAATCCTTGGGCCATAGTGCTAAAAAAAAAAGCACTCTCACAATAGGTCAAAATTTCTCAACCCTAATATAACCCATTTATTAAATAGGTCAATCGTGTCGATCTATTTATCAAATTTTATAAAAATTATGTAAAAAATTATGAAAAAACAAACAAATAAATATTTTTAATATAAAATTCAGAACTAATGAGTAACTGCATCACAAATAATCATTCAAAACTAAATCATATCACAATATTACAAATAATTAATCACAATATGTCAAAGAAAATAAATCACAACAACTAATAAGTTTATATACCTAGAGTTTGAAGGGTATATTTGTAAAATGTCATTTAATTAAACGAGTTAAATATGTCAAACGGGTTCTATATGTTAAACACTAATCCAACTAGTTTACTAAACGGGTTAGTTGTGTCAACTCGAATATGACACGAACTCATTGTGAGGGTCCTTTTTTGGACAGTACCCAAGCCCAAGTAGAAACAAGGATCTTGGGCCCTTTACTTATTATTTGGTGGACTGGGATTGGTTCACCGTAGCTAAATGGAGGCTGATTACAAACCAAGTTGTGTGCAAGTCACATAAATCTCCTCAAGGAAAAAAATGTGATTTCTCCTAAGGAATAAAATACTATTATAAGTGTTTTAGTGTCATAAAATGACCATTTACTCTTATGAAACAAGTAAAATAATTGTTCATAATATTCACAATGAGAAAGAGATTGAAATAGAATATTTAAGACTTATCTTTTATTGTATAAACATTTAAAATAGTTCATTCACTTGGTACCCCGAGCATACTGTTGTGGTACCCCAAACATACTGTCGTGGTTCCTAGGGATACTAGGCCTGTAAGAACCCAGAATGCTAATTTTCTAAACTATACGATCTTTCTTCATGCTTATTATGCAATAGAGTTTTGTCCTTTCTCTTTACCTCTATAGGTCCTGCATAAGAACACACTACACAATACACATATCTTCAAATAATTGCTAGTTTCTTAGATTAGGATATACATTTTAATACATATACATATATGTAAATGAATTTCATGAGAATGATTCAGCCACGAGGATCCTGGCCCCAATTCTCACAGACTTAGTGCTTTTGCACAAGACTTGTGAAATTTGAAACTCAAATCCAAGTAGCTTTGCTTGAGCATTACCTTCTAAGATAGTTAGGTGAGGAGGATTTTTGTGGGAGAGAGTGATATCTGATGTGTGCATGTGTTTGGTATATGTTTCTTTGGAGGCTAAGTGATATTTTGAATGATCTCAAGGATATGGGACAAATTTCTCCACCTTGGCTCTCTTATTTTGTTTCTTTCTTTCTCTTCCTTGCTGGGCTTTTAAAGCTCTAAGAATATATATTTTCAACCTCTGAACTCTTCCCCTAAATTCCCATTTTTCTCCCTTTCCAATCCCGTTTTCTGCTATGCCTTAGTGTTCCTTTTATAGCAAACCTGGTCTCGTACCCCAAGCGCGGACGTCCTAGGTCTGCTGGGTAAAACCATGTCCTCTGGAACCTGAAAATGTGCATTGGGCAGATGTTTAGCTTATTTAGGCAATTATAACTCAAAATAGGCATTTGGCTTTAGTTATAAATGAAAGATTCCTTCTTGGAAAGTCAAAACAGTGGGTGGGTTGCTCGATGTACTGTGACAGCTTTGTTGAAAATGACAATTGAGAGAAAATTGTGGGAAGGTGTCATGCATATGGGGGAACTGAGTTTTCCATTGGTTCATGTATTCCAAGCAAATATATGAACCAAGGGAAACCTTCGGGATCCTCCTTTCACCAGAAATCACTCCCCTATCGACCAAACCATTCCTCCCTTACTATCCACTAGGGATCCCACGGGCTTGGACCATAGGTTACAAAGATAATACCTATTTTTTGCTAGATTTTTAATGGCTTTTTTGCTGGAAATCTGAACATACATAGGGCCTTGATGTTAATTGTTCTTGCTACATATCCTTTGGCCTGACCGAGATCCTTGTTGCATGTCCTCTGACCGGGATCCTTGCTGCACGTCCTCTAACCTGACCGAGATCCTCTTCTTTTTTCTTTATTATTATTATTATTTCTTTCTTTTTTCCTTCTTTTTGGAACTTTAGGCCTTCATGGTCCTTCTTAACTTCATGAATTGGATTTTCTTTTGTTAAGGCCCATGGTCTTTCTTTATTATTCATGGAATGGACTTTCTTGTGAAATTTTGGTCCTTAACATTAGCCCCCCGAGCTCGTGGGTTACCTGTAGCCCACCCGCGAGAAAATAAATTGTTCTTGGACACTTTCCTGGTTTGTAGAACCAATGTGTAGACCAAATAATTCTTGAGGGAAACTCCAAAGGAATTGCTACACTTCCTTCATAGGATGAACTAACATGTTGCCAAAGATTAGAATTCACCTTCACGTTAGTATTAAGCTGTAGATTGGTATTCAAAAATCAAATTTGTCAAACCAACAATGAAGTATTCATACATAGCCAAATTATATTGGTATTGCATTTGATTCTAAGAGTATATTTCTAACACTAGTGTTTCCTAGTAATTCTAAGATATGCTTTTTTCAAAGTAGCATACAAAAATCACGTTGAATGCATATTAAATCTCAATATAAGATAGCAATGCTTCGTTAACAAGATTTTTTTTGTTTTTACAAAATAGGTTAAGGGAGGAAAGCCCCCATGAACTTTGCCAAAGATATTCTATACATTGTAGTGTATGCTTGCTATGGCTAAGGTGAATAACACCAAGATGTTTGCCACATGAGATTTTTAGTCCATGAATAGTGACTTACCAATGGGACCATGATATCATAAATCATTGAATCATATAAACATGCTGATTTAAAGTCTAATCAAGGCTAACTATTTTTCTCAAAATGTATTAAGTGATTAGAAACTTCACTGAGGACATGGCTTAGAAGGCTTAAGAACATCTCCACGCCTTGCTTTAGCTAAAAACCTTGCTCTTTTGGTGGATGCTCTTGATCTTTGCCTTGTTCATTTTCCAAATTATAAGAGATTGCATAGTATTTCAGATTGCAGCAAATTATTCACATATCATGCCACCAATTATATTATTGTTGAATTGCTATATACCATATAGTTCATGAGCCAAAGAAAAATAATAGTGGCTGAACTTATGTACACTAAAGTTTGCACTAGACTTCTCAATTTTTATCAAGTGAATGATATATCTAAGGAAAATTTTTAATCTTATCTTAGCCCCCAGTGTATGCATTGGAAAAGCCAATCACCAAATAAGAAATAGCAATAAAAATTACTTTATGTCTATGAAACCATGTGAGGATTTCAACCACACAAGAATTCCAAATTTTGATTTTTGATAATTGGTCAAGTAAGAAGACCAAAATATTAGAATTTTCACTTTAATCTACATGAATAAACAATTAGTGCATGGGTGATACCTCTTGCACAACTTTTTGCAATGTTTTGATATATTCAAGCATGGTACTAATGAGTGGGCTTACCGAAAGTGTACTTTTCTTTTGTTGAATCGAAGTACTTCCAAGCCTTTGGTGAGTTTGCACCTTGTAGGAGGCGGGAAATGTTGCTAGTTGGTTTGCAATGTCATTGACTAATCTCTTTGTATAGAGATTTGCAAAAGTATCCATGCTTTTGCGGCTTCGAGTGATGTACTCTTGAAATTTTTTTTAAGCTACGCCTTCCTTGCTTCCTTAGGCTCCCTTGAACCAATTTCTTTCAAGGAGGTCAATCTTGTGCACTTTATACACCCACTTTTGGGTTTTCATACCCATTCGAGGCTCTTTCTCTTTATACTCTTCGTTGGGCCTTGCTTACAATTCGCACCCTTTGCTGGGACGTGCTACGACTTGTATCTATTACTGGTACGTACTACAGCTTGTACCTATTACTAGTACATGCTATGGGTTGTACCCATTGCTAGTACGTGCTAGAAGTTGTACCCATTACTGGGATATGCTTACAATCTGCACCCATTATTGGGATGTGCTATGGCTTGTATCCATAAACTTTTTCTTTTGACTAGTTTCTTGGTCATACTTGGAAACTTTCACTCTTGGCCAATTTTTGAGCCATGTATTTAGAAAATTTGTTCTAGGCCAAGTCCTGGGCTAGGTACATGGAAAGTTTGCTCTTCCCAAGTCCTAGGCCATGTCACTTGGAAAAATTTGTTTTGGCCAAGTCCTGGGCTAGGTAGATGGAAAGTTTGTTCTTCCAAAGTCCTAGGCCATGTCACTTGGAAAATTTCTATTCTGATCATGTCTTGGGCTAGGTACATGAAAAATTTGCTCTTTCCCAAATCCTAGGTCATGCCACTTGGAAAATTTGTTCTAGCTAAGTCTTAGGCTAGGTAGATGAAAAGTTTGTTCTTCCTAAGTCCTAGGCCATGTCACTTGGAAATTTGGTTCATGGCCATTGAATTTTTCAATCTTCAGAAAACGTTCCTTCGTAGCCCCCCGTTCTCAAGTGGGGTCACTGAACTAATTTCTTTTCTTTTCTTCAAAGGGTTGAGGATTTGTTTCCTTCTCCAAGGATCTTCTAAAATATCCTCTCTTGGCTATGAACAAATCCTTCATGGAAAACTCTTCTTTTATAAGTCATCAAAGGTTGCTCTCACTAGTGAATTGGTGGCCAAGAGGAGCTCCACCAAGGTGATGCTGTTATGGTGTTTTCTTCAAGTAGGGGATCCTTTTACAGGGATCCTGGAAGAGGAAGGCTTCCTCTAGGCATGCTCGTTAGAGGCTGACTTCGCAAACCTCCTAGTCTATTTCTTTCTAGGAATCTCTACCACTACTACTTTTCTAGGGATCTTCTCTCTCAATATGTACTCCTCTTTCTCGGGGAACTGGACCAGTAAGTCTACTACAGCTTAACTCTTGACAGCTCTGGGGATTCTTTAGACATATGTTGTATTGGGAAATTAATATTAATCACCAAGCTACTCTTCAAGATCGCAAGCGCTAATGGAGGAGAGCTTTTATTGGATGAGAGCTCGTCACCAATAGGATTTGGTGGGATGAAAAGTAATGATTCAGTTGATGAGATGTATAACCGCCAAACACACCCTTTCTTTGTTGGGATACCTCATTTCGGTATCCTTTAATGCTCTGTATGCTTGGGATCGGGATCCCACGTACAACAATAATGATTTTGCCATGGACTAGTACCCATAAAGCGAGCAAATGACTCATGATCTGTTAAAATTTTATGAAAGACATTTGGATGCTCAGCTCCCCATATGAAAACATTCTCCTTTTTCAACAGTTTGGATAGTCCACTAGTGACCAAGGCTGGTCTTGGTGTGAACTTCCTAATGTAAGAAATTCTTTTCAAGAAGCTTTTGAATTCCTTGACCGTGGTATGCCTCTTCATGGTTGATATTGTTGTTACCTTAGTTGGATCTATGAGGAGATCGATGTTTAGGCAAAGGAAATTTATCCTTTGGATGTGCCTTATTTAATTTGAAGGAGTCCACCTAATAAATCTTCATATTTTTCAATAGCTCCACCAGTTGCTCTTTTTTTGTTTTAATTTTTTTTTTTATACCGATAACTGATTGCTGATTAGGATAGGCCCCGGGTTCCTTGGGTCAACCCCCAAGTTCACCTATTCTAGTTTTTCCTTTGACAGGATTTATGCCTTCCTTTCCATATTCATAAGTTTCTCCGGGATCTTCATAAGTAGTATATTAGCCTTTCCTCCAGGTTTCTTCTTCTTCTGGGATAGGAGCCCCCCAAGATCCTAGAGATAGGATATTCTGACTCATCGTATCCCTAAGTTCCTCCAGGATCTCTTCCTGGGCTATCATATAAGATGGTGGTCCGGGATGCTCTTGTAGGCTACATTCAGGTCCTGCGTACCTTCATAAGCAATATTCTGCCTTCCTTCTAGGTTTCTTCTTCTTTTCCTAGGATAAGAGCCCTCCAAGATCCTAGAAATGGGAGCCCCCCAGGATCCTAACAATGATTTTTCAGCTGGAGCCGACTTATCATAGAATATGTTCTCCATAAAGTTTACTTCGTGCTAGATGAAGGGACTAAGATTGGCAGAATTTTTGTGGGCTTCCCATTCAGTCCATATTTCACGTACCAATGGTACATTAAGAGGATCAGGCGATACTTGTGATGCCATGGTCGGCCTTTAGAGCTAGTTGTACGTGTCCTTCAGTGGGCTCTATAGCTTCTCTAAATCTTGTTATTTCCATAGGTGAGCCTAATTGTTGAGTTGCAATAAATGATAGATGCATTGTATAGTTGTTAAGCTTTCAATAATGTTGATTTTGCTGCTGACTTGCAATAGTGTTTCAATTGATTTTCTTCAAAATATATTCAAGGTCCACCGCACAATAGGTTTTAGCTCCCAAGACATGAGGCAGTTGTTGAATCATACTTGATCTACCTTCCCTTGATGCTATTATGGAACTTCTATCCATTTTCCTAATGCCTCCATTTTTTTTTTTGAACTTTGCTGGATCCTTGAAAATACTTTGCCTTTACTGGAACCAACGATCTCCTAGGCTTTATAGGAATTAAGGGTGTACTCAACCTTGCTAGAATTAAGGATTTCCTTAACTTTGTTGGGATCAAGGATCTCCCAGGCTTTACTTTCTTGGAGTCAAGGATCTCCTAGACTTAGCTGGAATTGACGGTGTACACAACCTTACTGAAATAAAGGATCTCCTCAGCTTTGTTGGGATCAAGGATCTCCTAAACCTTATTGGGATCAAGGATCTCTTAGGCTTTGCTTCCTAGAGTCAATGATCTCCTAGACTTTGCTGGGATCATGGAACTACTCCATTTTGCTAAATCCATGGGTGGAGCCAAGGAACTTGTCCATTTTACTAACCTACGCCATATGATATTATTATCAAGTTGCTGCAAAATTATTTAGCCCCACAACGTAAGGCAATTGCTTTGCTATGTAATTTGCATTTCATCAAGCCTCTTTGATTCACTTACTTCTCTTTCTTCTTTTTCTTTTTAAACAAATGAAACAATATCATGATTTTTTTTTTTTTAAGAAAATACTTTAGCCCCCAAATGTGGGCAATTGCTTTATTATGTAGCTCATACAATCTTCATTTCATCAATCTTTTTGATTTGCTCACTTTTTTTTTTTTTTTTTTTTTTTTTTTAGCAATGAGACAATGTTATGATTGTTTAAATATTACAACATGACCCCCTTTTTTCTTTAAAAGAGTAGGGCAATGATTCATTATGTTTAGATTGTAAAATGGAGAAAATAATGACACATACAACTTATCTTGTGTTGGGAAGTTCCTCAAAATTCTATATAGAGTCTCTTGGTGGGACGTTCTTTGGAGGAACCCGCACTTTTGGGATCTTGATGTTGAATGCACTAAAATGAACTTTCCTTCCTCTTGGTGCTTCCTAGCTTTGGAGCCATGCTTGTGAAGGGACTGCTTTTTCCCAATCCCCAGTGGAGTCGCCAAAATGTGAGGGTCCTTTTTTGGACAGTACCCAGGCCCAAGTAGAAACAAGGATCTTGGGCCCTTTACTTGTTGTTTGGTGGACTGAGCTTGGTTCACCACAGCTAAATGTAGGCTGATTACGAACCAAGTTGTGCCCAAGTCACATAAATCTCCTAAAGGCACAAATGCAATTCTTCTTAAGCAATAAAATACCATTATAAGTGTTTTAGTGTCATAAAATGACCCTTTACTCTTACGAAACAAGTAAAATAATTATTCATAATATTCACGATGAGAAAGATATTGAAATAGAATATTTAAAGCTTATCTTTTATTGTACAAACATTTAAAAGAGTTCCTTCACTTGGTACCCTGGGCATACTATCGTGGTACCCTGGGCGTACTATCGTGGTTCCTAGGGGTACTAAGCCTGTAAGAATCCAGAATGCTGATTCTCTGAACTATACGATCTTTCTCCATGCTTATTATGCAATAGAGTTTTGTCGTTTTCCTTTACCTCTATAGGCCCTGCATAAGAACACACTACACAATACACATATCTTCAAATAATTGTTAGTTTCTTAGATTAGGATATACATTTTAATACATATACATATATGTAAATTAATTTCATGAGAGTGATTCAGCCACGAGAATCCTAGCCCTAAGAGATTGAAATAGAATATTTAAGGCTTATCTTTTATTGTACAAACATTTAAAAGAGTTCCTTCACTTGGTACCCTGGGCGTACTGTCGTGATACCTTGGGCATACTATCGTGGTTCCTAAGGGTACTAAGCCTGTAAGAACTTAGAATGCTGATTCTCTGAACTATACAATCTTTTTCCATACTTATTATGCAATAGAGTTTTGTCGTTTCCCTTTACCTCTATAGGTCCTGCATAAGAACACACTATACAATACATATATCTTCAAATAATTGTTAGTTTCTTAGATTAGGATATACATTTTAATACATATACATATATGTAAATGAATTTCATGAGAATGATTCAGCCACGAGGATCCTAGCCCTAATTCTCATAAACTTAGTGCTTTTGCATAAGACTTTTGGGATTTGGAACTCAAATTCAAGTGGATTTGCTTAAACATTGTCTCCCAAGATAGTTAGGTGAGGAGAATTTTTGTGGGAGAGAGTGGTATCTGATGTGTGCATGTTTTGACATATATTTCTTTGGAGGCTAAGTGATATTTTGAATGATCTCAAGAATATGGGATAAATTCCTCCACCTTGGCTCTCTTGTTTTGTTTCTTTCTTTCTCTTCCTTACTAAGCTTTTAAAGCTCTAAGAATATATGTTTTGAACCTCTGAACTCTTCCCCTAAATCCCCATTTTTTTCCCTTTCCAATCCCGTTTTCTGCTATGCCTTAGTGTTCCTTTTATAGCAAACCTGGTCTCGTACCCCAAGCGCGGACGTCCCAGGTCTGCTGGGTAAAACCATGTCCTCTGGAACCTGAAAATGTGCATTGGGCAGATGTTTAGCTTATTTAGGCAATTATAACTCAAAATAGGCATTTGGCTTTAGTTATAAATGAAAGATTCCTTCTTGGAAAGTCAAAACAGTGGGTGGGTTGCTCGATGTACTGTGACAGCTTTGTTGAAAATGACAATTGAGAGAAAATTGTGGGAAGGTGTCATGCATATGGGGGAACTGAGTTTTCCATTGGTTCATGTATTCCAAGCAAATATATGAACCAAGGAAAACTTTCGGGATCCTCCTTTCACAAAAAATCACTCCTTTACCAACCAAACCATTCCTCTCTTACTATCCACTCGGGATCCCACGGGCTTGGACCATGGGTTACAAAGATAATACCTATTTTTTGCTGGATTTTTAGTGGCTTTTTTGCTGAAAATTTGAACATAAGCCTTGATGTTGATTCTTCTTGCTACATATCCTCTGGCCTGACCGAGATCCTTGCTGCATGTCCTTTGACCGGGATCCTTGCTGCACGTCCTCTGACCTAACCGAGATCCTCTTCTTTTTCCTTTATTATTATTATTATTATTATTATTATTATTATTATTATTATTATTATTTCTTTCTTTTTTCCTTTTTTTTTTTTTTTTTGTGGAACTTTAGGCCTTTATGGTCCTTCTTAACTTCATAAATTGGACATTTTTTTGTTAAGGTCCATGGTCTTTCCTTACTTTCATGGAATGGACTTTTTTGTGAAATTTTGGTCCTCAACACTCATTAAGTCTCAACTCATAACCTGTAAAGTTTGTGTCGTGTCATGTTAAGTTCGCAAGTGTGAGGGTCCTTTTTGGACAATACCCAGGCCCAAGTAGAAGTAAGAACCTTGAGCCCTCTTACTTGTTATTTTAAGGGATTGGACTTGGTTTACCGTAACTAAATGGGTTGATTACGAACCAGATGGTGCACAGAGTAGGAATCCTACAATGCATACATACTAGCAAACAAGAAATATATGCATTGAACAGCAAGAAACAATAAAAGGGCAATGCGATAGAGAAAGACACAAAGTAAACGTTAGGGGTCCTTAATATACTATGTAATATTTCATTAATTTCTCAATTGTGTAATACATCATATTCATTAGGACATATCACAAGGTCCAAACAAGTTCAAAAATCACAAACTTAGATGACTCTTCAAGCCTTTATGACTTGCAAAGTTTAAATCCTTTTGAATCCAAGTGTGTTTTCTAGTGGCTGTTTGAGGATACCGGGTCGTATTTCCCTCTATTTTCTTATTTTCTTTAAATTCTAACAGAGTTTTCTCAATGATTCTACTCTAATTCACTGTTACTGAATGCCCCTTCACTGTTGGTTGTTTCTTCCTTTTATAGTGTCATTCTAGGGTTCCGAGGTACCATTAATTCCCCCTATTTTCTCTCTTGGGTACTAGAACCAGTGTTGTGCTAACAACATTGGTGGTTGGTCCCTTCCTTATTTCTCATAATTTTCTTTTTTTGGGGCTTCTTCCCCAAGAGTTTCCTGCTGACTTTCCATTCTAGGGTGTCCTTAAAGAGCTGACCTTTTGGTCCTTCTTCCTTCAAGGCCTTTTACCTTTTTCAGACTCAGCTTTTAGTTGCCTTTCCTCTTGTCATTTTTTCCAAGTGAGCTGATTCCTTCTTGCTAGGTTGAAAGTCTTCCCAGCTACTTCCCTTCATGGTTCTTCATTCTGGGTTCCCCGAGGTACCAGCCCCTTACTCATGAATTGTTGGTTTCCAAGCTTTCTAGTTTCTTTCGGCATCATTGGGTGGCTAATAGGGACGTATTTATTCTTATTCCTTGTGTTTTCTTGGCACTCATTTTGAGTTGTCCTAATCTCATCTTGTTTTTATGGCACGTCTTGAGGATCCTGAGCCCCTGGCTGTCCCTGGGTATCCTGGTCCAGTTTTTACCACTGGACTACCTAGTGATTTTCTGACCTTGGCAGGCTGGGCTTTTTTCTTCTTCTCTTTGTTTCATGAATTCTAAGGCCTATCCATTCATGGATCTGGGTTCTTCCTTAAGTCCCTTAATGGAGTTGGGCCTATCATCTTTTTTTCTTTATTACAGGCTCAAGTCTTTTATTTTCTCATGGAATTCAACTCTCTATGCCACTTTGAGCCTTGGTACAACATGGTGACTTTTTAGACCTCAACAACGGGTCGTGTTTAATTTTGCCACCTCTAATCCAAAGAAGTAAAAAGTTTCAAATTTAGATCTTTCAAATATAATAAGAGTTTAATCAATAAGTCAACTCTTTAAAGTTTGAGAAGAAAATTCCAAATTCACAAATTATTTAATTTTTTATAAATTATTAATGTAATAAATAAAAAAAGATGTTAGTAATAATATACGCGATAAAACGTTGTGGAATAAATAATGGATTGCAATTGTATCATTAGATTTTTATCGGACTGAGATGGGTGGGCCATCAATGAAGAAGATTTGTTTTTGTGTCAGATCAAACGGTGGATATAATCGCATCTAAAAGTTGAATAGATTCGTGGTCCCACTTGTCCTCAAAAGCAACGCTCTAAATTTCTAAAGCAAAAAAGCTTTGGAGTCAAAGCCCCAAAAAAGCAAGGCAGCGTTGATACTACGCACCGGCCCCTCTTTTTTTATATTTTGGATTTGTTTTTTAAGACCTTTTAAAATTCATTCTTCTGGCTTTCTTTTTACTTTAGAATTAAAAAGAATTCCGAACAAATACTATACATAAAAAAAGATGTTAATATATATATATATATATTAGAAGAAGATGTGTTTATCAAAAAAAAATATTAGAAGAAGATGTTAAAATATGTTAATTGTTGGAAATTAAAGATGAATTTAATCACCACATTATTATAATTTAGTGAAAAATGGTTGGTTGTATAGAGGTATAATATGCTTTGAAAAAGAATTTTTTTTTTTTTATTTACTTTGAGTTTTGTAATCCAACAGCTAACTCATGGTTTTAGATTTTTAGACCCTGTCCCTTTGCAAAGTCTTTTTCTCTTATTTTTATTTTAAAAATTTTTTTTTTTATCTTTATTTTTTATATGGTTTAGGACCTTCGAGTAATATATATTTTTAAAGCACTTGTTAATAAGCCATTTTAAGAAATTTTTTATACCACTTTAAAAACTATTAATATATATATATATATATATATATATTAGAATACTAAGTATTTTAACACACACATGGGGAGAGAGGAGAATGTTTTAAGTATGTATTTTTAAAATTATTTAAAAATATTAATCTAAAATAAAAGAGTTTTTTTTTTTTTTTTTAATATGAGTTAAAAGTTTAAGATAGTCCATAGTTTGCAAACTTACTAGAAGAAAAAATTTATTTTGAGTGATAAAAAGACAAATTTGATGTAAATATTTTGTTATATATATATATATATATATATATATAGCTTGGCTGCCTAAATTTTTGTAGGTCCTAAGAAATTAAAGAAGGTTTACTACTGTGGGGACACAGGCCTAAATATATATTGGGCCTTGGCCTTGTCCGAGGAGGCACAGTGGTCTGAGAATGGATCAACAGTGAGGAAGAAGTAAGACTTTGAACTTCATGAGCAAGCTATGACTGTAACAGCTGAGAGTGGCAGGCCAAGGAGGAGTATCTCCTCAGCTAAACGAAGAATGAGTCAGAAGGTGAGTTCTATTATCCAGAGTAACGTTACAAGAAGTTCTGTTGATAAGAATATGCACTGTGAATGTACAGGACAAAATGGGAGCTGAGAAATATCTAAGAGAAAGCTACTATCACAGTATTGAATGCTCTACAGCTAACTAGCCACATTTATGTGGAGAATACCCCTGAACAGTGTTGCCTTGGTCGCCCTAACTCACAGAGGGCCTGTAAGGGTGTTCAATGGGATAAGTACTCAAGTAGTGGCTTGGACGACCAATAAGTGGAGGGCTAAGATCATTCAAAGAGAGATATATAATGTAAGAGACCTCTGAGGAAAAGGGGATCGAAAAATAGAAAAAGAAACACTGTATTAATCAAGAACTGAACTTGTAATCCAATTTGGGAATCAATATATAAGAACTGATCTCCTTGAACTGTGCCGAGAACAGTTTTCTTAAGATTAAATTAGTCAATCTTCATTTTCTTATCATCTGAATCCACTTTACCTGTTGTTTAATTCATTAAAACCCAGTTTTTCCAACACACTCTCTACAAATTCATTGTATTGGGCTTTTTGGGCCTAAGTTTATTTATCTATTGGGCTAGGGACTCAAATCTGGTCCTTACAATTATTTTACGTTATGTTTATTTTCATGAAAAACCTTCTGTGAAGATAGTTTTCTATGTTTTCCTATGTTTGGTAACATAAGAAAATATAGGTAAAATGAAAACTATCTCTACTCATTAGAAAACCTTATTAACACCATGACTTATAATTTTAGAGGTTTTAATAGAGAGAAAAATAAAACTCCTAATCATTATGGTAGGTGAGACCTAATAAGGTATGTTAACTAGCTTTAGGTATGATTTATTACAATTCTATATATGTACACGGCACACATTATGGTATGTTTGTTGGACAATAGTTTAAGATGAAAATTAAAATTTTTGGGAGTTACCAATTTTATAGGTGTTTGGTATATTAATACTGTGAGAGTTTAAAGATCTCGGGATATCTCAAATTCTAACATTTTATGGGTTTTTAAAGTCCCACTTAAAATTAAGAATTCTAATCTCTCATAACTTGCTCTTAAATATAAATATAAAAAATCAAGCCTAAAATTAGTTAACATTCCTTATTAAGTCTCCTCTACCACACTCTAAAAAAAAAAAAAAAGAGTCTCCTCTATCATAAAGATCTAGTGATTTTTTTTTTCTCTCTCTCTCTATTAAGTATGAAATTCAAAAAGACAAAATTTGACAACTCCACTTAATATATTTTTATTGGATATGAATTTTGATAAATCCACAATTGAATTATATTTTCTCTATCCTCCATGCTCTCTAAATTTTCAAAAGATAAAAATCAATAACTATGTTATTAATCAAATATTTAAATTTAAAATTTTTGTAGTATAAAATTATGCATAAAAAATAAGTTTATAGATTAAATAATAAATAGTGGAAAAAGTTAACATATGCCTTAAAGGCATTGATTTAAGAAGTATTTTTAGAAACTTTTTTTATGGGAAAAGAAAAAGGTAGATAATTTTTTTTTACAATTTTTTATATTTCTTGTAAAAGTGGTGTTAAAATTTTTATAAAATGGTTTATTAACAATTATCATAATGGCACCCATAACCTGTTAACATGACCCATAAATAATATCTAATTGACATGTGTTTTGGTAAACATAAAGAATATACAATTTTTTTGCTAAAAAAAAACATGCAATTCAAATATTAAAATTTTAAAATATGTAATTATGTTAATTTTTTTAATATGAATTGTAGCGACATATGTAAAACCAGTTTAATAGGAAAAAAACATGTTGAAAATATAGTTTATCAAGAATTCAAAGAAATAAGAATTTGAGCTCATGTTGGTACATATATTTTAAAATGAGAATCTTAAAATTATAAGAATTAAAAGCCTTACCAACCAAATGGGCCTTATAGGCCTTAAGCACCTTGTTGGAACTTGGGATGTTGTTTTCCTTCGTACTTTCCAGTCAATTAACCAAACAATTCTTAACCAATCACAAAGGCCTCACCTCACGCATTAAGTGCCACTTGATGCCAAGTCATTTATTACACAACTTTTTAAAACAAATATCTCTCAGCTATTTCATGCCGTCCAACCATTACTAGTGAGTTATGATGATGGACATTGGACATAACAATTTTATTTATTTATTTAATATAATATAGAAATTTCATTCTAATTTAATTTAAATGTATATATATGTGTGTAGCTCGTAGTTCTTTCTTGGATGCTTGAACTCTTATTTTTACCTTCCACAATTCATAAGCATTTATATTTATAAAGTGACCACCGCACCAAAAATGTGCAGTGCACAACAATTTTACTCAAACCACTATATATAGTTGACACCATTTGTGCCAATATTATCAACATAAATAATAAATAATGAGTAATTAATTATCAGTTCCATTCCTAGTCGAATCCATACCAAATCAACAGTTCAACTCCAATATTAAAAAGAAAAAAAGAAGTACACACTGGATGTGGGGTAAACTTTCTCCCATAGAAATACACAATTGAGGGAGCAAATTTTGTACAATTAAAAATGTTTTTTTTTGTCTTAAGTTTCAGTTAACTCAATTGGTAAAATTTCTTATTGCGGTAAGTGATATGAAATCAAATCTTATTTATACCAAAAATCGATTGATGTCTTAGTTTAACAATAAGAGTAATTATCATGAAGTGGACTTTATAAGTTGAAATTCTATAACGTTATCTTTGTGTTTGTCAATAGCTTGTATCTCAACAAAACTTTTTGGTGTTCAACATAGATCTCTAGAGTTCAAATCCCCATTCTCAACTATTGAGAAATATATTATTTATTTTAAAATGTTATCAAGTTCTTTATTCTCCATTTGAACCATCCACTTTCATAATTAGCCATGTGTCTGACTTTTTTTCAAAAATTTATTTATATATTTACTAAAAAAATAATTAAAAAATTTATATTTTAAAAAATATTTAAGTTTAAAAAATTTGTTGAAGAACAAATAAACTAGAACCTGTAAGGACTCAATTTGTAACGGGCCCTTAACAATAAAAATTTGTAGAGTGTGGGTAAAAAGGGCTAGGCATTAGCAATACAAACAAAGGGTGATATGAAATCAACGGGCGTAATAACAGAATCATTTTACTGAGTGTTTTCTATGAGGATGAGGACCATGACCCTGGTTAAGTGTTGATAAAGATCTTTGTAATGATTTCGGATAAATGCTTGTGAGGATTCTGATGATTTTGGTTAAGTGTTTGTAAAGCGTACTCATCCTCGGCTTCATCCGAGGATTTATTTTTCTTAAAGTTGATATATCTTCTATCCTTTTTCTTAGGACTCATTCATATCCGAATCCCCCTTTTTGAGTTGGGAATCCTCTTGGTTATATATTATTGCTTTTGTTAATCTTCACCATCCATTTGTCAATTATCTGAACTTCTATGTACAGGGGTTTGTCCCATCATCTGTATTTGCAGGCTTTATGTTATTTCCCAGCCGCCTTTGCAGACTTTATAATAGTTGAAGTGACTAAAGCATTAGGGTTTACAGGTCACCTCACCATTAAGGCGGTCAGAATGTTGGTAACGTTCATTTATTGGACGAAGAATATTTTCCTTTTATCAAAGTTGGTTTGCCGAGGAGGTGATCATCCTCGGCGAGGCCTTTGGATGAATTGGGCTCTTTCCTATCATCCTCGGCCTCTACATTATCCTCGGCGTGGGCCTTAGACCGGATATAGAGTGGGCCAGGGTGGTTAATATGGTGGGGCCCCACAGAACCCATTTGATAAATATTATTTTTCAACATTTTGAAATCAAAGTTATCTATAATATATATAATACTAAAGACATTTAAATTTTGGTTGAGCTTATATTATTTTGCTACATAAGCATTTGAAACCTTATACTTTCATTATTCTATCATATTTTTTTAATTAATTTTAAATTCTATTTTATATTTAAACTCTCCATTAAAATATTATCTAATAATATATTCTTTAAATAGTAGAGCATATAATTCCATAAAAAAACACAAACATAATAAATGCCTATTAATAGTTACCATACTTATTAAATTTTATAATTAAAAAAAGTGAAAACTTATATTTTATTAATTGTTTCCATGCATTGAATGAGTTATTGGCAAGTTTAAATAAATAAAAATTTTATATTAAAAAAGTGGTTACCTAACGGGTAACAAAATACTACTTAAAAAAGGGGTTCAACTTAGATCTAGTATCCCAATACAGTGAACTTAACAAGATTCAAGCACATATTCAAAAATGTTCACATATCGGCATATGTCAATTCAAGTGCACTAAAGCACTAAACCCACACTTTGTCCTAAATAAAAACTCTAATCCACACACCCTTTATGTCCCAAGAATAAGAGTAGTCCTTTTATTTGGTGGTAATAATAATAATGAAAATCTTAATACACATTCCATATTGCACATTTCACATATATTATTTTTTGAAATTGTGCTTTGCAATTTCACATTTATAAGCATTCACATTTGAAGATGTAAAAAAAGACTTATTTTACATTCCCAAACACAAATTTATATATTTTACTAACCTATTGAATGTTAACATCTAGGGATGCAAAAAAGTGTATATTATATATCCTCGAAACCTATTTTATTTATTTTACCATTCATTTTACAATGCATCCAACATCCCAGTTTCTATTTTTATATACAACTCATTAAAATAATATTAACAAATTAATTCATTCTCTTCCCTCTTTTCCTCTCACTCCATTAAAATATGTGTTTTTATTTTTACAACTAATGAACAGTAGGGTTGTATAATACAACTTTACTGTTCACAGTTGGCAAAAAAGTTTAGGTACTCATATCTAGATAAAACCATCTTTTAGCGTCTTGGTTGGTAAAATAACAACCGGAGGTTTTTACCCTCAATGCTAATGCTTTTTTTTTTTTTTTTTTTTTGAGGAAGCCTCAATGCTAATGCTTAAACAAATTCTTATTGTTACATACAACTAAATAAAATAGTGTTAACTATACAATCAAATAAAAAAAAAAAAAATTTGTTTCTCTCTCTCTCTCTTCAATAATATATATATTATATATATATATATATGTTTGTAACCTTTGAATAGTATGTTATATATTTGAGAACTCATTATTTACTGTTGCTTTAAAAAAGCAATATACACCCGGATAAATTTGATTTTTGGAATGTTGGTACACCCCAATGTCAATGCTTTAACTAAAATCATATTTAAAAATACAATTTCCCTTTTTTTTTTTTTTTAATATTTTAAAATACCATTTCAATCCATGTAACAGTGTCTCTACCACAGGGTGTGTTAAAAAAGAGGGCGTGGGTACATTATTCATAGTAATTGATTTTAAAAGAGTAGAGGCTCCCGACGCAAGTACAGCCGTCCTGTGACTCAAAAAAAGTCCGATTTTAGGAGAGGGATAGGAAATTGCAGTTCCCTTTGGTTGTTTGGCATTATTCTATTCCCATTCCTTTCTTGTTCATTTTATAAAAAGACTTTTTGACCTTTCCTTTTCTTCCAAAACTCTTTAATCCCGGGGGGGTATACGTGCTATAAGGGTATACCCATCGGCTTTAGCTTCCTCTCTTCTTCTTCCATAGTATTATTATTATTATACTTTCTTCGTTACCATGTCTTTCAGATGGCTCAGCAGGGTATCTCTCTCTCTCTCTCTCTTGGACCTTCTTTTACTTTGTTTAAATTTTATTTTGTGGGTATAATTTTGGGACTATGTTGATTTTTAATTTATTGTTTCTTATCAGTGCAACTATTGAATATGAATTATGATCAATAAGATTATAAATTCATTTTTCAAGAAGATTTTTTTTTTTTGGTAATCTTTGAAGATGTTCTGTTTCATCATGACATTTATTCAAGTTGGATGATATTTTAGACCACTTGTTTTAAGTCCATTTTGGCTTCTGATGAATCTTAGGAAAACAGAAAAAAAAAAAAAAATTGACTTTTTTTCCCCCCTTGGTTGGAGGAATTTCCTTTTTAAATAATTTTCTGTATTTTTGGTTCCCAGATAGAGCTTATATATTTGTTCTCTGATGGGGTTTCTTGTTCGTTTATAATTTCAGTTGTAATTGATTTGATCAATTTTTGAATAATAGTCTTGAAACTATTTAGATCAATTATTTGTTTAATGAATCAAGGAGTGCTACTCCAACATTTTAAGTGTTCTACTTACAATTGAGCATGAATCTACTTTTTAATCATGCTACCCACCTTGGAAGAAACTGAATTCTGGGTATGAATCAACATTTTAAGCGGGTGGTTTTGTGAAAAAAAAGGACTGATCTTGTGATTTGAAGTATTTGATTGTGGTTTAATATGAATACTGTTTTAGATATGATCTTAGCTTGTAATAATGTTCATCATTAGACCTATTATATCATCAAATGTCAACTCTAAATTGGGAACTCAGGATACAACATCATCCATGACAACTTGTTGATGACCATCTTGTTTCCTAGAAAGGAATCAATAGCTATTACGCCTGTTATTTTTGAAGCTTCTATATGGAAATATTTTGTGATGCAATTCAAATGGTTTCCAGCCAAATGCTTCGTCCGGCATGGGCGTTGCTGATCACACCAAAAACACGTTTTTGGAATTGAAGAGGAAGAAGGTTCACCGTTATGTGATTTTCAAGGTTGATGAGGGTAAAAAGGAGGTAGTGGTTGAGAAGACCGGTGGTCCAGCCGAGAGCTATGATGATTTCACTGCAGCTTTGCCTGAGAATGATTGCCGATATGCTGTATATGACTATGATTTTGTGACTTCTGATAACTGTCAAAAGAGCAAGATATTTTTCATTGCATGGTAAGCTTTCGCCTATGATCCCTAACTATTCCATTTTGACTGGTATTATCACGTTTTTACCAAGAGGGTAATTAATGAATAAACATTTTGATCGTCCTTGTGAGCCGTGCTAATTATCATAATAAATTTCTTTCATGTATGTTCTAATCACAATAAAAAGAAAACCTTACAACCCACATTGCCTATGTCTATACTTATTGCATTCTTAAATTATTCTGATGCTTCTCTCTTTTGTATTTTACTACATCTTTGACCTGACTTCAACATGTCCATGCAATTATAGTCACCTGAATCTATAAATACTTTCCTGGGATTTTCTATGTTAGTTCTTTTATGAAACCTCAAAAATTGATTGCTCTGCTACTTGAATAAAATTTTGTGTTAAAATTGAAGGCATTTTTACTCTGTTAATATCATGCCATCTTCATCTAATGTCATCCCCTAGCTTACTATATGGTATTTCTGGGCATGCAAGCTTGTTTGGATTGCAGCCTTTACAGGCTCGAGAATGAAAATAAGGAAATTTTTTGCAAAAAAGTTGAAGTAGCTACAAGCACCCATTTTTCTTCTATATGACTCTTAACATGTGGGAAGTCCTGATGTGTCCAAGCTTTAATAAACTTCAGCATTCACATGTTATATCAAATTGCTGTTTCAGACTGCTAAAAGTGTCCTGATTATGTCTTCACTTACCCATTATCAACAGAAACTAAATATTTGTTCATTTTTTCTATCATCCATATTTATGCATAATTTAATCAGTTGAACTTTGTTAACTCAGTAGTATTTGATGACCGTGCTTTCTGAAGTTACCAAAATTATGTTTTAACTGTAGTCCACGTTCAAAGTTAAACAGGATAAATTGATATCTATCAGATGATGGGCTCACCTTGCATATGGCCATCAATGATATATTTTAGTTGTTTGGTTATGAGCACATGAATAAAGATTACTTCTTTACAAATCCCATTGCTTTATCTATCTATTAATTAACCATAAAGAACAGCCTTTGTGTTTGGGTATTACAAATCTGCTACTGATGTCAATGTTGTAGTTGTTCAAAACTTGTCACAAATTCCAATTTAAAACTTTCATGTAATGGAATTCGAACTCTCAGCTCTGTTTAGAATTTTATGTCCATTTTTTCACTTTGTTATTGATCAACTGAAAGGAAAACAAAGAAAAATAAGTTCTACTCTTGACAATCTGGTTCTGTATTTTGTGTCTGTTTTGATTTGTGGAAGGAATGGTATTGTGACCAAGGCCATATGCTGACCATTACCACTTTTTCGTTTCTGTCATTTATATTTCCATCTTTTGAAAACTATTTTCCAATGATTTGTTTGAACCTTTAATTCTATATGTTATTTTATGAGAGGAATACTTTTAAATTATCTAAAGCTATGATTTTTCAAGTGTCTGGAAGTTGCTTGCATCAACGGTTTATAATTTTGTCCCACAGCAATGGCATTTTTTCCCATCTAGGTTGTTTGGATTTGGGGATTTCAAATCAAGGGATTTGAAGAAAAATTACTAGTTTAAATTGCTTGATATAAATTTAACAACACATCATCATAAGAACTTTAGAGATTTTACTCAAATAAAAACATTTATGATATGTTGGATTTGAAATGACATCTTAAATCTAGTCATTTTCAATCCACATCACCCAAATCATTCCATAAAGTTCATCAATAAGAAAAAAAAATGTCATTTTATACCCTGTTCAAGTCATTTAAACTATAGTTTACAATCCAATCCTTCTATTGAAACTCCTATCCAAACAAATCAGTATTGTTATTGATTTCAGTAATTTTGCCATCAGAATTTCATTCTTAATTTATTCATTGCACGACATTGGTATCAGGGCTCCATCATCCTCTCGAATCCGTGCCAAGATGCTCTATGCTACATCTAGAGACAGGTTTAGACGGGAGCTGGATGGTGTCCACTATGAGATTCAGGCTACTGACCCCACAGAGATGGATCTTGAAGTGATCAAAGACCGAGCACACTGAATAATCTCTGCAGTTATTGAGTTTTGTTCAGTGGGGAAAAGATCTAATATCACTATGCCAACTTATGAATTAGTTATCCCTGTGCAGAACCCATTTTAGAAACAAGATAGTATTGCATGATCCGTGAATAAACTAACATCTGGGAGGCTCAAGGTTTAGGCTAATATTTTCTGGAAACTGAGAAAGTCAATTTCCTTATTGATTACTGCTTCTCAGGTGAAGATGGCTTTTTTAAAGGGAATCTAGAAACTCTAAATGTAAGTCATTATATTGATTTCATCTTTAAAGGATTGTCCTGTGAAAGGATATTTACAAACTCTTGTTGTATATCATCTTATAAATTTGGTTTCAGGGGATGCATTTGATACTGCCAAGTGCTGTTACTTAACTCTATTTCCATTATTGTTTATTTGTTTTCACCTGACATCTCCGAAGGATATTTTCACTTTGATTCAGGCACCATGTAAACGACATAATTGAGAAATTGATTTCACCCAACACAGAGCAAAATTCTAGTCCAGCATTGGCCTTATTTTTATTGTTTTTGAGAAAGACATTGGTCTTATTTTGGTTCGTAGAAATACAAGAAAACAAATACACCCACCATAGTCCATAGCCCCAAGCTTTGCTTGCATGCATGGGAGTCTTCCTAGCAAACCAGAATATTTTGTGCCTTAGATCCCTGGCCAAATTTTCTTCAATAAATCGAAATCTTCTAGTGTGCGTGCCATCAGAAATTCTGAACGGTGTTCTCTAGTCTCTGAAATCTATGCCAAGGAGGCAATGAAAAAAAAGAAAAAGAATAGATAGCTTTAAGTTATTGGATAAAATGCGTGGAACACTCAATCAACTGATACCGCGTAGTGTGGTATTTCCAACAGAGATATTCAAAGTTTATATTTCTCATCTTCCAACTATCATATTATCAAAAGGATAAAAAAAAGTTATCTGATAAAGAGCAAAGAAAAACACTAATTATCAAAGGGTTTGGGAGATTTAAGGGGGAAAAAAGGGTTGGGGGGGGGGGGGGGGGGGGGGTGTTGTGTTGGTTGGGGATAAAGGTTTAAACTATACAAACTTCTTTTGACAAATTATAGAATGACTCTCCTAAATATTTCATTTTGTGAAGTGACACTTCTCTCCCTTGGAGTTTGTATAAATCCAACAAGTCTTTACTTGTAGAATATTTTACTTTTTAAAAAGATTCCTATTAATTTATACATAGCTAGGGGTGAAAGGGAGTGCCATGCATCCACAAACCTCATAAGAGGGGAGTGTCATTTTGTTTAAAGCTTATGGTAAGATTTTTTTTTTTTTAAAAAGGAACATTCTGGTAACTTAGTCATAGTTTGAGAGGTCATGGACTAATATATTGCATTTATAATTCTCCAGAGTTTCATTTTGATAGAAGGATAATGTAATTTACTTGTTAATAAAAACAATAGTGTAGTATGGTTGATTTTTGACTTGACTATGGGTGGAGCCAACACCAGTCATGATGTGGTGCAGACGAAACTCGTAGAGGAATGTGCTTTTTCAACCAAAGATCAGCATGAAATGTTTAAAGATTTCCTCCAAAGCTTGTGGTAGATGCATCATCATATAGACAAACATACTGAGTCAGTTCAATTAGAATATTGCTTTGTAATGCCTTTGCAACTGGTGGATTGTCAAGACCTTTCTGTGACTCTGTCATCTACTACAAACGCAGAAAGGTTAGCCTCTAAAACGAAGCCCGCAACCTCTTGCAAGGCAAGACTATTTTGCCAGAATATGTTCAAAATTTCTCGAACAAGCCTGTTGCCATTTAATATAGCAGATTGGTTAATTAGTTCTTCCCCAGGCAGATGATATTTTTATTAGCGACCAACATTTATTTTTTGCTACTCATAGTGACCAACAATGTTGAAGCCAACTTTTTGCCATAGAAGTATAATATATGTGGCTCTTGGATTTTGATCTACAAGCAATTTCAAAACTTGATGCTTGTTTCCCGGTAATGAACTTAATTTCATGAAACTCACCAGTGACGGGGATGTAGGCATTTTTCCCCTGCCTTCTATGTTCGAATGGATGGATGGACGGATGGGGTCTGAGAAGGGAAAGACTAGCTCCATTGTGTAGCCTAGTGATCAAAGAAAAAAAACAGAGAATATTGGTTGCATATTCTTGCTTGGAAGGGTTGCTCAAAAGTACTGATACGACCAAAGGTTGAAGACTACTTGTGTTGTACCTCTTTCATTGCTACTACTTGGATAAAAATTAAATTAGGAAAATATTTTATGATTTCATGCTTCCAAAAAGCAATGTACCTCTTTCCATAAAAAGAAGAGGAAGAAGAAGAAGAAGAAGAAAGCAATATAACTGTGGAATGCAACAAAAGTCATAAACAATGGCAAGAAGAACAAGAAGGTGGTTAAAACTGGAAGGGGAAAGTGAACAAATATTACAATCTAATGGCTAATAACACACTCTTTTAGTGGGGCATCACAACATTTAAAAGAAAGACAAAAAAGGGGGTTATTGAGAGAAACTTAAACAAATAGCTACAGCATCGTGCTCAAGACATACAAAAATAACTGATAAGGAAAAGTTATGGTGCACAGGTAGTAGCAATCTTTAATCCACAGTTTCATCCTCGTTTTCACGGGACATATCCTCCAATGATCTACCATTTGATTCAGGCACAAGAAAAGTGAACAGCATACCCAAGAAGTTGACCACTCCCAACACAATGAGCGCATTCTTCACCCCAATGCCAGCAGGGTATCCGGCATCAGCCTTGGCCTTGTCCTTGTTTTGAGCCAAATACAAAAACCCAAATGCACCAACAATAGCCCCAGCCTTCCCAGCTGCTGCTGATATGCCGTGGCAAGTAGACCTGAGCCTAGCTGGGAAAATTTCTGCTGGCACAACAAATGTGGTTGCATTAGGCCCGAAATTTGCAAAGAAGAAAGTCAATGAATAGAGCACCACAAATCCAATGCGATTATCCTTATGAGTCCAGTGGTTGTATGGAAAAGCCAGGGCGAACATAAACACTGTCATGAAGAAGAAACCCATCAGTTGGATAGCAAACCTTCCCATCCTGTCAATGAAAGCCACTGTAAACCAGTAGCCTGGGACAGTACTGCAAAGAGCAATCAGTGTTTGTGCCCTTGCAATTCTAAAAACCTCCTCGATGGCATTCATGGTCTTTGCAGGAGGAATCCATCCAATTGCAGTGAAAATATCCTTTTGGAACAGGTTTTGGCTGTAAAATGCAATGTCAAGCAAGAACCATGTGCTTGTTGTACCAAGCAAGTGAAGTCCATGTCGTCGAAGAAACTCCTTGGAGAACAAACCAAAGGTATTGGCTGGTTTTTCAGCTAACTTCTCAACCTTCTGTGGTTCTGATTCAATGTCTACCTGCAGAACCCTTGACATATCATTTGCAGCCTGCTTTGCATTCTTGGCAACAAGTGCCGTGTAACGAGCAGTTTCAGGCATCTTCAACCTCCAGTAGTAAGTCAGTGCAGCTGGAAATGCACCAAATATTACAATAATCCTCCAAACATAATCTGCTTGGGGAACAGTTGAGCCAAGTGCATCAACTTCGTAAGCAGGAGCATCGAACCTGCTCTGGAATATGGAAGATATAATAATAGCAAATATACCACCGGTTAAAATTCCAAAGCCTTGCATGGCGAACACTGCAGCAATGAAGGCTCCACGAGTCTTCTTATTAGCATATTCAGACATGATGGTAGCAGAAAGGGGGTAGTCGCCACCTATGCCAAATCCAAGCCAGAACCGAAAGAAGCAAAGCGTGGCCATCACAGCTTTTGCATCATGGCCAATAGAAAGCCCTGAACCAATGGAGCAAATGATCATGAGCAACAGAGTGATACCATAGACTTTCTTTCTGCCCAACTTGTCACCAAGCCATCCAAAAAAGAGCTGCCCTGCCAGAGTTCCACAAAGTGCTACACCATTAACAGCAGCTGATACATTGGGAGGCAATGTGCCAGGCTTAGCTGCACCTTCATGATGGTAGTATATGCGCCCAAGCAATTTGGTGCAAACGGATATACAGAATAGATCATATGCATCTGTGAAGAAGCCCATTCCAGCAATGATAATTGCAGTGAAATGGTACCATTGGGTTTTGGCAACATCAAGTGCATTCAGCACCTTCAATTGTTCCCTTGCCATGGCTAGCTAGCTCACTAGCTGTCTTTCTTGTCTTTGCTCTTTCTCTCTCACACAATCCCTGCGCGAATTGCACTACAAGTTTAGACACAACCAATTTTTGAACAAGAATCATTGGATCTTTCATTAGAAATGTGACACACATAAACTTATGCATACCAAATATACCACACTGTTTTTATGACAGACAAAAAGGAATATATATTATGTACTGTGCATCCAATTCATAACATAACTTTTATCAAATAAGTACTTAAATATGAAGAAGTAAAATAAATATTAGAGAACCATTCAAAGCGTAGTGTAAGGAACTTAGAACTCTCTTTTGATCTTAAAATATACGAGGAAAAATTAAAAGGTCCAGAAATTCTTTTAGAATACAAACTTCCATCAACAAATACTCTCTCATTTTCCTGATACGTTTCAAAATCTAAAAAAGGAATTAAAAGATGTATTCTGCTTTTTGAAAATCGAATTTCATTACTTTCCTTATAATTTTATGTGCAAAAGTTCACATAAAATAGTGACAATAATAAATCTTTGGCAAAAGAGTTGAATTTTCATAAATCACATAATTGGCAATTATCGTATTAAGAAATTGGGTGGTATCTTATGTAATAGTTGCATATAACAGCTTTCTCACACGGGATAGATCCCAATAGGATTCATTTAAAAAATGTAAAGATAGCAAATTACAGAGGCTAGGGAAGGGATCATAGAAATAAAACATGCATTTGGTGTATTATTGTTCCTATTTACGAAAGCAACAACTTTAAAATTAATATATTATTGTGGCTTTTGAATGATGGATTAGTATATACATAAATATTAAACTGGAATATTGTATATGTATATCATCGACAATGACGTATTGGGTTTGGTTCAAAAACCCTAATCATTTACATCTCAAAAAGTAGATATATTTCTGTACAAAATATAGAGCTAGAGCAGATAGTGACACCTAATTCGAGAGACAAACAGCTTCAATTGACCTGGGCATATTCAATAGACAAAAAGTTAATACGAACGTGAAAAACAGCCTCAAAGAAGACATAATATTATATTCATAGAGAAGTTTGATAAACTCACCTGAAAATTTTCTTGGCTCGAGATTGTTGAGAGAGAGAGAGAGAGAGAGAGAAAATTATAAGTGATGGTGCAAAGCCATGTATGGGATTGAGAACTTATATGCATTAAATTTTTCTTAATTAAGACCAGAATATGTGGCCGGCATATTCCCAAAGTTCTCATTCTCACCAAGCTGTCACCCCCATTTTCTAGCCGATTGACTAAAATCATCACTAGTATATTCCATTGGATTTTTCCCATTAGAATTACCATTTATAGATTGCTGACTTTTGCCAACAAATCAAATATAAATGTCTCTCTTATATTATATTCATCTTTACTTTAATTTTGGGTACAGGCACATAATCTAGCTGTACTTGGTATATTACAGAGTCTTCAGTTCCATGCAAGATTTCTGAATGTTATCTACCTTGTTTTGACAAAATCTACCTTATCTTTAGGGACATGTTAAACCGTGCAACCTGCAGAGAAACAGATAATACCGTCGACTATGACTCAGAGGTAATGTAATATGAGAAATGTTATCCCCGCAATATATTTACAATACTTTCTCAATAAATCTTAAATGATAGATTTTTATTGGCTATTACTTGTGAGAAAAAAGTTAATTTCAGTAGTAAGTTCAAATTATAATAACTTACGAGTCCAAATCTTCTATCCCACTTTTTCTACTCCACTCTATACTCCACCAATAAATACTTGCCACATGTTCACTTAATTAATTAAATACTTTCATTATTGACTTATTAATACTACCGTTATTAATTAATAGTAGTATTTAATTAATTAGGTGAACAAGTGGCAAATATTTATTGGTGGAGTATAAAATGGAGCAAGAAAAGTGAGACAGACGATTTGGACTCAACAACTTACATTCTAGAATTTGTTGTAAAAAGTGTTGTAAAAATGTTGTGGATTTGACACTTCTCAACGAGTAATGCCACGTACTCCCTCTGTCCCACTTTTTTGTCATGTTTGAAAAGTCAAAATTTTTAAGGGAATATCATTTATTGTCTTGTTTACATTTTAAAAATGTATAAGTTTCCAAAACTACTCTTAAAAAAAATTATCAAAAAATTGAATTAATATATTAATAGGGGTATAATAGGAACATTAGTAAGTTAATGACTTTTATTTTTAGAAACAGGACAATATTTTGGGACATCTCAAAATGGAATAGAGGACAAAAAAAGTGGGATGGAGGGAGTATTATTTTACAATACTTTTATAAACTGTTGAGTGTTGATTTGGTCAACTTCTTATTGATTTTCATTTAGGCTGATCATTAATATTACATTTTCATTTATCAATAACTACTCACCACATCATCAGTTTGTAAAAGTTTGTATCTATAGCATTACTCTTTCTCAATATAATATATTAAAAAACTAGAGTTATCAAAATTGTCTAGAATCATGTAACAAACTATGAGTTGTAGAGAAAATATGATAGGTTTAGGTAAAAAGTGCCAGGTAGTCGGTGGGAATAGCCCTAGCCTATCATTGCATCTGTCATTGGTGTAAAGTACAATTAGAACGGATTTAGATCTTCTAGAGTTCCTATGGTACTCTATCAAGTAAATTTCTTTAAATTCTCACCTCTCATTTTAAATTAATGCTTTAAGATGCTGCTACATCATCAATCCACTAACTCTTCTAAAAATACAAAAAAGGGGACAAGTTTAGGAAGTAGCCGTGATCCTTAACGTTAGCAAACGGATCTTACCTTTATTTTTTTGGATGGAACAAATCTCAAACTTGAGAAATTCATCAACCCACAAATTACTCCCACCATTTTTCCCATTTGAATCCAAAAGACACTCTTGGGCAAAACAATTCAAGAAGAAAACCAGACTTTCTTTTACAACTCTCCTACATCCTTGAAATTTTCAATACTTTTAATTTCAAATGATGGATCCATCTAGCTCAATCCCTTCAAATCGTCCATGGATGACCATTGAAAGCTCAATGGAGGCCAGGTATATCAGCTATCTTACTCTCTCTCTAGCCTTTTTTCTCTGTCTATTGTCTACTAACTACTAGCTTCTTCCTTTCTTCTTCTTTCGTTTTTTTTTTTTTTTTTTTTTTTTTGTATTTTCTTTATTTCATACCTATGCTTGATATTAGATTTTTGTTCTTTTGCAATTTCACTATTGCAAAACTGTTTAATGATTGCTCAAGAAAGGCTGTGTTTTTTTTGGGGCTACCCTATGCCTACAAGGTGTTTGATAATTGTTCAAGATAAGAAACAGAGCAGACAAAGAAGATAGTTTTGTACTAGTTTGTTACCTTTAGTATAATCTTAGACAAAGAGCAAGACCACTATAATCAGAGAGAAGAAAAGAATGATTCAAGTTGAAGATAATTGTACTAGTTTCTTATCTTGAACAATTATCAAACTAGTACAATTAGTTGTGTTTAGAGTAGAGCGATTAATGCTCTAGTATGGTAAGAAAGGATGAGTTGATCCAAGTTGAAGGAATAAAAGAAAGAAAAAGGTAAAGGAAGAGCAAAAATAACATTAGTAGAAATAATAAAAGACATGTCAATCAAGGAAGTGACAATGAGTATGACTTTGGATGAGTAGAATGAAGGAAAAGAATAAATATTAATGAATTTATTGAGGATCCATAGCCAACCCCAACAAATTTGGGACTAAGGGTTTGTTGTTGTACTTTGCTCATTAGTTTCTTCTATGTGATATTTTAATTCTTCTTGTATGATTATTTATTGCATTTGCTAGTAGGCCAATTTTGTACTTAGCTTGAAATTGGGTGTAGGCAAAAAGGGGGCTTGGACTCACTGCACATATAATAGACCATTGCAAATTGATTCTTAAGTTCCCTGAAGGCATTAATAGCACCTGGGTGTGTTTCTTCTACTCCCCCCTACTCTTAGTCTCTATGATGTATTTTTTTTTTTATAAGCTATAGAGTGTTGATAGTTTTAGCTTTAATAATTGCAGTATAATGAGCAGTTTAAAATATATGAACCTTAGGAGTACAAATATGATGTTTGTGAGGCAATTCTATTATGGGAACAGGTCAGATGTTATTCCTTTTATGTTTGTGTAATTGTTCAAGATAAGAAACAGAAGAGACAAAGAAGATAATTGTACTGGTTTGTTACCTTTAGGGTCTGCTTGGATACCGCTGAAAACTGAAAACACTGTAACAAAATAATTTTTAAATGTGTGAATAGTGCCATGAGACCCATTTTTAATGAAAAAAGTTGCTTAATAAAGTACTTGCGGATCCCGTGAACAGTGCACGGAACCCATTGGAAAAGAATAATTTGCTCTTCTAAAAAAAAAAAAAAAGGTGAAACGTAGACGCTAAATGCATACTCAATATCCAATCGGGTACTTAGTATAATCTTAGACAAAGAGCGAGGCCACTATAATCAGAGAGAAGAAAAGAATGATTCTTAGTCTTTACTTTTGTGTTTGCCCCATTATGTTTATAATTGAAACAAATGCCTGATTTTCACTTAAATGATATTTCGAGTCTTTTGGCCCTAGAAAAGAATTCAGAACAAGTCCGGTTTGTTTATAATCTCAATTTTAGGCAAGTGCATGACGTTGCAACTTGCAATGTGACAATTTTTCCCTTTCTTTTAGAAATTTAATGTATCATATTGATCTTTACGTCCCACTTTGACACTTTTTTTTCCATCTTCTAATTTCAGGTTCACTTGAAAGCTTGGATGTTAATGATCTATGATTGCACACTAATTATGCGGGTGGCTATCAATGAATAGCATCCACAGTGGCTTTTAGGATTTAGTTCTTTGGAAAAAAGATAGTAGCAAAGATCGCAATATTTAAGAAGAATATGTATCAATAGTGGCCAAAATGCTTCATGTATTACCAGTGTTTCAATAGTTATAGATATGTAATGAATAGTTATTGGCAATAATATCAGTTTTATCACTCTTATCTTACTTTGTTATTTCATAGATGCTTGTATACTTTACATGCAATATAATGTAATTTATTGCTAAACATTCAAATTGCCAATAATATTGATTTAAAATCTAGAAGTTTCAACTTTGCACAAGGTACAATTGTTTTAAAGAAGAGAAAATGCTACATATCAAAGGCCTATCCCCTATTCTGTTATAGGGACAATCTTAACAAAAGAAAAATGTAACACTGGTAGCATTAACAATGGTCTCTCCTCTCCTCTCCTCTCTTTTACAACAGAGACAATCTTAACAAAAGAAAAATGTAACAGTGGTAGCATTAACAATGGCTTATCTCCTCTTCTCTTTAACAACAGGGACAATCTTAACAAAAGAAAAATGTAACATTGGCATTTGAATGATTCAGCTGTCTCATCGTATAAAAGTGCAGCCCCAAAAATACCATCTCTCTATGGTGATTGAAACAAATAAACATAGCTAAAGGCCTAAATTCTTTGTTTGTGCCAAAAGTAGTGTCAAAACTAAAAACATCACCAAAATGGGCATAATCAATTATCATTTTAACATCAGGCCAAAATATATTAGTTATTTGCTCCTCATATATCCAACTATACAACATAATGGACGATAGATTTTGAACCAATTATTGTTGAAAATACCTTAATAGACTACTGGCTTCATCATATATCAAGCTTTGTTGTCGTCTAATTCGAAGATAGTTTTTTTGATCAATTCCAATGTAGCCAAGACTAGCCCTTCCACCAGCCTCTCAACTCATTAACTCATGTATCTCCTTAGGCTAAATTCCAGAAGCATAAGCTAAATCAATAGCAAAAGCTTGGAAATCAGATATCTTTCATTCTAATCGCATCATGAAAGTAGTTGCTGCAAGATGAAGAACATGGTTGTGCTCAGATACAAAATTGTACACCTTGTACTTTCCGGTCTCACAAACTAATGAAACACCCAATCGTACTAGACAATTAGTCCTTGTTTCTTGTCGAGGTTGACTGGTCAGATGATCTCATTTATCAGGCTTACATGTACCCTCTATAGAACACAAAAATCTTCTCGATGTTATTTCTCCATCTATCTTACTTTTATTTGCATAATGCTTTCGAACACTAAACTCCATTTGTTTTCCATAATTTTTCCAAAACATCCAAGCTACTTCTAACGTATCAAACTCCATACCAACCTCCGGGGTACAATCATTCATGGTATCATTGTTTTGATAAGAATTGTCCATCATCCTATGAAAATACAAAAAAAAAAACTCAATTCTAATTAACTGAAATTGAATATTTCAAATATTACTAATATACCAAGGTCCCATTACTAATATACTCAACCTAAATAGACAAGTGTGAAACAATCATCGCAATAGCAAAACCCAATAACATGAAAAGAAAAGCACCAAAGCAGATTTCCAAATCCAACAGCTTGCAAATCATTAGAAAAATTAGCAAAAGCACAAAGCAAATTGATTACACCAGTACATATATATCATTTTATGTAGTGAACCCTATCATATTTTTTTGATCCAGTACAATTATCTCGAACCTAATAATATTATATACATTATATTAATATTGACTACAATTGAGTGATTCAAAGTAGATGCATGCTAATTGATATTCAATTGATTCCAAGTGGTTAGAGGCATAATGGATTAACTTATTAATATTCAATTGAATCATCAATTAACTTAGGATTTTCAAATATATAATTTTTACACAGCTCTTTTTAAGGGGCAGAAAGACTCAAAATTATCATTTGAGTGAAAATAATGGGTAATAAGAATTAGTAACCCGGCATTGGCCTTTTAATTATAAACATAGTGGGGCAAACACCAAGTAAAGACTAAGAATTTTAAAAATCAACAATACGTAAAGGAGTCCCAATTGCCAAAACTTGTAAAGAATTCCATTGACTGCCCTGTGGCACTGGTCCAACTATGGATATCACATAACCCACTACAAGTTCCTTACCAATTTTACAAGAAAAAAGATTATTACTGCATAAGCAAGATGCAGACCATAAACTAAATAAGTACAAGTCATTCATGAAATGGTCATGATATAAGAATCATTCTTTTCTTCTCTCTGATTATTGTGGCCTTGCTCTATCTCTAAGATTATACTAAGGGTAACAAACTAGAACAATTATCTTCTTTGTCTGCTCTGTTTCTTATCTTGAACAATTATCAAACAGGCAGACGATAGCCCTAAAAAAACACAGCATTTCTTGAGCAATCATTAAATAGTTTTGCAATAGTGAAATTGCAAAACAAAAAAAAACTAATATCAAGCATAGTTATGAAATAAAGAAATGACAAAAAAAAAAAAAAAAAAAAAAGAAAGAAAGGAAGAAACTAGTAGTCAGTAGACAATAGATAGAGAACAAAGGCTAGAGAGAGAGAGAGTAATATAGTTGATATATATACCTGGCCGCCATTGAGCTTTCAATGGTCATCCATGGACGATTTGAAGGGATTGAGCTAGATGGATCCATCATTTGTAATTGAAAGTATTGAAAATTTCAAGGATGTAGGAGAGTTGTAAAAGAAAGTCCGGTTTTCTTCTTGAACTGTTTTGCCCAGGAGTGTCTTTTGGATTCAGATGGGAAAAATGGTGGGAGAAATTTTTGGGTTGATGAATTTACCAAGTTTGAGATTTGTTCCATCCAAAAAAAAAAAAAAAAAAAGGTTAGATCCGTTTGCTAACGTTAAAGATCACAGCTGCTTCCTAAGCTTATTTGCTTTTTTGTGTTTTTAAAAGAGTAAGTTAGTGGATTGATGATATGACAGCATCTTAAACCATTAATTTTAAATGAGAGGTGAGGATTTAAAGAAATTTACTTGGTAGAGTACTCTAGGAACTCTAGAAGATCTGAATTCAATCAGAACTAATGTTGATTTTATTTTTTTAATTTAATATAATTGATTACATTTTCTTCTTTCCTTATTTGTTGCAATCTTGAAAGCTTTAGTTATGTTGTGTTTTGAGAAATTGACATTTGCATGAAAATCTAAATTAAAATTATGTCAAATATTAGTTTTATTGTTTGGATGTTGTACAAGGAAAATTTTCTTTTTGCCTAGTGGATGAGGAAATCTATTCATCTAAACATATAAAATTCCATCAACATTAACTAGCAGTAATAGATTAATGAAAACCAAGCACTTCACTCATGACCTTTGACATTGATGAAGCACAAAGTCGCCTCGTCAGTATGCTCCTTGTCTATGTCGATGGACAAGCTCGTTTGCCTGTTGAAAACAAAGAAGAGTAAGAGTGAAAGACACCGGGATGGTGCTAGCCAAAGGCCCTTCGATGCTTAAGTTAGGCAATCTCTTTCTCAGCTTAAGAATCTCAAGTGAGTGCTTGATATCTGAAAATGTCTTATGAGAGTACTTACTTGAGTTAGCTGGCTTTATATAGCCAATGCCTCGGGTTAATGCTCTTGTCCGTTGCACCTAAAGGAATTACAACATTGATGGCTATGAAGCCTCTCTTTAAGCGGAGGTTTGTAATGCCTAGGTGGCTCATTAAGTCTTTTGGAACAGTCTTTCTGCTGTTGCTCATTGCTAATTGGGTCACTAGAGTTATTTTTGCTTTTAATGTGTTGTGATTGTCTGTCTTAATGACGGGCATAATGTGCTTTACAGTCGTCCGTCTTAATGGACGACTATTTATTCATGGCTCCGTCAGTTGCTCCCCTATTCCTTTGTCGTCCAGTGCTCGAACAAGAACAAGAATATGATTAGTTGCGATGGTTCGTATCTTTTCGCTTCTCGAAAATCTTCTGTTGTAGTTAATGTGATACAACCTCTTTGTCAGATGACGAACATGTGTCCCTATTTTATTTGTGGTATGTGCAAGATTTTCTTGGTTTTGGCGCAACTTAACTTCATTTTTCCCTTTTTTAGAAAAATTTTCTCCTTTTGTCTTATTTTCTTTGCACCTAAAGCTTCGAAGGATTTCACATTTCAAACCCTTTCTCTTACATGCAGCTCTAGGAAATAAGGACAGAGGGAAGGGTGGTTTTAAATTCAAAGAGGCGTGGCTGCTCTGGGATGACTGTGAAAAGGTGGTTCAAGAAGCTTGGGAAAACAGTGATGGCGGTGGGTTGGCATTGGAAATGGTCAGACTGAAAATAAAAGGGTGCAGTTCGGATTTGAGGGCTTGGGGGTCATAAAAAATGCACCCTGGTACGGAAGAGATTAAAACTTTACAGAAGCGGATAGAGTGTTTGAATTGTGCTCCACCAACTTTACAGAACCGGAGTGAGTTCATACAAGCTAGCAGGGAGTTGGATGAATGGCTTAGAAAGCAGGAAGTATATTGGGCTCAAAGGTCTTGGGTGAATTGGATCAAACATGGTGATAAAAATACAAGATTTTTCCACTCAAAAGCATCTCAGAGAAGGCAGAGAAATTTCATTAAAGGAATCATGGACCTACAAGGCAGTTGGCGTGAGGGTATAGAAGATGTGGCAGGAGTGGCTGTGAATTATTTTAATACTATGTTTTCTTCAAGCCCATGCAACCGGATTGAGGAGTGTCTTAAAGCAGTGCAACAAAAGGTGTTAACTGAAATGCAACAAACACTGTCCAGTGAATTTAGTGCAAATGAAATTAAAGCAGCTTTGTTCCAAATGGGACCTACAAAGTCTCCTGGATCAGATGGTATGAATGCTCTTTTTTATCAAAAGTTCTGGCATATTGTTGGTGATAATGTTGTCTCCTGTCCTTGAATTCCTTAATACTGGTCATATGCTTCCTGCTCTAAATCATACCTATATTGTTCTTATTCCAAAAATTAAAAATCCTGTTAAGATGTCTGATCATAGGCCTATTAGCCTTTGTAAATGTTGTTTATAAGATTATTGCAAAGGTGCTAGCTAACAGGTTGAAACAAATCTTGCCCCAAATTATTTGTCCAACCTAGAGTGCTTTTGTACCAAGAAGATTAATTACAGACAATGTGCTAGTGGCCCATGAAGCTTTACATACGATGCATGGTCGGAAGAAAGGCAAAACTGGGACACTTGCTATGAAACTTGATATTAGCAAAGCCTATGACAGGGTAGAATGAGAATTTTTAAGAGAGATTATGCTTAAATTGGGCTTCCCAGGAGATTGGGTGGATAGGGTAATGAGCTGTGTTTCCTCAACTTCTCTTTCCATTTTGATTAATGGAAAGCCATATGGTATGATTCACCCCACTAGAGGAATTCGTCAAGGAGACCCTCTATCACCTTATCTTTTTCTTCTATGTGCATAAGGATTTACATCTCTCTTGCAGAAAGCAGAATTAGTGGGGAATATTCATGGTATGTCCATTTGCAGGAGAGCTCCCTGTATCTCACATCTTCTATTTGCAGATGACTCTCTATTATTTTGCCAAGCCATAGACAAGGAGATAAAGGCAGTGTGGGAGATTTTGCAATTGTATGCAGAAGCCTCAGGCCAATGTATAAATATGGAAAAGTCATCGTTCTATTTTAGCAGTAATACTTCTCCTCAGCATAGGGATTTGATCAAGGCATTGTTAAGAGTAAGTGAAGTGGATAGATTTGAATCCTATATGGGCCTACCAACTTTAGTGGGATGGAAAAAAATACCATACTTTTTCTTTTCTTAAAGATAGAGTTTGGAAAAAGCTTCAAAGGTGGAAAGGGAAAACTTTATCAAGAGTAGGGAAGGAAACACTAATCAAAGCAGTATCACAATCAATTCCAACCTATACTATGGGCATCTTTCAATTACTTGCTAAGCTGTGTGAAGAGCTTCAAGATTTATGTGCTCGGTTTTTGTGGGGGCAAATTGGAAATGAGAGGAAGATTCATTGGTTGAGTTGGGATAAATTAACTAGACCAAAATTGGAAGGAGGAATGAGGTTCAAGGACTTACGACAATTTAATTTGGCTATGCTTGCAAAACAAGGTTGGAGATTGATGCAAGATCAAGAGTCTTTGCTTTTTCGATGCTTCAAAGCACTATATTTTCCTAGATGCCATTTTTTGGAAGCCATTGATTCTCCTACTAGTTCATTTACATGGAAGAGTATTTTGGCAGCCAAGCCGATATTATAGAGGAGGTCTTGCTGGAGGGTAGGAAATGGAGCTTCAATTCAGGTTCTAAAGGATGCTTGGATCCCCAATCACCCCACAAATAAGTACTACACCCAGCTCATAATGTTGAGGAAGACTTGATGGTTGCTGAGCTTATAGACCCAGATGTAAGGTGGTGGGACAGAGAGTTTATTCTGTAAAACTTAAACTAAGAGGATGCTGAAGCTATACTGTGCGTGCCCCTTAGTAGAAGATGTAGGGAATTCAACCTGAAATCCCAACCTGTGAGAGACAAAAAATAGAGAAAACACACACTAAAGAAAAACAATCACATGCACAAGACAATATTTACGTAGTTCGGCAATTTGCCTACATCCACGGAGTTGCAAGGATTTCATTATTATCAGGGAAAAAATACAAATCTCCCATTAAAAACTACACAACATTATTCAGGTCGGGTCGGGTCGTCAACCGGATCAAACATAGACTAGGCTCCACAAAGCCCAACAAATCTCCCACTTGGAGACTAGTTCAATCACCAACATCAACCGCTATCCTCCAAAAGCAATCCCTCATCCCTGCAACTCATCCTTCTGTCCTCAAGCTAGAAGGCCAATTGAAGCTGCACACAGCTTCAGCTTCTCAATAGTAACACCCTTAGTCAACATGTCCACTGGGTTCTTAAATCAACAGATCTTCTTAAGTATTACCAATTTATCTTTAACAAGGTACCGGATAAAGTGGTATTTTGTTTGTATATGTTTCGACTTTGAATGAAAAACCAAATTTTTAGCAAGAAAAATTGTACTCTGATTGTAACTGTGTAGAATGCTCATCTCCTACTTCTTACCAAGTTCATCTAAGAAACCATGTAGCCAAATCATCTCCTTTCCAGCTTCAGTTGCTGCAACATACTCAGCTTCTGTAGTAGACAAAGTAACAATCTTTTGTAGATTTGAAGCCCAAGATATAGCTGTATCACCCAGAGTAAAAACAAACCCAGTAGTACTCTTTCTGCTATCAATGTCACCAGCAAAATCAGCATCTACATAACCCTGCAGTTTCAAACTTGCACCTGTGAAGCAAAGACATGTATCTGATGAACCCTTCAGATATCTCAGAATCCACTTGACTGCCTCCCAATGCTACTCTCCAGGCCTACTTATGAATCTATTAACAACTCCCACTGCATGTGCAATGTCTGGTCTTGTACACACCATAGCATACATCAAGCTGCCAATAGTTGATGCATAGGGCACCTTGCGCATATGGTCCATTTCTTCTTCTATCTTTGGTGATTGTTCCTTGCTTAGTTTAAAATGACTACCCAAGGGTGCGCTCACTAGTTTTGCTTCATTCATGTTGAACTTGCTGAGAACTTTCTTCACATACTCTGACTGTGAAAGCTTCAATGTACCATTAGCCTTGTCTCTAATGATTCTCATACCAAAGATTTGTTTTGCAGCTCTCAAATCCTTCATTATAAACTGTTTTGACAATTGCTTCTTCAGATTATCAATCTCCTCATGCTAGACCCTACAATAAGCATATCATTCACATACAACAGTAAAATGATATAAGAATTGTCAAAAAATTTAACATAGCAACAATAATCAGCTTCACATCTCTTGAACCCAATTTTATGCATAAAACTGTCAAATTTCTTGTACCACTGTCTTGGAGCTTGTTTTAGGCCATACAAATTCTTTCTCAGTTTGTAGACTAGATTCTCTTGTCCCTGAACAATGAACTCTTTTGGCTGAATCATGTAAAGGTCTTCCTCTAAGTCACCATGAAGTAATGCCGTCTTCACATCTAATTGCTCAAGATGTAAATTTTCTGCAGCCACCATTCCCAGCACCAGTCTAATTGTTGACATCTTCACAATTGGAGAAAATATTTCTGTGTAGTCAATACCCTCCTTCTGCTGGAACTCTTTAACAACTAATCTAGCCTTGTAACTTTTGCTACCATCATGCTCATTCTTTATTGTGTATACCCACTTATTGTGCAAAGCCTTTTTTCCTACTGGCAATTCAGTTAGTTCCCATGTCTGATTCCCCAACAAGGAATCCATCTCATCCTTCATGGCTAACTCCCACTTGTTTGAATTCTCATCTTGCAAAGTTTCTTTATAACACTCTGACTCACCACCATCAGTTAACAGAAGATAATTTAGAGTGGGTGAATAACGCTGTAGAGGTCTAATGTTCCTGGAAGATCTGTGGATTTCAGCTACAGGTGTACTTTGATTTACCTGTGAATCTGCATTCTCCTCATTTTCTTCACCCCTTTTATGGACAATACTTTCAGTCAATCCATCTAAGTTGACAAACTTAGATTTCTTTTGATCTATCTTTGAACATCTGATATTACAGTTGACCTGTCCTTGTACATAACATGTTCATTAAATATCACATTTCTACTTATGATGATTTTCCTGTTTTGTTCATTCCAAAACCTATAGCCAAATTTCTCATCACCATAGCCAATGAAAAAACATATTTTAGACTTTGCATCAAGTTTACTACAAGCATCAGAATCAATATGAACATAAGAAACACAACCAAAAACTTTTAAGTGTGAAAACTTTACATCTTTTCCACTCCAAACCTCCTCAGGAAGTCTGAACTCCATGGGAACTGATGGCCCTCAGTTTATCAGGTAAGTTGTAGTACTAACAGCATCAGTCCAGAAAGTTTTTGGTAGTTCAGCATGCAACCTCATACTCCTAGCACGCTCATTGAGTGTTCTGTTCATGCGCTCAGCCACACCATTCTGCTGTGGTGTTCCAGGAATGGTCTTATCCATCCTAATTTCCTGTGCCGCATAATACTCACTGAACCTTCTATCTATGTACTCTTCTCCATTATCTGACCTTAAACATTTTACTTTCAAACCTGTTTCTGTCTCAACCATGGCCTTCCACTTTTTAAAAGTTTCAAATACATCAAATTTATTTTTCAGAAAATAAACCCATACCTTTCTGCTTAAGTTATCAATGAAAGTGATGTAGTATCTTGAACCTCCAAGGGATGCAACTGGAGAAGGCCCCCACAAATCAGTGTGTACTAACTTTAATTTTTCAGCCTTTGCTATCTTGCCAGTTTTCAAGAAGCTCACATTTTTCTACTTTCCTAAGATGCAGCTTTCACATATGTCAAAATCAATGGACTTCAATTCTGGTAGTTTTCCTTTTGACAGCAGCATCTTCATCCCTTTCTCACTCATGTGACCAAGTTTGCGGTGCCATGGACTTGTATCAGTACTTGCATCAGCAACTGCAATTGTGTCTCTTAGACTTGAGGTCATATATAGAGTACCAGTCTTCTTTGCACGAGCCAATACCCTAGCTCCCTTTGTAACCTTCCAAGTACCACCAACAATTAGTATTGCATGTCGTTCATCATCAAGTTGTCTAATAGAAATAAAATTCCTCCTCAGGTCAGGAATATGTCGAACCTTCTCCAGTAACCAAACAGACCCATTAGGCAACAATATCTAGACGTCTCCTATACCCACAACATCCAAGGCCGAACCATCAGCCAAATACACCTTACCAAAATCACCAGCAACATAATTCTGAATGATTTCTCGGTGTGGAGTGGTATGAAACAAAACTTTTGAGTCCAAAACCCAATCATCAAGTGGACTGTCTACTACAAGAAGTAATGCATCATGTACCTCTTCTGTTACAGCATTAGTAGAATCATCTTCATTCTTCTTCTTAGGACTTTTGCATTGGTTCCTAAAGTGACATGTTTTCCCACAATTTCAGCATTGTACTTGTTGGCCTGATCTAGATTTACTTCTGTTTCGATTTGAATTTCTGTTATTACCTCTGCCTCTTGTCTCAAGGTTAGGGCATAACCAGATCCTGAGGTTTCACCAACATCTCGTCTGCGAATCTCCTCAGCCATAATTCAATCTTGTATATCATTGTACATGAGCTTTTCCTTTCCTGTAGAATTGCTTACTGCCATCCTCATTGCCTCCTAACTGTTTGGCAAGGAAGCCAAAACGATCAGTGCACGAATCTCATCATCAAAATCAATTTCTACAGACGACAATTGATTTGTGATAGTGTTAAATTCGTTCAGATGTTGTGCTACTGATGCATTCTCTGCCATCTTCAAATTGAACAGTTTCTTTATCAGATGCACCTTGTTGTTTGCTGACGGCTTTTCATACATTCCAGACAAAGCCTTCATCAGATCTACTGTGGTCTTCTCCTTCACAACATTGTGTGCAACAGACCTAGACAGAGTTAACCTGATAACTCCCAGTACCTGTTTGTCAAGAAGAGCTCATTCCTCAGCCTTCATCGCCTCAGGTTTTGTCCCCAAAAGAGGCAGGTGCAATTTCCTCCCATAGAGATAATCTTCAATCTGCATCCTCCAATACGCAAAGTCTGTGCCATCAAACTTTTCTATTCCAGACGTCTTTCCTGCTTCCTCTGCCATTACTCCCACTAAAACCTGAACCTGGCTCTGATACTAGTTGTAGTGAATTCAACCCAAAATCCCAACCTGTGAGAGACAAAAAATAGAGAAAACACACGCCAAAGAAAAACAATCACACGCACAAGACAATATTTACGTGGTTCGGTAATTTGTCTACGTCCACGGAGTTGTAAGGATTTCACTATTATCAGGGAAAAAATACAAATTACTGCTACAATGTTTCTCTCTCTCTAAAAACATGACAACAACAAAAAACCCTAATCATCAGGTTGCGTTTTTCTACCCTAATCATCAGTAAATCTCCCATTAAAAACCACACAACATTATTCGGGTCGGGTCGTCAACCGGATCAAACATAAACTAGGCTCCACAAAGCCCAATAGAAAATACATCTCGGACTCTTTGTTTTGGATACCCAACAAATTGGGCGAGTATATGGTGCAGTCATGGTATCATGTGGCATGGCAACTACAAAAGGAAGTGGACGAGGCAAAAAGCTCAAAGGGAGTTGTGGGAGGTAACATATGGAAGACATTGTGGAAGCTGAAAGTGCCAAACAAAATCAAAGTGTTTAGATGATGAGCTTGTCGCAACATTTTTCCTACCTGAGTGAATCTAGTTCAGAAGCGGATTATACAGGATAACCAATGTGAAGCTTGCAAGACCGAATTTGAAACGGGAATCCATGCTCTGTGGAATTGTAGAGTGGCTCGGGATGTGTGGGCAGGATGCTCGACACACTTGCAGAAATGCTTTAGGGGTCAAGCTGACACGCTTCAGTTGATGGAGGAATTGATTAATCGGCTGTCCACTGATGAGCTAGAACAGTTCTTAGTTCAAGCTTGGATCATTTGGAACCAACGAAATGCCATGATTCAAGGGAAGTAAATGCAAACACCTGAAGTTTTAAATAAAGGAGCGCAAGACTTTACAGAGGATTTTCAGCGAGCTAACACTCAACTCTCATTACCATCAACTGCATCCAATCCGACGAGCTAGAGGCCACCTCCCTTATCTTGGTTTAAGCTAAAATTTGACACTTCGATTTTTAAGGAACTCGGAGCCACTTGTGTTGGAGCCATTATTCGCAATGATAGAGGGGAAGTCATGATGCCTTTATCGGCAAAGGGTCCTTCAGTGACATGCAGTAAGGAGGCAGAGATCCTAGATGCCGTCGTGTCGTGGAATTTGCAGTGGAGTGTGGCTTCACAGAACTGGTTATTGAAGGAGATAATCAATCAATCAATCATGATTGCTTTGAGCTTAAGGAAAGGCTTGTTGTCTCGGTTGGGTCACATTATTCAAGATGTGGTTTGCATGATTAATGGACTTTGATGGTCGTAGGTACTATATGCAAAACAGAGCACCAATACTTAGGAATGGCAACGGGTCGGGTTCGGGCCTTTACATATCCGGACCCGGCCCACGAGTCTGGACCTGTGGCCTAGACCAGGTCCGTTTATTAAACGGATTTTTTTTCCAAGGCCCAAACCCGCCCCGCCGGGCTCTGCGGGCCCCGTTTAGGCCAACCAGATTTGGGCTCAATCCGCGGCCCAAATCGTGGCCTAACCCAAAAAAAAAAAAAAAAAAAAAATTTGAAGCACAAATTAGGGCCTCAAGAACACCCTAGTTTAAAGCAAATCCAACAATACCCAGAAACCAAACTTAACAAAATTTAAACAGAAAAATCCCAAATTTATAGTAGCAATTGAAGTCAAATGCACATAATTGAAGTCACAAAAACACAAACTTCGGCACAAACCCAACAGTACCGAGAAGCCCAAACTCACCAAAATCCACAACTAAAGAAGCTCTTTTCAAATCAAACTTCCTTATGCTGACTTGCTCATGTCATTATTTTTTTTTAGAATCCGTGTAGATCATCATTTGACTAAAAGCTTAGACAAAGAAAACTTTGAATACAAATGCAAGAATGCTTTAAAGCTAACCCAAAAACTAACCGTCGCTGGACAATACCAAATACATCAAAAAAAAAAAAAAAAAAGAAAAAAAAAGAAAAAAAAAAGAAGAGAAATAGAGAACAGATCGAGACCGGTGGCGGTGACACTGACAGAGCAAGGGCGGCGGTCTGGCGGAGAATGATTGAGAGTGAGTGAGAGTGTGAGAGAAGAGTTTGGATAGATTGAGTCTGTGTAAGATGAGAGGCAGCTGAAGGAGTCTGAGGTGTGAGCTGAAGAGTGAAGAGTGAATGTTAGGGTTTATAGGTATATATATATATATATATATATATATATATATATATATATATATATATATATATAGGGGTATTTTAGTAATTTAGAAAATAACCGGGTCGGGTTCGGGTCCGGGTTTGGGCCGGATTTTTATAAAAACCTGGGCCCGGTTCGAGTTTTTTTAAAAAAACCCAAACCCGACCCTATTCTTTATTAGTACTTTTACTATCACGTAGTGTGGAGTTAATGAGTTCACACTGAAAATCTATTTTTTCATTAAAAAAAATAATATGAAGTTTGCGTTATCACTTCATTGTTATTTATTTATGGAAAAAATGCAAAACTAACCCTCTAACTTTCAGTTTTTTTTTTTTTTTTTTCATTTTAGTCCTTTAACTTTCAGTTTTGTCATTTCAATCCTCTAACTTTTAATTGTTGTCAATTTAGTACTCCGTTAAACCTCAGTTATATCCTGCCGTTAATTGAGCTAAAACGACGTCGTTTTGGCTCTCTTTTTTTTTTTTTAAATAAATTTTGGAATTAAAAGAAAAAAAAAACTTATATTAAAAAAAAAGAAAAAAAAAAAGAAAAGAAAAGAAAAGAAAACATTTCGTCCTTCCCCTTACCTGAAATCAAAACCAACACATCAGAAAATTCAACATAATCAACGCATCTCAAATTTTGTGTGAGAGTCCAAACCCCAAAAAGCTCTTATCTTCTATCACTCAAAAACCCTAATCCTTGAAGAGGAAAAAAATCTCAAAAACACAGACACACACAGACATAGACAGACACAGGCATGGCTTCGCAAACTCCAAACCTGGAGTGCCGAATGTACGAGGCAAAGGACCCAAAGGTTGACATGGCGGTGATGATTCAGGTGAAGAACAGCCGACGTGGGCGCCTACGTCTCACTCCTCGAGTACAACAACATCGAGGGCATGATCTTGTTCTCCGAGCTCTCGCGGCGTTGGATTCGGAGCGTCAGCAATCTCATCAGGTGGGTCGGATTGAGCCCGTGATGGTGCTCCGTGTCGACAAAGAGAAGGGCTACATCGACCTTAGCAAGAGGAGAGTCTCCGAAGAAGATATCCAGGCTCTAGGTCGGATTCTTTTTTTTTCTTTTTTTTTTAATATCAGTTTTTTTTTTTTTAATTTCCTTTTAATTTTGAAATTTATTAAAAAAAAAAAAACCAAAATGACGTCGTTTTGGCTCAATTAACGGTAGGACATAACTGGAGTTTAACAGAATACCAAATTGACAACAATTAAAAGTTAGAAGACTGAAATGACAAAATTAAAAGTTAGAGGACTGAAATGAAAAAGACTGAAAGTTAGAGGGTTAATTTTTCATTTTTGCCTTTATTTATTTATTAGAGTTACCATTTATAGGTTGCTGACTTTGCAATCACATTGTCTAGCTGTACTTGGTATATATTTCATACAGATCCATGCAAGATTGCTGAATGCTTAAGCAACATTTAAAGCCATTTTTAGCTAGGTTTAAATGTGATCTACCTTTTTTGACAAAATTAAAAGTGATCGAACTTATCTTAGGGAAATGATAAGAATCCGTGCAACTTGCGAAAGATGTACAGATAATGCCGTCGACTTCGAGTCGTCGACTGTGACTAGAGGTTGGTAGGTAACGTAAGATTTTAAAAAATGGGTATTAAATTGCGAAGAATCATATCTAACCTCTTAATGCATCTGTGGTGGCAACTGGGAAGTACAACCAGAACTAAGGTTAATTTTATTTTTAATTTAATTTAATATAATTTATTCTATTAAATTATTTTATAACATTTTTAAAAAATTAAGATATTCTTATGTCGTGTTTGCAAAAAGAAAAATGATAGAGTTACAAATTACTATTTTATAATATTAAAAAAAAAAAAAAAAGATTTGGTGAAGTTAAAAACCATTGAAACTTCAATTCCCAAAATGATAAGTATATTTTGGCATATAATTTATTTGTACATATTGAAAGGAAAGTGCTAAGAATTTTAGTTCATATATATATTTACCAGAAATAAAAGATTTCCTTAAGGAATAATCAACAATTACGAGAGTACTATCTTTCCTCTTCAATCCACACTACATCAGTACGTATGTGACCGAAGGCTGCATTCTCGTAATCTTACTCTTGCAAATTAACCCGCCGACAATCAAGCTGTCCCTTCTATATTTATATCAACAATAACAATTTCCAGAGCCAGTTTGATTTCTTTTTTTGGCCGAAAGAGCCAGTTTGACTGCTGAATATGCTGCAAAGGAAATTTCTGGTGTATGGTGTACCGTTCAATAATCAATTGCTTCTTTGCCAAAACGGCAGGTTTGGCTATAGTGGGGTGTTCTTAGTACATGAATATGGTCTGCACTTTGCAGGTTATTGAAAATGGAAGTGTGGACTTTAATCAGGTGGAAACTAGAAATAAATAAATAAATAAATAAAGACAAAGAAAAAAAAAAATGCTAGTCTTAATTAGATTTTAAGGTAGAAAGTAATAACATTTATTGATGATTTTAATCTATTCCATAAAAACTGTCTAACTTTCTAACTTTAGAGCATTTGCTTCTGTCTATGTAAAATAAAAAAGCTCCACATCTTACCCAACCATCCTTAAAAACCTCCTACATCAACCAATTTAAAATTATGCAAAAATCCTAAATACAATATTTGCATTTATGTTAGAACCCCTTTCTCTTTCCCTTGTGTGTGTGTTTTTTTCTCCCCCTCCCCTCCCCACCCTAACAAAAAAAAAAAAAAAAAAAAAAAAAAAATTGCATTAGTCTATGTTAATATGTATTGTTACTGTAGTTTTGCAAATGCACATTTGTTGATGGACCATTAGGGTCTTGTTAGTTACTTTTTTCTTTTTCCATAAAAAATTTCTAAAAATAGTTCATAAACTAATGCTCTTAGATCATATGTTAATTTTTTTAATTTTAATAATTCTTTACTTCACCTCATGAGGAAGAGAGAGATATGATTTGAGATAATAATACAAAATTGATAAGAAAATAATATTTTAATGAAATGTAATGTCAAATAGATAATATGATGTGAGATGTTTTGAAAAGTGAGCATGTAAAATATAAAAAGTAGGCTCTTATACTAAAATAGATAGAAATTTTTGTACAAGCAGAAGCGGATGTGAATACTTTAAGAGTGATACGAGATGTAACTTAAACTCACCTCCATATACTAGTTAACAACCTGTGCAATAAACGGAAAAGTTCAATAAAATATGATTTTATTCAAAAATAATTATTGTCAGTTATTTTGTATATAAATGAAACTTGATAATTATAACAGTTATTAATAGACATTCATTTTGATTGCGGCGTATATAAAATATAAAATATTTAATTTGATAATTAGGGCATATACCAATAGGTATTCATTATGATATAAGGACCAGTTGTGATATAGAACAGATAGCAAATGCCTTCTTGGATTAGCAAGAGTGTTGAAAATCACAGAGCAAGATTAAGAGGGTGTTAGTAAAAGTTATTGGAGCGAGGATGTTGGAATTGCATGAAATTTGGAGGGTTCAAGGGAAATGACATTTTGATCAAAACTTGAGACTTTGACTCGAAGGTCACCTTAATTTAGGTGAAATCCTTCGTTAAGACCTCGAAAACAGTATTTTTGCTATTTTTAGTAATATTTGTTTTCTTTAATAACTTTTAGTTTGAAAGTCAGAATAAGGTCTCATCTATTTTGGGACATCTCTTAAAGACAGTAGTTTTAATTTATCTCAATTTTGCTATTTCGCTACCTAATTACGTGATTAGTGTGAATTAGGCTGGCCATTTTCTTAATTGCCATAAGTTTTCCTTTTTTACTATTTAAACATACTGTAACTTCCGAGGCAATTTAGTTTTCAAATTAATAAAAATATAGATTTTGTCTATTGTTCTTCTCTGGTGGATTCCAGAACTCTATGATCTTGTGGATTCAAGATTTTCATTCAGAAGCTAACATGTTTAGTTTCTTTTTCCATTTAGAAAGCAACGTATTTGTTTTCTTGAAACTTTCTTGATATCAGGTTGCTGATTTCGGGTCTACTTTGTTACCCTCAAATACACTGAAATCTTGGAATAGCAAAATCTGCTAATAATTGAAGCCTTGACATTGTGTAGTAGTTGTCCAACACATGCACCAAAAAAAGAATCTAGCATTTTTATATAATTTAGTATGTAAATTGGAATATTTTTATTTATGTAAAACTTCTTTTAAAACTTTTAATTATGGAAATAAATATAAACCTTCAGAAGAAATATCATGTTAATTTGACATAGTCATTCTCTTTGTTGGCTATCTTGGACTTCATGTATTGAACATTAGATTTTAGTAATGAATATTTTTGGAAAACTATTAATTTTTTTTTTTTAAATAGGGAGAGAAATGAAGAGTCTATCCATGTATTTGGAAGATAGAAAATTTTTTCACTCTCAAGTTATCGTAAACAGAGTTAAATGTATTAACATAGTGCAAAACATTCTAAAAGAGGATAATTTAAAAAAATTCATTTTTATTCATTTAAATTTTTGGGTCTTAATTAAACAATTTTCACTGTAAGACAAATAGATAATGTATTCTATTGGCCTACAAAGGAGACCTTAATTTTTATTTATTTTTAGCTAGGTGAAGTGCCTTAATTTTATTTATTTTTGTTAGATTTTAAACCTCGGGAAAACACAATTTGTTTAACCTAATATATTAGCCAAGTTGTTACTTAGGTTAATTATTCAAATCTAGAATAAACATTCATCATATGAAATAAACACAACATAAAAGTAAATGACACAAGATTTGATGACCCAAGAAAATCAATAAAACAACTCGTTTCAAGGTAAAAAACTTGGGGGGAACTAGATCAAGAGAACTATCCATTATATCAAGTTGAGATTTACAATCAAGAATACCAATTCGTAGTAAATCTAACACAGCTACCAAACTGGGCTTTGAACTCCACAGATCTACTTGATCTAGATCTGTTCTCATATGAACCACCTGTTCATGCCTTGATCTTTAGTATGCTTGATAGCTAAAGGCCTGGTAGCAACTTTACTCCACTGGTACTAGGAATATGGATATGATTTCCGGTAGGTGCTTGTAAAGTTAGAAGGCATAGAACCTCACAGATCTCATAAGAGTAACTCTCAAGACATGAAAGGAGTGTTGGACTTAAACCCTAAACATTTTCGCGGGCTATTGGGCGTAAAATTCTATAGATTGAAGTTAGATTGGTTGAAGCTCTCTCTCAATCAGTTGAGTTCTTTAGTTTTTGAATTCTCTTTTCTGCATCTTGTACATTCTTGAATCTTGACTTGTATCAACTTGAGTAATAAATTTAGTTCCTAAACATTGGTGCCTAAATATTTAGAACCTAACAATTTTATTTTGTTATACTACAAGGGAAATGGATATAATCATATAGATTCTATTGAATTGGGGCCTAGAGCATTCATATAAGCTTGTGCACAATTTTCTATCTATTTTAGCTTAAGAACCTACCTTTTCAATTTTGCTTAATCATTTTTCAAAATACTCATACCAAATTATTTATTCTAGATTCTATTTCTTTAAAAAATATTGATTTTTCATGATTTTTAATTGGTTCTCTTTCTTCACATACCACAACCACCATTTACTTATACCAAAATGCACAATAACAATGCTTGTGTATATTTGCATAAGTTTTGTATTAAAAATGCATTTTACACAAAAGATGCATAAACGGATGTAGGTGTTTTTTGAGGTTGATTGGGCAAAATTTGGCCCTCATACTATTTTACATAGTCTGATGCAAATGCTCATGCCATTGCCTGAATGGCTTAGGGGTAAATGGCCTAAGAGTTTATATAGACATTTTTCACCTCAAGATCAAGAATAATTAACGGCTGCTTATACCAACTATTGACGCTTTACTGTGATAGTTTTTTAGGGTGTCAAATTGAAAGCTGTTAAAGAATTGTTGCCTTATGCAGTTGTATTATGTTCTCATTTCCTACTGCTGTACACATGAAAGTATTGTTGTCATGTGGAAGACTACATTTATCCAACCCAATTTGGGATTATTTGGGGCTTCGCCCTACTCTTTTCCTAACTTACCATTATTGTCTTAGGATTGTCGGGCAGTATTTGACATGGCAATGTCATTGACTTATGGTCAAATCATGCGTGCTTACTCCTTAGCGAACATAATCCTTTTTTCTTTTTTTTTGTCATTTTTGTCCTAGTGACAAAAATATTTCTTAGTTAGATCAGTTTAAGCTCTTAGCCATTAGCCCCCAAAGCAAGAATATTTGTTTTTTTGTACAAGATGCGTTAGGTTGTTTCATTGGTCCTACCATGATAGTTTCTCTCTCTCTCTCTCTCTCTACCATGATAGTTCCCGGAACACTACAAATTTGTATTATTTGCAAATTATTGAATGCATCATTAAGGCCAAATTTCGTCCTGGAAAAGGAAAAAAAAGAAAAAAAAGCAATGAATATGTTGGTCTTCAGTCTGAAGGTTGGTTAGCCCTTCAAAATTGGAGCATGGAATATGCAATTGAGGAATATTAGTGTGAGCTTGGTTTTCTTTATGTGATGAAGATTACATATATTTTTAAGGAATGTGAGAGATATTATTATGTTTGATTAGTTATTTACACTTGACACATAAAGGAAGTGTAAGATTGCCAAGGGAAACAACATTTGTTGAACAGATCCATTCAGATGGATAACCCTTTATTTCACTGTACTTTCTGTGGAAAGGAACTAGAAACAATTGAATTAATCATATAATTCTTTATTTCAGCAAAAAAAAAAAAAAAAAAATTATAATTCTTTAAAAGTGATTTTGCAAGACTTGTTCGGTTTGGTTCTCCACTCACTACTAACAGAATCCATATTGTTCACTACCATTGATAAATGCATTTAGGAATGGATGAAAAGGACACACAGGGAAACATTAGAAGGAAGGACCCCTCTAATAAACGAATCTCTTGTGCAAAGAAATAACATTTGCTTTGATCAAGAAAAACCAATCTCAAAATCTGGATTTCTTATGCTAATCATTTACTACAAACACCTGTGGTAGTCTGGCACAATATCCAGAAAAAGACTTCAACTAGCAAACAATAATCCTAGTGGAAGCACAGACATGAAACATAAACTGGCGGAGAGGAGGATCAATCCAATGTAGAGACAGAACAGATGGCTATATTATTCAATGAATGCTATGGCTGTAAAGTGAAGTTTCAAAACCACAGCTATACTATTCTTTTTATATACTACTCACTTTTTGTTTTACACTATTCCCTTTTGATATAAATTATTTACTCTTCACGGTAATGGACGTAAGTCCATCACATTAAATGGGTGCTGCAACTTTGGGGATCTTGCCCCCTTTGTAGTTGCTTCATCAGTTTATCTTCCGCCTATATATATATATATGAGTCTTCGCTCCCATTGTAATGTGCTGAGGAAATTAGAGAGACACTGAGAGTAAAAGAGAGATATATGTATATCAGTTCCAAAAATAATATGTTGTGGTAGATGACCACTAGACAAGAAGCAATTTAGATATAAGATCAGCCTCATATTTTATTCTCTTGTCATATATATATATATATATATATATATATATATATATTTCCTCTATTTTACAGCATGCTATCAGCATGATGCTCTAGTCAGATTAAGAGGAGTTATCATCATTGTACCTCTGGAAAAAGGTTATTCCTATGACTCCCTTCTTACATTCATATATATATATATATATATATGGCATAAGTACACGTCTATTACATCTAGACTAAATATTGCATTACTAAATTAATATTTTGCATGTTATAATTGCGTATTTATTGTGGTTATTAATATCATCTCTATTATATATAAATTATGTCAAACCTAACAAAACTTGAGTTTGCTACCCTTGACATATTGGGCAAGAATTATCTATCATGGATCCTTGAAGTTGAGATCCATTTAGAGGCAATGGCTCTTGTAGAGACCATTAAAGATGACAATGAGAATCCCCACAAAATCAGGCAAAGGCAATGATTTTCATTTGCCATCATTTCCATGAGGAATTAAAAACTAAGTACCTCACAGAAAGAGATCCCCTATCCCTGTGGAAAAAAACTGAAGGAGAGATACGAGAACCACATAAGTGTAACCTCCCAAAAGCTCATTATGACTAGATGCACCTAAGGTTACAGGATTTCAAAAGTGTAAGTGAGTATAATTCAGCACTATTTAAAATTACCTTACAATTGAAATTATGTGGTGAAAAGGTCACTGAGGAAGACATGTTAGAAAAAACTGTTGACACCCCATTTTGCAACTCGCATTTAACCTCACATATAGGTAAAAAGGTAATTTTGCCTTGGGAATATGCATCTTAATTCTGGTCATTAGATCCTTAATCTCATTTCATCAAAATGATCTTGATGTTGTAACGATCAAATCGACTGGTCATAAGCCCTAATCGGATCATCAGATTAAAAGTTAGGCGTAAATGCACTTTTAGTCCCTACATTTTGACATTTTTCCATTTTAGTCCTTACATTTTATTTTTTCCACTTTTAGTCCCTAAACCAATTAACGCGTTCCATTTTAGTCCTTTCCGTCAATCAACTGACGGAAATAGCTGAGGTGGCAGCCGGAGCAATTAAAATATTATAAAAATGCCACATCACCCATGACACATCAACATATAAATTTTAAAAAATTAATTTATTAATTTTAACAAAATTAAAAAAACATAAAAACAAAATTTAAAACATAAAAATGCATTAGAAAATCAAACCCAAGAACACAAATTCAAAATAAAACCCATTGAATCAAATTAAACCCAAGAACTCAGCCCCGCAACCCAGAAAATCAACTAACTTCTTCTCTCACTCAGCCACAAACACCAAAAACACCAATTCCGTCACCACCAACCACCAAACCAACCAACCAACCACCACCACTGAAAATCCTTACCACCACCGAAACACCCACAGACCCACTAAATCTGACTCATACATCAATTAAATCCGACCCAAACTTTGACCAATCGCCACCCAAATCCGTGGCCACCTCCGTAAACCCACAATGAACCCATTCCCACCACCACCATAGCAACCCCCACAGCCACCACCATGAATCTGCAAATGCACCGATACCCATAACAAAAAATCAAACAAAAACCAAAATCCAATCTGAGAGACAGAATCGAAGTTAGAGAAATAGAGAAGAGAAAGAATCGGAGAGTGAAAGAAGAGAGAGGGGTTGCTGTTCCCAGCCACACACCGCATGCCGTTGATGCCGATCCCTAGCCCACAACCCACAACCCATATGCTACCATGGCCCATGACCACTCCACCACCACGCCACAACCATCGAACCACCCTATAACCCAACAAAAACCCATGCCACAAAACCCACATGATCACTCCACCACCACGCCCACAACCTTCATGCCACCAGCATAGCGTTGCAACCATCGAGAGAGATTGGCATAGAGAGCCCTGATTTGATGAGAGAGGTTTGAGTTTTTAGATAGAGAGAGAGAGAGTTGATGAAACCCAGCCAATAGATCCATGAGAGAGAGTTGATTATATATGCTTTGGTTTTTGCTTTATTGTTTAAAAGAGTGTGTTTTTTATCTGAGTTTGAACTAGTTTCGTGGTGTTTGGTTGCTGAGAAAGTGGAGGAAAACGAAGGAAAAAAAGGAAAGGAAACGGAAAATTATTTGGAATTTCTCTCTCTCCTAAATTTGTTTTGAGAGTGATTTTTTTTAGCTGATTTTGAACTGTTTTTTTCTCGAGAAGAAATTTGTTTGGAATTTCTCTTCTGAATTTGTGTTTGAGGGTGATTTTTTAGCTGATTTTGAATTGTTTGTTTCCCGAGAAGAAAATTTCTTTGATTCTCTCTCTCTTTATTGTTTTTGATTTTCTGGGTTGCGGGGTTGAGTTCTTGGGTTTAATTTGATTCAATGGGTTTTATTTTGAATTTGTGTTCTTGGGTTTGATTTTTTAATGCATTTTTATGTTTTAAGTTTTGTTTTTATGTTTTTTTAATTTTGTTAGAATTAATAAATTAATTTTTTAAATTTATATGCTGATGTGTCATGGGTGATGTGGCATTTTTATCATATTTTAATTGCTCCGACTGTCACCTCAGCTATTTTCGTCAGTTGACTGGTGGAAAGGACTAAAATGGAACGCGTTAATTGGTTTAGGGACTAAAAGCGGAAAAAATAAAATGTAGGGACTAAAATGGAAAAACGTCAATTGATTCTAATTGGTTATGAACAATTGATTCTAATTGGTTATTATAATAATCAATTTGAGATTAATAATGTGTCATAATTTGATTGGTTAGGACTACATTTTATGGTGATGTTGCATACACCTAATTAACTAGACAGTTAAACATTAATCATTCAATGAGTAATTTGTGCAATTATCTTTTAATTAGGGTAAATTTGGAACTAATTAGGTCTGAAATGAGAGTGATTGGAGCCTATTAATGTTAATTGGAAACTAATTTGAGACCTATTAATGTTAATTGTGCTGAAACCATTTTCTAACAAATGACCTCTGCCCACCATTTCATTGATATCTCTCAAAATATTTTGAATCTGTGAATGAGGTTAATTTTTCCAGAAACTAGACATCCGGGGCTTCAATTTGAGCACAAGAACGAGACAATTTCGATCAGAATTAAGTCAGATATGATTTTTCGAAATTGGCTCTATAGGCTGTTACAGCAGCTATGGGAAAACCGAATTTTGGCGTGCTCCTCACTCTCACCAATCTCTCCATTTAATGCAGCAAATTTTCCCAAGGCTAAAATGAGGTCTAGGTTCATGATTCTTTTTCAACCCTCATTAAATGAACTTCAATTCATATTTCCTCTACCACTACTATATAAACCCTCAATCTCCTTCATTCAAAGACATACAAAAACCCCCTTTCTTCTCCTCTCTTGAGTTCTAGTAGAATAGTCTTGTTATATCTTGGTCTTCCTGAGACTCAAGGTATTGAGTGAGACTCACTCTTCCTCTTCTAACTCTTCTTTTCCTCCACCATTAGGATCTCCCTCAAAAGTCTCCTCCTCCACTATATGGATCTTGCATGAAGGTATAATCCCTTTCCCTAATTGTTTTTTGTGTTGCCATGATGAGAATTTAAGATTAAAGCATGATAGTAATCACTTAAATTCCCATGAATATGTTTGAATGTTCTTAATTGTTCTTATATGTTCTTCACATGTTCTTGGTTATTCATCACATGTTCATGCATATCACTAGTTTTAATCTTAAATCCACATTAAAAATATGAAAAACATGTTTATCTAATAATTCTTTTAAATTCTTGAATCTAGGATACCACCATCCATACACATTCACTAGAATTTATTTTTCAATCCAAATGCGATGCTTAATAAATTGAATTAGGGTTTATCACATGCACACACTTTAAATTCAACATGCAAATTGATTGGATGATGTGATATAAATGTTGGCCATCATAGTCTAAAAGACTGATTTCACCGGGCAAGGTGGGTGCCTAACACCTTCTCACTTGTAACATAGCCTTCGAGTTTAGATTAAGGGTTAGTAGATCAAATGCTTATCTATGTAATTTTTGATTTTTAGATTGTAACTAGGAAACAAAGCCATGTATTTTATCTTAGATTGTATCTAGAACCAAAGCCATGTAATTTTCCTATGCTAATGTAAATTTCAAATTAATAAATGAGGAATTTTTCAATTATGGTTTTCTTATTTTTCCGATAATTAAATAAGTGGCGACTCCATTGTGAAACCCTTAATCTAAAGGGGAAAATATAACTAGTCGAACCTCTATTTTGAGAGGCAATAACACGACTCCACTCATTCACGTGGGTTTGGCCCAACATCCTATAAAACGGGCCGGGGTCGTGGTTTCTCACAAAAACATTTACTACATTTCATGCCTTGAATATGCTCCTACAGCAGCAATATCGAGAGCGTAAGTTCGAAAAATATTCAAAACTTATATCATATCTTCTAGTGGCTGAACAAAATAATGAACTTCTATTGAGAAATCACCAGTCTTGCCCAACCGGCTCCACACCATTCCTTGAAGTGAATGGAATTTGATTTGAAAAAAATGAAGGAAATAAAGGTCGTGGGCATGGACGTGGTAAAACATCCAAAATAGGGGGAGACATGCTCATAATCCTTCAAAGGGGCAAAACACACCTTATAACAAAAGGTTGAATCAAAATGAGATAAAACAACATGAAAATGGCGGGGATTTAAAATACAAAGCTCAAAAGGGCCATGAAATTAAATGTTATAGGTGTGGCATAAAAAGGCATTGGTCATGTACATGTCATACGCCTAAGCACTTGGTAGACTTGTACCAAGCCTACTTGAAAGAGAGAGGAAAAAAAGTTTAAGTGAACCTTGCCTTACTTGGTGATCCTGAAGATTACCTCGATGCCTTAGATGGAGTAAATATTACTCATTTTGAAGCTTTTGTCTTCTTTGGGGATATAAATAGAGAGGCTTAGAATCTGATTGGTGATCAAAATGATCATACTAAGTATTTCCTTTCATTGTATCATTACATTATGCTATGTGAATTATGTTTATGTTTAAGTTAATGAAGTTCAATTTAAGTTCAATTTAAATTTCAAATATATGATCTCACTAATTAATCAGTCTAGAAAAAACCTATGATTTAGGAAATCACATCTATTATCCTGACATACCCATTCATTGTTCACGCGGATGGCTTATCAACCATCCACCCACTGCACTAAGGGGGCAAAAATCTGAAAGCATTATCCTATGGAATCCTTTGCTTTAGATCTAAGGGATTTTGTCCCACAAATGGTAAGCTTTCAACTGCTAAAGCTTTCCCACTTTCCTTTGTATATAGCTTTGCATACACCCATTGTAAACACATCAGAAAATAGAGAGAAGATAGAGATATAGATTTGGTATTAGCAATATGATTTTCCTATTTTTCCTTTGTATTCTCCTTATGATCTTTTTATATCTCTACATGTTAATTGGTCAATATCATTACTCTACTTTGTATTCTGATTATCATTAATGAGTTTAAATTTGCTTCATTATGTGTTTATTTTCTTTTAAAGTATTAAAATTCAAAGTATATGTTTTGCATACTTGAAGAGACATGGATCTTACTCATGGCTTTCATTCCAAGATGATTGAGGAAGATTTTTGTCTAGCAGATAGTGCAACAACGCACACAATACTTAAAGATAAGAAGTATTTTCAAAACTTAACTTTAATCAAAGTTAAGGTCAATATAATATCTGGTTCATCAACATAATTGAAGGCTCTGGAAGAACAAAATTCATGTTGCCTAAGAGCATAAAATTTTGTATTGATGATGCTTTGTATTCTTCTAAATCTAGAAGAAATTTACTTAGCTTTAAGGATATATGAAGTAATGGTTATCATATTGAAACCAATAATGAAGGCAGTGAAGAATATCTTTATATTACTTCGATGGTTTTGAGCCAGAAGCTCATACTAGAAAAACTACCTATTTTCTCTTCTAGGTTATATTATACTACGTTGAGATCAATTGAAGCAAATGTTGCAGTGCACCAAAAGTGCTCTGATCCAAGGATCTTTATGCTTTGGCATAATCATCTTGGACATCTGGGATTAACAATGATGCATAGAATCATTGAAAACTCCCATGGACACCCCTTAACAAACCAGAAGATTCTTTCATTAGGTGACTATTCATGTAGTGCCTATTCTCAAGGAAAATTAATTATCAGACCATCACCTTCAAAAATTGGTATTGAATCTTTATCTTTCTTAGAAAGAATTCAAGGAGATATTTGTGGACCTGTACATCCACCTTGTGGACCATTTAGATATTTTATGGTGTTAATAGATGCATCAATAAGATGGTCACATGTTTGTCTACTTTCTACTTGGAATGCTGCATTAGCTAGAATGCTTGCTAAAATCATTAGATTGCGGGCACAATTTCCTGATCATCCAATTAAGAAAATTTGCTTAATAATGCAAGTGAATTTACATCTCAAGCATTCAATGACAAGCATTCAATGACTATTGCATGTTAATTGGAATTGATGTTGAATACCTTGTTACATATACACACAATCAAAATGGTTTAGTTGAATCATTGTTCAAAAGACTTCCAATGATTGCTTGTACTTTGCTTATGAAAACAAAATTACCTGTTTTTGCTTGGGGACATGCTAGATTACATGCTGCATCATTATTTCGTATTAGACCAACTGCTTACCATAAACACTCTCCAATGCAACTTATTTGTGGTCAACAACCAAATGTTTCTCACTTTCGAATCTTTGGTTGTGCTATATATGTTCCAATTGCACCTCCACAATGTCAGGATATGTGCCCTTTAAATCCTATTGTATGATGCTATGTATGACATTATGTTGTGATTAATAAAGTTGTTTTATTATTATCTAAAATAATGACAACATGAATATTTGGACATTATCATATAGTCCATGAGATGCATAGTATGTGATTTAGTCATAGAAGATATAAGTCACAAGTTCTTTGTAAACTCAAAATTTTAGTTCGTAGTTGGTGATGAAATTGGGCATTTCATCTGCGAAGACTATAACATATCAACTAAGATAATTTGTCTTGAACATGGAAGTGGAGACTTCTAGTTGATATGTTGATATGTTTTAAGTGTTAAGACATATTGAATTGGACCGCTGTGAGATTTATTATTCTACTAACAACTGTCAAATGAATAATAAATCTCACGACTTCTATTTACATCAACTCTTAATCTTGAGAGAATAATGAACCTAATCATGAAGTGTAGGTTGCTTTGATATATCAGGAGTGAGATCTAAAGTCACGATCAAAACTTTAGTATGTTGGGCAGCCACATTTAGTGTTGAAGGAACATATATTCTCAATATGGAATTCATAATCTCTTAACAGAGATATAAAATATTCTCTTGAGATAAGTTTAATGGGTTTGGTTATTCAGAGTGTTAAACCTAACCACTTTAGTAAGGAGTTACTAAAGTATATATTTATGAAATTGGATTTCATAAATATATGATGAATGATGTTACACAGTAAAATCAGTAGACTGAATGCTTTGGATTTCAGTGGTGAGAGAATCACTTGGGAAACCTGAAAGGATGAACACTCAATCAAAGATGACTGGGGAGGACCGGCCAATAACCCTCTGATAATAAAGTCAGTTATTTCTCTCCAATTCTGGAATTCCAATCTCTTTGGAAGTGTTAGAAAAGACTTAGTTTATTTTGGCATAGATAAATGCTTATATAGCACCTGAAATGGTTACTTGTCTAACAACTTCCCCTATCATTGAAGAGGTCAAAAGGTTTGGAGTTAACTTCCATAACTACCATGGAAGTTATATTGTTTGGACTTATTTTCCATAACCATCATTGAGAGCAGTTTTGTAGCAATGAACCTCAGTTTTTACTTGTGCTACGAAATATGAATGTGGAGCTCGTCCAAAACTTGTATAGAGAAACATGCTCGGAATGTACGGAGGTCGTCCAAGCATCTTTTTGGATGGACGGCCTTGTCATGGACGAGCGTTCTATACAATTCATTTTCCTATCCTTGCCCTGGATGACAATCATAGACGACTTTGGAGTAGGTGTATTTATCACGCCATCAGTTGCCCCCTTGTCTATGGGCCGTCTAGGGAACTGTATAGCTTGATGCCCTTCTTTGGATGTATGTATTTATGTCAGTGATAGGTGTGCCACATGTCATGATCCAATTGGTGACCAGTCATGTCGATTCATTTTTTCGAGGAGCATGCCACATGTCACCTTTTGGCTGGTCGTGTCACTTTGAATGCTAAAGTCTGATGCCTATAAATAGTGGAATTCCTCCGTTACCCTTTACATTTATGGAATTTTCTTCTTTGACATCCCTCGTCTTAGCGCCTCGTCTAGAAGTTTCCCGCGTCTATAGTCTCCCTTCATCTAGATCTAGGTATTTTCTCCATCCTCGTCCTCAGATTTTAAGTTTCCTTAAAGAATGTCTAAGGTTGTCCTTTCTCCGTCTAGCAATAGCATTGATAAGGCCATAGACGAGTATCATCACCCTAGTAGTTTTAGTGGTTCTAGTGACAATAGTAGTAGTAGTAGCAATAGCAGCAGTGGGGGAAACACCATGGATGAATACACGTCTGGTGTTCCTAGAGTTCCCTTAGAAGTTCTTCAAGAAGAACTTAGGACGAGGGCTGAGTCCAGGTCAAGGGCTGGTATAAGTGCTCCCTCGTCTACTGTTCAAGATGAGGTTAAGATAGTTTACAGTTGTGCTATAGGGGTTGCTTCTAAGATAGATTAGAAAAGGCTTGATTTCCTTTAAACTTGGTACCAAATTCCTGATGATCTAAACCCCAGGTTACCTGTGCGTGAGGAGTGGTGTTGCCAACCCCGTTTTGGAGTAGGCATTTATGAGACTTATCTCTTAGGGGGTTTGAGGTTACCTCTTAATGCGTTTGCTAGGGATTTGCTTACTAGGTTAGGTTTACGTATATGTTAATTCAATCCCAATGCATGGAGGCTGGTTGTCTCTATGTAAGTTTTGTGGAGGGAGGTGTTTGAGGGGGATCATCCTCTTACTGTGGACGAGTTCCTTTTTTGCTACAAACCCTCCGAAATTAACCAATCCCTTGGCTTTTATCGATTCACAGCTAAAGGAAAAGATTATAGGCTAATAAAGTCCTTAGTTACCTCAGATAGGAATTGGAATACAGAGTTCTTCTTCGTCTCTGGTTTCTGGGCTGGACACCTTATTGAGGTTGGTAGGGATTCATTTGCTCCATATACAGGAGAGTTAGGGAACCTTTGTCCTAAAGGTACGCTTATGGTTGTTATTTTATTGTTAGATTTATTCTTGATTGTAGTTGTCTAACAATTTTTTTTTTCAGGTGTTAGACGACCTCATTTGAGTGGGTTCTATCTTGAATGAGTCCAAAAGGCTCGTCCATACACTGACAGGACTTTCCATTCTTTGGTAAGTCTTTAACGTCTTGCCACTTGGGGATTAGGCCTTGAACCGTCCAGTGAAGCCATTGCCCACGAGCTTATTGTCCATAGATGTAAGTACTCTTTTCTTTCATTTCTTTCTCTCTTTTTATTTATTTATTTTTTTTTGTGACTAACGTCCTTTTTTTTAGGGATGGCAATGATGAAAGAGAATAAAAGCAAAGAAGTGTTGGACGAGGCAGTTAGGCAGGGGGTCCAATCCCAGCCTCTTCCATCTATAGGTGATAAAAAAAAAATTATCCAAAGTTGTTGACTTCGGTAACCTTCCAAGTCGTCGTAAGGAGAAGAGGGCTAAGCACAAGTTGTCTAAGCCTGAAGTGGTCAAGCTCAGCCTTCCTGTCCTTCCTACCGAGCAGCCCTCTGTACAGATTCATGATGTTGATTTTGAACCTTCTGATCCTCCGTCTATGGATGCTTCATCCATCCACAGCTAATGTGCTTGCCTTGTCTCAACCTTTTCGACGAGTTCCTCAAAATCTTGTTGAAAATGAAGACCTGGCTTAGGAGAGGTTTGAGAAGGTTGTGACTGACCAGGACGTGGTGGCATGCTATGACATGTCTTTGAAGGATTTTGAGCACTCGGGTGTTCATGACCTCTTTAAGGTATGTAAACTTTTTTACCTCGTCCAATCAATAATATATATATATATATATATATATATATATATATATATATATATATATATTTTTGTCTAACAAAATTCTTATTTGTGTAGGCAATGTCTAAGTTCATCGTCGCGTCTAGGCAGGGAATGGAGTTAAACAAGACGAGGATTTTGCTGGAAACGAGGATCCAAGAGGTTAAGGACGAGTGTAAGAGGTGGGCTGAGGTGACGGCTAAGGCCAAGGAAGAAGCTAAGGAGCTATAAAACCAAGTTGAGGAGCTGAAGATTGATGCTATAGAGAAGGATACTCTTCTTGATCACCTCCAAAAGAGGAATGACGAGTTGAGTATCCTCCTTGAAAAAGCTAAGGGAGACGCGGTTGCAGAGTTCAAGGCATCCAAGCAATTTACTGACCTTTTGGACACCAACTATGCAGCCGGGTATGAAGATTTCAGAATGGACGTTGTGGAAAACTTCCTTAAGGTTGACTTCAGCTCCATCAAACTCAACCTTGGTGGTGCTGCTACCAGCTCCCTCCTTCAGACGAGCTTAGAAGACATCAATGTAGAGGACGATGCCACCACCTAGCTAATTCAAGATGACCCCAATGCTGACGTCCCTCCTTCATGAAGACTTAGATTTTGATATTTTGTTTATCCTTGTATATATATATATATATATATATATATATATATATATATATATATATTTATTTATTTATTTGGTCCTTTGTTTTGGACCATTTGAAGTTGTTCAAGTACATTTAACTCGTCTATAGTTTTGTCAACGAGCCTCTAAGCAATGTCTTCTTTACTCATAAGGGTTTTTGGACGATGGTCATCTACCCCTCTCTATACTTTTATGAATGATGTTTCCATTGCTTTTTAGTTATTATTACACATTTGTTGTATGGACGAAATTTATTTTTTTCCATCATTCATAACGTTGATCTCAAGCATGGCCTTGTTCATGACAAGAGTTTTTACCATTTTTCAAACCAAGTATAACTCGTCTTGAGAATGGTATTGTTTATTATTCTCGTCCATAGGGTTTTTAAGGCGTTCAGCTCTTGCTCATCCAGATTTTGGGTTGTTTAAGTTGATTGCCTGTCCATGAACTTTGAATATTCTCGTGCACATATTTCCTCATCTGTGGGCTGAATGGGTGTGCTTCAGGCTTTGTCTTGTCCAACATTTAGACAACTGTGCCTTAGGTCTCATTGCTTTATCCTTTTAAGGAAAGCTTATAGATGTTGTCTCTGCGTCCAGAGACTTTTTCTTGTCTTAGGCCTTAGCCCTCTTGCTGGTGAACTCATGGGAGTTAGATTTGTGCATTACATACATTGAAAATCCAAACACCATATTTATGATAAAAACTTCATCCACAAGTATGGCACATGCTTAGTAGCTAGTGCTTTTTAGGAAATTATAAATACAAACATGGTCCATGACCTCATCTATAACCCATAATACATAGTTATAAAAACTATCACTCTTAAAGAGTTAAAACACAACATATATTGCTAATAACACACCCATGCAAGTAATAGAAAACAACAATTTGGCTCGTCTAGGATAATGCTCGTTCAAGCAGATGTCTTACTGATAATACCTTCTTAGGTGCTCAACATTCCAAGGATGCTCTAACTTTCTCCTGTCCAAGGTCTCTAAGCAATACGACCCTTGTCTTTTGCAATTGACGACCTTGTAGGGTCCTTCCCAATTAGGTCCCAATTTCCCATGAGCTGGATTTCTGGTTGCTAAAGAGACCCTTTTCAGGACGAGGGCCCCTATGTTGAAACACCTAGATTTTACCATTGCATCATATTGCCTAGCCATGATGTTTTTATACCTTGCTGTACTTTGCTCTACATCCATCCTTACCTCGTCTATTAGATCAAGGTTCAGGCGGAGTTGCTCTTCGTTATCTTTGTCTTGATACTTCATTACCCTGTGATTGGCTATATGCACTTCTGCAGGTATGACTGCTTCACTTCCATAGGCTAGCTTGAAAGGAATTTCCCCCATAGGGGTTCTCACAGTCGTCCTATAAGCCCAAAGTACACCTGGTAACTCGTTTGGCCATATCCTTTTACCCCTTCAAGCCAAGTCTTGATGATCTTCAACAAGGATCGGTTTGCCACTTCTGCTTAACTGTTTGCTTGAGGGTGGGCGAGTGAGGAGTAATGATTCTGAATTCCGAAGTGTTCGCAGAAGTCTTTGAAAAGTGCATTATCAAATTTTTGTCCGTTGTTCGATATTAATGCCCTGGGCACCATAAACCTGCACACAATGTTCTTCCAGACGAAGTTCTTGACGTTCTGTTGCGTGATCTTTGCTAGGGGTTCTGCTTCCACCCACTTTGTGAAATAGTCAATCCCAACCACCAAAAACTTCATCTGCTTGGTTCCAAGTGGGAAGGGACCCAAGATATCTAATCCCCATTGGGCAAAAGGCCATGGGGACATCATCAGGGTACGATACTCTGATGGTTGCCTGGGAATATTGCTAAAGCGTTGAAATTGGTCACATACCTTGGCGTAAGCCTTCACATTTGCTTGGATAGTTGGCCAGTAATAACTTGCACGGATGACCTTATGAACCAATGCCCTTGCTCCTGACTGGTTACTGCATGCTCCTTCATGAATCTCCCTCAATACATAGTTCGACTCACCCGGGGCTAAGCACCTTAAGTAGGGCTGAGAGAAACCCTATTTGTACAACACCTCGTCTATGAGAACATACTTGGAGGCTCTAATTCTCAACTTCCTAGCCTCGTCCTTGTCTTCTGAAAGCCTCCCATCCTTAAGGTAAATGACTATTAGAGTCATCCAATTTTCTTCCACTCCAATTTGTTGTACCTCTGGTAGATCTATGCTTGGCATGTATTGACTTTATCAAACTCGTCCATAGCCTCCCCTACTGAGGTTGCTTTCGCCAAAGCATCTGCTTCCATGTTTTCCTCCCTCGGGAGTTGAACAAAACTGGCTTCTTTGAATTTCTTGACAAGCTGCCTTACCTTGTTTAAATACTTCTTCATCCGGCCTTCCTTGGCTTCACACATTCCATTTACTGGATTTATGATCAATTAAGAATCCCCTTGGACGATAACTGACTCCGCCCCTAGGGCTTTAGCCAATTCTAATCATTTGAGGAGAACTTCATATTCAGCTTCATTGTTGGTGGTTTGGTATTGTAGACAGGCTGTGTATTTCAACTTGTCCCTTTCTGGGGATTTAAGTATAACTCCAATTCCTCCTGCATACAATGTGAATGAACCATCCACATTGACGACCCACCTCCGTACCTCATCCATTTCGTCTAGCTCAGTTCAATTAGGACTAAATTTTGCAATGAAATCTACCAATACTTGTGCTTTTATTGTGTTTCTCGGCTGATACCTGATATCGAACTCACTAAGTTCTACAGCCCATTGGATCAGTCGTCCTACGACTTCTAACTTGTTCATTGCCTTCTTTAGTGGATGGTCTATCAAGACGTTGATGACATGAGCTTGGAAATAATGCCTTAACTTCCTGGAAGCTGTAACCAAAGCGAATGCTAGTTTTTTCATCATTGGGTATCGTCCTTCTACCCTTCTTAGCGCTGGCTTGTATAGTAAACCGGCTTTTGCACCCTTCCTTCTTCTCTAATCAAAGCGCAGCTTACTACATGTGGGGACACTGCCAGATACAGATACAACTATTCGCCAGGCACGGACAGACTCAGTAGGGGAGCTGTAGAGAGGTAGGTCTTAAGGTCTTGGAAAGCTTTCTAACACTCGTCCATCCATTCAAACGCCTTTTTAAGAACCTTGAGAAATGGTAAACACTTGTTAGTAGTTTTAGAGACAAACCTATTAAGGGCAGCAACTCGCCCAGTAAGAGATTGGACTTCTTTGATACTTTGCGGAGGTTTCATATCTAGTATTGCTTGAATCTTATTTGGATTTGCCTCAATTCCCTTATGTGAAACCATGAATCCAAGGAATTCTCCTGACGTAGCTCCAAAAGTGCACTTGTTGGGATTCAACTTCATGTTGTACTGCCTAAGCATATCAAAGGTTTCTTGAAGGTCGTTTAAGTGCTTTCCCTTGTCCAAACTCTTTACCAGCATATCATCTACATAGATTTCCATATTTCGTCCAATCTGTGGACGAAATATATGGTTAACCAACCTCTAGTAGGTTGCCCCTGCGTTCTTCGGTCCGAAAGGCATTACCTTGTAACATAACAAGCCTTGACTGGTGATAAAGGATGTCTTCTTTTGGTTTGCCTTGCCCATCCTTATTTGATTGTAACCTGAGAAAGCATCCATGAAACTTAACAACCTTTGACCTACGGTCGAGTCCACCAACTGATCAATACGCGGCAATGGATAGCTATCCTTGAGGCAGGCCTTATTTAGATCAATGAATTCCACACACAACCTCCATTTGCCATTAGCCTTCTTGACCATTACTACATTAGCCAACTAGTCTAGGTAATAAACTTCCCGAATAAACTTTGTTGTAGTTAATTTCTGAACCTCCTCTTTAATAGCATTAACTCGCTTAGGAGCAGATACTCTTTTCTTCTAACGTACGAGTTTGGAGGAAGGATGGACATTTAGACGATGGGTAATGACGCTAGGGTTTATACCTGACATATCTTCATGACTCCATGCAAACGCATCAATACTCTTCTTTAAGAACTGGATGAGGTCTTACTTTGTTTTCTCTTCCATGCTTACTCCGACCCTAGTATACTTCTCAAGGTCATTCTCGTTTAGAGGGATATCCTCCAGCATTTCGGTGGGTTTCGCAACAACTCTTTTCTCTTCAATGTTCATTGTTTGCACTTGCTCGTCCATAGCCAACATGGCTAAGTAACATTCTCTCGTTGCTAACTGGTCTCCTTTCGCTTGCCCTACCCCGTACTCTGTAGGGAACTTGACTGACAGATGGTATGTAGACGTTACTGCCTTCCAACTATTCAGAGTTGGTCTCCCAATGATAGCATTGTATGATGACGAACAGTCTACCACAAGAAAGTTTACTTCCTTGGTTATTTGTTGCGGATATGCTCCTACCACCACAGGCAATGTAATGGTACCCACAGGTTGTACCTTCATACCTCCAAATCCCACAAAGGGGGAGTTCACTGGACGAAGTTGATCTCGTCCTTCATTTGCTGGAAAGTAGGGTAGTACAAGATTCTGCCGAACTACCGTTGTCCACTAACACTTTTTTGGTTGTATAATTAGTAATAAGCAAAGTAATGACAATCGCGTCGTCATGTGGGTGGTGGACCCTTTTAGCATCTTCGCCGTGAATGTAATAGCCTGCTCGTCCATGGACTTCGTCCTCGAGGATTGTCCTGAAAGTTGGACATTTTGCATTACCTTTAGGTACGTCTTTCTTGACTTGGAAGATTGTCATGTTGAGGTCCCCCCTATGATGACTCTTATTTCTCCAAGTGGCAGTCTTTATGGCTCTTCCAACTTTGCCTTCAACTTCTTGTCTTTATGATCTCGTCCAAGGAAGTTTCTCAACTTCCCTTACCTGATGAGATTTTCTATCTGCTGCTTTAAATCAAAACATTCGTCCGTATCATGCCCATGGTCTCTGTGGAAGCAGCAATACTTGTTCCTATTGTGCTTGTTGGGATCTCCTTTCATTTTTTTTGGCCACTTCAAGGAAGGATCATCCTTGATTTGCATAAGCACTTGTTCTAGCGGCATGTTCAAGGGTGTATACTGTTGATTTCAGGTTGAAGAGCCTGCTTTCTTGTTATCTCAGTCTTTCTTTTCTCTTGTCCACCCCTTTTTTGGACGAGGATCTTGTTCAAAGTGGTGCAGGAGATTTGCTTCCATTCTCTCAGCTCTCTTCTTTTTTTTAGCTATAATCGCGTCTTCTACATTCATAAAATTTTGGGCCGAATGGACGAGTTCAGCCATGGTTTAAGGCTCTTGCTCGTAAAGCTTGTGGATGAATAAGTCAGAGTTAACTCCATTATGAAAGGCCGCCAATAACAACTTATCATCCATCTCGTCCATTGTCAGGGCTTCCCTGTTGAAACGAGTAATGAAGGACTGCAAACTTTCATTCTCTCCTTGTTCAATGGTTAGCAGGCTGGACGAGGAACGTTTGTGCCTTTGTCCTCCGATAAAATTATTGACAAACAACTTACTCAACTGTTTGAAAGAACTCATTGTGTTCGGAGGTATCTTGCTGAACCACACTTGCGCTGGTCCTTTAAGGGTGGTAGGGTCTACACATAATCTCGTCTGGAACCCCTTGTAGGTGCATTGTAGCCTTGAAGTAGCAATATGGTTAAAAGGGTCACGCGTTCCATCATACGAATCCAATGGAAGGCATCTTGAACTTCGGAGGCAAAGGATGACCGTTAATGGAAGCCGTGAAAGGGGAGTTTGTTCGATGGACTAAATCCTCTACGGGATGCGCCTTTCTTATGTTTTCCCTCATCTTATCCATGACCTTCCTCATCTGATCCATTTCCTTCTCCAAGTGTGGCACCCTTCGCGAAGTGGTGCCCCTTAACTGGCTCTCGAGCTCAGCATCTCCTCTATTTTCCTGACTTTGGGCTTGCCCTTCTACATATCTTTCACGATGTTGTCTTCTTAAGGCAATCTCCCTAGTCAACTTCTAGTTCTGACGGGTTAACTCTGCCATGGTGGCCGCCATAGACTGTATATGTTGAATAGATGGCGGTTGCATAACAGGCACTGACTGGCGATCATGGTGGGGATTACTAGAGGAATCCCTACTTTCTTGATGGCCTGGGTTGGTGGCCCTTGATCTTGTCCGAACCATGTAGTCTTTTTGTTGAAGGAAGATAAATTGCAAAAATAAAATCTCTTTCCTACAAACGGCGCCAACTGATGTTACTCAGTAAAATTAGTAGACTGAATGCTTCAGATTTCAGTGGCAAGAGAATCATTTGTAAAACTTGAAAGAATGAACACACAATCAAAGGTGACCAAGGAGGACCGGCCAATAACTCTCCGATGATAAAGTCAGTTATTTCTCTCCAATTCTGGAATTCCAATCTCTTTGGAAGTGTTAGAAAAGACTTACTTTATTTTGATGTAGATAAATGCTTATATAGCACCTGAAACGGTTACTTGTCTAATAACTTCCCATATCATTGAGAAGGTCAGAAGGTTCGGAGTTAACTTCCATAACTGCTATGGAACTTATATTGTTTGGCCTTATTTTCCATAACCATCATTGAGAGCAATTTTGTAGCAATGAACCTTGGTTTTTACTTGTGCTACGAAATATGAACGTGGAGCTCGTCCAAAACTCGAATAGAGAAACACGCTCAGAATGTACAGAGGTCGTCCAAGCATATTTTTGGATGGACGACCTTGTCATGGATGAGTGTTCTATACAATTCATTTTCCTATCCTTGCCTTGGACGACAATCAAGGACGATTTTAGAGTTGGCGTATTTATCACGCCATCAATGAATAACTTAAAGGATTAAACCAGGTACTCAAGAATTAAGATGTAGTAATCTTTAAAGTGGCAGTCAACATTCATGACTTTGTATTACTACGAATATTTTAATGAAGAGGTTGAATGTATAATAAATTCTTGGGATATAATTTATTAATAAGGCCTAGAGTGCAATTATATTTATATAGTGGTATTAAATATAATTAATGGTAATTTTGGGCTTGTCAAGAGTTGATAGAGAGTCCCAAAACCCATTGGAGCTAGTGTCTTATTTGTCTCTTTTGGTCCCACTCCAAGCCACATACCAAAGCTCAATTGGAATAGCCCAAAAGGCTAGCCCAATTAGATAATCAGTTATAATTAAAGAGAGAAGCATATAGAATTTAGTAAGAGAATGAAATGGTGTGTATGTGAGTGTAAGCCACTCTCTTATTCTCTCTTGAACACATACATATAAATTGATAGAGTGACCACACTTCTTGGGCATAAGTGGAATTGGAGTGAAGACTAAAAGTGTTCCCAAATACTTCTAATCTTTGGTTTTGAATTTCACCGCACCAAGGTACGCTCTCTTGTTCTTAAATTCTAAAATTTACATAGTATATGTTATCAATTGCGAATGAAGTAGATTCGTTAATTTTCTGCTGCGTATATTTTGTATGTGATACAAACCATGTTTTTTCAACACACAACGCACTAAAATGGGTCCTAAGCGTAGATTTGGAATTTATATTGGTTTTGATTCTACATCTCTTATTAGATATCTTTGACATTCAATTGGTGATGTTTTTAAGGCAAGTTTTGATGATTGTCATTTGATGAAATAGTCTTTTCGACATTAAGGGGAGAAAGGTCATTGCCAGAAGCACGAAGAGAGATAACTTGGAATGCTTTGATGTTATCTCATCTCGATGCTTGCACAAAACAATGTGAACTTGAAGTTTAGAGGATTATTTATTTGCAAAGTATTGCAAACAAATTACCGGATGTATTCACTGACAGTAAGAAAATTGTGAAGTCTCACATTCCAGCTGCTAATACCCTAGCAATGATTGAAGTCCCTATAGGACAATCCATTAATACAACATCAAATGAGTCTAAACCACACCTGAAGCATGGAAGACCTGTTGGGGCTAAAGATAAAATTCCTAGAAAGAGAAAAATGTAAGAAGAACAAGTCGTTGCTCCTAAAGAAGCTATACCCATGAAACAGGCAACAGAAATAATTAATATATCCAAAATTCATAATTCTCCTGAAAATAAACCCTCTAAAAATGACCATCCTAAAGAGGAGTCACTTGAAAAGGACCAGGTACCTAAAAATAATGAGATCTCAATAAAGTATGTGAGTACAGGAGATATATGGGATAGAAATAAAATTGTTGTCGACAACGTATTTTCATTCAAAGTTGCCATTGACATTACCGGAAGTAATGATCCTAAATCCATCGAAGAATGTTGACATAGAAATGATTGGCTAATGTGGTTAGAGGCAATTCAGACAGAATTAAATTCACTTGAGAAACGTGAAGTATTTGGACCTGTAGTCCAAACACCTGAGGGTGTAGTGCTTGTCGGATGCAAATGGGTATTTGTACGAAATAGTAATGAGAAAAATGAAATTATGAGGTACAAAGAACGACTTGTGGCACAAGGTTTCTCATTGAGGCCTGGTATTGACCATAAGGAAACACATGCTCCTGTATTGGATGCAATTACATTCAGATTTTTGATTAGCTTAGTGGTAACAGAAATTTAGACATGCTTTTAGTGGATGTGGTCATAGCATATCTATATGGTTCATTAGATAATGATATATACATGAAAATCCTTGAAAGATATAAAATGCCTAAAGCATATGACTCCACATCCCGAAGCATGTATTCTATCAAGCTACAAAGGTCCTTATATGGATTAAAGCAATTCGGATGCACGTGGTACAATTACCTCAGCGAATACTTATTAAAAGAAGGATTTGTGAATAATCCAATTGTTCATGTGTTTTTATTAAAAACTAAGAATCCAGATTCGCTATTGTTGTGGTATATGTTGATGATTTAAATCTTGTGGGGACTCTAGAAGAGCCCACAAAAACCGCAAATTATTTAAAGAATGAGTTCGAGATGAAAGATCTCGGAAAGACAAAATTTTGCCTTGGACTGCAAATTGAACAATTTCCAAATGGAATTTTTGTTCATCAGTCAACATACACAGAAAAGGTACTAAAACAATTCCTAATGGATAAAGCTCACCCTTTGAATACTCCAATGGTAGGTAGGTCACTAGATGTCAAAAAGGACCCATTTCGTCCTCGAGAAGATGATGAAGAAATTCTTGGTCCCTAAGTACCATATCTTAGTGCAATTGGATTTCTAATGTATCTTGCAAATTGCACACGGCCTGACTTTTCCTTCTCAGTAAAATTGCTAGCAAGATATGGTTCTGCACCAACTTAAAGACATTGAAATGGAATCAAGCATGTATTACGCTACCTACGTGGAATGACTAACTTGGGATTGTTTTATCCAAAACGGTCAAATCTATAGTTGATTGGATATGCAGATGCAGGTTATCTTTTTGATCCATATAAAGGCTGATCATAAACAGTTTATTTGTTCACTTGTGGCAACATTGCCATTTCATGGAGATCTATCAAGCAAACATTATCTGCTACGTCCTCTAATCACTCAAAGATTATTGCGATCCATGAAGCAAGTCGCGAGTGCATTTTGCTAAGATTAGTAATTCAACACATTCGAGAAAAATGCAACTTGTCATCAATCAAAGAAAGCCTCACAATCTTATATGAAGACAATGCTACTTGTATTTCTCAAATCAGGGGAGGATATGTCAAAGGTGATCGAACCAAGCATATTTCACCAAAATTCTTTTATACACATGAGCTCCAAAAGAGCAATGAAATTGATGTCAAGCAGATACGGTCAAGTGACAATTTGGCAGATTTATTTACTAAGTCATTACCAGCTACAACGTTTAAGAAGATAGTATACAACATTGGCATGCGTTGACTGATCTTTGAAGATATATGTACTCATGAGGGGGAGAAAATGATCTATGCTGATTATACTCTTTTTCCTTCGCTTAGGTTTTTCCCACTGGGTTTTCCTTTGTAAGGTTTTAATGAGGCAATCTAAAGGCACTTACAACTCACTAGAATACTGTACTCTTTTTCCTTTGCCACTGGTTTTTTCCAAATGGGTCTTTCCTTGGCAAGGTATTAACGAGGCAGATTCTTAGTGAGTGGTCATTTAAGGGGGAGTGTCATATACTATTCACTTTTTGTTTTACACTATTCTATTTTGATATAAACTATTTACTCTTCACGAGTGATGGATGTAAGTCCATCACATTAAATGGGTGCAACAACTTTAGGGGATTTTGCCCCCTTTGCAGTTGCTTCATCAATTCATCTTTCGCCTATATATATATGAGCCTTCGCTCCTATTGTAATGTATCGAGGAAATTAGAGAGACACTGAGAGTATGACACTGAGGAAATTCATCTTTAGCCTTTGCAATTTAGATATAATATCATCCTCATATTTTATTCTCTTGCCTACATATATGTCCTCTATTTTAGAACAATTCTCAATTATTCAATCCCTACTAAGAATTAAAATGATACACAGACAAGATTTCATTATAATGAAAACAAAAGAAGTATGTATACTAGGGTAGAGGAATAAGAGACCAAAATGGCAAGATATGATGATCTTGCAAGATTTACATGTCTTTTTTGATGTTCCATAACCAGCTACCTATTTCTGGGTCGCTCTTTGTATCACGATAGTGCAAAGAACTTTGGCAATAAAGGCTTTTAAGACCTTTCTATTGGTAACATGGCCAATTGGCCATAGCCAAAAAGCTATATAGTAACCCTTTTAGATCAATTGCACTGGTCTATGTAAAATACAAAAAATGCAAATTTTACACAATATCACCTAAAACTACCCCACATCAGCAGGTATAAAAGTGTGCATATATACAAACTAGCTACATATATTTACATAGTTGTTGAGGTACAATTTTTCAGGTCTTACTTTCATTAGCACACTCACCAAAATACTCATACAAGTCCCATAAATTATTTTGGGTCCTTACAAATATTTCTCATATATTACCCAAATATTTCTCACATATTATTCAACTTGTGCTCTCACAAATATTCCTCATATTATTACCCAACTTGGGCTCCCACAAACATATCCTATATTACCCAACTTGGGCCCATAATAATTCTTCTTATACCATTACCAAAATTGGGTCACAAAATTATATCATCTCTATAAAAGCCCAAACTCATTTATCTTGTGGGAAAAACCCAAAAGGCCCAACAAAACTCCTAACAAAGCTCATTGATACACGGCACTCTTACTAAACCATTGCTACATGGCATTCTTACAATGCCCGTTGCTATACGGCACTCTTACTAAGCCCGTTGCTACATGACAATTTTTTTTACAAAATCTCAAAATATTATTAAGCCCAATATTATTTGCCAGCATTTTATAAAAAGCCCAAATACTATTTTGGCAACTTTTACAAAAAACCCAAATACTATTTTTGGAAACTTTTACAAAATGTCCAATACTGTTTTGGCAACTTTTACAAAAATACTCAATATTAATTTGGCAACTTTTACAAAAAGCCCCATATTATTTTGGAAACTTTTATAAAAATCCCAAATACTATTTTGACAACTTTGACAAAAAGCCTAATGCTATTTTGGCAACTTTTACAAAAAGCCCAAATATTAACTTTTACAAAAAGCTCAATACTATTTTGGCCCAATGTCACTTTGGCAACAATTTATCAAAAACCCAAAACTATTGGACAAACAATTATTCTACCAAAGCCCAAATATTATTTGGCAAAAGAATTATATTATGCTCAAAGCCCAAAACTATTCTTTGGCAAAAACATATGTTGATATACTAAATTCCCTAACTCATGGGAAACATAAATTACTTATGAAATATTACCCATCTTTCAAAACTATTTCTTCTACGACATTTATGGGAATTATACTTATTTTGTTCCATTAATTATTCTAACTACAAAAGGCCATGTATATTGCATACCCATGGTAAAACTATTCATTTTGTAGGGATGAACAAGTCTAAGAAGAAGGCCAATAACAAGGCCCAGCTGAGACAGTCTAGCCCATGTGCTAAATCCCAGCAACTAAAGCTCACATGAGTAACTAAAATGGTTAAACCAGCCACAAGTCAAGCTTAGCACAACTAGACTGATAGCTAGGACCCAATGTAATCTCCTTTAGCTTGTTAAATCAACACAACTAAACTGACAACTGAGACCTACTACAATTACCTTTAGCTTGTCAAATCAGGTTAGAGGGACATTTGTCAAGCTGAGCTTAAACCCTTCCTTGGCAAGCTGATTTTCATGATTACTAACAAGACATAAAGCTGTGAAGGTTGAAGCTAGCCATGCTTTCTCTCTTCTCCAATACAATCGGCCAAGGAACAAGGGGTTGCCATGACCAGACCATGGAAGCTTCTGATATCACTTATGAACAGCTCACTACATTGCCAAAACTGTATGTTTTCTGGTTCATAAACCAAGCACATGAACCCAAATGGGGAAACTTAGGAAAATGTGGTTTGGAGGGCACGAAGGAGATCTTCAGCAAAGTTTCCAGTAGAGGGCTCTAAGATTTTCACCTGGCTTGGGGTGACACAATCTACCCTAGGAACTTTGACACTAGCAGCAGATTACCAAGATCATTAGCCTTAATTCGTGCTTTAATCTCATTGGCCAAGGACAATCCAACATTTAATATTAAGTCAAAACTCTAGCTGCTATTACCCCAAACAACAAGAACACCTTAAAGATGAACATACCATTCTTGGCCAAATCCTAGGAATGATTTTTTGAGGATTTTCTGAATATTGAGACAGATTTTGGCTAAGATTATTTGCTAAATAGCCCCTTAAACTCAACTATAAATAGAGCCCTTCATCAAACACCTCAAGAAACACAAATAGAGAAGAACAACTCTCTCATAAACTTCTCTATTTCCCCCTTTTCTCTAATTATCTTCTTAAGTTCTTAGTAAGATTCAGAGCTTCTGAGTTCTCAGTTTCCAACTTAGAAACTAATCTCTTCAGCCCATAACTCATAAATGCCCCTTATATCACAATTCATAAGCTCTTGTCCATCCCTCAGTAGAAAGTCCCAGCTACTTTGCTAAATACTCTCTCTCTCTCATTACTTATATTACTAAAATGACTTTCAGTACTCACTACATATACTATATCCATGAGCATATGCTGGCATAATAATGATCTCGCTACGCTAGCTAGAATCTCTCTCTCTCTCTCTCCCTTCATCTCACACTAAGCCTTTTCCATTATTTGCTATAATGGACCCCATAGTATTTATTTATTCCTTTACAATTGAAGGCTATAATGTATATGTGACCATAGAGTTTTTCTCTTATGTTATTATAATGGAGGACTTTCTTTCAATGGATCCCTTAGATGATGACTTTGGAGATGTAGATACTTTCTTTAATTTATGAAATAACTAACGGTTAGAAGTTTATTCAGTTTTGACTTACTTTACAGTTGGAATATTTTACTATTGGGCTATTTCTTTATTGCAGTGGGCTTTTATGTTATGTAGACATGTTTGCTGTAGGAAATGTTTTGGGCCTTCCCATAATCCTTGCCGGTCCAAACATAGGCCCAAGCATAAAAAAGGCAAATCTCTCAAAAGTTTCACCGATAGCCTTTGGGCTGTGCTTCAAGCCCATTGTCAAGTTTCGGTTTAGGCCCCCAATCTAACAACAATCTCATTTGTTAGAGGGAAAACTTTTTTGCCATCCACAACGGTTAGAGTATTAGCATCCGGTTTCTTAAAAAAATCTCATTTTACCACCTCAAAAGCTATTTTATCTATTATACCATACAATTTTACAACACACCTAACATCCCAACACATTAAAATAATATATTTACACAATAAAATATATAATCCAATACCATCTCTCTCCTCTCTCTAATTTTTGTCTCTCTTCCTCCCTCTTTCTCTCTCCATTGTGAACACACCAAAAACCTAACACAACCACCATCCAAACACAACCATCCCACCACCTGCCAATCATCAACAACACAAATTGCCACCACCATCATCAATAACATAACCACCACCCCACCACTGCTGCACCACCCAAATCAACCCAGCAAATCATAAAAAACCCAAAATCTAAACTCCACTATCGAGCTTTCTAGTCATAACACCCAATTCTCAAAGACAAATCAAAGAATGAGAAACCAACCGATTTACTAATAGAATCAAATCACTAATTCAGCCAAGCTTCCCAGTCACACCACCCAATTCTCAAAGACAAATTAAACCAACTGGTTTACCAATAAAATCATTAAAAGCACCAAAAAGAGCAAACCTTTGGTTATCTTGCCCAAGAAAGTAGAGAATGAGACAACCCACGATGATTAAGACGACTCGCGACAACCCAAACACACAACCCACACCTACCCATGCCCATCACGCCAACACCACCCATCGACCCAAATAATACACTAAACACCAATCCACACTGAGAGAGGGCAACCCACACCACCACCTTCAACCCACACTACCGCTTTTAACCAATGCTAATCCACCGGTCCATGCAAAGAGAGAGAGCAACCCATGTCGATCCATGCCAATGCCTTCAACTAGAGAGAGATATGGCAACCCTTGAACTTGTTGCCTTCAACGAGAGAGAGAGAGAGAGAGAGAGAGGAGGGTCTTAGACGAGATACAGAGAGAGAAGTGAGTCTGGGGAAAGAAAAAGAATGAATAAAATGAATTATTTTATTTTTACAATTGAGTTACAGTATCATCACAAATTTGTGATGATATTGTAGAATAATTGTAAATTTTTTTATAAGTAAAAGGCCGGGTAATGAGCCTTTTTGATGCTTGAATGCTAAATAATCCCAACACATATCATTTGCATTACTCCCTTACTATAACTTTGTAAACTATTATTTTATTAATATCTTTTTTTTTTATATTATTATTATCTTATTTAGTCACTTTTTCTCTCTCTTAAACTGGTATCTCTCCTTCCCTCCCTCTTTCTCATCATTTTAGTTCTCTCCCATATCAGATCTCATCCAGCTCTAGGGGTGGCAAAATCAACCCAAACCCATTTGCCCACCCAAATTCACCCACTTAAAAGAGACCCAAACCCACCCAATTATTAGTTGGGTTAAATGGGTACTAACCCAATTAAACCCAATTAACACTAATGTTTATTGGGTTTTAATTGGGTACCCAATTAGACCAAATTATGATCCAAGTACCATTTCTACAAATCACCCAACCCCCAAACCACTAAAATTATCAAAATACCCTCTCAACCTAAAAAATGACCAAAATAACACATAAACCTAAAAATGACCAAAATAACCCTAAAACCTACAAAATGACCAAAATACCTCCAAAACCCAAAAATGACCAAAATACCTCCCGAAGCCTAAAAAATGACCTAAATACCCCTTAAACATAAATAAAAAAAAAAAACCCCCTGAAACAAAAAAAATGACCAAAATACCCCCGAAACCCAAAAAATGACCAAAATGTACCTAAAACCCAAAAAATGACCAAAATACCCCTGAAACCTAAAAATGACAAAAGTACCACTGAAACCCAAAAAATGACCAAAATACCCCTAAAATCCAAAAAATGACCAAAATACCTCCAAAACCTAAAAATGACCAAAATACCCCCGAAATCTAAAAAATGACCAAAATACCCCCGAAACCCAAAAAATGACCAAAATACCCCTTGAACCCAAAAAATGACCAAAATACCCCCGAAACCTAAAAATTACCAAAATACCTCCAAAACCTAAAAAAATGGCCAAAATAACCCCAAAGCCTAAAAAATAACCAAAATAACCCTGAAACCTAAAAAATGACCAAAATACCCCCGAAACCTAAAAAATGATTAAAATACCCTCGAAACCTAAAAAATGGCCAAAATAACCCTAAAGCCTAAAAATTGATCAAAAAAACCTAGAAACCTAAAAATGACCAAAATAACCCTGGAACCTAAAAATAACCAAAATAACCCTGAAGTCTAAAAATTGAATAAAATAACCCCGAAACCTAAAAATGACCAAAATACCCCCCCTAAAATTATAAAATGACCAAAATACCCTTTAAACCTAAAAAGTGACCAAAATACTCCTGAAACCTAAAAAATGACCAAAATACCCTCAAACCTCTAAAGTGACGAAAATACCCCTAAATCTTTGAAATGACCCAAATAAACCCAAAACCTCTAAAATGGCCACAAACAACGTGAAACCTCTAAAATTACCAAAAATACCCTGAAACCTCTAAAATGACCAAAATACCTCTAAACCTATAAAACGACCAAAATACCCCTTAAAATATCTAAAATGACCAACATACAACTAATCCTGTAAGATGAACAAAATACACCTGAAGCCTCTAAAATTACCAAAATAAGGGTTTGGGGTATCTTAGTCATTTTTTAGGTTTAGGGGGTATTTTGGTCATTTTTTATGTTTATGGAGTATTTTGGTCATTTTTTAGTTTTAAGAGGGATTTTGGTAATTTTTTAAGTTTAGGGTGTATTTTTATCCACTTACATGTTTAAGGGGCTTTTTTTTTGTCATTTTATAGGTTTCGGGGTATTTTGGTCATTTTTTAGGTTTTGAGGATATTTTGGTCATTTTAAGGTTTAGGGGTTATTTTGGTTGTATTTTGGTTTCAGGGGTATTTTGGTCATTTTTTAGGTTTCAGGGGGTATTTCAGTTAATTTTTAGGTTTCGATGGTATATCGATCATTTTTTAGGTTTAGAGGATAATTTGGTCATTTTTTAGGTTTCTAGGTTAATTTGGTCAATTTTTAGGCTTCGTGGTTATTTTGGCCATTTTAAAGGTTTTGTGGTTATTTTAGTCAATTTTTAAGCTTCGTGGTTATTTTGGCCATTTTTAAGGTTTCGGGGGTGTTTTGATCATTTTTAGTTTTCAAGGTTATTTTGATCAATTTTTAGGCTTCGAGGTTATTTTGGCCATTTTTTAGGTTTCAGAGGTATTTTAGTAATTTTTTAGGTTTTAGAGGTATTTTAGACATTTTTTGGGTTTATGGGGCATTTTGGTCATTTTTAGGTTTTGGGGGTATTTTGGTTATTTTTTGGGTTTCAGGGGTATTTTGGTCATTTTATGGGTTTTGGTGGTATTTTGGTCAATTTTTGGGTTCTAGGGGTATTTTGGTAATTTTTAGGTTTCGGGGGTATTTTGGTCATTTTTTAGTTTTGGGGATATTTTGGTCATTTTATGGGTTTTGGGGGTATTTTGGTAATTTTTAGGTTCTAGGGGTATTTTGGTCATTTTTTGGGTTCTAGGGGTATTTTGGTCACTTTGTAGGTTTCAAGATTATTTTAGTAATTTTTAGATTTCGGGGGTATTTTGGTCATTTTTTAGGTTTTAGAGGGTATTTTGATCATTTTTTGGGTTTTGGGGGCATTTTTGTCATTTTTGGGTTTTTGAGGGTATTTTGGTAATTTTAAGGTTTTGGGGTATTTTGGTCATTTTTTAGGTTCCAGGAGGTATTTTGGTCATTTTTGAGTTTCAGGGGTATTTTGGTCATTTTTTGGGTTTCGGGGGTATTTTGGTCATTTTTTGGGTTTCGGGAGTATTTTGGTCATTTTTGGGTTTCAGGGGGTATTTTGGTCATTTTTTGGGTTTTGGGGGTATTTTGGTCATTTTCTGGGTTTCGATGGTATTTTGGTCATTTTTTTGGGTTTTGGGGGTATTTTGGTAATTTTTAGGTTTTTAGGGTATTTTGGTTTTTTTTGAGGATTTTAGAGTATTTTGGTCATTTTCACTTTAGTGACATTTTAATAATTTTGATAATTGGGTAATTTGGTGGGTTGGGGTTTACCCATAATAATTGGGTTGGGTTGGATTTGGGTTAGAAGCAATTTGTTAAATAGGTTTTAAATGGGTAAAAGGGTTTTATATACCTAACCCAATTATGTCCACCCCAAACCCACCCAAACCTGTCCATTTGCCACCCCTATCCAGCTCTCATCCAAGTCTCTTCTTTCTTCATCTCACTCTCCCTCTTCGTCTATACAACAATCACTCTATGCCCATCCATCTCTGTACCTAGATCGGCTTCTTTGGATGGTTGTGAATGAACTTAAATCAAGATTTAGAAGAACAGAGGAGGCTTCTTTGATTTTCTCCATGGCGTTTGTGTTTCATGGTTGTGTTGTTGATCCGGTGAGATAGGCTTTGTGGTTGTGCGAATTATTTTTGTGGTTGAAGTCGTAGTTTGGGTGAGATCAATGGATTTGTTTTGGGTTTCTGTTTTGGTTTAGATTTGGGTATGGGTATTTGATATTTGAGAAGTTTGTGGGTTTGTTGAGGATCAATGATAAACTTAGCTACTAGCAGCAGTAGGATCAGAATTTGATTTTGTCAAGTTTGTGGGTTTGTTTTAATTTTTATTTTAATTTTATTTTTTGTTATTTCTAGCTTATGTTTGATTTCTAAGAAAATTTTAATTTGTTAAAGAAAACTTTGGATACTGATATTTTGTTTTGGTGTAGCTTTGCTTGGGTTTTTCATGCTTGTTTGGCTTTAATTAATCTGCTGGAAATTTTTTTTTTCTTTTGATAGGAATCTGCTGGAAATTTTTGTTGATGGGCGGTAGCTTTTGGTTGAGGAAGAAGGATAATAAAAAACTGGGAAAGAAATAGTATCAAAAGAATAATAAAAAAGTGGTAAAAAAAATTGTATTTTAATGAAATGTAGTAGCTTAGAATAGTTATTTGATGCGGCCCATGCGGGTGTTTTGGAAAAATAATTATGTAAAATATAAAAAGTAGATTGTTATCGTAAAATAGGCGTTTAATTGGGATGTATATGTGTAAGTACTAATTTCTTTTGTTGTATCTTTCAATGTGCTGTCTCTTTCAATTTCTTCTAGATGAATTCTCTATTATTTAATTATCATCATCAATTCTCAATGTTTTTATTTATTTTTAATGGAATACTCATTTTATTGAATATTGCAAATATCACTTATATAATAATAATAATTATTATCAGTATATATTAAAAAGATTCAAAAAGTTAGATATTATTTTTTTATAATAAAAAATATCTCTATTTAAAACTTAAAAATATGGTTAAAATAATAAATTGACAAAAATAATAAATTCTTATTTCTTTGAAATGCCTTCTTACTTCTAATAAGTTCATACTTTTGCTCAATAGTTTAAAAAACTCTCCACGTATTTATCTTCTTCACATTTTCTGAATAGAGTTTCTCAAATGTGTACAATAAAACTTCCCCACTTTTCTTCTCAAAAAAAGAACTTCCCACTACTCACGTTTGAAAGAAAATAACTACCCCTCCAATACAATAAGGACAAACTATCCCACAAAAAAAAAAAAAGTGTCAGACTAAACTATCCCATGTTTCTTTTTTAAACTACTATATTATCATTTATTTTTGGATTTATTACATTATCAATTATTTTTTTTTGATAACTGTTTTATCATCAATTGGATTTGGATAAACATGCAAAAGCTTCGAATTGAAAAATGAATTATATTCTCTTTGAAAAAAAAAATCCTATCTATTTTTTCAAATTGTGATGAAAGAAAAATTATAATACTAAATCCAAAAAAAGAAAAAGAAAAAAAAGAGCCTCATAGCACGCGAAATGCGTGTGATGAGGCTAGTTATTAATTACAGTCATATCATGGTGATAGGGGATGTATTGATGAATAACATCTCACTATGGGTATTGTACTGAGGTATTGTTCATAAATTAATTTGGTCTACAAATTGTTGAAACTAATGCAAATCGGTTTAAGGTAAGTTTACCCATATTTGTCATAAACTTTTGGTATATAAAGCCGGGTGGGAATGCTCTCAACCATTAAAATTAAGATACAAAATTTTAATTTCATTGAGAAAATGTACATGGGACAACAAAATCTCATAACATTGTCACAATAACTTTGTTTAGAGTTGTAGTGAGTTTGAGTATAATCTTTTCTAACATGTTATAAAATTTGTTGTAAATTTGTTGATCCTGTCATCAGCAATTAAATATAATGCTTTTGCTTTAAAAAATAGAAGAAAAAGAATAAAAGAGAAACAAACTTGTCTCCTTGAGGCAAATGAGGACCAATATGAACCTATCAAATATATCTTTTAAAACAAGGAGAAGAAAAGAGCCTACTGTGTTTACATCAGTTTCTCAGAAGTCTTCAGTTTGACAGTGAGCTTGCGTAGTAAACCAACTACCAAAAGAGTTGTTTACTTTTGTCCAAGTGGAGTGGTTTTGAGCAGATGTCAAGGTTCAAAGTCAAGATTGTAGAAAAGAAAACGCTTGGAAAGTAATTACACACCTAATCCATATAATATGAAATATGGTTTAGAAATTGGAAATCGTAGTATTGATTTGTCAATTGTCAACATTGTTTTTTCTTCTCTCTTTATGGAGTGAGTTCAGACCCAAGAGGGAGAGGGAGAGTGACACTGAGAGATTCAAATAATCTCTTAATAAGGCGCGGTCATATACCTATGCTTTGGATAAATTGTACAGCTTTTTTCCACCTTTTTGACCTATCAATGTTGTTTAGGCTGTGTTTGTTTCGTGTAAAACGTTTTCCGGAAAATATGTATTTTCTGGAAATACTATTTTCCGGAAAAGGAAAATATTTTTAAGTGTTTGGTTAAATTATGAAAATTGTTGTCGCCGGCGATGGGGATTGGGTTTGTGAGTTCGTGGTTGCCGGCGATGGTCTCTGGGTTTGGATCGGCGGTTCGTGGGTTCGTGGCCGCCGGCGATGGGCGCTCAGCTTGGCTCGGCGATGGCGCTGGGCTCTCCCTTTCTTTCTCCCTCTCTCTCTTCATGCTCTTTGTTTCTCAATTTTCCGGAAAATGGGCATTTGAAGTGAAAATAGAAGGTAAAATGGATTTCCGCCTGGGGAGGGGTATTTTACGGTCAAAGGTGAAATTATTTTCCGTTGACCGAATTTTCCTAATCAGCCAAACACCCAAATTTTACGGAAATGATTTTCCGGAAGTAGTTTGAAGTCAAAACAAACACAGCCTTAATCACAAATGGAGCCTATTAGTTGATCCATCAACAAGCACCTGAAATGCTTTCAGACTATGCAGGACATATTATCTTTTCTCCATGTTCAAGTGAAAAAAAAAAAATGCAGTAGATAGTCCTTTGGTAATAAATTATTCATTTTTTTTTTTTTTTTGGCAAGAAACAACAAAGAAAAGTTCTTATGCTACGCCAGATTAAGCAGAAGAACAAACTACAAGAACAAGAAAATGACGCAGTTGACGCTTCTTGCCAAGATGTGAAATGACTTATTCTAAGAAACTTACGGACAACAAGACGAACAAAACATAACAATCGTCCTTCTCTCAATGAAAATGTAGGAAGGGTTCAATAATGAGCAATTGCTCACTAAGCCAACCTAATAAACAGGAACTGTCCTGTTATTAAAAGAAGATGTTTGTTCCAATTCTGGACCTTCTCCATTTTCATCCTCATTCTCCCTAGACATCTCCTCCAAAGATTTACCTTTCGATTCAGGCACCAAGAAAGTAAACAAAATTCCCAAGAAGTTGATTCCACCCAACACAAGGAGTGAATTCTTCACTCCAATTCCAGCAGGGTACCCTGCATCTGTTTTGGTCTTGTCCTGGCTTTGAGCCAAATACAAAAACCCAAATGCTCCAACCATAGCCCCAAGTTTCCCAGATGCTGCTGATATGCCGTGGCAAGTAGACCTCAATCTAGCTGGGAAAATCTCAGCTGGCACAACAAATGTGGTGGCATTAGGCCCGAAATTTGCAAAGAAGAAAGTTAACGAATACATCATCACAAATCCAATGCGGTTATCCTTATGAGTCCAGTGGTTGTATGGAATAGCCAGGGCAAACATAAACACTGTCATGAAGAAGAAACCCATCAGTTGGATAGCAAACCTTCCCATCTTGTCAATGAAAGCCACTGTAAACCAGTACCCTGGAACAGTACTGCACAAAGCAATCAGTGTTTGGGCCCTTGCAATTCTATAAACCTCCTCGATGGCATTCATGGTCTTTGCAGGAGGAATCCATCCAATTGCACTGAAAATATCCTTTTGGAACAGATTTTGGCTGTAAAATGCAATGTCAAGCAAGAACCATGTGCTTGTTGTCCCAAGCAAGTGAAGTCCATGGCGACGAAGAAACTCCCTTGAGAACAAACCAAATGCATTGGCTGGTTTTTCAGTTATTTGATCTACCTTTTGTTGTTCTGCTTCAAGGTCAACCTGAAGGACCTTTGACATATCAGATGCAGCCTGTTTTGCATTCTTGGCAACGAGGGCTGTGTAACGGGCTGTTTCAGGCATCTTCATCCTCCAGTAATAGGTGAGTGCAGCAGGAAGTGCTCCAACCATTAGAATAATCCTCCAAACAAAATCTGCTTGTGAAACAGTTGAGCCAAGTTGATCATCCTCATAGGCTGGAGCGTCAAACCTGGCCTTAAATGCGGATGAAATAATAATCGCAAATATACCACCAGCCATAATTCCAAAGCCCTGCATAGCAAAGACTGCAGCAATGAAGGCACCACGAGTCTTTTTATTAGCATATTCGGACATGATGGTGGCAGAAAGTGGGTAGTCACCACCAATACCAAAACCAAGCCAGAACCGGAAGAAGCAAAGTGTTGCCATGACAGATTTTGCATCGTGGCCGAAAGAAAGACCTGAAGCAACGGAGCATATAACCATGAGCATGAGAGTCATCCCATAGACTCGCTTCCGGCCCATCTTATCTCCTAGCCACCCGAAGAAGAGCTGACCGGCTAGAGTTCCACAGAATGCTACACCATTAACAGCAGCTGAGACATTGGGAGGCAACGTGCCGGGCTTTCCTGCTCCATCAACATGGTAGTATATGCGGCCAAGCAACTTTGTCACAAGAGAGATGCAAAATAGATCATATGCATCGGTGAAGAAGCCCATTCCAGCAATGATGATTGCAGTAAAATGATACCATTGTGTTTTTGCTACATCAAGCGCATTTAGCACCTGTAAATTGTCCTTGGCCATGGTGTTTGGTCACTCAAAATCTTTAAAACTCTTCACTCTGTTTCTCACAAGCGTGCTTCTCTGCAAAAATTGAAGAAGGGTAAGTTCATGAGTGACCACCAAATTATGAGATCTTTTAACAAAACTAGAAAGAATTCAACCAAACTGATTTATCAAATTCTTATCTAGGGGAGGTTTTATTTTAGTTAATCATATTGAATTATATCATTAATAATCTTATGTTTTAATTTTGATTTAAGATTCCAAGACCCAACAATTAAGGGTCAACAGGATATATATAAATACAACCTAGAAGAATATAAAAACATTGCATATGATTATTTAAATTATGATGACGAAGATGTTGAAAAAGAAATCTCTTATGGTTCTCAGCTTGAGAAAAGAATCGTTTTGAATCTTCAAGATCTACTATCTGGACTATTTTGAAAAGGAAAAAAAAAATTATGTAATACTGGACTTGTCAAAGTAGAATAAATTGGTATTATTAGTCAAACAACACGAAGAGTAGGTCCAACTGCTCCACTTTTTCTTCCCCTCTTTTGGAAATTTAGAGGGCCATTAAGCTCAGATCATTAGCAAGCTTCATCCAGAAAAATTAAATAAAACATAACAAAAAATGACTCATTGTGCAAATGAAAAGGCTCAAGAAGATGAAGCAACAAGAAATGTTATCTGCGGTGGAACAGTTCATACCTCCATCACTACAGGAAAAGCCTAAAAAAAAAAAAAAAGCTTATGGCCGTAAAAGTCTTATGAATCAGTCTCTCTCTCTCTAGAGTCTAAAGTTAAGCCTCCATTACTACAGGAAAGTAAAAGAAAAAAAGAAGGTAAATCCTATGAAATCACTCTCTCTCTCTCTCTCTCTCTCTCTCTCTCTCTCATGATAATCACATACATACTTATGAACCACACATAAAAGAAGCACACGGAACCATCATGACTTGTAGATTCAACAGAAATCTACCAAACAATATATAATTATACATTTAATATAAGAACCAAAAAGTAAAAACTAGGTAGCACTAATTTTTATGTAAAAAGGTAAAAATATGAGAGTGATCGCAAACCAACAACATAAATCAAGATTAAGATTTAGAAGAAAAGATTATGAATTTCAAGGTAAGATTTTAAAGTATAAATATAAACAAAATATATATATATATATATATATATATCCGTTTAGAAAGATAAGACACTGAAAAAAAACTTCAACTTCTAAAAATAATTAAAGCCCTGTTGATGAAATTGGAAATGAGTGTAGAATTGGCAAAGCTACAAGGAAGGTCTCAACTTTCAGACATGTTGAAGCATATAGTGAAGATTCTTTCTGGAAAATTAATTGCTTTACATGATCCTTGGCTATGTAAATTTTAAATTAACAGAGTAAAGCTAAAAATGACTAACATTCAAAAGAAAATCAGGTAGATTATAATCCGAAAGATTAACATCCAACTTTAGTTAAAATAAAACAATTTCGACCCGTTAATCTTGCTAATAATTGTTATGTGCACGTCAAAACCATGAAAAGAAAATCACTTAGATGAATGAGTCAGAGAAAACATATTATCGCTGACCTTTCTTTTTATTTATTTATTTTTAAATGAGTGTCAATCATTTACCTTAAACTTTTCATTGGACACAAAAAGATATCCCCTTTCTCACCAAAAGATAAAGCCATAGTTTGTCGATATTAATGATTAAGAGACATGTTCTATGAATACTTCAAAAATTCTAGTTTTATAACTGTTACGTTTTTCAAGTTTTTATTTTTATTTATTTATTTATTATTATTATTATTATTATTTTTTAAGATTATTAAAAAAAAAAAGCTATAGTATTGAGTATTGACATTAGGACAAGAGAAAACAAACCAACATAAAATGTTGTTACAGGAGACATTTACGCATTCAGGAAAAGTTATTAGGAAAAACATATATCCAAGAAAAGAAGAATCATAGGATGTTTGGACACAGAATACTGACCTGAAGCTTTTCTATGTATCTGAGAATCCGAAGCAAAGAAAGAGTGGAAAACTGAGAGAGAGAGAGAGAGAGAGAGAGGCGTGTTTGTTGGAAAGAGAGCAGGCAAGTGAGCAGAGCAAAGGATGCGAAAGAGAATATTAGAGATGGTGGTGAGAAAACGAGAAGGCGCAACCTTGTATTTATACCAAAACATTAAATGCACAGTTCCAATAACCTTCCAATCGGTAATCGCCAGCATATTTCATAGTCCACACTCCTTTTTTTTCTTTCCCTCTTTTTGGTCAAATTAATACATACGCCGCATTTCCTCTCTCTTCGTTGAATACTTGCTTTTTTTATTTTTATTTTATTTTATTTGAGAGAGCATGTTTATATAGCTTTTATGCTAGAGCCGTGTTTATTACATACAAACTATTAAGAGTTTACCTAAAATATATATATATATATATATATATATATATATATATATTAAGAGTTTGGTTTGTAGTTGAATCATCCAGTTCAATCTGATTTTTAAAACTATATCATAACTTAAAGTCACAATTTTAAATATGAAAATGATGATTGCAGTCATGGTTTTAGTTCAAAAATGAGTTGTGTAAAACTATATGTAACAACTTGTGTGCAACAAGTATTACCCTTTGAGTTGTTGCAATTTTTAATTATCTAATTGTGTGTCATCATAGACAAAAAATAGTAAGTCCATATAAATTAGTTGTTTATCACTCATAGTAGACCACTTCACAAATTGTAATAAAAGTTGTTGTAGTAGTCTAAGCAGCAGAATTACTTTTACTTTGGTTAGTTTTACACATTAATTATCTTATTAGTATTTGGTTTTGGTTTTTTATTGATTAATTACTAATAATAATTTATTAGTGAAATCATAATTAGGGGGTTTGATTTTTTTACTTAAAAGCTGGTCCCAACATAGGAGTTCTTGTGTCCTCCACTAACATTTGCCTTTTTCATTCTTTCTCTATTTGCAGTAAAACTCAAACGATGTCAAACTTGGAGTCCAAAGCGTGGGTGTGTTACATGAATTGGCGGCGCAACGCATAGACATAGTGGAATGTAATTTCGGGGAAAGCCTTCTTTTTCCCATGTGCTAGTAAGGAAAGTAAAGCAACACAATGCCCCAATGGGTTAGTAAATAGCAGCATTCCAGCTTAAGTTAGGATGTTTTAGCATATATTAGTATATTCTTTTCTTAACAAAAAAGAAAAAAGAAAGAATATTCCCAAAAAAATAAGTAGATCTTAAGATATTCTCATAAACAAATTAGGATATTCTTAAAATGACCTATTAATGCTGTTTAGACCATAAATTACTCAAAAGTCTGTACAATGCACTGGAAAATTTAACAAAATATTTATTATTATTTTTTGTCTAGCAATAAAATTTAATAATTATAATCTTTTAAAATTTGTGTCTACATATGAAACTTAATAATTATGGTATTTATTAATAGGTCATTATGATAGTTTTTAATTTTTTTTTTATTTAAAATTTTGCCAAGATTCTAATGGATGGTTTAAAAATAGAATTGAATTTAGACTCAATTAAAAATTGTAAATTAGCCAAGGGACTTGTAGGTTAATTGGTATGCACAAAAAGTGCTTAATGGTATAGGGGAAAAAGATTTTGAACTGCAAACTGGGTTAGCCACTAAGACAAGCTATGGTTAGCAAAAAAGAAATTTTTTTGGTTAGCAATTTCGAATTTTCTTTGGGGCTAAGCAATTAAGCATAACAATTTTGTATTTTCAGATTTGAAAACAAAAGGGGTTCCTTCAATATATGTTCTTAAAATCGTTAGAATGCTTTCACAAGGCAATACCAGACTTCTAAGCAATACCATATTGGATATTGCGAATTGAATTTGAAGAGGAATTCTATACGGCATTATTGCATCAATGTACACAAGTCAATGGCATATTGGTACATGGTATGAATGCTACAATGTCCGTCCATTGTTGAAGCCCTAGGAATTGGCTACATGAAAACGATTGTTTAGCCACAATTCTTCTTTTTTTTTTTTTTTTTTTGGGTGAGAGAGAGAGAGAGAGAGAGAGAGCTTATACTAACTATCAAAGGGATCAACAATAAATTTGGACGTCTTTTGGATTTTAAAAAAGGAACAATTTGAATTTAAACAATTCCATACAGCCGAATTTCAAGACAATAAACTCCTAAATTCTCAAGCGATTTAGTTTAACTCATAAAGTCTTTTGTCATGCGATAACATATTTGTGGTTTAAATATTTTTTTTATAGAGAATTTCAACTTATGGCGTCCGCTCCTAATGATAGCTCCTTATCGTCAAACCAAAACACCAATTAGTTTTTGGTATATGCGGAGATTGAACCTCAGATTTCTTATTAAACCATTAGAAACTTTACTAGTTAAGCTAATGGAAACCTACTAATTTAAATCCCGTTTACACAAAAAATTGATTAGTATCTTAAGTCTTGACCTTTTTTTTTTTAGGAGAGAGAGTTCTAGACTATGGAGTCTGCTCCTAATGATAACTTGTTATAATTAAACCAAGACACCAATCAGTTTTTGGTGTAGGCAGGGATTAAATCCTAGGTCTCTTATTCAACTCCCAAGTCTCTTATCCTGTTTGGTTTGAAGGTAGTTCATAACTCATCACCTATCACTCAAATCTCTTCACTCAAACTCCTAACTCAATTCTCATCACTCTAGCTCAAATAAACTCATAACTCTGCTTGGTGGGTTGTTTGGGTGAAATATCTCAGTGGGGTTTTCAATTCAAACACTCACCTTTATATCACTCACTGGGTCCCACAAAAATCAATTGCAAATCAGGTGCACAGAACAGTCACCAAGCCTACCCACGTTGTCTCTCTCTCTCTCTCTCCTCTTTATGCCCTTTCCACAACAAAACACTCTGTCCCCAACTTCAACACTCTCTGACCACACAGCAGCGTCTCCACTCTCTCACTACCGATCTTCATCTCTTCAAACCCTCACTCTGCCTCTCATTTTCTGCCCCTCACTTCTCTGCCTCCACTATGTTAGATCCGTCTGTTACGAAGAGGGCTGAAGGTGCTTTCAAAGGTTCCCCTGTCCTCCCTCATCTCGAACTCCAGAAACCCAAACGAAGGAATCCCAAACTCCCAACTCTAAACACAACCTAGGTATCCCACGTTGCTCATCTTTCTCACCTTCAACTTGTAAACTCATCGCGACACTGTGGGTCTGCTGAAGAGAAATTTGTGAGCCCTCTGTTGGTACTATCTTATTTCCAACCATTTTCATGATTTTGTCTATGTATTTCATAAATTTGTTACTTCAGATCTTGTAAATCTATCTTGAACAATCAAACGCTGTGAATATGAGGTTGGATTTGAAAATTTTTATGTTAGGTTTTCACTAATATGAAGATTGTAAGGTGTTGTTCAATTATTCAATTGACTCAATCATGGTGATGAGAATTGAAGGGGAAAGGGGGAGGGGGGGGGGGGTTTCAATTTCTGTATGTTGTTTATGGAGTGTTAATGGACATCCTTTTTATTCTACTTTCAATTCTGTGGGTCTACTGAGGTCAAAGAGTTGTGAGACCTTTGTCTTTTGCTCATTACTTAATGTTTTCATGATGTTGGGTCTATATTTCATAATTTTGTTATTTCGGATATTGTACATCTATCTTGAATAATCAAATGGTGTGAATTTGTGGTTGGATTTGAATTTTGCTTATGTCAGGTGATGAGAATTGAAGGGGAAAGGGGTTGGGGGGGGGGGGGGGGTTGTTCAATTGGCTTCTAGAACTCACTGCTTATGTAGGTTCTATTCTGTCATAAAACCCCATATCTCCAACCAAGTGGGTTTTCTTTTTCCTCCTTGTTTCTTGTTTTAGTGTTGGTTTCATGACTTTTTTGGGTTCTTGGTTTTATGAGGAAAACTAAGGAAAACAATGAGATCATATACTTCAATTCTACTTCTATTTCTGATATCGGGGCTTCTTTTTGTGACCTGTGATCCCTTTTGGTTGCTGAGAAAATGTGGGAAAGATGTGAGAACTTTGAGTGCCAATGTATGTTCTGAATTTCATTTAGAGTAAGACTTAGCAATAAATATGACAATCAGGCCAAATTTTAAATTTCAAAGCTGTGTACTTCTTATTTTATTTTCTCTTTATCTGCTATTTTCTTTTACCAAATGTGGGTCTCATCGGAGACAAAAATCGGTGAACGGAGTTGTGAATGCTTGTCTCAGGCTAAAGGTGCTGATCGGCGGAACTGGAGCTCTACTTTAGTTGTTGTGGGTTTGGGAGAAGGAAAAGAGCAAGTGAGATGAAGAAAGTGAGCTTGGGTAGTTGGGAAAGGTAAGCCAAAATGTCCGTTGCAGCTGCTGTGGGCCTGTAGTGATGTAACTATACACTGCTATGGGACCTATTTGGAAAGAAAAATTACGAAAATTGCCACTGAATTAATAAACTCATAACTTGAAAACAAGATTTCCTTGTTTCTGGATTTGGTAACTCACATCTCCAAAAACTCAGTTTTGTTAATTAAGTGAACTAACTCAATTCTTAGCCATGGTTTTTGGGTTATGAGTTAAAAAAACTCAGTTTTGTTAACTGAGTTTTGCAAAATCCAAACAAGGCCTTAAGTCTTGACCTAATAATAAAAAACAATCATCATGAAACATATATTATGGGTTAAAATTCTATTATATTTATAATTTTTTTTCAACCTGTCCAGTAGGAGAGAGAGAGAGAGAGAGAGAGAGAGAGAGAGATTATTTGAGATGTGTGTGTAGCACATTTAGAGGTCCATCCTAAGATGCTTAATACTCCTTCCGTCCCACTTTTTTTTTCCTGTTTGAAAAGTCAAACTTTTTAAGAGAATATCATTTATTGTCTTGTCTACCTTTTTGAGTTATGTGTTAAAAAAACTTGGTTTTGTTAACTGAGTATTGCAAAATCCAAACAAGGCCTTAAGTCTTGACTTGATGATAAAAAACAATCATTATGAAACGTATATTATGGGTTAAAATTCTATTATATTTATTGTGGGGCCCAAAGATTTAGCAACCCCGGTCCACTCCATATCGGGCCCAAGGCCCATACCGAGGACAATACAATATCCGAGGATGAGCGGGGAAGGCCCAAATTGTCAAGGAGCATCGCCGAGGATGACCATGTTCTCGGCCAGCCGATATTGAAGAGGGGAAGGTCGGCGCCCCACCAAAAGCACCCTCACAGGGCATGCCAAAGAAAAAGACAAGTACCCAAGGTCGGTTGGGGGAATATGGAAAATGAGTAATCTGTAGGGAAGCTGTCATCCCCACATTAAAAGCACGCAATTGACACTCTAGCCGCATTAATGAAGAATTGACCGTTGAACAACGATATTTTGGTTACTTCAACTAACAGGAGGTCTGGAAAGGCGGCTGATGGGACAAGCCCTCAGACACAGGCTCAGATGATCAACAAGTGGAAGCAAGAGATCAGCTAAACAGGACTATATAATAGAATGAACCCCTAGAGAAGAAGGGGTTCGGTGACAACCCCTATTTTCATTAGCAATCAGGGAAGAGTTCCTCGGACTGGGCCGAGGACGAACTTCCCCTTAGAAAACTTAGCTAAATCTCATTTGATGATCTTATAAACCCACATCAACTGTTGTATCATTCACTAATGCCTAGTCCTTTTACCCACTCTCTACAAATTTATTGTATAGGGTTAACTGGGCTTGGGTCCACTCATCCCCAGGAGGGAAGTGCTCGAACCCGGTAACTACAATTGGCACCGTCTGTGGGGAGGGCTTGAGGATTAGCGAGTGCGACGGTTGGTGCGGAAGGATCAATAACAACACCCCTTCCAAGTTCAAAAAAAAAAACACAAACAACAGCAACGTACTCATTCAGAAGGCAATCATCATAAAGAAATGAAAGATTCATGAAGTAAAGTAAACGAAATGTGGCTACTTCTTTATTAAGTTAAGAAAAGTTACATTGTGCAACAAATGCTTAGGCAGGCTTGTTCTAAAACTAACTACGAAGGTAAATGCTTAGGCAGACTTGTTCTAAAGCTAAAAAAAAAAAAAAAAAAAAAAAAAAAAAGAGGCCTAGGCAGGCTTGTTTTAAAGCTAAGCTAAGCATGGAGGGAGAGGCGGAGACAGGCCTGTTCTAAGATTATCCACGGCTCCTGAGCCAGCATGGGCGACACTGGTGATGAGAAAGAAGAGGAAGCCGTTGCGCCTAATGGTCCCACCTCAAGGTTTTCCTTTGATTCTCTCCCAGTCCCACGACGACCGGGTGCTGGCGAATCACTACTAGCTGGAAGGCCGGTAGATCCGCGCGCGGAGGAGAGATGTTATGTTCCTTTCGAATTTCCCTCCTAACTGCAAGGGGGGTCCTTTCTCTTGCTAGGTTGAAAAGAAGGAGGGTCTTTGGCCCCTACTTATTTCGCCTCCATTATGTCATCCAGGATCGATGTGGCATTCTCGGCTCCTGAAGGGGGCCTGGCTTCCTTGTCCCTGCCCTTTTCCAGGGTCACTCCATCTCCTCAGGCACAAGTCACTATTTTGGCAAGGCCCTTGAAAATGCTTAGAAAACGGAGAGCCTTGAGTCCCTATTGAACCCAAGTGTTTGTGAGACTTGAGAAAAAGGTTATCCCAAAATGCTTTATATAGAAGGCAAGAGCTGGTGAAAACCAGCCCGTGCAAAATCCTAAGGAAGAATTACTGGAGGCATTAAATCCGCCCAATTTTCAAGAGCTTACCAGCCGCTGGATCCTCGTAAATCCGCAAGGATATTAATGAGAATGCGCCTCGCGCACTGAAGTGTCAAGGGCGTTACTCGAACAGCCCAAAAGACGCCTTATAATTGGAAGTGGCGCGCCAGGTAGGAGCTATTACTGTATGTAAGGGTAGGAGACGAGCTCACCCATGTCCGGATCAGCGCCAGGCCAAGGAGCCCAGACCGAAGAATGGTCCCCCCTCGGCGGAGCAAGCTCAAGGCCGTTATCACTCTAAGGGTAGGCTCTCCAATGCTGAGGATGAGTCCCCTCACTCCAAGCAGTAAAGAAAACTCTAAGTGCTAGACAGAACCAAGATCTTGTATAGTCCTCGACTCAAACCTATGGGGAAACTAGTTACTTCAGAGACAAGTGTTAGACAGAACCAAGGCCTTGCATTGGTCCTCGGACTCAAACCTATGGGGAAACTAACTACTTCAAGAATCAAGTACTAGACAGAACCAAGGTCTTGCATGGTTCTCAGACTCAAACCTATGGGGAAACTAGTCACTCAAAGAAGAATCAAGTGCTAGACAGAACCAAGGTCTTGCATGGTCCTCGGACTCAAACCTATGGGGAAACTAGTTACTTCAGAAGACAAATGTTAGACAAAACCAAGGCCTTGCATGGTTCTCGGACTCAAGCCTATGGGGAAACTAATTACTTCAAGAATCAAGTGCTAGACAGAATCAAGGTCTTGCATGGTCCTCGGACTCAAACCTATGGGGAAACTAGTTACTTCAAAAGACAAGTGTTAGACAGAACCAAGGCCTTGCATGGTCCTCGTACTCAAGCCTATGGGGAAACTAACTATTTCAAGAATCAAGTGCTAGACAGAACCAAGGTCTTGCATGGTCCTCGGACTTAAACCTATGGGGAAACTAGTTACTTTAGAAGACAAGTGTTAGACAGAACCAAGACCTTGCATGGTCCTCGAACTCAAGCCTATGGGGAAACTAACTACTTCAAGAATCAAGTGCTAGACAGAATCAAGGTCTTGCATGGTCCTCGGACTCAAACCTATGGGGAAACTAGTTACTTCAGAAGATAAGTGTTAGATAGAACCAAGGCCTTGTATGGTCCTTGGACTCAAACCTATGGGGAAACTAGTCACTCAAAGAAGAATCAAGTGCTAGACAAAACCAAGGTCTTGCATGGTCCTCGGACTCAAACCTATGGGGAAACTTGTCACTCAAGAAGAATCAAGTGCTAGACAGAACTAAGGTCTTGCATGGTCCTCGAACATAAACCTATGGTGAAACTAGTTACTTCAGGAGATAAGTGTTAGACAGAACCAAGGTCTTGCATAGTCCTCAGACTCAAGCCTATGGGGAAAACTAAGTACTTCAAGAATCAAGTGTTAGACAGAACCAAGGTCTTGCAAATCCTTCTTGTTGACCAAGCCGAAGTGGTGCTTAAAAGCGTGTGGATCTGCATAAAAGAAAACAAGTTCCTGTTAACAACCAAGCAAAGTAGAGTACGAAGGCACAAGAAATTAGACCCTCTCCTAGTTTGAATGCCCCACCTGGTGTACCCTCTACTGTTGGACAATGAAGGCCATCGTGCCACTCTCCGGATACAATGAGGAAGTCTTTGTTCAAACCCTTGCTGGACTCAGGGAGACGCTGGATGAGCCGGACCCTATCGTCCCTCGTCTTCATGTAATAAGACTTCACCTTAAGGAGCTGGAGGTTGTAGCACCAGTTTACATCGTGGTGGGTTAACCCCAGCTCCATCTTCTCGTTCAGGGCATCCACACAACCTAAGATCCTGAACACATTGGTGGCACACTGGGTGGGAGCTAAGCTGAAGTGCCTAAGATAATCCCTTATCACTGGCCCCATGGGGATCCTCATACCACCCTCCAGAAAGGTGATTATGGGAATCGCCACCTCATCCTCTTTTCTTCTAATGCATCACTCTCCTTCTCCACAGTACCTCAAACCCACGGTATCGGGGATCTTATAGTCGGCAATGAATTTTTCCATCGCCTCCTCAAACTCAACTAATTTCTTAAATCTACCCATCCTAAAGAACTAACGAGGGGCTCAGGGAAAAACGAAGGAGAGAGAAAGAGGAATAAGAGGACAAGGAACTCGGCGGAAAAGTATGAACCGGAAAGAGAGGAGAACTTATAGAAATGAGGAAAGGCTCCTCGAACAGGCCTTTTATGTTGAAAAGAGGCGTAAGGTCGGTTAGAGGCTTAACCAAGTTCGGCGTATGTGCGCAAGAGCTCTTGAATGCAAAAGTGAAGGGGCAAATCGGTTTGATTGGGTATTTATACCCCCAATTAAAAGTAACCGCACGGGCTTTCCCGCCCATTAAGTCAGAGGTATTCCTACCGTCAATTCATCATCACACTGTTGAATGTGGAGGGCACAGAGCCGCCAAAATTTAATGAAGGCGCGCTTCAAGTACCGAAACGCTAGGAGCGTTCCCTGAGCAGTTGGAAGGATTTTGGTATTAACAAGAAGACATGATTTACTAGACCATGACAAGGACTCGACGACATCAAAATCCTCCTCCCCACCCGAGAAGCCGGGGCAGCAGAAATTTGAGGGGCTATTGTGGGGCTCAAAAATTTGGCAACCTCGGCCCACTCCATATCAGGCCCAAGGCCCATGCCGAGGACAATATAGTATCCGAGGATGAATAGGGAAGGCCCAAATTGTCAAGGAGCATCGCCGAGGACAACTATGTCCTTGGCCGGCCGATATTGAAAAGGGGAAGGTCAGCGCCCCACCAAAAGCACCCTTCCATGGCATGCTAAAGAAAAAGACAAGTACCCAAGGTCGGTCAGGGGAATATGGCGAAGGAGTAATCCGTAGGGAAGCTGTCATCCCTACATTAAAAGCACGCAATTGACACTCTGGCCGCATTAATGAAGAATTGACCTTTGAACAGCGATGCTTTGGTTACTTCAACTAATAGGAGGTTTGGAAAGGCGGCTAATGGGACAAGCCCCCAGACACAAGCTCAGATGATCAATAAATGGAAGGCAGAGATCAGCTGAATAGGATTATATAATAGAATGAACCCCCAGAGAAGAAGGGGTTCGGTGACAACCCCTATTTTCATTAGCAATCAGGGAAGAGTTCCTCGGACTAGGCCGAGGACGAACTTTCCCTTAGAAAACTTAGCTAAATCTCATTTGATGATCTTGTAAACCCATATCAACCGTTGTATCATTCACTAATGTCTAGTCCTTCTAC